>OX276335.1:51215546-52453046 GCA_946251815.1 Dasysyrphus albostriatus | reverse complement strand
GTTGTTGTTGTTGTTGTTGTTGTTGTTGTTGTTGTTGTTGTTGTTGTTGTTGTTGTTGTTGTTGTTGTTGTTGTTGTTGTTGTTGTTGTTGTTGTTGTTGTTGTTGTTGTCAAAATTTCATCCCTACTACTGCCGTATGCGCGCTGGGTATATAATTTAAAGTTTTCTCTATTTTTCTATCACTTTTGCACATTTGTATCGGTTTTTTTTATCATTTGGCACCTCCTACGTGTTGTTCGAAGGAGATCGAAATTCAAAAATAAACAAACATCCAGACAAAATGTTATCCCTACTAATGCCGCATGTGCGCCTGGTGTCTAATTTCGAGTTTTCTACTTGTTTGTTTCTTGTTTGTACTTGATATCGTCACTTCTTTTGTTGTTGTTGTATTTGCTTCTCCTAAGCTTGCTGTGTTGTTTGAAGCTTATCGAAATTCCAAAATAAACATCCAGACAAAATTTCATCCCTACTACTGCCGCATGCGCGCCTGGTGTCTAATTTCGAGTTTTCTTAATTTTTCTATCACTTTTAACATTTCTATCGGTTTTTTTTATCATTTGGCTCCTCCTCAGCCTCTTCTGTGTTGTTCGAAGCAAATCGAAATTCAAAAATAAACAAACATCCAGACAAAATGTTATCCCTACTAATGCCGCATGTGCGCCTGGTGTCTAATTTCGAGTTTTCTACTTGTTTGTTTTTTGTTTGTACTTGATCTCGTCACTTCTTGTTGTTGTTGTATTTGCTTCTCCTAAGCTTGCTGTGTTGTTTGAAGCTTATCGGAATTCCAAAATAAACATCCAGAAAAAAATTCATCCCTACTTATGCCGCATGCGCGCCTGGTGTCTAATTTCGAGTTTTCTCAATTTTTCTATCACTTTTCACATTTCAATCGGTTTTTTTTATCATTAGGCTCCTCCTCAGCCTCTTCTGTGTTGTTCGAAGGAAATCGAAATTCAAAAATAAACATCCAGACAGTATGTTATCCCTACTACTGGCGCATGCGCGCCTGGTGTATAATTTCGAGTTTTCTATATTTTTCTATCACTTTTCGCATTTCTTTCGGTTTTTTTTCATTTGGCTCCTACCTCCTAAGCCTTCGTGTTGTTGAAGGAAATCGAAATTCCAAAATAAACATCCAGACAAAATTTCATCTTTACTACTGCCGCATGCGCGCCTGGTGTCTACTTTCCAGTTTTCTCAATTTTTCTATCACTTTTCACTTCTATCGGTTTTTTTTTATCATAAGGCTCCTCCTCAGCCTCTTCTGTGTTGTTCGAAGGAATTCGAAATTCAAAAATAAACATCCATACAGTATGTTATCCCTACTACTGGCGCATGCGCGCCTGGTGTATGATTTCAAGTTTTCTCAATTTTTCTATCACTTTTCATATTTCTATCGGTCCTAGGTGTTGTTCGAAGCAAATCGAAATTCAAAAATAAACAAACATCCAGACGAAATGTTAATCCTACTAATGCCGTATGTGCGCCTGGTGTCTAATTTCGAGTTTTCTACTTGTTTGTTTTTTGTTTGTACTTGATCTCGTCACTTCTTTTGTTGTTGTTGTATTTGCTTCTCCTAAGCTTGCTGTGTTGTTTGAAGCTTATCGAAATTCCAAAATAAACATCCAGACAAAATTTCATCCCTACTACTGCCGCTTGCGCGCCTGGTGTCTAATTTCGAGTTTTCTCAATTTTTCTATCACTTTTCACATCTATCGTTTTTTTTTTATCATTAGGCTCCTCCTCAGCCTCTTCTGTGTTGTTCAAAGGAAATCAAAATTAAAAATAAACAAACATACAGACAAAATGTTATCCCTACTAATGCCGCATGTGCGCCTGGTGTCTAATTTCGAGTTTTCTACTTGTTTGTTTTTTTTTTGTACTTGATCTCGTCACTTGTTTGTTGTTGTTGTATTTGCTTCTCCTAAGCTCTGTCTTGTTTGAAGCTTATCGAAATTCCAAAATAAACATCCAGACAAAATTTCATCCCTACTACTGCCGCATGCGCGCCTGGTGTCTAATTTCGAGTTTTCTCAATTTTTCTATCACTTTTCACATCTATCGTTTTTTTTTATCATTAGGCTCCTCCTCAGCCTCTTCTGTGTTGTTCAAAGGAAATCAAAATTAAAAATAAACAAACATACAGACAAAATGTTATCCCTACTAATGCCGCATGTGCGCCTGGTGTCTAATTTCGAGTTTTCTACTTGTTTGTTTTTTGTTTGTAGATCTCGTCACTTGTTTGTTGTTGTTGTATTTGCTTTCTCCTAAGCTTGCTGTGTTGTTTGAAGCTTATCGAAATTCCAAAATAAACATCCAGACAAAATTTCATCCCTACTACTGCCGCATGCGCGCCTGGTGTATAATTTCGAGTTTTCTCAATTTTTCTATCACTTTTCGCATTTCAATCGGTTTTTTTTTCATTTGGCTCCTCCCTCCTAAGCCTCCATGTTGTTGAAGGAAATTGAAATTCAAAAACAAACATCCAGAAAAAATTTCATCCCTACTACTGCCGCATGCGCGCCTGGTGTCTAATTTCGAGTTTTCTACTTGTTTGTTTTTTGTTTGTACTTGATCTCGTCACTTCTTTTGTTGTTGTTGTATTTGCTTCTCCTAAGCATGCTGTGTTGTTTGAAGCTTATCGAAATTCCAAAATAAACATCCAGAAAAAATTTCATCCCTACTACTGCCGCATGCGCGCCTGGTGTCTAATTTCGAGTTTTCTCAATTTTTCTATCACTTTTCACATTTCTATCGGTTTTTTTTATCATTTGGCTCCTCCTACGTGTTGTTCGAAGCAAATCGAAATTCAAAAATAAACAAACATCCAGACAAAATGTTAATCCTACTAATGCCGTATGTGCGCCTGGTGTCTAATTTCGAGTTTTCTACTTGTTTGTTTTTTGTTTGTACTTGATCTCGTCACTTGTTTGTTGTTGTTGTATTTGCTTTCTCCTAAGCTTACTGTGTTGTTTGAAGCTTATCGAAATTCCAAAATAAACATCCAGACAAAATTTCATCCCTACTACTGCCGCATGCGCGCCTGGTGTATAATTTCGAGTTTTCTAAATTTTTCTATCACTTTTCGCATTTATATCGGTTTTTTTTCATTTGGCTCCTCCCTCCTAAGTCTCCGTGTTGTTGAAGGAAATTGAAATTCAAAAACAAACATCCAAAAAAAATTTCATCCCTACTACTGCCGCATGCGCGCCTGGTGTCTAATTTCGAGTTTTCTCAATTTTTCTATCACTTTTCACATCTATCGGTTTTTTTTTTATCATAAGGCTCCTCCTCAGCCTCTTCTGTGTTGTTCGAAGCAAATCGAAATTCCAAAATAAACATCCAGACAAAATGTTATCCCTACTAATGCCGCATGTGCGCCTGGTGTCTAATTTCGAGTTTTCTACTTGTTTGTTTTTTGTTTGTACTTGATCTCGTCACTTGTTTGTTGTTGTTGTATTTGCTTTCTCCTAAGCTTGCTTTGTTGTTTGAAGCTTATCGAAATTCCAAAATAAACATCCAAACAAAATTTCATCCCTACTACTGCCGCATGCGCGCCTTTGTTTGAAGCTTATCGAAATTCCAAAATAAACATCCAAACAAAATTTCATCCCTACTACTGCCGCATGCGCGCCTGGTGTATAATTTCGAGTTTTCTCAATTTTTCTATCACTTTTCGCATTTCAATCGGTTTTTTTTCGTTTGGCTCCTCCCTCCTAAGCCACCGTGTTGTTGAAGGAAATTGAAATTCAAAAACAAACATCCAGAAAAAATTTCATCCCTACTACTGCCGCATGCGCGCCTGGTGTCTAATTTCGAGTTTTCTCAATTTTTCTATCACTTTTAAGATTTCTATCGGTTTTTTTTTATCATTTGGCTCCTCCTCAGCCTCTTCTGTGTTGTTCGAAGCAAATCGAAATTCAAAAATAAACAAACATCCAGACAAAATGTTATCCCTACTAATGCCGCATAAGCGCCTGGTGTCTAATTTCGAGTTTTCTACTTGTTTGTTTTTTGTTTGTACTTGATCTCGTCACTTCTTTTGTTGTTGTTGTATTTGCTTCTCCTAAGCTTGGTGTGTTGTTTGAAGCTTATCGAAATTCCAAAATAAACATCCAGAAAAAATTTCATCCCTACTACTGCCGCATGCGCGCCTGGGGTCTAATTTCGAGTTTTCTCAATTTTTCTATCACTTTTAACATTTCTATCGGTTTTTTTTATCATTTGGCTCCTCCTCAGCCTCTTCTGTGTTGTTCGAAGCAAATCGAAATTCCAAAATAAACATCCAGACAAAATGTTATCTACTACTGCCGCATGCGCGCCTGGTGTCTAATTTCGAATTTTCTCAATTTTTCTATCACTTTTCACATCTATCGGTTTTTTTTTTATCATAAGGCTCCTCCTCAGCCTCTTCTGTGTTGTTCGAAGCAAATCGAAATTCAAAAATAAACAAACATCCACACAAAATGTTATCCCTACTAATGCCGCATGTGCGCCTGGTGTCTAATTTCGAGTTTTCTACTTGTTTGTTTTTTGTTTGTACTTGATCTTGTCACTTCTTTTGTTGTTGTTGTATTTGCTTCTACTAAGCTTGGTGTGTTGTTTGAAGCTTATCGAAATTCCAAAATAAACATCCAGAAAAAATGTCATCCCTACTACTGCCGCATGCGCGCCTGGTGTCTAATTTCGAGTTTTCTCAATTTTTCTATCACTTTTCAAATTTCTATGGCTCCTCCTCAGCCTCTTCTGTGTTGTTCGAAGGAAATCGAAATTCAAAAATAAACATCCAGACAGTATGTTATCCCTACTACTGGCGCATGCGCGCCTGGTGTATAATTTCGAGTTTTCTATATTTTTCTATTACTTTTCGCATTTCTATCGGTTTTTCTTCATTTGGCTCCTCCCTCCTAAGCCTCCGTGTTGTTCGAAGGAAATCGAAATTCAAAAATAAACATCCAGACAGTATGTTATCCCTTCTACTGGCGCATGCGCGCCTGGTGTATAATTTCGAGTTTTCTCAATTTTTCTATCACTTCTAACATTTCTATCGGTTTTTTTTATCATTTGGCTCCTCCTCAGCCTCTTCTGTGTTGTTCGAAGGAAATCGAAATTCTAAAATAAACATCCAGACAGTATGTTATTCCTACTACTGGCGCATGCGCGCCTGGTGTATAATTTCGAGTTTTCTATATTTTTCTATCACTTTTCGCATTTCTATCGGTTTTTTTTTCATTTGGCTCCTCCCCCCTAAGCCTTCGTGTTGTTGAAGGAAATCGAAATTCAAAAACAAACATCCAGACAAAGTGTTATCCCTATTACTGCCGCATGCGCGCCTGGTGTCTAATTTCGAGTTTTCTCAATTTTTCTATCACTTTTCACATTTCTACCATTTTTTTAATCATTTATCCCACTTTTTCTGTGTTGTTCGAAGGAAATCGAAAATAAACATCCAGACAATATGTTATCCCTACTACTGCCACATGCGCTCGTGGTGTATAATTTCGAGTTTTCTCAATTTTTCTATCACTTTTAACATTTCTATCGGTTTTTTTTTTATCATTTGGCTCCTCCTCAGCCTCTTCTGTGTTGTTCGAAGCAAATCGAAATTCGAAAATAAACAAACATCCAGACAAAATGTTAATCCTACTAATGCCGTATGTGCGCCTGGTGTCTAATTTCGAGTTTTCTACTTGTTTGTTTTTTGTTTGTACTTGATCTCGTCACTTCTTTTGTTGTTGTTGTATTTGCTTCTCCTAAGCTTGCTGTGTTGTTTGAAGCTTATCGAAATTCCAAAATAAACATCCAAAAAAAATTTCATCCCTACTACTGCCGCATGCGCGCCTGGTGTCTAATTTCGAGTTTTCTCAATTTTTCTATCACTTCTAACATTTCTATCGGTTTTTTTTTTATCATTTGGCTCCTCCTCGGCCTCTTCTGTGTAGTTCGAAGCAAATCGAAATTCAAAAATAAACAAACATCCACACAAAATGTTATCCCTACTAATGCCGCATGTGCGCCTGGTGTCTAATTTCGAGTTTTCTACTTGTTTGTTTTTTGTTTGTACTTGATCTTGTCACTTCTTTTGTTGTTGTTGTATTTGCTTCTCCTAAGCTTGGTGTGTTGTTTGAAGCTTATCGAAATTCCAAAATAAACATCCAGAAAAAATTTCATCCCTACTACTGGCGCATGCGCGCCTGGTGTATAATTTCGAGTTTTCTATATTTTTCTATTACTTTTCGCATTTCTATCGGTTTTTCTTCATTTGGCTCCTCCCTCCTAAGCCTCCGTGTTGTTCGAAGGAAATCGAAATTCAAAAATAAACATCCAGACAGTATGTTATCCCTTCTACTGGCGCATGCGCGCCTGGTGTATAATTTCGAGTTTTCTCAATTTTTATCCTTCTTCTTCTGTGTTGTTCGAAGGAAATCGAAAATAAACATCCAGACAATATGTTATCCCTACTACTGCCGCATGCGCGCCTGGTGTATAATTTCGAGTTTTCTCAATTTTTCTATCACTTTTCACATTTCTATCGGTTTTTTTTTATCATTTGGCTCCTCCTACGTGTTGTTCGAAGCAAATCGAAATTCAAAAATAAAACAAACATCCAGACAAAATGTTAATCCTACTAATGCCGTATGTGCGCCTGGTGTCTAATTTCGAGTTTTCTACTTGTTTGTTTTTTGTTTGTACTTGATCTCGTCACTTCTTTTGTTGTTGTTGTATTTGCTTCTCCTAAGCTTGCTGTGTTGTTTGAAGCTTATCGAAATTCCAAAATAAACATCCAGAAAAAATTTCATCCCTACTACTGCCGCATGCGCGCCTGGTGTCTAATTTCGAGTTTTCTCAATTTTTCTATCACTTTTCACATTTCTATCGGTTTTTTTTATCATTTGGCTCCTCCTACGTGTTGTTCGAAGCAAATCGAAATTCAAAAATAAACAAACATCCAGACAAAATGCTAATCCTACTAATGCCGTATGTGCGCCTGGTGTCTAATTTCGAGTTTTCTACTTGTTTGTTTTTTGTTTGTACTTGATCTCGTCACTTCTTTTGTTGTTGTTGTATTTGCTTCTCCTAAGCTTGCTGTATTGTTTGAAGCTTATCGAAATTCCAAAATAAACATCCAGAAAAAATTTCATCCCTACTACTGCCGCATGCGCGCCTGGTGTCTAATTTCGAGTTTTCTCAATTTTTCTATCACTTTTCACATTTCTATCGGTTTTTTTATCATTTGGCTCCTCCTACGTGTTGTTCGAAGCAAATCGAAATTCAAAAATAAACAAACATCCAGACAAAATGTTAATCCTACTAATGCCGTATGTGCGCCTGGTGTCTAATTTCGAGTTTTCTACTTGTTTGTTTTTTGTTTGTACTTGATCTCGTCACTTCTTTTGTTGTTGTTGTATTTGCTTCTCCTAAGCTTGCTGTGTTGTTTGAAGCTTATCGAAATTCCAAAATAAACATCCAGAAAAAATTTCATCCCTACTACTGCCGCATGCGCGCCTGGTGTCTAATTTCGAGTTTTCTCAATTTTTCTATCACTTTTCACATTTCTATCGGTTTTTTTTATCATTTGGCTCCTCCTACGTGTTGTTCGAAGCAAATCGAAATTCAAAAATAAACAAACATCCAGACAAAATGACAAAATCGAAATTCAAAAATAAACAAACATCCAGACAAAATGTTAATCCTACTAATGCCGTATGTGCGCCTGGTGTCTAATTTCGAGTTTTCTACTTGTTTGTTTTTTGTTTGTACTTGATCTCGTCACTTCTTTTGTTGTTGTTGTATTTGCTTCTCCTAAGCATGCTGTGTTGTTTGAAGCTTATCGAAATTCCAAAATAAACATCCAGAAAAAATTTCATCCCTACTACTGCCGCATGCGCGCCTGGTGTCTAATTTCGAGTTTTCTCAATTTTTCTATCACTTTTCACATTTCTATCGGTTTTTTTTATCATTTGGCTCCTCCTACGTGTTGTTCGAAGCAAATCGAAATTCAAAAATAAACAAACATCCAGACAAAATGTTAATCCTACTAATGCCGTATGTGCGCCTGGTGTCTAATTTCGAGTTTTCTACTTGTTTGTTTTTTGTTTGTACTTGATCTCGTCACTTCTTTTGTTGTTGTTGTATTTGCTTCTCCTAAGCTTGCTGTGTTGTTTGAAGCTTATCGAAATTCCAAAATAAACATCCAGAAAAGATTTCATCCCTACTACTGCCGCATGCGCGCCTGGTGTCTAATTTCGAGTTTTCTCAATTTTTCTATCACTTTTAACATTTCTATCGTTTTTTTTTTATCATTTGGCTCCTCCTCAGCCTCTTCTGTGTTGTTCGAAGCAAATCGAAATTCAAAAATAAACAAACATCCAGACAAAATGTTATCCCTACTAATGCCGCATAAGCGCCTGGTGTCTAATTTCGAGTTTTCTACTTGTTTGTTTTTTGTTTGTACTTGATCTCGTCACTTCTTTTGTTGTTGTTGTATTTGCTTTCTCCTAAGCTTGCTGTGTTGTTTGAAGCTTATCGAAATTCCAAAATAAACATCCAGACAAAATTTCATCCCTACTACTGCCGCATGCGCGCCTGGTGTATAATTTCGAGTTTTCTCAATTTTTCTATCACTTTTAACATTTCTATCGGTTTTTTTTTTATCATTTGGCTCCTCCCTAGCCTCTTCTGTGTTGTTCGAAGGAAATCGAAATTCAAAAATAAACATCCAGACAGTATGTTATCCCTACTGCTGGCGCATGCGCGCCTGGTGTATAATTTCGAGTTTTCTATATTTTTCTATCACTTTTCTCGCATTTCTATCGTTTTTTTTTTCATTTGGCTCCTCCTACGTGTTGTTCGAAGCAAATCGAAATTCAAAAATAAACAAACATCCAGACAAAATGTAAATCCTACTAATGCCGTATGTGCGCCTGGTGTCTAATTTCGAGTTTTCTACTTGTTTGTTTTTTGTTTGTACTTGATCTCGTCACTTCTTTTGTTGTTGTTGTATTTGCTTCTCCTAAGCTTGCTGTGTTGTTTGAAGCTTATCGAAATTTCAAAATAAACATCCAGAAAAAATTTCATCCCTACTACTGCCGCATGCGCGCCTGGTGTCTAATTTCGAGTTTTCTCAATTTTTCTATCACTTTTCACATTTCTATCGGTTTTTTTTTATCATTTGGCTCCTCCTACGTGTTGTTCGAAGCAAATCGAAATTCAAAAATAAACAAACATCCAGACAAAATGTTAATCCTACTAATGCCGTATGTGCGCCTGGTGTCTAATTTCGAGTTTTCTACTTGTTTGTTTTTTGTTTGTACTTGATCTCGTCACTTCTTTTGTTGTTGTTGTATTTGCTTCTCTTAAGCTTGCTGTGTTGTTTGAAGCTTATCGAAATTCCAAAATAAACATCCAGAAAAGATTTCATCCCTACTACTGCCGCATGCGCGCCTGGTGTCTAATTTCGAGTTTTCTCAATTTTTCTATCACTTTTAACATTTCTATCGGTTTTTTTTTATCATTTGGCTCCTCCTCAGCCTCTTCTGTGTTGTTCGAAGGAAATCGAAATTCAAAAATAAACAAACATCCAGACAAAATGTTATCCCTACTAATGCCGCATAAGCGCCTGGTGTCTAATTTCGAGTTTTCTACTTGTTTGTTTTTTGTTTGTACTTGATCTCGTCACTTCTTTTGTTGTTGTTGTATTTGCTTTCTCCTAAGCTTGCTGTGTTGTTTGAAGCTTATCGAAATTCCAAAATAAACATCCAGAAAAAATTTCATCCCTACTACTGCCGCATGCGCGCCTGGTGTATAATTTCGAGTTTTCTCAATTTTTCTATCACTTTTAACATTTCTATCGGTTTTTTTTTTATCATTTGGCTCCTCCTCAGCCTCTTCTGTGTTGTTCGAAGGAAATCGAAATTCATAAATAAACATCCAGACAGTATGTTATCCCTACTACTAGCGCATGCGCGCCTGGTGTATAATTTCGAGTTTTTTATATTTTTCTATCACTTTTCTCGCATTTCTATCGTTTTTTTTTCATTTGGCTCCTCCTCCTACGTGTTGTTCGAAGCAAATCGAAATTCAAAAATAAACAAACATCCAGACAAAATGTTAATCCTACTAATGCCGTATGTGCGCCTGGTGTCTAATTTCGAGTTTTCTACTTGTTTGTTTTTTGTTTGTACTTGATCTCGTCACTTCTTTTGTTGTTGTTGTATTTGCTTCTCCTAAGCTTGCTGTGTTGTTTGAAGCTTATCGAAATTCCAAAATAAACATCTAGACAAAATTTCATCCCTACTACTGCCGCATGCGCGCCTGGTGTCTAATTTCGAGTTTTCTCAATTTTTCTATCACTTTTAACATTTCTATCGGTTTTTTTTTTTATCATTTGGCTCCTCCTCAGCCTCTTCTGTGTTGTTCGAAGGAAATCGAAATTCATAAATAAACATCCAGACAGTATGTTATCCCTACTACTAGCGCATGCGCGCCTGGTGTATAATTTCGAGTTTTTTATATTTTTCTATCACTTTTCTCGCATTTCTATCGTTTTTTTTTCATTTGGCTCCTCCTCCTACGTGTTGTTCGAAGCAAATCGAAATTCAAAAATAAACAAACATCCAGACAAAATGTTAATCCTACTAATGCCGTATGTGCGCCTGGTGTCTAATTTCGAGTTTTCTACTTGTTTGTTTTTTGTTTGTACTTGATCTCGTCACTTCTTTTGTTGTTGTTGTATTTGCTTCTCCTAAGCTTGCTGTGTTGTTTGAAGCTTATCGAAATTCCAAAATAAACATCTAGACAAAATTTCATCCCTACTACTGCCGCATGCGCGCCTGGTGTATAATTTCGAGTTTTCTCAATTTTTCTATCACTTTTAACATTTCTATCGGTTTTTTTTTTATCATTTGGCTCCTCCTCAGCCTCTTCTGTGTTGTTCGAAGGAAATCGAAATTCATAAATAAACATCCAGACAGTATGTTATCCCTACTACTAGCGCATGCGCGCCTGGTGTATAATTTCGAGTTTTTTATATTTTTCTATCACTTTTCTCGCATTTCTATCGTTTTTTTTTCATTTGGCTCCTCCTCCTACGTGTTGTTCGAAGCAAATCGAAATTCAAAAATAAACAAACATCCAGACAAAATGTTAATCCTACTAATGCCGTATGTGCGCCTGGTGTCTAATTTCGAGTTTTCTACTTGTTTGTTTTTTGTTTGTACTTTATCTCGTCACTTCTTTTGTTGTTGTTGTATTTGCTTCTCCTAAGCTTGCTGTGTTGTTTGAAGCTTATCGAAATTCCAAAATAAACATCCAGAAAAAATTTCATCCCTACTACTGCCGCATGCGCGCCTGGTGTCTAATTTCGAGTTTTCTCAATTTTTCTATCACTTTTCACATTTCTATCGGTTTTTTTTATCATTTGGCTCCTCCTACGTGTTGTTCGAAGCAAATCGAAATTCAAAAATAAACAAACATCCAGACAAAATGTTAATCCTACTAATGCCGTATGTGCGCCTGGTGTCTAATTTCGAGTTTTCTACTTGTTTGTTTTTTGTTTGTACTTGATCTCGTCACTTCTTTTGTTGTTGTTGTTGTATTTGCTTCTCCTAAGCTTGCTGTGTTGTTTGAAGCTTATCGAAATTCCAAAATAAACATCCAGAAAAAATTTCATCCCTACTACTGCCGCATGCGCGCCTGGTGTCTAATTTCGAGTTTTCTCAATTTTTCTATCACTTTTCACATCTATCGGTTTTTTTATCATTAGGCTCCTCCTCAGCCTCTTCTGTGTTGTTCGAAGGAAATCGAAATTCAAAAATAAACATCCAGACAGTATGTTATCCCTACTACTGGCGCATGCGCGCCTGGTGTATAATTTCGAGTTTTCTATATTTTTCTATCACTTTTCTCGCATTTCTATCGTTTTTTTTTTCATTTGGCTCCTCCTCCTACGTGTTGTTCGAAGCAAATCGAAATTCAAAAATAAACAAACATCCAGACAAAATGTTAATCCTACTAATGCCGTATGTGCGCCTGGTGTCTAATTTCGAGTTTTCTACTTGTTTGTTTTTTGTTTGTACTTGATCTCGTCACTTCTTTTGTTGTTGTTGTATTTGCTTCTCCTAAGCTTGCTGTGTTGTTTGAAGCTTATCGAAATTCCAAAATAAACATCCAGAAAAAATTTCATCCCTACTACTACCGCATGCGCGCCTGGTGTCTAATTTCGAGTTTTCTCAATTTTTCTATCACTTTTCACATCTATCGGTTTTTTTTTATCATTAGGCTCCTCCTCAGCCTCTTCTGTGTTGTTCGAAGGAAATCGAAATTCAAAAATAAACATCCAGACAGTATGTTATCCCTACTACTGGCGCATGCGCGCCTGGTGTATAATTTCGAGTTTTCTATATTTTTCTATCACTTTTCTCGCATTTCTATCGTTTTTTTTTTTCATTTGGCTCCTCCTACGTGTTGTTCGAAGCAAATCGAAATTCAAAAATAAACAAACATCCAGACAAAATGTAAATCCTACTAATGCCGTATGTGCGCCTGGTGTCTAATTTCGAGTTTTCTACTTGTTTGTTTTTTGTTTGTACTTGATCTCGTCACTTCTTTTGTTGTTGTTGTATTTGCTTCTCCTAAGCTTGCTGTGTTGTTTGAAGCTTATCGAAATTCCAAAATAAACATCCAGAACAAATTTCATCCCTACTACTGCCGCATGCGCGCCTGGTGTCTAATTTCGAGTTTTCTCAATTTTTCTATCACTTTTCACATTTCTATCGGTTTTTTTTATTATTTGGCTCCTCCTACGTGTTGTTCGAAGCAAATCGAAATTCAAAAATAAACAAACATCCAGACAAAATGTTAATCCTACTAATGCCGTATGTGCGCCTGGTGTCTAATTTCGAGTTTTCTACTTGTTTGTTTTCTGTTTGTACTTGATCTCGTCACTTCTTTTGTTGTTGTTGTATTTGCTTCTCCTAAGCTTGCTGTGTTGTTTGAAGCTTATCGAAATTCCAAAATAAACATCCAGAAAAAATTTCATCCCTACTACTGCCGCATGCGCGCCTGGTGTCTAATTTCGAGTTTTCTCAATTTTTCTATCACTTTTAACATTTCTATCTGTTTTTTTTATCATTTGGCTCCTCCTACGTGTTGTTCGAAGCAAATCGAAATTCAAAAATAAACAAACATCCAGACAAAATGTTAATCCTACTAATGCCGTATGTGCGCCTGGTGTCTAATTTCGAGTTTTCTACTTGTTTGTTTTTTGTTTGTACTTGATCTCGTCACTTCTTTTGTTGTTGTTGTATTTGCTTCTCCTAAGCTTGCTGTGTTGTTTGAAGCTTATCGAAATTTAAAAATAAACATCCAGAAAAAATTTCATCCCTACTACTGCCGCATGCGCGCCTGGTGTCTAATTTCGAGTTTTCTCAATTTTTCTATCACTTTTCACATTTCTATCGGTTTTTTTTATCATTTGGCTCCTCCTACGTGTTGTTCGAAGCAAATCGAAATTCAAAAATAAACAAACATCCAGACAAAATGTTAATCCTACTAATGCCGTATGTGCGCCTGGTGTCTAATTTCGAGTTTTCTACTTGTTTGTTTTTTGTTTGTACTTGATCTCGTCACTTCTTTTGTTGTTGTTGTATTTGCTTCTCCTAAGCTTGCTGTGTTGTTTGAAGCTTATCGAAATTCCAAAATAAACATCTAGACAAAATTTCATCCCTACTACTGCCGCATGCGCGCCTGGTGTCTAATTTCGAGTTTTCTCAATTTTTCTATCACTTTTCACATCTATCGGTTTTTTTTTATCATTAGGCTCCTCCTCAGCCTCTTCTGTGTTGTTCGAAGGAAATCGAAATTCAAAATAAACATCCAGACAGTATGTTATCCCTACTACTGGCGCATGCGCGCCTGGTGTATAATTTCGAGTTTTCTATATTTTTCTATCACTTTTCTCGCATTTCTATCGTTTTTTTTTTCATTTGGCTCCTCCTCCTACGTGTTGTTCGAAGCAAATCGAAATTCAAAAATAAACAAACATCCAGACAAAATGTAAATCCTACTAATGCCGTATGTGCGCCTGGTGTCTAATTTCGAGTTTTCTACTTGTTTGTTTTTTGTTTGTACTTTATCTCGTCACTTCTTTTGTTGTTGTTGTATTTGCTTCTCCTAAGCTTGCTGTGTTGTTTGAAGCTTATCGAAATTCCAAAATAAACATCCAGAAAAAATTTCATCCCTACTACTGCCGCATGCGCGCCTGGTGTCTAATTTCGAGTTTTCTCAATTTTTCTATCACTTTTCACATTTCTATCGGTTTTTTTTATCATTTGGCTCCTCCTACGTGTTGTTCGAAGCAAATCGAAATTCAAAAATAAACAAACATCCAGACAAAATGTTAATCCTACTAATGCCGTATGTGCGCCTGGTGTCTAATTTCGAGTTTTCTACTTGTTTGTTTTTTGTTTGTACTTGATCTCGTCACTTCTTTTGTTGTTGTTGTTGTATTTGCTTCTCCTAAGCTTGCTGTGTTGTTTGAAGCTTATCGAAATTCCAAAATAAACATCCAGAAAAAATTTCATCCCTACTACTGCCGCATGCGCGCCTGGTGTCTAATTTCGAGTTTTCTCAATTTTTCTATCACTTTTCACATCTATCGGTTTTTTTATCATTAGGCTCCTCCTCAGCCTCTTCTGTGTTGTTCGAAGGAAATCGAAATTCAAAAATAAACATCCAGACAGTATGTTATCCCTACTACTGGCGCATGCGCGCCTGGTGTATAATTTCGAGTTTTCTATATTTTTCTATCACTTTTCTCGCATTTCTATCGTTTTTTTTTTCATTTGGCTCCTCCTCCTACGTGTTGTTCGAAGCAAATCGAAATTCAAAAATAAACAAACATCCAGACAAAATGTTAATCCTACTAATGCCGTATGTGCGCCTGGTGTCTAATTTCGAGTTTTCTACTTGTTTGTTTTTTGTTTGTACTTGATCTCGTCACTTCTTTTGTTGTTGTTGTATTTGCTTCTCCTAAGCTTGCTGTGTTGTTTGAAGCTTATCGAAATTCCAAAATAAACATCCAGAAAAAATTTCATCCCTACTACTACCGCATGCGCGCCTGGTGTCTAATTTCGAGTTTTCTCAATTTTTCTATCACTTTTCACATCTATCGGTTTTTTTTTATCATTAGGCTCCTCCTCAGCCTCTTCTGTGTTGTTCGAAGGAAATCGAAATTCAAAAATAAACATCCAGACAGTATGTTATCCCTACTACTGGCGCATGCGCGCCTGGTGTATAATTTCGAGTTTTCTATATTTTTCTATCACTTTTCTCGCATTTCTATCGTTTTTTTTTTTCATTTGGCTCCTCCTACGTGTTGTTCGAAGCAAATCGAAATTCAAAAATAAACAAACATCCAGACAAAATGTAAATCCTACTAATGCCGTATGTGCGCCTGGTGTCTAATTTCGAGTTTTCTACTTGTTTGTTTTTTGTTTGTACTTGATCTCGTCACTTCTTTTGTTGTTGTTGTATTTGCTTCTCCTAAGCTTGCTGTGTTGTTTGAAGCTTATCGAAATTCCAAAATAAACATCCAGAAAAAATTTCATCCCTACTACTGCCGCATGCGCGCCTGGTGTCTAATTTCGAGTTTTCTCAATTTTTCTATCACTTTTCACATTTCTATCGGTTTTTTTTATTATTTGGCTCCTCCTACGTGTTGTTCGAAGCAAATCGAAATTCAAAAATAAACAAACATCCAGACAAAATGTTAATCCTACTAATGCCGTATGTGCGCCTGGTGTCTAATTTCGAGTTTTCTACTTGTTTGTTTTCTGTTTGTACTTGATCTCGTCACTTCTTTTGTTGTTGTTGTATTTGCTTCTCCTAAGCTTGCTGTGTTGTTTGAAGCTTATCGAAATTCCAAAATAAACATCCAGAAAAAATTTCATCCCTACTACTGCCGCATGCGCGCCTGGTGTCTAATTTCGAGTTTTCTCAATTTTTCTATCACTTTTAACATTTCTATCTGTTTTTTTTATCATTTGGCTCCTCCTACGTGTTGTTCGAAGCAAATCGAAATTCAAAAATAAACAAACATCCAGACAAAATGTTAATCCTACTAATGCCGTATGTGCGCCTGGTGTCTAATTTCGAGTTTTCTACTTGTTTGTTTTTTGTTTGTACTTGATCTCGTCACTTCTTTTGTTGTTGTTGTATTTGCTTCTCCTAAGCTTGCTGTGTTGTTTGAAGCTTATCGAAATTCCAAAATAAACATCCAGAAAAAATGTCATCCCTACTACTGCCGCATGCGCGCCTGGTGTCTAATTTCGAGTTTTCTCAATTTTTCTATCACTTTTCACATTTCTATCGGTTTTTTTTATCATTTGGCTACTCCTACGTGTTGTTCGAAGCAAATCGAAATTCAAAAATAAACAAACATCCAGACAAAATGTTAATCCTACTAATGCCGTATGTGCGCCTGGTGTCTAATTTCGAGTTTTCTACTTGTTTGTTTTTTGTTTGTACTTGATCTCGTCACTTCTTTTGTTGTTGTTGTATTTGCTTCTCCTAAGCTTGCTGTGTTGTTTGAAGCTTATCGAAATTCCAAAATAAACATCCAGAACAAATTTCATCCCTACTACTGCCGCATGCGCGCCTGGTGTCTAATTTCGAGTTTTGTCAATTTTTCTATCACTTTTCACATTTCTATCGGTTTTTTTTTATCATTTGGCTCCTCCTACGTGTTGTTCGAAGCAAATCGAAATTCAAAAATAAACAAACATCCAGACAAAATGTTAATCCTACTAATGCCGTATGTGCGCCTGGTGTCTAATTTCGAGTTTTCTACTTGTTTGTTTTTTGTTTGTACTTGATCTCGTCACTTCTTTTGTTGTTGTTGTATTTGCTTCTCCTAAGCTTGCTGTGTTGTTTGAAGCTTATCGAAATTCCAAAATAAACATCCAGAAAAAATTTCATCCCTACTACTGCCGCATGCGCGCCTGGTGTCTAATTTCGAGTTTTCTCAATTTTTCTATCACTTTTCACATTTCTATCGGTTTTTTTTATCATTTGGCTCCTCCTACGTGTTGTTCGAAGCAAATCGAAATTCAAAAATAAACAAACATCCAGACAAAATGTTAATCCTACTAATGCCGTATGTGCGCCTGGTGTCTAATTTCGAGTTTTCTACTTGTTTGTTTTTTGTTTGTACTTGATCTCGTCACTTCTTTTGTTGTTGTTGTTGTATTTGCTTCTCCTAAGCTTGCTGTGTTGTTTGAAGCTTATCGAAATTCCAAAATAAACATCCAGAAAAAATGTCATCCCTACTACTGCCGCATGCGCGCCTGGTGTCTAATTTCGAGTTTTCTCAATTTTTCTATCACTTTTAACATTTCTATCGGTTTTTTTATCATTTGGCTCCTCCTACGTGTTGTTCGAAGCAAATCGAAATTCAAAAATAAACAAACATCCAGACAAAATGTTAATCCTACTAATGCCGTATGTGGGCCTGCTGTCTAATTTCGAGTTTTCTACTTGTTTGTTTTTTGTTTGTACTTGATCTCGTCACTTCTTTTGTTGTTGTTGTATTTGCTTCTCCTAAGCTTGCTGTGTTGTTTGAAGCTTATCGAAATTCCAAAATAAACATCCAGAAAAAATTTCATCCCTACTACTGCCGCATGCGCGCCTGGTGTCTAATTTCGAGTTTTCTCAATTTTTCTATCACTTTTAACATTTCTATCGGTTTTTTTTATCATTTGGCTCCTCCTCAGCCTCTTCTGTGTTGTTCGAAGCAAATCGAAATTCAAAAATAAACAAACATCCAGACAAAATGTTATCCCTACTAATGCCGCATAAGCGCCTGGTGTCTAATTTCGAGTTTTCTACTTGTTTGTTTTTTGTTTGTACTTGATCTCGTCACTTCTTTTGTTGTTGTTGTATTTGCTTTCTCCTAAGCTTGCTGTGTTGTTTGAAGCTTATCGAAATTCCAAAATAAACATCCAGAAAAAATTTCATCCCTACTACTGCCGCATGCGCGCCTGGTGTATAATTTCGAGTTTTCTCAATTTTTCTATCACTTTTAACATTTCTATCGGTTTTTTTTTTATCATTTGGCTCCTCCTCAGCCTCTTCTGTGTTGTTCGAAGGAAATCGAAATTCATAAATAAACATCCAGACAGTATGTTATCCCTACTACTAGCGCATGCGCGCCTGGTGTATAATTTCGAGTTTTTTATATTTTTCTATCACTTTTCTCGCATTTCTATCGTTTTTTTTTTCATTTGGCTCCTCCTCCTACGTGTTGTTCGAAGCAAATCGAAATTCAAAAATAAACAAACATCCAGACAAAATGTTAATCCTACTAATGCCGTATGTGCGCCTGGTGTCTAATTTCGAGTTTTCTACTTGTTTGTTTTTTGTTTGTACTTGATCTCGTCACTTCTTTTGTTGTTGTTGTATTTGCTTCTCCTAAGCTTGCTGTGTTGTTTGAAGCTTATCGAAATTCCAAAATAAACATCTAGACAAAATTTCATCCCTACTACTGCCGCATGCGCGCCTGGTGTCTAATTTCGAGTTTTCTCAATTTTTCTATCACTTTTCACATCTATCGGTTTTTTTTTATCATTAGGCTCCTCCTCAGCCTCTTCTGTGTTGTTCGAAGGAAATCGAAATTCAAAATAAACATCCAGACAGTATGTTATCCCTACTACTGGCGCATGCGCGCCTGGTGTATAATTTCGAGTTTTCTATATTTTTCTATCACTTTTCTCGCATTTCTATCGTTTTTTTTTTCATTTGGCTCCTCCTCCTACGTGTTGTTCGAAGCAAATCGAAATTCAAAAATAAACAAACATCCAGACAAAATGTAAATCCTACTAATGCCGTATGTGCGCCTGGTGTCTAATTTCGAGTTTTCTACTTGTTTGTTTTTTGTTTGTACTTTATCTCGTCACTTCTTTTGTTGTTGTTGTATTTGCTTCTCCTAAGCTTGCTGTGTTGTTTGAAGCTTATCGAAATTCCAAAATAAACATCCAGAAAAAATTTCATCCCTACTACTGCCGCATGCGCGCCTGGTGTCTAATTTCGAGTTTTCTCAATTTTTCTATCACTTTTCACATTTCTATCGGTTTTTTTTATCATTTGGCTCCTCCTACGTGTTGTTCGAAGCAAATCGAAATTCAAAAATAAACAAACATCCAGACAAAATGTTAATCCTACTAATGCCGTATGTGCGCCTGGTGTCTAATTTCGAGTTTTCTACTTGTTTGTTTTTTGTTTGTACTTGATCTCGTCACTTCTTTTGTTGTTGTTGTTGTATTTGCTTCTCCTAAGCTTGCTGTGTTGTTTGAAGCTTATCGAAATTCCAAAATAAACATCCAGAAAAAATTTCATCCCTACTACTGCCGCATGCGCGCCTGGTGTCTAATTTCGAGTTTTCTCAATTTTTCTATCACTTTTCACATCTATCGGTTTTTTTATCATTAGGCTCCTCCTCAGCCTCTTCTGTGTTGTTCGAAGGAAATCGAAATTCAAAAATAAACATCCAGACAGTATGTTATCCCTACTACTGGCGCATGCGCGCCTGGTGTATAATTTCGAGTTTTCTATATTTTTCTATCACTTTTCTCGCATTTCTATCGTTTTTTTTTTTCATTTGGCTCCTCCTCCTACGTGTTGTTCGAAGCAAATCGAAATTCAAAAATAAACAAACATCCAGACAAAATGTTAATCCTACTAATGCCGTATGTGCGCCTGGTGTCTAATTTCGAGTTTTCTACTTGTTTGTTTTTTGTTTGTACTTGATCTCGTCACTTCTTTTGTTGTTGTTGTATTTGCTTCTCCTAAGCTTGCTGTGTTGTATGAAGCTTATCGAAATTCCAAAATAAACATCCAGAAAAAATTTCATCCCTACTACTGCCGCATGCGCGCCTGGTGTCTAATTTCGAGTTTTCTCAATTTTTCTATCACTTTTCACATCTATCGGTTTTTTTTTATCATTAGGCTCCTCCTCAGCCTCTTCTGTGTTGTTCGAAGGAAATCGAAATTCAAAAATAAACATCCAGACAGTATGTTATCCCTACTACTGGCGCATGCGCGCCTGGTGTATAATTTCGAGTTTTCTATATTTTTCTATCACTTTTCTCGCATTTCTATCGTTTTTTTTTTTCATTTGGCTCCGCCTACGTGTTGTTCGAAGCAAATCGAAATTCAAAAATAAACAAACATCCAGACAAAATGTAAATCCTACTAATGCCGTATGTGCGCCTGGTGTCTAATTTCGAGTTTTCTACTTGTTTGTTTTTTGTTTGTACTTGATCTCGTCACTTCTTTTGTTGTTGTTGTATTTGCTTCTCCTAAGCTTGCTGTGTTGTTTGAAGCTTATCGAAATTCCAAAATAAACATCCAGAAAAAATTTCATCCCTACTACTGCCGCATGCGCGCCTGGTGTCTAATTTCGAGTTTTCTCAATTTTTCTATCACTTTTCACATTTCTATCGGTTTTTTTTATTATTTGGCTCCTCCTACGTGTTGTTCGAAGCAAATCGAAATTCAAAAATAAACAAACATCCAGACAAAATGTTAATCCTACTAATGCCGTATGTGCGCCTGGTGTCTAATTTCGAGTTTTCTACTTGTTTGTTTTCTGTTTGTACTTGATCTCGTCACTTCTTTTGTTGTTGTTGTATTTGCTTCTCCTAAGCTTGCTGTGTTGTTTGAAGCTTATCGAAATTCCAAAATAAACATCCAGAAAAAATTTCATCCCTACTACTGCCGCATGCGCGCCTGGTGTCTAATTTCGAGTTTTCTCAATTTTTCTATCACTTTTAACATTTCTATCTGTTTTTTTTATCATTTGGCTCCTCCTACGTGTTGTTCGAAGCAAATCGAAATTCAAAAATAAACAAACATCCAGACAAAATGTTAATCCTACTAATGCCGTATGTGCGCCTGGTGTCTAATTTCGAGTTTTCTACTTGTTTGTTTTTTGTTTGTACTTGATCTCGTCACTTCTTTTGTTGTTGTTGTATTTGCTTCTCCTAAGCTTGCTGTGTTGTTTGAAGCTTATCGAAATTCCAAAATAAACATCCAGAAAAAATGTCATCCCTACTACTGCCGCATGCGCGCCTGGTGTCTAATTTCGAGTTTTCTCAATTTTTCTATCACTTTTCACATTTCTATCGGTTTTTTTTATCATTTGGCTACTCCTACGTGTTGTTCGAAGCAAATCGAAATTCAAAAATAAACAAACATCCAGAAAAAATGTTAATCCTACTAATGCCGTATGTGCGCCTGGTGTCTAATTTCGAGTTTTCTACTTGTTTGTTTTTTGTTTGTACTTGATCTCGTCACTTCTTTTGTTGTTGTTGTATTTGCTTCTCCTAAGCTTGCTGTGTTGTTTGAAGCTTATCGAAATTCCAAAATAAACATCCAGAACAAATTTCATCCCTACTACTGCCGCATGCGCGCCTGGTGTCTAATTTCGAGTTTTGTCAATTTTTCTATCACTTTTCACATTTCTATCGGTTTTTTTTTATCATTTGGCTCCTCCTACGTGTTGTTCGAAGCAAATCGAAATTCAAAAATAAACAAACATCCAGACAAAATGTTAATCCTACTAATGCCGTATGTGCGCCTGGTGTCTAATTTCGAGTTTTCTACTTGTTTGTTTTTTGTTTGTACTTGATCTCGTCACTTCTTTTGTTGTTGTTGTATTTGCTTCTCCTAAGCTTGCTGTGTTGTTTGAAGCTTATCGAAATTCCAAAATAAACATCCAGAAAAAATTTCATCCCTACTACTGCCGCATGCGCGCCTGGTGTCTAATTTCGAGTTTTCTCAATTTTTCTATCACTTTTAACATTTCTATCGGTTTTTTTTATCATTTGGCTCCTCCTCAGCCTCTTCTGTGTTGTTCGAAGCAAATCGAAATTCAAAAATAAACAAACATCCAGACAAAATGTTATCCCTACTAATGCCGCATAAGCGCCTGGTGTCTAATTTCGAGTTTTCTACTTGTTTGTTTTTTGTTTGTACTTGATCTCGTCACTTCTTTTGTTGTTGTTGTATTTGCTTTCTCCTAAGCTTGCTGTGTTGTTTGAAGCTTATCGAAATTCCAAAATAAACATCCAGACAAAATTTCATCCCTACTACTGCCGCATGCGCGCCTGGTGTATAATTTCGAGTTTTCTCAATTTTTCTATCACTTTTAACATTTCTATCGGTTTTTTTTATCATTTGACTCCTCCTCAGCCTCTTCTGTGTTGTTCGAAGGAAATCGAAATTCAAAAATAAACATCCAGACAGTATGTTATCCCTTGGCGCATGCGCGCCTGGTGTATAATTTCGAGTTTTCTATATTTTTCTATCACTTTTCTCGCATTTCTATCGTTTTTTTTTCATTTGGCTCCTCCTCCTACGTGTTGTTCGAAGCATATCGAAATTCAAAAATAAACAAACATCCAGACAAAATGTTATCCCTACTACTGGCGCATGCGCGCCTGGTGTATAATTTCGAGTTTTCTACTTGTTTGTTTGATCTCGTCACTTCTTTTGTTGTTGTTGTATTTGCTTTCTCCTAAGCTTGCTGTGTTGTTTGAAGCTTATCGAAATTCCAAAATAAACATCCAGACAAAATTTCATCCCTACTACTGCCGCATGCGCGCCTGGTGTCTAATTTCGAGTTTTCTCAATTTTTCTATCACTTTTCACATCTATCGGTTTTTTTTTATCATTAGGCTCCTCCTCAGCCTCTTTTGTGTTGTTCGAAGGAAATCGAAATTCAAAATAAACATCCAGACAGTATGTTATCCCTACTACTGGCGCATGCGCGCCTGGTGTATAATTTCGAGTTTTCTATATTTTTCTATCACTTTTCTCGCATTTCTATCGTTTTTTTTTTCATTTGGCTCCTCCTACGTGTTGTTCGAAGCAAATCGAAATTCAAAAATAAACAAACATCCAGACAAAATGTAAATCCTACTAATGCCGTATGTGCGCCTGGTGTCTAATTTCGAGTTTTCTACTTGTTTGTTTTTTGTTTGTACTTGATCTCGTCACTTCTTTTGTTGTTGTTGTATTTGCTTCTCCTAAGCTTGCTGTGTTGTTTGAAGCTTATCGAAATTCCAAAATAAACATCCAGAAAAAATTTCATCCCTACTACTGCCGCATGCGCGCCTGGTGTCTAATTTCGAGTTTTCTCAATTTTTCTATCACTTTTCACATTTCTATCGGTTTTTTTTATCATTTGGCTCCTCCTACGTGTTGTTCGAAGCAAATCGAAATTCAAAAATAAACAAACATCCAGACAAAATGTTAATCCTACTAATGCCGTATGTGCGCCTGGTGTCTAATTTCGAGTTTTCTACTTGTTTGTTTTTTGTTTGTACTTGATCTCGTCACTTCTTTTGTTGTTTTTGTTGTATTTGCTTCTCCTAAGCTTGCTGTGTTGTTTGAAGCTTATCGAAATTCCAAAATAAACATCCAGAAAAAATTTCATCCCTACTACTGCCGCATGCGCGCCTGGTGTCTAATTTCGAGTTTTCTCAATTTTTCTATCACTTTTCACATCTATCGGTTTTTTTATCATTAGGCTCCTCCTCAGCCTCTTCTGTGTTGTTCGAAGGAAATCGAAATTCAAAAATAAACATCCAGACAGTATGTTATCCCTACTACTGGCGCATGCGCGCCTGGTGTATAATTTCGAGTTTTCTATATTTTTCTATCACTTTTCTCGCATTTCTATCGTTTTTTTTTTCATTTGGCTCCTCCTCCTACGTGTTGTTCGAAGCAAATCGAAATTCAAAAATAAACAAACATCCAGACAAAATGTTAATCCTACTAATGCCGTATGTGCGCCTGGTGTCTAATTTCGAGTTTTCTACTTGTTTGTTTTTTGTTTGTACTTGATCTCGTCACTTCTTTTGTTGTTGTTGTATTTGCTTCTCCTAAGCTTGCTGTGTTGTTTGAAGCTTATCGAAATTCCAAAATAAACATCCAGAAAAAATTTCATCCCTACTACTGCCGCATGCGCGCCTGGTGTCTAATTTCGAGTTTTCTCAATTTTTCTATCACTTTTCACATTTCTCTCGGTTTTTTTTATTATTTGGCTCCTCCTACGTGTTGTTCGAAGCAAATCGAAATTCAAAAATAAACAAACATCCAGACAAAATGTTAATCCTACTAATGCCGTATGTGCGCCTGGTGTCTAATTTCGAGTTTTCTACTTGTTTGTTTTTTGTTTGTACTTGATCTCGTCACTTCTTTTGTTGTTGTTGTATTTGCTTCTCCTAAGCTTGCTGTGTTGTTTGAAGCTTATCGAAATTCCAAAATAAACATCCAGAAAAAATTTCATCCCTACTACTGCCGCATGCGCGCCTGGTGTCTAATTTCGAGTTTTCTCAATTTTTCTATCACTTTTCACATTTCTATCTGTTTTTTTTATCATTTGGCTCCTCCTACGTGTTGTTCGAAGCAAATCGAAATTCAAAAATAAACAAACATCCAGACAAAATGTTAATCCTACTAATGCCGTATGTGCGCCTGGTGTCTAATTTCGAGTTTTCTACTTGTTTGTTTTTTGTTTGTACTTGATCTCGTCACTTCTTTTGTTGTTGTTGTATTTGCTTCTCCTAAGCTTGCTGTGTTGTTTGAAGCTTATCGAAATTCCAAAATAAACATCCAGAAAAAATGTCATCCCTACTACTGCCGCATGCGCGCCTGGTGTCTAATTTCGAGTTTTCTCAATTTTTCTATCACTTTTCACATTTCTATCGGTTTTTTTTTATCATTTGACTACTCCTACGTGTTGTTCGAAGCAAATCGAAATTCAAAAATAAACAAACATCCAGACAAAATGTTAATCCTACTAATGCCGTATGTGCGCCTGGTGTCTAATTTCGAGTTTTCTACTTGTTTGTTTTTTGTTTGTACTTGATCTCGTCACTTCTTTTGTTGTTGTTGTATTTGCTTCTCCTAAGCTTGCTGTGTTGTTTGAAGCTTATCGAAATTCCAAAATAAACATCCAGAACAAATTTCATCCCTACTACTGCCGCATGCGCGCCTGGTGTCTAATTTCGAGTTTTGTCAATTTTTCTATCACTTGTCACATTTCTATCGGTTTTTTTTATCATTTGGCTCCTCCTACGTGTTGTTCGAAGCAAATCGAAATTCAAAAATAAACAAACATCCAGACAAAATGTTAATCCTACTAATGCCGTATGTGCGCCTGGTGTCTAATTTCGAGTTTTCTACTTGTTTGTTTTTTGTTTGTACTTGATCTCGTCACTTCTTTTGTTGTTGTTGTATTTGCTTCTCCTAAGCTTGCTGTGTTGTTTGAAGCTTATCGAAATTCCAAAATAAACATCCAGAAAAAATGTCATCCCTACTACTGCCGCATGCGCGCCTGGTGTCTAATTTCGAGTTTTCTCAATTTTTCTATCACTTTTAACATTTCTATCGGTTTTTTTATCATTTGGCTCCTCCTACGTGTTGTTCGAAGCAAATCGAAATTCAAAAATAAACAAACATCCAGACAAAATGTTAATCCTACTAATGCCGTATGTGGGCCTGCTGTCTAATTTCGAGTTTTCTACTTGTTTGTTTTTTGTTTGTACTTGATCTCGTCACTTCTTTTGTTGTTGTTGTATTTGCTTCTCCTAAGCTTGCTGTGTTGTTTGAAGCTTATCGAAATTCCAAAATAAACATCCAGAAAAAATTTCATCCCTACTACTGCCGCATGCGCGCCTGGTGTCTAATTTCGAGTTTTCTCAATTTTTCTATCACTTTTAACATTTCTATCGGTTTTTTTTATCATTTGGCTCCTCCTCAGCCTCTTCTGTGTTGTTCGAAGCAAATCGAAATTCAAAAATAAACAAACATCCAGACAAAATGTTATCCCTACTAATGCCGCATAAGCGCCTGGTGTCTAATTTCGAGTTTTCTACTTGTTTGTTTTTTGTTTGTACTTGATCTCGTCACTTCTTTTGTTGTTGTTGTATTTGCTTTCTCCTAAGCTTGCTGTGTTGTTTGAAGCTTATCGAAATTCCAAAATAAACATCCAGACAAAATTTCATCCCTACTACTGCCGCATGCGCGCCTGGTGTATAATTTCGAGTTTTCTCAATTTTTCTATCACTTTTAACATTTCTATCGGTTTTTTTTTATCATTTGACTCCTCCTCAGCCTCTTCTGTGTTGTTCGAAGGAAATCGAAATTCAAAAATAAACATCCAGACAGTATGTTATCCCTTGGCGCATGCGCGCCTGGTGTATAATTTCGAGTTTTCTATATTTTTCTATCACTTTTCTCGCATTTCTATCGTTTTTTTTTTCATTTGGCTCCTCCTCCTACGTGTTGTTCGAAGCATATCGAAATTCAAAAATAAACAAACATCCAGACAAAATGTTATCCCTACTACTGGCGCATGCGCGCCTGGTGTCTAATTTCGAGTTTTCTCAATTTTTCTATCACTTTTCACATTTCTATCGGTTTTTTTTTATTATTTGGCTCCTCCTACGTGTTGTTCGAAGCAAATCGAAATTCAAAAATAAACAAACATCCAGACAAAATGTTAATCCTACTAATGCCGTATGTGCGCCTGGTGTCTAATTTCGAGTTTTCTACTTGTTTGTTTTTTGTTTGTACTTGATCTCGTCACTTCTTTTGTTGTTGTTGTATTTGCTTCTCCTAAGCTTGCTGTGTTGTTTGAAGCTTATCGAAATTCCAAAATAAACATCCAGAAAAAATTTCATCCCTACTACTGCCGCATGCGCGCCTGGTGTCTAATTTCGAGTTTTCTCAATTTTTCTATCACTTTTAACATTTCTATCGGTTTTTTTTATCATTTGGCTCCTCCTCAGCCTCTTCTGTGTTGTTCGAAGCAAATCGAAATTCAAAAATAAACAAACATCCAGACAAAATGTTATCCCTACTAATGCCGCATAAGCGCCTGGTGTCTAATTTCGAGTTTTCTACTTGTTTGTTTTTTGTTTGTACTTGATCTCGTCACTTCTTTTGTTGTTGTTGTATTTGCTTTCTCCTAAGCTTGCTGTGTTGTTTGAAGCTTATCGAAATTCCAAAATAAACATCCAGACAAAATTTCATCCCTACTACTGCCGCATGCGCGCCTGGTGTATAATTTCGAGTTTTCTCAATTTTTCTATCACTTTTAACATTTCTATCGGTTTTTTTTATCATTTGACTCCTCCTCAGCCTCTTCTGTGTTGTTCGAAGGAAATCGAAATTCAAAAATAAACATCCAGACAGTATGTTATCCCTTGGCGCATGCGCGCCTGGTGTATAATTTCGAGTTTTCTATATTTTTCTATCACTTTTCTCGCATTTCTATCGTTTTTTTTTCATTTGGCTCCTCCTCCTACGTGTTGTTCGAAGCATATCGAAATTCAAAAATAAACAAACATCCAGACAGAATGTTATCCCTACTACTGGCGCATGCGCGCCTGGTGTATAATTTCGAGTTTTCTACTTGTTTGTTTGATCTCGTCACTTCTTTTGTTGTTGTTGTATTTGCTTTCTCCTAAGCTTGCTGTGTTGTTTGAAGCTTATCGAAATTCCAAAATAAACATCCAGAAAAAATTTCATCCCTACTACTGCCGCATGCGCGCCTGGTGTATAATTTCGAGTTTTCTCAATTTTTCTATCACTTTTCACATCTATCGGTTTTTTTTTTATCATTAGGCTCCTCCTCAGCCTCTTCTGTGTTGTTCGAAGGAAATCGAAATTCAAAAATAAACATCCAGACAGTATGTTATCCCTACTACTGGCGCATGCGCGCCTGGTGTATAATTTCGAGTTTTCTATATTTTGCTATCACTTTTCTCGCATTTCTATCGTTTTTTTTTTTCATTTGGCTCCTCCTCCTACGTGTTGTTCGAAGCAAATCGAAATTCAAAAATAAACAAACATCCAGACAAAATGTTAATCCTACTAATGCCGTATGTGCGCCTGGTGTCTAATTTCGTGTTTTCTACTTGTTTGTTTTTTGTTTGTACTTGATCTCGTCACTTCTTTTGTTGTTGTTGTATTTGCTTCTCCTAAGCTTGCTGTGTTGTTTGAAGCTTATCGAAATTCCAAAATAAACATCCAGAAAAAATTTCATCCCTACTACTGCCGCATGCGCGCCTGGTGTCTAATTTCGAGTTTTCTCAATTTTTCTATCACTTTTCACATCTATCGGTTTTTTTTTTATCATTAGGCTCCTCCTCATCCTCTTCTGTGTTGTTCGAAGGAAATCGAAATTCAAAAATAAACATCCAGACAGTATGTTATCCCTACTACTGGCGCATGCGCGCCTGGTGTATAATTTCGAGTTTTCTATATTTTTCTATCACTTTTCTCGCATTTCTATCGTTTTTTTTTTCATTTGGCTCCTCCTACGTGTTGTTCGAAGCAAATCGAAATTCAAAAATAAACAAACATCCAGACAAAATGTAAATCCTACTAATGCCGTATGTGCGCCTGGTGTCTAATTTCGAGTTTTCTACTTGTTTGTTTTTTGTTTGTACTTGATCTCGTCACTTCTTTTGTTGTTGTTGTATTTGCTTCTCCTAAGCTTGCTGTGTTGTTTGAAGCTTATCGAAATTCCAAAATAAACATCCAGAAAAAATTTCATCCCTACTACTGCCGCATGCGCGCCTGGTGTCTAATTTCGAGTTTTCTCAATTTTTCTATCACTTTTCACATTTCTCTCGGTTTTTTTTATTATTTGGCTCCTCCTACGTGTTGTTCGAAGCAAATCGAAATTCAAAAATAAACAAACATCCAGACAAAATGTTAATCCTACTAATGCCGTATGTGCGCCTGGTGTCTAATTTCGAGTTTTCTACTTGTTTGTTTTTTGTTTGTACTTGATCTCGTCACTTCTTTTGTTGTTGTTGTATTTGCTTCTCCTAAGCTTGCTGTGTTGTTTGAAGCTTATCGAAATTCCAAAATAAACATCCAGAAAAAATTTCATCCCTACTACTGCCGCATGCGCGCCTGGTGTCTAATTTCGAGTTTTCTCAATTTTTCTATCACTTTTCACATTTCTATCTGTTTTTTTTATCATTTGGCTCCTCCTACGTGTTGTTCGAAGCAAATCGAAATTCAAAAATAAACAAACATCCAGACAAAATGTTAATCCTACTAATGCCGTATGTGCGCCTGGTGTCTAATTTCGAGTTTTCTACTTGTTTGTTTTTTGTTTGTACTTGATCTCGTCACTTCTTTTGTTGTTGTTGTATTTGCTTCTCCTAAGCTTGCTGTGTTGTTTGAAGCTTATCGAAATTCCAAAATAAACATCCAGAAAAAATGTCATCCCTACTACTGCCGCATGCGCGCCTGGTGTCTAATTTCGAGTTTTCTCAATTTTTCTATCACTTTTCACATTTCTATCGGTTTTTTTTATCATTTGGCTACTCCTACGTGTTGTTCGAAGCAAATCGAAATTCAAAAATAAACAAACATCCAGACAAAATGTTAATCCTACTAATGCCGTATGAGCGCCTGGTGTCTAATTTCGAGTTTTCTACTTGTTTGTTTTTTGTTTGTACTTGATCTCGTCACTTCTTTTGTTGTTGTTGTATTTGCTTCTCCTAAGCTTGCTGTGTTGTTTGAAGCTTATCGAAATTCCAAAATAAACATCCAGAACAAATTTCATCCCTACTACTGCCGCATGCGCGCCTGGTGTCTAATTTCGAGTTTTGTCAATTTTTCTATCACTTGTCACATTTCTATCGGTTTTTTTTATCATTTGGCTCCTCCTACGTGTTGTTCGAAGCAAATCGAAATTCAAAAATAAACAAACATCCAGACAAAATGTTAATCCTACTAATGCCGTATGTGCGCCTGGTGTCTAATTTCGAGTTTTCTACTTGTTTGTTTTTTGTTTGTACTTGATCTCGTCACTTCTTTTGTTGTTGTTGTATTTGCTTCTCCTAAGCTTGCTGTGTTGTTTGAAGCTTATCGAAATTCCAAAATAAACATCCAGAAAAAATGTCATCCCTACTACTGCCGCATGCGCGCCTGGTGTCTAATTTCGAGTTTTCTCAATTTTTCTATCACTTTTAACATTTCTATCGGTTTTTTTATCATTTGGCTCCTCCTACGTGTTGTTCGAAGCAAATCGAAATTCAAAAATAAACAAACATCCAGACAAAATGTTAATCCTACTAATGCCGTATGTGGGCCTGCTGTCTAATTTCGAGTTTTCTACTTGTTTGTTTTTTGTTTGTACTTGATCTCGTCACTTCTTTTGTTGTTGTTGTATTTGCTTCTCCTAAGCTTGCTGTGTTGTTTGAAGCTTATCGAAATTCCAAAATAAACATCCAGAAAAAATTTCATCCCTACTACTGCCGCATGCGCGCCTGGTGTCTAATTTCGAGTTTTCTCAATTTTTCTATCACTTTTAACATTTCTATCGGTTTTTTTTATCATTTGGCTCCTCCTCAGCCTCTTCTGTGTTGTTCGAAGCAAATCGAAATTCAAAAATAAACAAACATCCAGACAAAATGTTATCCCTACTAATGCCGCATAAGCGCCTGGTGTCTAATTTCGAGTTTTCTACTTGTTTGTTTTTTGTTTGTACTTGATCTCGTCACTTCTTTTGTTGTTGTTGTATTTGCTTTCTCCTAAGCTTGCTGTGTTGTTTGAAGCTTATCGAAATTCCAAAATAAACATCCAGACAAAATTTCATCCCTACTACTGCCGCATGCGCGCCTGGTGTATAATTTCGAGTTTTCTCAATTTTTCTATCACTTTTAACATTTCTATCGGTTTTTTTTTATCATTTGACTCCTCCTCAGCCTCTTCTGTGTTGTTCGAAGGAAATCGAAATTCAAAAATAAACATCCAGACAGTATGTTATCCCTTGGCGCATGCGCGCCTGGTGTATAATTTCGAGTTTTCTATATTTTTCTATCACTTTTCTCGCATTTCTATCGTTTTTTTTTTCATTTGGCTCCTCCTCCTACGTGTTGTTCGAAGCATATCGAAATTCAAAAATAAACAAACATCCAGACAAAATGTTATCCCTACTACTGGCGCATGCGCGCCTGGTGTCTAATTTCGAGTTTTCTCAATTTTTCTATCACTTTTCACATTTCTATCGGTTTTTTTTTATTATTTGGCTCCTCCTACGTGTTGTTCGAAGCAAATCGAAATTCAAAAATAAACAAACATCCAGACAAAATGTTAATCCTACTAATGCCGTATGTGCGCCTGGTGTCTAATTTCGAGTTTTCTACTTGTTTGTTTTTTGTTTGTACTTGATCTCGTCACTTCTTTTGTTGTTGTTGTATTTGCTTCTCCTAAGCTTGCTGTGTTGTTTGAAGCTTATCGAAATTCCAAAATAAACATCCAGAAAAAATTTCATCCCTACTACTGCCGCATGCGCGCCTGGTGTCTAATTTCGAGTTTTCTCAATTTTTCTATCACTTTTAACATTTCTATCGGTTTTTTTTATCATTTGGCTCCTCCTCAGCCTCTTCTGTGTTGTTCGAAGCAAATCGAAATTCAAAAATAAACAAACATCCAGACAAAATGTTATCCCTACTAATGCCGCATAAGCGCCTGGTGTCTAATTTCGAGTTTTCTACTTGTTTGTTTTTTGTTTGTACTTGATCTCGTCACTTCTTTTGTTGTTGTTGTATTTGCTTTCTCCTAAGCTTGCTGTGTTGTTTGAAGCTTATCGAAATTCCAAAATAAACATCCAGACAAAATTTCATCCCTACTACTGCCGCATGCGCGCCTGGTGTATAATTTCGAGTTTTCTCAATTTTTCTATCACTTTTAACATTTCTATCGGTTTTTTTTATCATTTGACTCCTCCTCAGCCTCTTCTGTGTTGTTCGAAGGAAATCGAAATTCAAAAATAAACATCCAGACAGTATGTTATCCCTTGGCGCATGCGCGCCTGGTGTATAATTTCGAGTTTTCTATATTTTTCTATCACTTTTCTCGCATTTCTATCGTTTTTTTTTCATTTGGCTCCTCCTCCTACGTGTTGTTCGAAGCATATCGAAATTCAAAAATAAACAAACATCCAGACAGAATGTTATCCCTACTACTGGCGCATGCGCGCCTGGTGTATAATTTCGAGTTTTCTACTTGTTTGTTTGATCTCGTCACTTCTTTTGTTGTTGTTGTATTTGCTTTCTCCTAAGCTTGCTGTGTTGTTTGAAGCTTATCGAAATTCCAAAATAAACATCCAGAAAAAATTTCATCCCTACTACTGCCGCATGCGCGCCTGGTGTATAATTTCGAGTTTTCTCAATTTTTCTATCACTTTTCACATCTATCGGTTTTTTTTTTATCATTTGGCTCCTCCTCAGCCTCTTCTGTGTTGTTCGAAGCAAATCGAAATTCAAAAATAAACAAACATCCAGACAAAATGTTATCCCTACTAATGCCGCATAAGCGCCTGGTGTCTAATTTCGAGTTTTCTACTTGTTTGTTTTTTGTTTGTACTTGATCTCGTCACTTCTTTTGTTGTTGTTGTATTTGCTTTCTCCTAAGCTTGCTGTGTTGTTTGAAGCTTATCGAAATTCCAAAATAAACATCCAGACAAAATTTCATCCCTACTACTGCCGCATGCGCGCCTGGTGTATAATTTCGAGTTTTCTCAATTTTTCTATCACTTTTAACATTTCTATCGGTTTTTTTTATCATTTGACTCCTCCTCAGCCTCTTCTGTGTTGTTCGAAGGAAATCGAAATTCAAAAATAAACATCCAGACAGTATGTTATCCCTTGGCGCATGCGCGCCTGGTGTATAATTTCGAGTTTTCTATATTTTTCTATCACTTTTCTCGCATTTCTATCGTTTTTTTTTCATTTGGCTCCTCCTCCTACGTGTTGTTCGAAGCATATCGAAATTCAAAAATAAACAAACATCCAGACAGAATGTTATCCCTACTACTGGCGCATGCGCGCCTGGTGTATAATTTCGAGTTTTCTACTTGTTTGTTTGATCTCGTCACTTCTTTTGTTGTTGTTGTATTTGCTTTCTCCTAAGCTTGCTGTGTTGTTTGAAGCTTATCGAAATTCCAAAATAAACATCCAGAAAAAATTTCATCCCTACTACTGCCGCATGCGCGCCTGGTGTATAATTTCGAGTTTTCTCAATTTTTCTATCACTTTTCACATCTATCGGTTTTTTTTTTATCATTAGGCTCCTCCTCAGCCTCTTCTGTGTTGTTCGAAGGAAATCGAAATTCAAAAATAAACATCCAGACAGTATGTTATCCCTACTACTGGCGCATGCGCGCCTGGTGTATAATTTCGAGTTTTCTATATTTTGCTATCACTTTTCTCGCATTTCTATCGTTTTTTTTTTTCATTTGGCTCCTCCTCCTACGTGTTGTTCGAAGCAAATCGAAATTCAAAAATAAACAAACATCCAGACAAAATGTTAATCCTACTAATGCCGTATGTGCGCCTGGTGTCTAATTTCGTGTTTTCTACTTGTTTGTTTTTTGTTTGTACTTGATCTCGTCACTTCTTTTGTTGTTGTTGTATTTGCTTCTCCTAAGCTTGCTGTGTTGTTTGAAGCTTATCGAAATTCCAAAATAAACATCCAGAAAAAATTTCATCCCTACTACTGCCGCATGCGCGCCTGGTGTCTAATTTCGAGTTTTCTCAATTTTTCTATCACTTTTCACATCTATCGGTTTTTTTTTATCATTAGGCTCCTCCTCATCCTCTTCTGTGTTGTTCGAAGGAAATCGAAATTCAAAAATAAACATCCAGACAGTATGTTATCCCTACTACTGGCGCATGCGCGCCTGGTGTATAATTTCGAGTTTTCTATATTTTTCTATCACTTTTCTCGCATTTCTATCGTTTTTTTTTTCATTTGGCTCCTCCTACGTGTTGTTCGAAGCAAATCGAAATTCAAAAATAAACAAACATCCAGACAAAATGTAAATCCTACTAATGCCGTATGTGCGCCTGGTGTCTAATTTCGAGTTTTCTACTTGTTTGTTTTTTGTTTGTACTTGATCTCGTCACTTCTTTTGTTGTTGTTGTATTTGCTTCTCCTAAGCTTGCTGTGTTGTTTGAAGCTTATCGAAATTCCAAAATAAACATCCAGAAAAAATTTCATCCCTACTACTGCCGCATGCGCGCCTGGTGTCTAATTTCGAGTTTTCTCAATTTTTCTATCACTTTTCACATTTCTCTCGGTTTTTTTTATTATTTGGCTCCTCCTACGTGTTGTTCGAAGCAAATCGAAATTCAAAAATAAACAAACATCCAGACAAAATGTTAATCCTACTAATGCCGTATGTGCGCCTGGTGTCTAATTTCGAGTTTTCTACTTGTTTGTTTTTTGTTTGTACTTGATCTCGTCACTTCTTTTGTTGTTGTTGTATTTGCTTCTCCTAAGCTTGCTGTGTTGTTTGAAGCTTATCGAAATTCCAAAATAAACATCCAGAAAAAATTTCATCCCTACTACTGCCGCATGCGCGCCTGGTGTCTAATTTCGAGTTTTCTCAATTTTTCTATCACTTTTAACATTTCTATCTGTTTTTTTTATCATTTGGCTCCTCCTACGTGTTGTTCGAAGCAAATCGAAATTCAAAAATAAACAAACATCCAGACAAAATGTTAATCCTACTAATGCCGTATGTGCGCCTGGTGTCTAATTTCGAGTTTTCTACTTGTTTGTTTTTTGTTTGTACTTGATCTCGTCACTTCTTTTGTTGTTGTTGTATTTGCTTCTCCTAAGCTTGCTGTGTTGTTTGAAGCTTATCGAAATTCCAAAATAAACATCCAGAAAAAATGTCATCCCTACTACTGCCGCATGCGCGCCTGGTGTCTAATTTCGAGTTTTCTCAATTTTTCTATCACTTTTCACATTTCTATCGGTTTTTTTTATCATTTGGCTACTCCTACGTGTTGTTCGAAGCAAATCGAAATTCAAAAATAAACAAACATCCAGACAAAATGTTAATCCTACTAATGCCGTATGTGCGCCTGGTGTCTAATTTCGAGTTTTCTACTTGTTTGTTTTTTGTTTGTACTTGATCTCGTCACTTCTTTTGTTGTTGTTGTATTTGCTTCTCCTAAGCTTGCTGTGTTGTTTGAAGCTTATCGAAATTCCAAAATAAACATCCAGAACAAATTTCATCCCTACTACTGCCGCATGCGCGCCTGGTGTCTAATTTCGAGTTTTGTCAATTTTTCTATCACTTGTCACATTTCTATCGGTTTTTTTTATCATTTGGCTCCTCCTACGTGTTGTTCGAAGCAAATCGAAATTCAAAAATAAACAAACATCCAGACAAAATGTTAATCCTACTAATGCCGTATGTGCGCCTGGTGTCTAATTTCGAGTTTTCTACTTGTTTGTTTTTTGTTTGTACTTGATCTCGTCACTTCTTTTGTTGTTGTTGTATTTGCTTCTCCTAAGCTTGCTGTGTTGTTTGAAGCTTATCGAAATTCCAAAATAAACATCCAGAAAAAATGTCATCCCTACTACTGCCGCATGCGCGCCTGGTGTCTAATTTCGAGTTTTCTCAATTTTTCTATCACTTTTAACATTTCTATCGGTTTTTTTATCATTTGGCTCCTCCTACGTGTTGTTCGAAGCAAATCGAAATTCAAAAATAAACAAACATCCAGACAAAATGTTAATCCTACTAATGCCGTATGTGGGCCTGCTGTCTAATTTCGAGTTTTCTACTTGTTTGTTTTTTGTTTGTACTTGATCTCGTCACTTCTTTTGTTGTTGTTGTATTTGCTTCTCCTAAGCTTGCTGTGTTGTTTGAAGCTTATCGAAATTCCAAAATAAACATCCAGAAAAAATTTCATCCCTACTACTGCCGCATGCGCGCCTGGTGTCTAATTTCGAGTTTTCTCAATTTTTCTATCACTTTTAACATTTCTATCGGTTTTTTTTTATCATTTGGCTCCTCCTCAGCCTCTTCTGTGTTTTTCGAAGCAAATCGAAATTCAAAAATAAACAAACATCCAGACAAAATGTTATCCCTACTAATGCCGCATAAGCGCCTGGTGTCTAATTTCGAGTTTTCTACTTGTTTGTTTTTTGTTTGTACTTGATCTCGTCACTTCTTTTGTTGTTGTTGTATTTGCTTTCTCCTAAGCTTGCTGTGTTGTTTGAAGCTTATCGAAATTCCAAAATAAACATCCAGACAAAATTTCATCCCTACTACTGCCGCATGCGCGCCTGGTGTATAATTTCGAGTTTTCTCAATTTTTCTATCACTTTTAACATTTCTATCGGTTTTTTTTTATCATTTGACTCCTCCTCAGCCTCTTCTGTGTTGTTCGAAGGAAATCGAAATTCAAAAATAAACATCCAGACAGTATGTTATCCCTTGGCGCATGCGCGCCTGGTGTATAATTTCGAGTTTTCTATATTTTTCTATCACTTTTCTCGCATTTCTATCGTTTTTTTTTCATTTGGCTCCTCCTCCTACGTGTTGTTCGAAGCATATCGAAATTCAAAAATAAACAAACATCCAGACAAAATGTTATCCCTACTACTGGCGCATGCGCGCCTGGTGTATAATTTCGAGTTTTCTACTTGTTTGTTTGATCTCGTCACTTCTTTTGTTGTTGTTGTATTTGCTTTCTCCTAAGCTTGCTGTGTTGTTTGAAGCTTATCGAAATTCCAAAATAAACATCCAGACAAAATTTCATCCCTACTACTGCCGCATGCGCGCCTGGTGTATAATTTCGAGTTTTCTCAATTTTTCTATCACTTTTCACATCTATCGGTTTTTTTTTTTATCATTAGGCTCCTCCTCAGCCTCTTCTGTGTTGTTCGAAGGAAATCGAAATTCAAAAATAAACATCCAGACAGTATGTTATCCCTACTACTGGCGCATGCGCGCCTGGTGTATAATTTCGAGTTTTCTATATTTTTCTATCACTTTTCTCGCATTTCTATCGTTTTTTTTTTCATTTGGCTCCTCCTCCTACGTGTTGTTCGAAGCAAATCGAAATTCAAAAATAAACAAACATCCAGACAAAATGTTAATCCTACTAATGCCGTATGTGCGCCTGGTGTCTAATTTCGAGTTTTCTACTTGTTTGTTTTTTGTTTGTACTTGATCTCGTCACTTCTTTTGTTGTTGTTGTATTTGCTTCTCCTAAGCTTGCTGTGTTGTTTGAAGCTTATCGAAATTCCAAAATAAACATCCAGAAAAAATTTCATCCCTACTACTGCCGCATGCGCGCCTGGTGTCTAATTTCGAGTTTTCTCAATTTTTCTATCACTTTTCACATCTATCGGTTTTTTTTTATCATTAGGCTCCTCCTCAGCCTCTTCTGTGTTGTTCGAAGGAAATCGAAATTCAAAAATAAACATCCAGACAGTATGTTATCCCTACTACTGGCGCATGCGCGCCTGGTGTATAATTTCGAGTTTTCTATATTTTTCTATCACTTTTCTCGCATTTCTATCGTTTTTTTTTTCATTTGGCTCCTCCTACGTGTTGTTCGAAGCAAATCGAAATTCAAAAATAAACAAACATCCAGACAAAATGTAAATCCTACTAATGCCGTATGTGCGCCTGGTGTCTAATTTCGAGTTTTCTACTTGTTTGTTTTTTGTTTGTACTTGATCTCGTCACTTCTTTTGTTGTTGTTGTATTTGCTTCTCCTAAGCTTGCTGTGTTGTTTGAAGCTTATCGAAATTCCAAAATAAACATCCAGAAAAAATTTCATCCCTACTACTGCCGCATGCGCGCCTGGTGTCTAATTTCGAGTTTTCTCAATTTTTCTATCACTTTTCACATTTCTCTCGGTTTTTTTTATTATTTGGCTCCTCCTACGTGTTGTTCGAAGCAAATCGAAATTCAAAAATAAACAAACATCCAGACAAAATGTTAATCCTACTAATGCCGTATGTGCGCCTGGTGTCTAATTTCGAGTTTTCTACTTGTTTGTTTTTTGTTTGTACTTGATCTCGTCACTTCTTTTGTTGTTGTTGTATTTGCTTCTCCTAAGCTTGCTGTGTTGTTTGAAGCTTATCGAAATTCCAAAATAAACATCCAGAAAAAATTTCATCCCTACTACTGCCGCATGCGCGCCTGGTGTCTAATTTCGAGTTTTCTCAATTTTTCTATCACTTTTCACATTTCTATCTGTTTTTTTTATCATTTGGCTCCTCCTACGTGTTGTTCGAAGCAAATCGAAATTCAAAAATAAACAAACATCCAGACAAAATGTTAATCCTACTAATGCCGTATGTGCGCCTGGTGTCTAATTTCGAGTTTTCTACTTGTTTGTTTTTTGTTTGTACTTGATCTCGTCACTTCTTTTGTTGTTGTTGTATTTGCTTCTCCTAAGCTTGCTGTGTTGTTTGAAGCTTATCGAAATTCCAAAATAAACATCCAGAAAAAATGTCATCCCTACTACTGCCGCATGCGCGCCTGGTGTCTAATTTCGAGTTTTCTCAATTTTTCTATCACTTTTCACATTTCTATCGGTTTTTTTTATCATTTGGCTACTCCTACGTGTTGTTCGAAGCAAATCGAAATTCAAAAATAAACAAACATCCAGACAAAATGTTAATCCTACTAATGCCGTATGTGCGCCTGGTGTCTAATTTCGAGTTTTCTACTTGTTTGTACTTGATCTCGTCACTTCTTTTGTTGTTGTTGTATTTGCTTCTCCTAAGCTTGCTGTGTTGTTTGAAGCTTATCGAAATTCCAAAATAAACATCCAGAACAAATTTCATCCCTACTACTGCCGCATGCGCGCCTGGTGTCTAATTTCGAGTTTTGTCAATTTTTCTATCACTTTTCACATTTCTATCGGTTTTTTTTATCATTTGGCTCCTCCTACGTGTTGTTCGAAGCAAATCGAAATTCAAAAATAAACAAACATCCAGACAAAATGTTAATCCTACTAATGCCGTATGTGCGGCTGGTGTCTAATTTCGAGTTTTCTACTTGTTTGTTTTTTGTTTGTACTTGATCTCGTCACTTCTTTTGTTGTTGTTGTATTTGCTTCTCCTTAGCTTGCTGTGTTGTTTGAAGCTTATCGAAATTCCAAAATAAACATCCAGAAAAAATGTCATCCCTACTACTGCCGCATGCGCGCCTGGTGTCTAATTTCGAGTTTTCTCAATTTTTCTATCACTTTTAACATTTCTATCGGTTTTTTTTATCATTTGGCTCCTCCTACGTGTTGTTCGAAGCAAATCGAAATTCAAAAATAAACAAACATCCAGACAAAATGTTAATCCTACTAATGCCGTATGTGGGCCTGCTGTCTAATTTCGAGTTTTCTACTTGTTTGTTTTTTGTTTGTACTTGATCTCGTCACTTCTTTTGTTGTTGTTGTATTTGCTTCTCCTAAGCTTGCTGTGTTGTTTGAAGCTTATCGAAATTCCAAAATAAACATCCAGAAAAAATTTCATCCCTACTACTGCCGCATGCGCGCCTGGTGTCTAATTTCGAGTTTTCTCAATTTTTCTATCACTTTTAACATTTCTATCGGTTTTTTTTATCATTTGGCTCCTCCTCAGCCTCTTCTGTGTTGTTCGAAGCAAATCGAAATTCAAAAATAAACAAACATCCAGACAAAATGTTATCCCTACTAATGCCGCATAAGCGCCTGGTGTCTAATTTCGAGTTTTCTACTTGTTTGTTTTTTGTTTGTACTTGATCTCGTCACTTCTTTTGTTGTTGTTGTATTTGCTTTCTCCTAAGCTTGCTGTGTTGTTTGAAGCTTATCGAAATTCCAAAATAAACATCCAGAAAAAATGTCATCCCTACTACTGCCGCATGCGCGCCTGGTGTATAATTTCGAGTTTTCTATATTTTTCTATCACTTTTCTCGCATTTCTATCGTTTTTTTTTGCATTTGGCTCCTCCTCCTACGTGTTGTTCGAAGCATATCGAAATTCAAAAATAAACAAACATCCAGACAAAATGTTATCCCTACTACTGGCGCATGCGCGCCTGGTGTATAATTTCGAGTTTTCTACTTGTTTGTTTGATCTCGTTACTTCTTTTGTTGTTGTTGTATTTGCTTTCTCCTAAGCTTGCTGTGTTGTTTGAAGCTTATCGAAATTCCAAAATAAACATCCAGACAAAATTTCATCCCTACTACTGCCGCATGCGCGCCTGGTGTATAATTTCGAGTTTTCTCAATTTTTCTATCACTTTTCACATCTATCGGTTTTTTTTTTTATCATTAGGCTCCTCCTCAGCCTCTTCTGTGTTGTTCGAAGGAAATCGAAATCCAAAAATAAACATCCAGACAGTATGTTATCCCTACTACTGGCGCATGTGCGCCTGGTGTATAATTTCGAGTTTTCTACTTGTTTGTTTGATCTCGTCACTTCTTTTGTTGTTGTTGTATTTGCTTTCTCCTAAGCTTGCTGTGTTGTTTGAAGCTTATCGAAATTCCAAAATAAACATCCAGACAAAATTTCATCCCTACTACTGCCGCATGCGCGCCTAGTGTCTAATTTCGAGTTTTCTCAATTTTTCTATCACTTTTCACATCTATCGGTTTTTTTTTATCATTAGGCTCCTCCTCAGCCTCTTCTGTGTTGTTCGAAGGAAATCGAAATTCAAAATAAACATCCAGACAGTATGTTATCCCTACTACTGGCGCATGCGCGCCTGGTGTATAATTTCGAGTTTTCTCAATTTTTCTATCACTTTTCACATCTATCGGTTTTTTTTTTTATCATTAGGCTCCTCCTCAGCCTCTTCTGTGTTGTTCGAAGGAAATCGAAATTCAAAAATAAACATCCAGACAGTATGTTATCCCTACTACTGGCGCATGTGCGCCTGGTGTATAATTTCGAGTTTTCTACTTGTTTGTTTGATCTCGTCACTTCTTTTGTTGTTGTTGTATTTGCTTTCTCCTAAGCTTGCTGTGTTGTTTGAAGCTTATCGAAATTCCAAAATAAACATCCAGAAAAAATTTCATCCCTACTACTGCCGCATGCGCGCCTGGTGTCTAATTTCGAGTTTTCTCAATTTTTCTATCACTTTTAACATTTCTATCGGTTTTTTTTATCATTTGGCTCCTCCTCAGCCTCTTCTGTGTTGTTCGAAGCAAATCGAAATTCAAAAATAAACAAACATCCAGACAAAATGTTATCCCTACTAATGCCGCATAAGCGCCTGGTGTCTAATTTCGAGTTTTCTACTTGTTTGTTTTTTGTTTGTACTTGATCTCGTCACTTCTTTTGTTGTTGTTGTATTTGCTTTCTCCTAAGCTTGCTGTGTTGTTTGAAGCTTATCGAAATTCCAAAATAAACATCCAGAAAAAATGTCATCCCTACTACTGCCGCATGCGCGCCTGGTGTATAATTTCGAGTTTTCTATATTTTTCTATCACTTTTCTCGCATTTCTATCGTTTTTTTTTTCATTTGGCTCCTCCTACGTGTTGTTCGAAGCAAATCGAAATTCAAAAATAAACAAACATCCAGACAAAATGTAAATCCTACTAATGCCGTATGTGCGCCTGGTGTCTAATTTCGAGTTTTCTACTTGTTTGTTTTTTGTTTGTACTTGATCTCGTCACTTCTTTTGTTGTTGTTGTATTTGCTTCTCCTAAGCTTGCTGTGTTGTTTGAAGCTTATCGAAATTCCAAAATAAACATCCAGAAAAAATTTCATCCCTACTACTGCCGCATGCGCGCCTGGTGTCTAATTTCGAGTTTTGTCAATTTTTCTATCACTTTTCACATTTCTATCGGTTTTTTTTATCATTTGGCTCCTCCTACGTGTTGTTCGAAGCAAATCGAAATTCAAAAATAAACAAACATCCAGACAAAATGTAAATCCTACTAATGCCGTATGTGCGCCTGGTGTCTAATTTCGAGTTTTCTACTTGTTTGTTTTTTGTTTGTACTTGATCTCGTCACTTCTTTTGTTGTTGTTGTATTTGCTTCTCCTAAGCTTGCTGTGTTGTTTGAAGCTTATCGAAATTCCAAAATAAACATCCAGAAAAAATTTCATCCCTACTACTGCCGCATGCGCGCCTGGTGTCTAATTTCGAGTTTTCTCAATTTTTCTATCACTTTTCACATTTCTCTCGGTTTTTTTTTATTATTTGGCTCCTCCTACGTGTTGTTCGAAGCAAATCGAAATTCAAAAATAAACAAACATCCAGACAAAATGTTAATCCTACTAATGCCGTATGTGCGCCTGGTGTCTAATTTCGAGTTTTCTACTTGTTTGTTTTTTGTTTGTACTTGATCTCGTCACTTCTTTTGTTGTTGTTGTATTTGCTTCTCCTAAGCTTGCTGTGTTGTTTGAAGCTTATCGAAATTCCAAAATAAACATCCAGAAAAAATTTCATCCCTACTACTGCCGCATGCGCGCCTGGTGTCTAATTTCGAGTTTTCTCAATTTTTCTATCACTTTTCACATTTCTATCTGTTTTTTTTTATCATTTGGCTCCTCCTACGTGTTGTTCGAAGCAAATCGAAATTCAAAAATAAACAAACATCCAGACAAAATGTTAATCCTACTAATGCCGTATGTGCGCCTGGTGTCTAATTTCGAGTTTTCTACTTGTTTGTTTTTTGTTTGTACTTGATCTCGTCACTTCTTTTGTTGTTGTTGTATTTGCTTCTCCTAAGCTTGCTGTGTTGTTTGAAGCTTATCGAAATTCCAAAATAAACATCCAGAAAAAATGTCATCCCTACTACTGCCGCATGCGCGCCTGGTGTCTAATTTCGAGTTTTCTCAATTTTTCTATCACTTTTCACATTTCTATCGGTTTTTTTTATCATTTGGCTCCTCCTACGTGTTGTTCGAAGCAAATCGAAATTCAAAAATAAACAAACATCCAGACAAAATGTTAATCCTACTAATGCCGTATGTGCGCCTGGTGTCTAATTTCGAGTTTTCTACTTGTTTGTTTTTTGTTTGTACTTGATCTCGTCACTTCTTTTGTTGTTGTTGTATTTGCTTCTCCTAAGCTTGCTGTGTTGTTTGAAGCTTATCGAAATTCCAAAATAAACATCCAGAAAAAATTTCATCCCTACTACTGCCGCATGCGCGCCTGGTGTCTAATTTCGAGTTTTCTCAATTTTTCTATCACTTTTCACATTTCTATCTGTTTTTTTTATCATTTGGCTCCTCCTACGTGTTGTTCGAAGCAAATCGAAATTCAAAAATAAACAAACATCCAGACAAAATGTTAATCCTACTAATGCCGTATGTGCGCCTGGTGTCTAATTTCGAGTTTTCTACTTGTTTGTTTTTTGTTTGTACTTGATCTCGTCACTTCTTTTGTTGTTGTTGTATTTGCTTCTCCTAAGCTTGCTGTGTTGTTTGAAGCTTATCGAAATTCCAAAATAAACATCCAGAAAAAATGTCATCCCTACTACTGCCGCATGCGCGCCTGGTGTCTAATTTCGAGTTTTCTCAATTTTTCTATCACTTTTCACATTTCTATCGGTTTTTTTTATCATTTGGCTACTCCTACGTGTTGTTCGAAGCAAATCGAAATTCAAAAATAAACAAACATCCAGACAAAATGTTAATCCTACTAATGCCGTATGTGCGCCTGGTGTCTAATTTCGAGTTTTCTACTTGTTTGTTTTTTGTTTGTACTTGATCTCGTCACTTCTTTTGTTGTTGTTGTATTTGCTTCTCCTAAGCTTGCTGTGTTGTTTGAAGCTTATCGAAATTCCAAAATAAACATCCAGAACAAATTTCATCCCTACTACTGCCGCATGCGCGCCTGGTGTCTAATTTCGAGTTTTGTCAATTTTTCTATCACTTTTCACATTTCTATCGGTTTTTTTTATCATTTGGCTCCTCCTACGTGTTGTTCGAAGCAAATCGAAATTCAAAAATAAGCAAACATCCAGACAAAATGTTAATCCTACTAATGCCGTATGTGGGCCTGCTGTCTAATTTCGAGTTTTCTACTTGTTTGTTTTTTGTTTGTACTTGATCTCGTCACTTCTTTTGTTGTTGTTGTATTTGCTTCTCCTAAGCTTGCTGTGTTGTTTGAAGCTTATCGAAATTCCAAAATAAACATCCAGAAAAAATTTCATCCCTACTACTGCCGCATGCGCGCCTGGTGTCTAATTTCGAGTTTTCTCAATTTTTCTATCACTTTTAACATTTCTATCGGTTTTTTTTATCATTTGGCTCCTCCTCAGCCTCTTCTGTGTTGTTCGAAGCAAATCGAAATTCAAAAATAAACAAACATCCAGACAAAATGTTATCCCTACTAATGCCGCATAAGCGCCTGGTGTCTAATTTCGAGTTTTCTACTTGTTTGTTTTTTGTTTGTACTTGATCTCGTCACTTCTTTTGTTGTTGTTGTATTTGCTTTCTCCTAAGCTTGCTGTGTTGTTTGAAGCTTATCGAAATTCCAAAATAAACATCCAGAAAAAATGTCATCCCTACTACTGCCGCATGCGCGCCTGGTGTATAATTTCGAGTTTTCTATATTTTTCTATCACTTTTCTCGCATTTCTATCGTTTTTTTTTGCATTTGGCTCCTCCTCCTACGTGTTGTTCGAAGCATATCGAAATTCAAAAATAAACAAACATCCAGACAAAATGTTATCCCTACTACTGGCGCATGCGCGCCTGGTGTATAATTTCGAGTTTTCTACTTGTTTGTTTGATCTCGTTACTTCTTTTGTTGTTGTTGTATTTGCTTTCTCCTAAGCTTGCTGTGTTGTTTGAAGCTTATCGAAATTCCAAAATAAACATCCAGACAAAATTTCATCCCTACTACTGCCGCATGCGCGCCTGGTGTATAATTTCGAGTTTTCTCAATTTTTCTATCACTTTTCACATCTATCGGTTTTTTTTTTTATCATTAGGCTCCTCCTCAGCCTCTTCTGTGTTGTTCGAAGGAAATCGAAATTCAAAAATAAACATCCAGACAGTATGTTATCCCTACTACTGGCGCATGTGCGCCTGGTGTATAATTTCGAGTTTTCTACTTGTTTGTTTGATCTCGTCACTTCTTTTGTTGTTGTTGTATTTGCTTTCTCCTAAGCTTGCTGTGTTGTTTGAAGCTTATCGAAATTCCAAAATAAACATCCAGACAAAATTTCATCCCTACTACTGCCGCATGCGCGCCTGGTGTCTAATTTCGAGTTTTCTCAATTTTTCTATCACTTTTCACATTTCTCTCGGTTTTTTTTATTATTTGGCTCCTCCTACGTGTTGTTCGAAGCAAATCGAAATTCAAAAATAAACAAACATCCAGACAAAATGTTAATCCTACTAATGCCGTATGTGCGCCTGGTGTCTAATTTCGAGTTTTCTACTTGTTTGTTTTTTGTTTGTACTTGATCTCGTCACTTCTTTTGTTGTTGTTGTATTTGCTTCTCCTAAGCTTGCTGTGTTGTTTGAAGCTTATCGAAATTCCAAAATAAACATCCAGAAAAAATTTCATCCCTACTACTGCCGCATGCGCGCCTGGTGTCTAATTTCGAGTTTTCTCAATTTTTCTATCACTTTTCACATTTCTATCTGTTTTTTTTTATCATTTGGCTCCTCCTACGTGTTGTTCGAAGCAAATCGAAATTCAAAAATAAACAAACATCCAGACAAAATGTTAATCCTACTAATGCCGTATGTGCGCCTGGTGTCTAATTTCGAGTTTTCTACTTGTTTGTTTTTTGTTTGTACTTGATCTCGTCACTTCTTTTGTTGTTGTTGTATTTGCTTCTCCTAAGCTTGCTGTGTTGTTTGAAGCTTATCGAAATTCCAAAATAAACATCCAGAAAAAATGTCATCCCTACTACTGCCGCATGCGCGCCTGGTGTCTAATTTCGAGTTTTCTCAATTTTTCTATCACTTTTCACATTTCTATCGGTTTTTTTTATCATTTGGCTCCTCCTACGTGTTGTTCGAAGCAAATCGAAATTCAAAAATAAACAAACATCCAGACAAAATGTTAATCCTACTAATGCCGTATGTGCGCCTGGTGTCTAATTTCGAGTTTTCTACTTGTTTGTTTTTTGTTTGTACTTGATCTCGTCACTTCTTTTGTTGTTGTTGTATTTGCTTCTCCTAAGCTTGCTGTGTTGTTTGAAGCTTATCGAAATTCCAAAATAAACATCCAGAAAAAATTTCATCCCTACTACTGCCGCATGCGCGCCTGGTGTCTAATTTCGAGTTTTCTCAATTTTTCTATCACTTTTCACATTTCTATCTGTTTTTTTTATCATTTGGCTCCTCCTACGTGTTGTTCGAAGCAAATCGAAATTCAAAAATAAACAAACATCCAGACAAAATGTTAATCCTACTAATGCCGTATGTGCGCCTGGTGTCTAATTTCGAGTTTTCTACTTGTTTGTTTTTTGTTTGTACTTGATCTCGTCACTTCTTTTGTTGTTGTTGTATTTGCTTCTCCTAAGCTTGTTGTGTTGTTTGAAGCTTATCGAAATTCCAAAATAAACATCCAGAAAAAATGTCATCCCTACTACTGCCGCATGCGCGCCTGGTGTCTAATTTCGAGTTTTCTCAATTTTTCTATCACTTTTCACATTTCTATCGGTTTTTTTTATCATTTGGCTACTCCTACGTGTTGTTCGAAGCAAATCGAAATTCAAAAATAAACAAACATCCAGACAAAATGTTAATCCTACTAATGCCGTATGTGCGCCTGGTGTCTAATTTCGAGTTTTCTACTTGTTTGTTTTTTGTTTGTACTTGATCTCGTCACTTCTTTTGTTGTTGTTGTATTTGCTTCTCCTAAGCTTGCTGTGTTGTTTGAAGCTTATCGAAATTCCAAAATAAACATCCAGAACAAATTTCATCCCTACTACTGCCGCATGCGCGCCTGGTGTCTAATTTCGAGTTTTCTCAATTTTTCTATCACTTTTCACATTTCTATCGGTTTTTTTTATCATTTGGCTCCTCCTACGTGTTGTTCGAAGCAAATCGAAATTCAAAAATAAACAAACATCCAGACAAAATGTAAATCCTACTAATGCCGTATGTGCGCCTGGTGTCTAATTTCGAGTTTTCTACTTGTTTGTTTTTTGTTTGTACTTGATCTCGTCACTTCTTTTGTTGTTGTTGTATTTGCTTCTCCTAAGCTTGCTGTGTTGTTTGAAGCTTATCGAAATTCCAAAATAAACATCCAGACAAAATTTCATCCCTACTACTGCCGCATGCGCGCCTGGTGTATAATTTCGAGTTTTCTATATTTTTCTATCACTTTTCTCGCATTTCTATCGGTTTTTTTATCATTTGGCTCCTCCTACGTGTTGTTCGAAGCAAATCGAAATTCAAAAATAAACAAACATCCAGACAAAATGTTAATCCTACTAATGCCGTATGTGGGCCTGCTGTCTAATTTCGAGTTTTCTACTTGTTTGTTTTTTGTTTGTACTTGATCTCGTCACTTCTTTTGTTGTTGTTGTATTTGCTTCTCCTAAGCTTGCTGTGTTGTTTGAAGCTTATCGAAATTCCAAAATAAACATCCAGAAAAAATGTCATCCCTACTACTGCCGCATGCGCGCCTGGTGTCTAATTTCGAGTTTTCTCAATTTTTCTATCACTTTTCACATTTCTATCTGTTTTTTTTATCATTTGGCTCCTCCTACGTGTTGTTCGAAGCAAATCGAAATTCAAAAATAAACAAACATCCAGACAAAATGTTAATCCTACTAATGCCGTATGTGCGCCTGGTGTCTAATTTCGAGTTTTCTACTTGTTTGTTTTTTGTTTGTACTTGATCTCGTCACTTCTTTTGTTGTTGTTGTATTTGCTTCTCCTAAGCTTGCTGTGTTGTTTGAAGCTTATCGAAATTCCAAAATAAACATCCAGAAAAAATGTCATCCCTACTACTGCCGCATGCGCGCCTGGTGTCTAATTTCGAGTTTTCTCAATTTTTCCATCACTTTTCACATTTCTATCGGTTTTTTTTATCATTTGGCTACTCCTACGTGTTGTTCGAAGCAAATCGAAATTCAAAAATAAACAAACATCCAGACAAAATGTTAATCCTACTAATGCCGTATGTGCGCCTGGTGTCTAATTTCGAGTTTTCTACTTGTTTGTTTTTTGTTTGTACTTGATCTCGTCACTTCTTTTGTTGTTGTTGTATTTGCTTCTCCTAAGCTTGCTGTGTTGTTTGAAGCTTATCGAAATTCCAAAATAAACATCCAGAACAAATTTCATCCCTACTACTGCCGCATGCGCGCCTGGTGTCTAATTTCGAGTTTTGTCAATTTTTCTATCACTTTTCACATTTCTATCGGTTTTTTTTATCATTTGGCTCCTCCTACGTGTTGTTCGAAGCAAATCGAAATTCAAAAATAAACAAACATCCAGACAAAATGTTAATCCTACTAATGCCGTATGTGCGCCTGGTGTCTAATTTCGAGTTTTCTACTTGTTTGTTTTTTGTTTGTACTTGATCTCGTCACTTCTTTTGTTGTTGTTGTATTTGCTTCTCCTAAGCTTGCTGTGTTGTTTGAAGCTTATCGAAATTCCAAAATAAACATCCAGAAAAAATGTCATCCCTACTACTGCCGCATGCGCGCCTGGTGTCTAATTTCGAGTTTTCTCAATTTTTCTATCACTTTTAACATTTCTATCGGTTTTTTTATCATTTGGCTCCTCCTACGTGTTGTTCGAAGCAAATCGAAATTCAAAAATAAACAAACATCCAGACAAAATGTTAATCCTACTAATGCCGTATGTGGGCCTGCTGTCTAATTTCGAGTTTTCTACTTGTTTGTTTTTTGTTTGTACTTGATCTCGTCACTTCTTTTGTTGTTGTTGTATTTGCTTCTCCTAAGCTTGCTGTGTTGTTTGAAGCTTATCGAAATTCCAAAATAAACATCCAGAAAAAATTTCATCCCTACTACTGCCGCATGCGCGCCTGGTGTCTAATTTCGAGTTTTCTCAATTTTTCTATCACTTTTAACATTTCTATCGGTTTTTTTTATCATTTGGCTCCTCCTCAGCCTCTTCTGTGTTGTTCGAAGCAAATCGAAATTCAAAAATAAACAAACATCCAGACAAAATGTTATCCCTACTAATGCCGCATAAGCGCCTGGTGTCTAATTTCGAGTTTTCTACTTGTTTGTTTTTTGTTTGTACTTGATCTCGTCACTTCTTTTGTTGTTGTTGTATTTGCTTTCTCCTAAGCTTGCTGTGTTGTTTGAAGCTTATCGAAATTCCAAAATAAACATCCAGAAAAAATGTCATCCCTACTACTGCCGCATGCGCGCCTGGTGTATAATTTCGAGTTTTCTATATTTTTCTATCACTTTTCTCGCATTTCTATCGTTTTTTTTTTCATTTGGCTCCTCCTCCTACGTGTTGTTCGAAGCATATCGAAATTCAAAAATAAACAAACATCCAGACAAAATGTTATCCCTACTACTGCCGCATGCGCGCCTGGTGTATAATTTCGAGTTTTCTCAATTTTTCTATCACTTTTCACATCTATCGGTTTTTTTTCATTAGGCTCCTCCTCAGCCTCTTCTGTGTTGTTCGAAGGAAATCGAAATTCAAAAATAAACATCCAGACAGTATGTTATCCCTACTACTGGCGCATGTGCGCCTGGTGTATAATTTCGAGTTTTCTACTTGTTTGTTTGATCTCGTCACTTCTTTTGTTGTTGTTGTATTTGCTTTCTCCTAAGCTTGCTGTGTTGTTTGAAGCTTATCGAAATTCCAAAATAAACATCCAGACAAAATTTCATCCCTACTACTGCCGCATGCGCGCCTGGTGTATAATTTCGAGTTTTCTCAATTTTTCTATCACTTTTCACATCTATCGGTTTTTTTTTTATCATTAGGCTCCTCCTCAGCCTCTTCTGTGTTGTTCGAAGGAAATCGAAATTCAAAAATAAACATCCAGACAGTATGTTATCCCTACTACTGGCGCATGTGCGCCTGGTGTATAATTTCGAGTTTTCTACTTGTTTGTTTGATCTCGTCACTTCTTTTGTTGTTGTTGTATTTGCTTTCTCCTAAGCTTGCTGTGTTGTTTGAAGCTTATCGAAATTCCAAAATAAACATCCAGACAAAATTTCATCCCTACTACTGCCGCATGCGCGCCTGGTGTCTAATTTCGAGTTTTCTCAATTTTTCTATCACTTTTCACATCTATCGGTTTTTTTTTATCATTAGGCTCCTCCTCAGCCTCTTTTGTGTTGTTCGAAGGAAATCGAAATTCAAAATAAACATCCAGACAGTATGTTATCCCTACTACTGGCGCATGCGCGCCTGGTGTATAATTTCGAGTTTTCTATATTTTTCTATCACTTTTCTCGCATTTCTATCGTTTTTTTTTTCATTTGGCTCCTCCTACGTGTTGTTCGAAGCAAATCGAAATTCAAAAATAAACAAACATCCAGACAAAATGTAAATCCTACTAATGCCGTATGTGCGCCTGGTGTCTAATTTCGAGTTTTCTACTTGTTTGTTTTTTGTTTGTACTTGATCTCGTCACTTCTTTTGTTGTTGTTGTATTTGCTTCTCCTAAGCTTGCTGTGTTGTTTGAAGCTTATCGAAATTCCAAAATAAACATCCAGAAAAAATTTCATCCCTACTACTGCCGCATGCGCGCCTGGTGTCTAATTTCGAGTTTTCTCAATTTTTCTATCACTTTTCACATTTCTATCGGTTTTTTTTATCATTTGGCTCCTCCTACGTGTTGTTCGAAGCAAATCGAAATTCAAAAATAAACAAACATCCAGACAAAATGTTAATCCTACTAATGCCGTATGTGCGCCTGGTGTCTAATTTCGAGTTTTCTACTTGTTTGTTTTTTGTTTGTACTTGATCTCGTCACTTCTTTTGTTGTTTTTGTTGTATTTGCTTCTCCTAAGCTTGCTGTGTTGTTTGAAGCTTATCGAAATTCCAAAATAAACATCCAGAAAAAATTTCATCCCTACTACTGCCGCATGCGCGCCTGGTGTCTAATTTCGAGTTTTCTCAATTTTTCTATCACTTTTCACATCTATCGGTTTTTTTATCATTAGGCTCCTCCTCAGCCTCTTCTGTGTTGTTCGAAGGAAATCGAAATTCAAAAATAAACATCCAGACAGTATGTTATCCCTACTACTGGCGCATGCGCGCCTGGTGTATAATTTCGAGTTTTCTATATTTTTCTATCACTTTTCTCGCATTTCTATCGTTTTTTTTTTCATTTGGCTCCTCCTCCTACGTGTTGTTCGAAGCAAATCGAAATTCAAAAATAAACAAACATCCAGACAAAATGTTAATCCTACTAATGCCGTATGTGCGCCTGGTGTCTAATTTCGAGTTTTCTACTTGTTTGTTTTTTGTTTGTACTTGATCTCGTCACTTCTTTTGTTGTTGTTGTATTTGCTTCTCCTAAGCTTGCTGTGTTGTTTGAAGCTTATCGAAATTCCAAAATAAACATCCAGAAAAAATTTCATCCCTACTACTGCCGCATGCGCGCCTGGTGTCTAATTTCGAGTTTTCTCAATTTCTCTATCACTTTTCACATTTCTATGGCTCCTCCTCAGCCTCTTCTGTGTTGTTCGAAGGAAATCGAAATTCAAAAATAAACATCCAGACAGTATGTTATCCCTACTACTGGCGCATGCGCACCTGGTGTATAATTTCGAGTTTTCTATATTTTTCTATCACTTTTCGCATTTCTATCGGTTTTTTTTCATTTGGCTTCTCCCTCCTAAGCCTTCGTGTTGTTGAAGGAAATCGAAATTCCAAAATAAACATCCAGACAAAATTTTATCCCTACTACTGCCGCATGCGCGCCTGGTGTATAATTTCGAGATCTCTCAATTTTTCTATAACTTTTCACATCTATCGGTTGTTTTTTTTATCATTAGGCTCCCTCAGCCTCTTCTGTGTTGTTCGAAGGAAATCGAAATCCAAAAATAAACATCCAGACAGTATGTTATCCCTACTACTAGCGCATGCGCGCCTGGTGTATAATTTCGAGTTTTCTATATTTTTCTATCACTTTTCGCATTTCTATCGGTTTTTTTTTTCATTTGGCTCCTCCCTCCTAAGCCTTCGTGTTGTTGAAGGAAATCAAAATTCCAAAATAAATATTCCGACAAAATTTCATCCCTACTACTGCCGCATGCGCGCCTGGTGTCTAATTTCGAGTTTTCTCAATTTTTCTATCACTTTTAACATTTCTATCGGTTTTTTTTATCATTAGGCTCCTCTTCAGCCTCTTCTGTGTTGTTCGAAGGAAATCGAAATTCAAAAATAAACATCCAGACAGTATGTTATCCCTACTACTGGCGCATGCGCACCTGGTGTATAATTTCGAGTTTTCTATATTTTTCTATCACTTTTAACATTTCTATCGGTTTTTTTTTATCATTTGGCTCCTCCTCAGCCTCTTCTGTGTTGTTCGAAGGAAATCGAAATTCAAAAATAAACATCCAGACAGTATGTTATCCCTACTACTGGCGCATGCGCGCCTGGTGTATAATTTCGAGTTTTCTATATTTTTCTATCACTTTTAACATTTCTATCGGTTTTTTTTTATCATTTGGCTCCTCCTCAGCCTCTTCTGTGTTGTTCGAATGAAATCGAAATTCAAAAATAAACATCCAGACAGTATGTTATCCCTACTACTGGCGCATGCGCGCCTGGTGTATAATTTCGAGTTTTCTATATTTTTCTATCACTTTTCGCATTTCTATCGGTTTTTTTTCATTTGGCTCCTCCCTCCTAAGCCTTCGTGTTGTTGAAGGAAATCGAAATTCCAAAATAAACATCCAGAAAAAATTTCATCCCTACTACTGCCGCATGCGCGCCTGGTGTATAATTTCGAGTTTTCTCAATTTGCTATCACTTTTCACATCTATCGGTTTTTTTTTATCATAAGGCTCCTCCTCAGCCTCTTCTGTGTTGTTCGAAGGAAATCGAAATTCAAAAATAAACATCCAGACAGTATGTTATCCCTACTACTGGCGCATGCGCGCCTGGTGTATAATTTCGAGTTTTCTATATTTTTCTATCACTTTTCGCATTTCTATCGGTTTTTTTTCATTTGGCTCCTCCCTCCTAAGCCTTCGTGATGTTGAAGGAAATCGAAATTCCAAAATAAACATCCAGACAAAATTTCATCCCTACTACTGCCGCATGCGCGCCTGGTGTATAATTTCGAGATTTCTCAATTTTTCTATCACTTTTCACATCTATCAGTTGTTTTTTTATCATTAGGCTCCCTCAGCCTCTTTTGTGTTGTTTGAAGGAAATCGAAATTCCAAAATAAACATCCCGACAAAATTTCATCCCTACTACTGCCGCATGCGCGCCTGGTGTCTAGTTTCGAGTTTTCTATATTTTTCTATCACTTTTCTCGCATTTCTATCGTTTTTTTTTCATTTGGCTCCTCCTACGTGTTGTTCGAAGCAAATCGAAATTCAAAAATAAACAAACATCCAGACAAAATGTTAATCCTACTAATGCCGTATGTGCGCCTGGTGTCTAATTCCGAGTTTTCTACTTGTTTGTTTTTTGTTTGTACTTGATCTCGTCACTTCTTTTGTTGTTGTTGTATTTGCTTTCTCCTAAGCTTGCTGTGTTGTTTGAAGCTTATCGAAATTCCAAAATAAACATCCAGACAAAATTTCATCTCTACTACTGCCGCATGCGCGCCTGGTGTCTAATTTCGAGTTTTCTCAATTTTTCTATCACTTTTAACATTTCTATCGGTTTTTTTTATCATTTGGCTCCTCCTCAGCCTCTTCTGTGTTGTTCGAAGCAAATCGAAATTCAAAAATATACAAACATCCAGACAAAATGTTATCCCTTTTAATGCCGCATAAGCGCCTGGTGTCTAATTTCGAGTTTTCTACTTGTTTGTTTTTGTTTGTACTTGATCTCGTCACTTCTTTTGTTGTTGTTGTATTTGCTTTCTCCTAAGCTTGCTGTGTTGTTTGAAGCTTATCGAAATTCCAAAATAAACATCCAGACAAAATTTCATCCCTACTACTGCCGCATGCGCGCCTGGTGTCTAATTTCGAGTTTTCTCAATTTTTCTATCACTTTTCACATCTATCGGTTTTTTTTTATCATTAGGCTCCTCCTCAGCCTCTTCTGTGTTGTTCGAAGGAAATCGAAATTCAAAAATAAACATCCAGACAGTATGTTATCCCTACTACTGGCGCATGCGCACCTGGTGTATAATTTCGAGTTTTCTATATTTTTCTATCACTTTTAACATTTCTATCGGTTTTTTTTTTATCATTTGGCTCCTCCTCAGCCTCTTCTGTGTTGTTCGAAGGAAATCAAAATTCAAAAATAAACATCCAAACAGTATGTTATCCCTACTACTGGCGCATGCGCGTCTGGTGTATAATTTCGAGTTTTCTATATTTTTTAACATTTCTATCGGTTTTTTTTTTATCATTTGGCTCCTCCTCAGCCTCTTCTGTGTTGTTCGAAGGAAATCGAAATTCAAAAATAAACATCCAGACAGTATGTTATCCCTACTACTGGCGCATGCGCGCCTGGTGTATAATTTCGAGTTTTCTATATTTTTCTATCACTTTTCGCATTTCTATCGGTTTTTTTTCATTTGGCTCCTCCCTCCTAAGCCTTCGTGTTGTTGAAGGAAATCGAAATTCCAAAATAAACATCCAGACAAAATTTCATCCCTACTACTGCCGCATGCGCGCCTGGTGTCTAATTTCGAGTTTTCTCAATTTCTCTATCACTTTTCACATTTCTATGGCTCCTCCTCAGCCTCTTCTGTGTTGTTCGAAGGAAATCGAAATTCAAAAATAAACATCCAGACAGTATGTTATCCCTACTACTGGCGCATGCGCGCCTGGTGTATAATTTCGAGTTTTCTATATTTTTCTATCACTTTTCGCATTTCTATCGGTTTTTTTTCATTTGGCTTCTCCCTCCTAAGCCTTCGTGTTGTTGAAGGAAATCGAAATTCCAAAATAAACATCCAGACAAAATTTCATCCCTACTACTGCCGCATTCGCGCCTGGTGTATAATTTCGAGATTTCTCAATTTTTCTATCACTTTTCACATCTATCAGTTGTTTTTTTATCATTAGGCTCCCTCAGCCTCTTTTGTGTTGTTTGAAGGAAATCGAAATTCCAAAATAAACATCCCGACAAAATTTCATCCCTACTACTGCCGCATGCGCGCCTGGTGTCTAGTTTCGAGTTTTCTATATTTTTCTATCACTTTTCTCGCATTTCTATCGTTTTTTTTTCATTTGGCTCCTCCTACGTGTTGTTCGAAGCAAATCGAAATTCAAAAATAAACAAACATCCAGACAAAATGTTAATCCTACTAATGCCGTATGTGCGCCTGGTGTCTAATTCCGAGTTTTCTACTTGTTTGTTTTTTGTTTGTACTTGATCTCGTCACTTCTTTTGTTGTTGTTGTATTTGCTTTCTCCTAAGCTTGCTGTGTTGTTTGAAGCTTATCGAAATTCCAAAATAAACATCCAGACAAAATTTCATCCCTACTACTGCCGCATGCGCGCCTGGTGTCTAATTTCGAGTTTTCTCAATTTTTCTATCACTTTTAACATTTCTATCGGTTTTTTTTATCATTTGGCTCCTCCTCAGCCTCTTCTGTGTTGTTCGAAGCAAATCGAAATTCAAAAATATACAAACATCCAGACAAAATGTTATCCCTTTTAATGCCGCATAAGCGCCTGGTGTCTAATTTCGAGTTTTCTACTTGTTTGTTTTTGTTTGTACTTGATCTCGTCACTTCTTTTGTTGTTGTTGTATTTGCTTTCTCCTAAGCTTGCTGTGTTGTTTGAAGCTTATCGAAATTCCAAAATAAACATCCAGACAAAATTTCATCCCTACTACTGCCGCATGGGCGCCTGGTGTCTAATTTCGAGTTTTCTCAATTTTTCTATCACTTTTCACATCTATCGGTTTTTTTTTATCATTAGGCTCCTCCTCAGCCTCTTCTGTGTTGTTCGAAGGAAATCGAAATTCAAAAATAAACATCCAGACAGTATGTTATCCCTACTACTGGCGCATGCGCACCTGGTGTATAATTTCGAGTTTTCTATATTTTTCTATCACTTTTCACATTTCTATCGGTTTTTTTTTATCATTTGGCTCCTCCTCAGCCTCTTCTGTGTTGTTCGAAGGAAATCAAAATTCAAAAATAAACATCCAAACAGTATGTTATCCCTACTACTGGCGCATGCGCGCCTGGTGTATAATTTCGAGTTTTCTATATTTTTCTATCACTTTTCGCATTTCTATCGGTTTTTTTTCATTTGGCTCCTCCCTCCTAAGCCTTCGTGTTGTTGAAGGAAATCGAAATTCCAAAATAAACATCCAGACAAAATTTCATCCCTACTACTGCCGCATGCGCGCCTGGTGTCTAATTTCGAGTTTTCTCAATTTTTCTATAACTCTTAACATTTCTATCGGTTTTTTTTATCTCCTCCTCAGCCTCTTCTGTGTTGTTCGAAGCAAATCGAAATTCAAAAATATACAAACATCCAGACAAAATGTTATCCCTACTAATGCCGCATAAGCGCCTGGTGTCTAATTTCGAGTTTTCTACTTGTTTGTTTTTTGTTTGTACTTGATCTCGTCACTTCTTTTGTTGTTGTTGTATTTGCTTTCTCCTAAGCTTGCTGTGTTGTTTGAAGCTTATCGAAATTCCAAAATAAACATCCAGAAAAAATTTCATCCCTACTACTGCCGCATGCGCGCCTGGTGTCTAATTTCGAGTTTTCTCAATTTCTCTATCACTTTTCACATTTCTATGGCTCCTCCTCAGCCTCTTCTGTGTTGTTCGAAGGAAATCGAAATTCAAAAATAAACATCCAGACAGTATGTTATCCCTACTACTGGCGCATGCGCGCCTGGTGTATAATTTCGAGTTTTCTATATTTTTCTATCACTTTTCGCATTTCTATCGTTTTTTTTTCATTTGGCTTCTCCCTCCTAAGCCTTCGTGTTGTTGAAGGAAATCGAAATTCCAAAATAAACATCCAGACAAAATTTCATCCCTACTACTGCCGCATGCGCGCCTGGTGTCTAATTTCGAGTTTTCTCAATTTTTCTATCACTTTTAACATTTCTATCGGTTTTTTTTATCATTTGGCTCCTCCTCAGCCTCTTCTGTGTTGTTCGAAGCAAATCGAAATTCAAAAATATACAAACATCCAGACAAAATGTTATCCCTTTTAATGCCGCATAAGCGCCTGGTGTCTAATTTCGAGTTTTCTACTTGTTTGTTTTTGTTTGTACTTGATCTCGTCACTTCTTTTGTTGTTGTTGTATTTGCTTTCTCTTAAGCTTGCTGTGTTGTTTGAAGCTTATCGAAATTCCAAAATAAACATCCAGACAAAATTTCATCCCTACTACTGCCGCATGCGCGCCTGGTGTCTAATTTCGAGTTTTCTCAATTTTTCTATCACTTTTCACATCTATCGGTTTTTTTTTTATCATTAGGCTCCTCCTCAGCCTCTTCTGTGTTGTTCGAAGGAAATCGAAATTCAAAAATAAACATCCAGACAGTATGTTATCCCTACTACTGGCGCATGCGCACCTGGTGTATAATTTCGAGTTTTCTATATTTTTCTATCACTTTTAACATTTCTATCGGTTTTTTTTTATCATTTGGCTCCTCCTCAGCCTCTTCTGTGTTGTTCGAAGGAAATCAAAATTCAAAAATAAACATCCAAACAGTATGTTATCCCTACTACTGGCGCATGCGCGTCTGGTGTATAATTTCGAGTTTTCTATATTTTTTAACATTTCTATCGGTTTTTTTTTTATCATTTGGCTCCTCCTCAGCCTCTTCTGTGTTGTTCGAAGGAAATCGAAATTCAAAAATAAACATCCAGACAGTATGTTATCCCTACTACTGGCGCATGCGCGCCTGGTGTATAATTTCGAGTTTTCTATATTTTTCTATCACTTTTCGCATTTCTATCGGTTTTTTTTCATTTGGCTCCTCCCTCCTAAGCCTTCGTGTTGTTGAAGGAAATCGAAATTCCAAAATAAACATCCAGACAAAATTTCATCCCTACTACTGCCGCATGCGCGCCTGGTGTATAATTTCGAGTTTTCTCAATTTTTCTATAACTCTTAACATTTCTATCGGTTTTTTTTATCTCCTCCTCAGCCTCTTCTGTGTTGTTCGAAGCAAATCGAAATTCAAAAATATACAAACATCCAGACAAAATGTTATCCCTACTAATGCCGCATAAGCGCCTGGTGTCTAATTTCGAGTTTTCTACTTGTTTGTTTTTTGTTTGTACTTGATCTCGTCACTTCTTTTGTTGTTGTTGTATTTGCTTCTCCTAAGCTTGCTGTGTTGTTTGAAGCTTATCGAAATTCCAAAATAAACATCCAGAAAAAATGTCATCCCTACTACTGCCGCATGCGCGCCTGGTGTCTAATTTCGAGTTTTCTCAATTTCTCTATCACTTTTCACATTTCTATCGGTTTTTTTTATCATTTGGCTCCTCCTACGTGTTGTTCGAAGCAAATCGAAATTCAAAAATAAACAAACATCCAGACAAAATGTTAATCCTACTAATGCCGTATGTGCGCCTGGTGTCTAATTTCGAGTTTTCTACTTGTTTGTTTTTTGTTTGTACTTGATCTCGTCACTTCTTTTGTTGTTGTTGTATTTGCTTCTCCTAAGCTTGCTGTGTTGTTTGAAGCTTATCGAAATTCCAAAATAAACATCCAGACAAAATTTCATCCCTACTACTGCCGCATGCGCGCCTGGTGTCTAATTTCGAGTTTTCTCAATTTTTCTATCACTTTTAACATTTCTATCGGTTTTTTTTTATCATTTGGCTCCTCCTCAGCCTCTTCTGTGTTGTTCGAAGGAAATCGAAATTCAAAAATAAACATCTAGACAGTATGTTATCCCTACTACTGGCGCATGCGCACCTGGTGTATACTTTCGAGTTTTCTATATTTTTCTATCACTTTTAACATTTCTATCGGTTTTTTTTTATCATTTGGCTCCTCCTCAGCCTCTTCTGTGTTGTTCGAAGGAAATCGAAATTCAAAAATAAACATCCAGACAGTATGTTATCCCTACTACTGGCGCATGCGCGCCTGGTGTATAATTTCGAGTTTTCTATATTTTTCTATCACTTTTAACATTTCTATCGGTTTTTTTTTTATCATTTGGCTCCTCCTCAGCCTCTTCTGTGTTGTTCGAAGGAAATCGAAATTCAAAAATAAACATCCAGACAGTATGTTATCCCTACTACTGGCGCATGCGCGCCTGGTGTATAATTTCGAGTTTTCTATATTTTTCTATCACTTTTCGCATTTCTATCGGTTTTTTTTTATTTGGCTCCTCCCTCCTAAGCCTTCGTGTTGTTGAAGGAAATCGAAATTCAAAAACAAATATCCAGACAAAATGTTATCCCTATTACTGCCGCATGCGCGCCTGGTGTCTAATTTCGAGTTTTCTCAATTTTTCTATCACTTTTAACATTTCTATCGGTTTTTTTATCATTTGGCTCCTCCCTCCTAAGCCTTCGTGTTGTTGAAGGAAATCGAAATTCCAAAATAAACATCCAGACAAAATTTAATCCCTACTACTGCCGCATGCGCGCCTGGTGTATAATTTCGAGTTTTCTCAATTTTTCTATCACTTTTCACATCTATAGGTTTTTTTTATCATTAGGCTCCTCCTCAGCCTCTTCTGTGTTGTTCGAAGGAAATCGAAATCCAAAAATAAACATCCAGACAGTATGTTATCCCTACTACTGGCGCATGCGCGCCTGGTGTATAATTTCGAGTTTTCTATATTTTTCTATCACTTTTCGCATTTCTATCGGTTTTTTTTCATTTGGCTCCTCCCTCCTAAGCCTTCGTGTTGTTGAAGGAAATCGAAATTCCAAAATAAACATCCAGACAAAATTTCATCCCTACTACTGCCGCATGCGCGCCTGGTGTCTAATTTCGAGTTTTCTCAAATTTTTCACTTTTCACATTTCTAACGGTTTTTTTTTTATCATTTGGCCTCCTCCTCAGCCTCTTCTGTGTTGTTCAAAGGAAATTGAAATTCAGAAATAAACATCCAGACAAAATGTTATCCCTACTACTGCCGCATGCGCGCCTGGTGTATAATTTCGAGTTTTCTATATTTTTCTATCACTTTTCGCATTTCTATCGGTTTTTTTTCATTTGGCTCCTCCCTCCTAAGCCCCCGTGTTGTTGAAGGAAATCGAAATTCAAAAACAAACATCCAGACAAAATGTTATCCCTACTAGTGCCGCATGCGCGCCTGGTGTCTAATTACGAGTGTTCTCAATTTTTCTATCACTTTTCACATCTATCGGTTTTTTTTGTATCATTAGGCTCCTCCTCAGCCTGTTCTGTGTTGTTCGAAGGAAATCGAAATTCAAAAATAAACATCCAGACAGTATGTTATCCCTACTACTGGCGCATGCACGCCTGGTGTATAATTTGGAGTTTTCTACTTGTTTGTTTTTTGTTTGTACTTGATCTCGTCACTTCTTTTGTTGTTGTTGTATTTGCTTTCTCCTAAGCCTGCTGTGTTGTTTGAAGCTTATCGAAATTCCAAAATAAACGTCCAGACAAAATTGCATCCCTACTTCTTTTCAAAATGGTATTACCCGGGAGTAACATACGGATTAAATTTCGAGACCGTAATGTTATGTTTGATTGAAATATCGAAATTGCCGATTACATAACTCTTGCCTTCTTTAAAATAGTAGGATAGAAGACCGTAATCAAAATTGAACAAAAAATTCTATTCAAACAATTAACCCGTAAATTTCGGCTAACATGTCCAATAGATTTCTCAACTTGCTTTTCCGCTGCGAAGAACTCCTGTTGATAATTTTAAACCTCTCTTAAATAGCTCCCTAGGAAGCCATTTCTCTAAATCATTTTTGGTCAGTCATCCAGTGCATTTAAATTGCCTTCATAAAAATATATTCCACCCCTTTCATGTTCCATCTATAAATTGTAAAACTAATTTCCGAAATTTCATTTAACCCAAAAATATGAGATTAAAAATATAAAAACAGAAAACATTGAATTCCGTTTGAAAATCTAATCAACATGCCTTTGACTGTGTTAACTGTTAAGTTGCTGACTCAGTTTCCTTGGTTATTCCAAATTGATTTCTTTTTTTCCGCAGGAATTATCCTTAATTTATTTTTTTTTCCAGTTTTTCTTATAGAAAATGCATGGCGACACGAAAATTGATACAAAGGACTGAGGTAATTAAAATATTTTTTTTTACCCTAAATTGTGTATCCTATTTATGCTGGGAATCTTAATGCTAAATTGTTTTCTAATACAAATCACATGCAGGACAAAAACCATGCTTTTTTTTGTTTTCTTCAAAGGCGTCCTTATGTCAGTTTTGTTTCTCCTGCGTTTTTTTCGAGAATCTTGTTTTCAAGGAGTTTAAGGACTAAAAATGAGGATTTTTTTACATTTTGCATTATTTTTTTTGTGTTTATATTTGGATTTGTCCCCTGTGGCCACTTGATCAAAATACGCCAGCACACGCAAGTGTCCTAATTTAACATCGAAAGGATGAAAGGGATATTTGCATGTGAAGGAAATAAAAAGTGTTTGACGAAAAAAAAAAAAATAAAAAAAAAAAAAAATAGAAAATTGGGTGAAGACAATTAAACAATAAAAACAGCTGACGTCATTGAAGGGTTGAGGAGATTGAGTAGAAAAAAAAAATGAAAAAAATATACATCCGTGAAAAGGGTTAAAAATAGAACGGTTCAAAGGATATTTTTTGGCTTGTCTAATTTATTTGTAAACGCATACGGCTTTTTGGGGTTTCTAAAGAATATATCATTTTTAATAGTTTATTCGACTGAATTTTAATTGCTAATTTAATTTTGTGTTCTTTTTTCTTCTGTTCGGTTGTGTTTTTTTTTTGGTGGGCGTAAAGGAAAGATGAATAAGCAGTTTCTTGCAAGGTGGTGGTTTCCTTTTGTGAATATAAATTAAGTTTTACCAGCCAAAAGGTTGCGATACTTTTTTTTATGCGCTAGCTATGGTAGATTAATATACCTACTTCGTGCAAATTCACCTGTTTTTTTGTTTTTTTTTTTTTGAACGGCTTAGGAACGAGTGTTAGCCAGTGATGGCAAACGAATTACAAGTGGAATAGCCATTCTTGCTCGAAATTATTTTTATTATAAAGGGTTTTTCAAAAGGGACGCTACAAAAGTAGAGCGACAGGGACAGCAAACGACGCCCTATTTCTTGCCACTCTTTTGACATTTCTCTTCAGAAAGGTTTGCCATTTCATGATGAAAAGATATACGAGCCAACAAAGAGTCGGAACTATTAAAATTTACTACCGAAATTCGGAGTCAGTGGCCTCAACGTTAAGAGCGCTACGTCCAATTTATGGTCGTCATAATCGTCCTAGCAGATCAACAGTTTAGCGTCTAGTGGAAAAATTTGAAACCATAGGCACAATACAAAATTTTCCCGTGCCAGTGAGACAAAAAAGTGCCCGTAGTGTCGAGAATATTGCTGCCGCTGTGGCTTCAGTTGCAGAAAGCCCAAATGTGTCTCTCACACGTCGTTCTCAAGCGTTGGGCAACTCTGTGATGTCGTTGTGGCGAATTTTGCGAAAAGATCTTGGCCTACATTACAAGAATAAATTGACGCAAGAACTGAAGCCGCTTGACTACCAGAAGCGTCGTATGTTCGTGAATTGGGCTGAGCAACAACTTGAAAATGATTCGGATTTTCATCGAAAAATGATCTTCAGCAATGAGGCTCATATCTGGCTGAATGGCTTCGTCAATAAACAAAATATGCGGTATTGGTCAGGCAGCAATCTACACGTACTCCATGAGTAATCATTGCAACCCGAAAAAATTACGGTTTGGTGTGGTTTATGGGCCAGCGGCGTCATTGGGCCGTACTTTTTCCGTGATGATCAAGACCAGCACGTTACTGTGAATGGGGATCGCTACCGTTCAATGATAACCGAATATTTTTGGCCTCAATTGGATGATATGGACTTGGACGACATGTAGTTCCAACAGGATGGCGCGCGCCACAGGCCACACCGCGAATGTCACAATCAATTTATTTGAAACCAAGTTTGGAGAACGTGTAATCTCACGAAATGGTCCAGTCGTTTGGCCACCTCAGTCGTGCGATTTGACGCCGTTAGACGATTTCCTGTGGGGCTACGTCAAGTCTATGGTCTATGCCAACAAGCCAGCGACGATTGATGAACTTCGTACGAATATCGAACGTGAAATTGCAGCAGTATCGGCCGATTTATGCTTGAAAACCGTTGAAAATTGGGTTCAGGATCTGGACTTCTGCAAGCGTGCCCGTGGTGGCCATGCAAAAGAAATCGAGTTCCATACAAAATGGCATTGAACGTACTTTCATAGGAATAAAGAATTCCATTGGTATCCAAAACCGTTTTTGTTTCATTTAAAAAAAAACTTTTGTAGCGCTCTTATTGAACAACCCGATATGTAAGTAGAAATACAAACATACATCATCAAACATTTTAAGAAGATTTTTTTACAAATTCAAAGAAGGTACGACCTTCTTTAGGTGAGTCAGGCTCCTTAAGTACCTTTTTATTATTAAACTGTTGCTTTCAACCTAATTAATTGACCTAGCCGTGAGCCGTAGGGCTTCAACCTTACGTCTACGCACCAAGCCATCTTGTTCTAGTTTCTGGAAATAAAGTGTTAGAGCTCTCCCCAACTTTTAACCAGCTTCTGAGATTCTTTTCGAGTGTTCTGCGTCAAATTTTTCTTTGGCCTTCAGAACTTCTCCCATTGTGGGTCTCGTGACAAAATCTTTACTACTCCCGCCACCAAAGGTTATAATGAATTCACTGTCACTTCCTTCTACGAATAACGATGCCAATTAATTTTAGACCGATGTTGATATTTTGATCGAATTTATTCGCTTCATTCCAGATTCCTTATCCTGCATGGACCATGGAGGATATCTCCAATAACAGCCAGAAATTAATAACAATGGTGATAGTAAGCCACCCTGTGGAACTCTACTATGGATTTCAAAGTCCCCATATACCTTTCCGCTATCCCAGACTAGACAAATTGCACAGTCGTTGGTAGCCTTGGTAAAAGTGAAAGCTTCTCGACCACATACAAACTCTATTTACACTGTCAATAGGTAATAGAACTCCACTCGCTGTTCTATTATGGTGGTTCATAGAATTTATGCAGGATGAGCCTGCCAGGAATCTCGCTCACTCTTTAAATAGAAGAAACCAGACTATATTTGCCAATAGCTTTTGTGACCACGGACAGTTTACAGTTTTTACAACATGTACGCTTTCGAATTTAACTATTTTAGGGATTTTTAGATGATCATTCCTTTTTTGACATTCTGTCCTCCCATGTGTGTCCTTTTAAAGGATGAACCATTTTCGCGAATGTTTGTACATCTGATTGATAGAGCTAAATGAAAATTTCCCCGTTGATTAATTGGGATTTGATGATTGCTGAAGTTATTTTGACTTAACTGGATGGGCAGGTGGGAAAATGGGAACTTGTTGCTGTGAGTTGCGACCAAAGTCGTAGTTTGCATTATATTTGCTCTCCACTTACCTTTAACTTGAATTCCATTTGCCAAGCAAGTTGTTTGTCTTCCTACTTGCCTCTCAGTTTCCTACTGGCTTACAAAATTCCATGCTAGTTGGTGAGCAAAATGTGTACGTATTACAACTTGCTTGCCAGTACTTGCCCTTGTCGCCTCTAGTGATTTGGACTTGAAACCAGTATACTACCGCCACCATCTAGATTCTAGATGGTAAATTACGACTGCAAAGTGTTCCTTCCATCAGCATGGAAGGCACTCCTTAAGTAAATTGGGCGTTCATATGTAGAGATTAGTTAGTTGCGCGTGTAAATATCTATGGAAGCTTTAAGGCAAAAATCAACCATAAGGAGACAATTCAGCATTGGAAGAGTTAATTAGTTAGTTAGCTAGTTAGAGTAAGGAGTGACCCTTCTACTGATGAGATGGGTCCAGAACCCACTGGCAGCAGTGCCAAAAAGCCATTAAGAGTACTGCAGAAAAAATGCTAAGATTCTCACAGCCATTGCCACTAAGCAACCGCTAGTTTGACACCAAATGTGCTCGGGCAAACTAAGCTTAAACACAGGCCTTCGGCAAAGAAAAACAAGGGCTTACCATCAGGTCTACTTTGGCAGGAAGAATGGAAACATTCTAAAAATTCTGCTAAAAAATAAGATCATAAGCAGGGTAAAGTCGAGTAGATTTACAGATGTTTAAGCAGAAACAAGATGCAGAATTTCTACAGAAGGGTCAACAAGTAAAAAACAGGAGTCATAAGCTGCCATGGAGCCTGCAAGGATATAGGAGGAAAAACCATACAGGAAACCATGGAGATCAACGTAGCCACCAATAGCACAAAGAAGCCAGTGCCGATGGTCTTTAGGTGGAATTTTTAATGGAGATGGTCTGGTAAAGAATATACACCAACGTGTAAATAAATAAGGGTCGGAAGAAAGTATGTCCGATAAGTGGAATCAAAGAACAATCTACTAGAAATACAAAAAATGTAATCGCTTTCTCTGCACTGCACCAACTACAGACAGAGGCATATGAAACTGTTTTAAATATTAAACATAATACAAGATCCTGAACGGCTCAGGCGTCCTGACGAACTGTTTGTCCTCTATCAGTGGGGTTTCAAGCCTTTAAAATCTACCATCGATTAAATCTTCCATCTATGCCAAATTCTGGTAAAGACCCAAGGATTTAACATCGATAAACTCCTTTTCAAAAATTTCAAAGAGGCTTATGACAGTTTTGAGACGGGTGAGCTGTATCACGCCATATTGCGGATAACGTTGGAGAATTCTTACTGATGCTCCGTAAAAACTGGAAGAGATTCTAACGAAACCTCCCAACTACAAGAGAGCTACAACAAGGCAAAGATGAAGATGCTTCATATTGATCTTGAGAGAGCTGTGTGCAGCACCCAGACCAATATAACTGGCACAATCTTTCAAAAATCCACACAATATTTTGGATGATCTGCAGATGACTTCACAAAATGGGAATAACCAACAAAGAAGTTAATGGTTCCTTTTCTAGGGTGTTGTTATCAATGAGGAGAAGGTGCAGTCTATGTTATCAGGTCTAAGAGCTGGCAACGTTTTCGAAAAGATTTTTAGTAAAACATATAAATTATAGAGCGCATGTACACCGCCATAGTTAGACCTGTACTGACATACAATATAGTGGTCTGGTGGAATGCACTGGATAAAATTACCAACCTTAAAATCTGGACCAAGGTACAAAGAATGGCAATAAGATTCACCCCACAGTGGGTCTGGAAGCTATACTCAATTTAAAATCCTTAGATGTATCTGTACAGGAATTGGCAGCCAATTGCGCACTTGGCTTAGCTAAACTGGGCAGCTGGAGGCAGAGTACAACAGGTCACGCCTAGATTCTAAGGAAATAAACGGCAAATATGGTGTGCACTGACTAAATAACACCCTGTTTATACTTCCACATGCCGCTCACGACCGCTTTTCCTATGAGGGAGGACAGGCAAACGAACGAGCCGTAAACCTGCGAGTCGATAGTAGCTATGAATATACACCGATGACGGTTCCAAGATGGGTACTGGTTTTGGTGCATGGTTCTTTTCAGAAACTCTCGGACCGGTCACGTACATCCCATAAAGACTTCTTGATTAAAGCAGTGCCATTCAAGCTGAGGTCCTGGCAGTGAAAAAAGTTGCTAGATAAGTCTCAATGATGGAATCACCACAAGCTGTTATCACCTTTTTCATTGATAGCCAAGCGACAATAATAGCGATTTCTGCCATTGAAATCAAATCGAAGCTTGTTACTTCCTATCGCAAAGATTAAGGGTTCTTACGAGTAGTACACAGTTTAACATTAAGCTCTGCTGGGTTACGGGTCACAATGGTGTCCCAGGTTATGAAAGGCTGAGAAGCTGGTACGAATAGGCTCTTAATCTTAACAAAGCTGAAACAATAGTTCAGGGGCCACCCTGTAATCTCAAACAGGTAATTGAGAGCAAAGTTCTAGTTACGACAAACAAACGATGGATCTCGCTAGATACCTATGTTATAATCAGAAAATTATGGCCTAGTTTTAACAAACGAAAGACCACAAAATTCTTGAACTGAGTAGAAAAACCATCTCTACTCGTGAGCATCACCACCACGCACCGGCTAGAACCACCTGGGTTATCACAAGAAAAAGATGAAACTCGGTTTGGACGACGTATGCAGGGAATCTGATGACGAGGATAATCCTCACTAGCTGTGTCACTGCCCTGTACTACATCTGAGAAACAGGCTCCTAGGGAGACACTTTTTCAGCGACTCTCTGACATTTCATATAAGAACCTGTTGAAATTTCTTAACGCTGTCAAGTGGCGTGAAAATTCTTTAGCTTTAGATAACACCTGACCCAGAAATTGGAAATTTCTCTAACTACAATAAAAGACATTAAAAGGGGTTTCTTGTAGGAGCGACAGTAAACGGAGAATGGGCACCTCGCCAATACACTAGCTACTGTTGCCTCTGCGGTCCATCCTCTCTTAGATTGGTGTAATCCTCTTGAGGAAAGGAACAGTCCCTTCGAATCATTTAGCAATCCTGACCATACGACGGACCCATAGGTACACCAGCCACTGACCTATCAAACTCATCTACCAGACATTGCATGGAGCTACATGCATCCATGGGACTGGTGGAGGGATGATTTTTCAAGTGGGGGTAAAGGAAAAATCACAAAATCATTATTTCGTTTAGACAAACAAGATTAGAGACGAGATAAACGCCAAAAGACATTTTTTACAAACAAAATTTAACAGTTTTTCGACTATAATTTTTCATTGGAAGCAGAATTTCAAAAATATTTGAGTGAGAGAGAATTTTAAAAAATATTATAACCTACAGCTACAATAGACAACAAAAATTTTAGCTCTTAGTTTAATAGGAGACAAGAAAATTGCATTAATGTTTTTCAACACACTTATTCAAAATGGCGGACAATGCAACATCTCATCACTTCAGGTGCTATCTTGTGGCGAAACAACTAAAAGCTGTACAGCGAGGTACCCTTGAAAAAAAAACAACATGTAATAGCTATTAAGTTAATGCGTTCTGTAGTTAAGCTTATATACACTGGCGGACTGAGGGGGGTGGCGGAGGGGGGGGCCACCCCGGGTGGCAGGCTGAAGCACTCTTTTAAGTACAACGTTTTTTTGGGACAGTGGGAAGACATCACACATTTTGCCTAGCATCTTCGCATCGTTGAGATATTCTCATTTAAAATGTAGGGGTGCTAGTCAAGGGACTTCTGAGGGACTGGATGAAGCATTCATCACTAGGCTGTTAAGCCATGGAAGGAAAATTTCATGATAATAGTTTCAAAATTTGGATTCAAGAGGTGCTGCATCTATGTTCTTATCTGCTGTATGAGACTTAATGATTCTGTGTTATATTTCGTTCTGGTGCTTAAGTTTATGCAGCACAGAAATACTTGCCAAAATCAACACTCACTCTAGAAATAAGTGTAATAAACCTTAAGTCATAGAACATCGTGATGACAATGACACAGTAAAAAGGGCCATAAAATTCGCAAGATGGGTTTAACGTTGAATGAAAGCAAGACCAAATATATGCTGTTCCGGTCAGAACGTCACTATAGACAGCTATAATTTTGAGGTGGTCAGAGACTTTGCCTACCTAGGCTCTGCTATAAGCTCAGCGAACAATGCCAGTGCTGAGATCAAACGAAGAATTACTCTTGCCAATCGCTGTTTCCTTGGGCTAAGAAGGTAATTGACAAGCAATGCCATCTCTCGAGCAACTAAAGTGTCCCTGTATAAGGTGCTTATCATCCCGGTCCTGATGTATGATGCAGAGACATGGACGCTATTAACTTTACGCTGTTTTGAGAGGAAAATTCTCCGGTTGATTTTTGGTCTCGTTTGCATAGATGGGGAATGGAGAAGAAGATTCAACCACAAACTGCAAGGACTGTACAGCTACACCGACCTACCCAGTGAAGTGAAAAGCTAATGACTGAGATAGCTCGGTCACCTAGAGCGAATGGATAACAATGTTCTGGCCCAAAAGTCCTTAAATCCAACCCCGTGGGACGGCGCAGTAGAGGCAGACAGCGGAGCAGGTGGCGCACGCAATTGGAAGAGGACCTCAAACAACTTGGCGTGCGAAACTGGAAACAGCTAGCTAGAAACCGAGCCGGCTGGAAGAAGCTTGTTGGTTGAAGCCCTAGTCCATCCCGGACTGTAGCACCACCTTAAGTAAGTAAGTATTCGCAAGAGAACAATGTACTGAGTTAGAAATTTTATTTGAAAGGCGGGAAAGAACAAAAAGAGACTGGGACCAAAATACCGCATCAGTTATCGAGCAATACATGAAAGAATTATGAGAGTTTGGCATAACCGCTCACGTTTCGATCAATCGTGTTTACCAAAATTTGTAGTGGTCACTCGTTCATTCGAACACTCATGGCACTCACTCACTCGGTCATTGACGTGGTGATTCGGCCCCAGGCTTGACGTTGGAAGAGATGTTAGAATAGGATACATTTTACACTGAACTTATTCATCGCTCCAGGCCATCTAGAACATTTCGTCAGCTTTCTTAGCTCTTCAACAAAAAATATTACTGTATTGAAAGGCAGAAGAATGCTTGCCTCGATATTAACAGAACTTACAGAAAACAGTAAATTATTGGGAGTAGGGTGACTACGGTGTCATATTGTAGCTGAAAAAATTTATTTCAAAGAAGCAGACATTTTGGAAAGCCTTTGCATTTTTAAGCTTCATTTTCAGACTCGTTACTTAGGGCGGTATTCACCGAACGCTCATAACTTAAGAGCTTCATAAACCTTTTCACCAAGCAATAAAAGTGAATATTTAAGAGCGCTCATAAAAGTTATGAGTGGTCCTGACCACTCATAAAGTTATGAGCAGTCTCTCCGAAAATCTATTCAAGAACTTCGAAGTAACCCTTCAAGCAAATTCACTTATCCATTCTGTCGTTACTTCTTGGATCCTTGCAAAAATGAGTGTCGCACACACACATACTATAATTCTTTTTGTCTTCGGAGATTTTATTTTTTTGCACTTATTTTATAAGTTTATTTTTGTAGGTCACACGGTGAAGATCATTACTGGTTTTAGTCCGTGAAAACTTAAAAAAAAAACGTCAGTCATATAAATCCTTCAGCTTCACTGCCCTTCAATCAAAGGAGTTCGTTTTGGGTCCGCGAATAAAGTAAACAACGTATGAACGACACAACGACGAAACCAAAAAGTATTAAAAGAAAATTTCCCTTTATAAAACAAACTGAAACATGTAATGATATTCAGCGCAGGATTTACAAAACAAAAATAAAAACAAATACATTAAAATAAAATAAAATCACTCTAGTCACAAAGAATTTGTGCAAATGTTCGTTCAACACTCTTTTTTGTACGGATCATAAAAGTGCCAACAAATATGGGCCAATCTGAAAACAGTTTGATTTCCCAGTTTGGGTATGCCTGGTGAAGAGAGAGTTGTTCTCATTTTCGGACTTCGAAAAAGAGCTATGAGTGGTTGGTGAATAGCACAAATATTATTTGAGTTATGAGCCTCATAAACTTTAGAGCTGTTTATGAGTGCTTGATGAATACGGCCCTTAGTCTGTCGTATCTGTCTGAGTGGTATCGTGTGAACGAAGCTTTTTAAAATTTAAACTAATTAAGACTTAGCTAAGATTAACAATGAGCCAAAAAAAGGTAACTAATCTGGCTACCTATACTTTCAATCGAAAAGGAGGACACAGAACATATAGATTTTATAATTGAATCGAAATCGTATTTTTTTGTGTACATTTTTTAAGGGGTGTAACATTACTTTATTTCCCCGGGTGCCACTGCGTCTTAGTCCGCCCCGGGATATAAAGGTACCATTATATAAGTTATATAAATCAAAGGGCATATATGTATATTGTTTAAGCTGCTTCTAGACAAAACTAAAGTTTACTGACGAAGTTTTAATATGAAGGTTCAGATTTGCTTAGCAACAGCTTAAACAACATCTAGAACGTATGCCTCATAGTCCCTTCCTTCTTAATATTTTTGTTTCTGTGAAAGAAATTAAAAGTATTCTTTCGTTTACGAAAACATCTTCGATTTTAATAAGCAAATCGAAAATAAAAGTCAAACAAAAAATGTGTTAATTAACCAAAGTACCATTGAAAAATAAACATTTTGGAGTTTTAAGATTTATGAACAGAAAACATGCGCCTACATTATATATGCCCATTGCCCATATAGACTACAGATACCAAGTTCCCTTTCTTATTAAATCGTATATGTATGTAGTTTGTCTCCCCAAGAAAAACAAAATCTAATTAAATACCATTTCGCAGAACTAATTCAAAATCCGTTTCGATGTTACCGCACCATTAGATAAAACGGCGATGGAGGGAACACCAAATACGACAACGACATAAGACACCATTTTTATATAATGATAGCTGCTGTAAGAAATCGAGCAGCAAGGGACATCTGTCGGGGAGCTATACAATATACAATTTCTATACATTTATATTGATACAAGAATATTGTGTATTATAATATCAATCCGGGAGACGCAGTTTTATTTATTTTGTATTTTCTAAATACATGTTGTCATTTAAAGTATAAGCACTTCCCATCGGATGAGTTATGTGTTTTCGAGTATATGATGTGTCACGAAATGAAATTAAATTGCAAAAGAAATAAACAGATTGCTCAATACATTTTAGAGGATGGTTTAGTGTAGACTGTAAAGTGAGCACTAGCATTAAGCAGTGTGAGCTGAACTAAAGGGTAGGAAGAACAAACTGAAGGGACTTGGGACCTTGAAACTTGAATAACAAAAATTCTGAGGAAGTTCTTAAATAAATTAATAAATAAAATGAGGCAGTATCTACCTTTTTTTTCAAAGCAAACCTCTCTGTCTATGCGTTTCATCTGAACTTCTATTTGCCTTAAAACAACAAAATCTTTGTCAGTAGCCTTTGTTTTTCTTTTGTTCGCCGTCAAAAAATAAGTGACAATTTTAGCTCTTAATTACGAAATGAGTGCTCACAAAAAAAGGGAAATTTTCGTTTTTCGAGTGGTACCCACAATAGGCGAAAAAAGTGAAATGTCAATTTTTCGACGTGGAGTGTTGTTCACGTAAAAGTCGCAATAAGGCTGAATATGTTTGTATGTAAGGGGTTTTTCAACAAGGACGCTACAAGAATAGAGCAACAGGGACAGCAAACGACGCCATATTTCTTGCCGCTCTTTTGAAATTTCTCTTCAGTAAGGTTTGCCATTTCATGATGGAAAGATATACGAGCCAACAACGAGTCGAAATTATTAAAATTTACTACCGAAATTCGGAGTCAGTGGCCTCAACGTTAAGAGCGCTACGTCCAATTTATGGTCGTCATAATCGTCCTAGCAGATCAACAATTGAGCGTCTAGTGGAAAAATTTGAATGTTCCCGTGCCAGTGAGACAAAGAAGTGCCCGTAGTGTCGAGAATATTGCTGCCACTGAGGCTTCAGTTGCAGAAAGCCCAAATGTGTCTCTCACACGTCGTTCTCAAGCGTTGGGCATCTCTGTGACGTCGTTGTGGTGAATTTTGCGAAAAGATCTTGCCCTATATCCTTACAAGATTAAGTTGACGCAAGAACTGAAGCCGTTTGACCACCAGAAGCGTCGTATGTTCGTGAATTGGGCTTCTGGTGGTCAATCCACACGTACTCCATGAGTCATCATTGCATCCCGAAAAAATTACGGTTTGTTGTGGTTTATGGACCGGCGGTGTCATTGGGCCGTACTTCTTCCGTGATGATCAAGACTGGCACGTTACTGTGAATGGGGATCGCTACCGTTCAATGATAATCGAATATTTTTGGCCCCAATTGGATGATATGGACTTGGAGGACATGTGGTTTCAACAGGACGGCGCGCGCCACAAGCCACACAGCGAATGTCACAATCAATTTATTGGAAACCAAGTTTGGGGAACGTTTTATCTCACGAAATGGTCCTGTCGCTTGGCCGCCTCGGTCGTGCGATTTGACGCCGTTAGACTATTTCCTGTGAGGCTACGTCAAGTCTATGGTCTATGCCAACAAGTCAGTGACGATTGATGAACTTCGTATGAATATCGAACGTGAAATTGCACAAGTATTGGCTGATTTATGCTTGAAAACCGTCGAAAATTGGGTTCAGCGTCTAATTTTCTGCAAGCGTGCCCGTGGTGGCCATGCAAAAGAAATCGAGTTCCATACATAATGGCATCAAACGTACTTTCACAGGAATAAAGAATCATTGATATCCGAAACCGTTTTTGTTTTATTTAAAAAAAAAACTTTTGTAGCGCTCTTATTGAAAAACCGGATATTTTTAACGGAGCCTTAGGCATGTAAATTCTTATGGTAAAACTATAATGGTCGGAAGAGCTCTGAAGCTAATGTCAAGAACCAGAGAAAAGTATTTCTTTTCGTATCATCAATAGGAAAACACACCCATACTGTGCTCGGGAGCACACCTCACTTCCACAAGTAAAGTTGAACGAAACTTGATGAATCATTACAAATTATAGCAATTATGCTTGTTTTCTTCCGACAGGGAGGTATCGAAACTCTGGCATTGTTAAAATTCTTTTTGCAAAACTCAGCTTTCAAAATTCTGGTTTTCAAAATGCTGATTTTTAAAATTCTTTTTTACAAAATTCTGCCGGAATATATAAATTTCGTAAATCAACTATCGTATACTACTCTAAGCATGAATTTTAGGAAACATTTCTTTTGTTTAGTGAAAAAGTGGTGTAACTATTTTTTTTTTGATTCTACTGTCTTCTAGTTTTTCATAAGTTCGTCAAAATTTATCTTAGATACCATTTCAAATTCTAAAATATCTAAGGGCGGTATTCAGCAAGTACTCATAAACGGTCTAAAGTTTATGAGGCTCATAACTCAAATAATATTTGTGCTATTCACCAACCACTCATAGCTCTTTTTCGAAGTCCGAAAATGAGAACAACTCACTCTTCACCAGGCATACCCAAACTGGGAAATCAAACTGTTTTCAGACTGGCCCAACCTTGTTGGCACTTTTATGATCCTTACAAAAATGAGTGTTGAACGCACATTTACACAAATTCTTTGTGACTAAAGAGATTTTATTTTATTTTCATTTATTTGTTTTTATTTTTGGTTGGTAAATCCTGCGCTGAATATCATTACATGTTTCAGTTTGTTTTATAAAGGGAAATTTTCTTTAATACTTTTTGGTTTCGCAAGGTGTGTCGTTCATGCGTTCTTTACTTCATTTGCGGACCACAACGAACTCCTTTGATTGAAGGGGAGTGAAGCTGAAGGATTTGTATTACTGACGTTTTTTTTTTTAAAAACAATAATCTTCACCGCGTAACCTACAAAAATAAACTTGTTAAATAAGTGGCACAAAAATAAAATCTCTGAAGACAAAAAGAATTATTGTATGTGTGCGTGCGACACTCATTTTTGTAAGGATCCAAGAAGTAACGACAAAATGGATAAGTGAATTTGCTTGAAGGGTTACTTCGAAGGTTTTCGAATAAATTTTCGGAGAGAGCGCTCATTACTTTAAATATTCACCTTTATTGCTTGGTGAATAGATTTTGAAGCTCTTAAGTTATGAGCGTTCCGTGAACACCGCCCTAAGTGTTTTAAAAATATAACCTACTTGAATTTCAAATCAAGTAATATTATGCTATGTTCCCACCACAACGATATTCAATTTTTAATATTTTAATTGATGGAACAAGATTTCATGAAAGTTTCATCGAAATCTCAATGAAAACTCAAGGTTTTAAGGAAATTTTAGTAAAATCTTGGTCCACTAATTTGAAATCGCCAAAAAATTTAGCTGAAAATCAGATTTTGGTTTATTGTGAACATAGTATTATTAAATTCGTTAAAATTGGTTTCGATTAGTTTTTTAAGTTGTGCATAGCTGTTCATTTGTTTTATTTTGAAAAAAAAAATAAGTCAATGTTAAAACTATAATTTGACATGTGCAAACCGAAAAAAAAGACAAACGATTTGCGAAGAATTGTGAAGAAATTGAATAGTTAATATTTATTGGCATTCAATCGAAAAACAGTCAGGCCAAAACACCTATTTATCTTGAGCTGTGGGAAAAGGAGCAGGGTTTGACAAACAACAAAAATAAATTACTTTCAAAAACAAAATCTCTTTCAGTTTGAAGAATGTGCTGCAATCAGTTGCCTAGCAAAATCGTTGAAAAAGTAAATTTTTTGTTTATTTTCGTTTATAAAACAAGTTAGAAAGTGAGAAAAAAGCAGAATAGGCAGAATTCTTTTTTGTTAAATAAACTATCTTTAAATTAAAAAAAAAATATTTTCACTTTGAACTATTGATTCTGTCAATATGCGGGGGCCCCGAACGTTGGGGTGCTGTGGCACCACCCCAGTTTGCCCCAAGGTAGCTGCGCCGTTGGTAATATAGATAGGTAGCTACATATATACATATTTTTTGGACTTGGAGCTTATCCAAATTCCAAATTTGGTGAGTTAACTCGGGATCCAAATTGACTAAGGATCATGTTTTCGCAATCAACTCGACCTTAATCCCGAATTGGGAATGAATCTTTTACTGAAAAACATGGGTCTTTTGTAGATAAACCATCGTTGATGCGAACATCTAGCCTTACATTACATGACAAAACCTCTCCTATGTATGGAAATTTCTTAACAAAGGGTCAATCATACCGAGTTTGAGATTTGTCCAACGAAATCGGAGTTTTTCCTCGATAGAACTCTTCTAGTTAATGACCCCAATCACTCTTAATTATTATTTGACTGATGATTTCAAATCACGACCTCAATATATGGAGGTCACTCAAATTCAACAAATCTACTTGACATAGGGATGTTACTCCTAAATAAGAAAAAAAAAAAAATAAGAAAACAAAACCATCATTTAAATATGTAGGTTGTTTTATAATATGCTCAAGGGTAATTTGAGTACTTCACACAAGGTCAGCAGTGAAATTCAATCCCTTAAAAAAAAAAATAATGAAACATACATAACACATAAAACTACGTATCTGTGCATCCATTTTTTTTACCTAAACGTGATTATGATCATCATTAGGGTATCATGTTGCCCTTGACGAAGGTAAACAAAAAAACCAATTCAACGGGTATAATAAAGAATACAGAAAAACACAAAGAAAACTAAAAAAAACACCAGAAAGGAAGTAGGTCAACCCTTCTGTTTTATTCCGGAAGACGGAAGCAATAGTTGTGCAATCCATATTGGATTTTTTTAAGGTCTACTTAATACCCCCTTGCTTCCATCATTCAGAGGTGTTATTTTATTTTACTGCCGATTTGGTTTCAATGTGCAGGGGAAACGGGAAAATAAATTTATTCCAAACTGAGGCTCTGATCTATAATCATCAAAAAACCTCAATTAAGAAGAAAAACTTTATTGTTTCAAAATTATAATCAAATTTTTGTATAAACTCGTACTAAGCCAACAAATTTGCATATAAATTATATTACTTTATGGTGTTTTGTTTTTTTTTGTTTTTATGTTGACGCCTCCAATTTTAAATAATTATTGTTCCTTTCGTCATATATGAGAGCATTTCGTGATGTTAGGTCATTCAGGGAACAGCGAAACACATATAGTGGGGGGGCATAATAGGGAGTGACTTCTTTGTTCGTTCTTAAATGTTATTTTGTTAATAAAAATAATTGTTTATTTTTTGTTTTCCTAGAAATAATTTCACAGTATCGAAAATTATTGTTTCTAATTTGATTCTAGGTATTTGGGAACATAACAGTTCTCCGGTTGTTGTCCATGAATTATTATTTTTTCTTTTGTCTGTTTAATAAAACCAAAGCATGGAATTACGTCTTTAATTTATTCGTCAACAGGCTTCCACGCAGCCAAAATGAAAATAATTGCTTTATTGAATAATAAAAGATCTACAAGTTTTTGAAAGAGTGCTTGAATAAGAGACCCCTCTTTTTGATGGCAACTTGATCTATTTTGATCCCAATGAGATAAAGCACAATTCTGCTATTTTGGATTTATGTACTCGTATATAGGAACAAGCAAATCACTTTGACATCCCGTGACAGCAAAAAGGTATTAAAACCACTCCACTTTTAGCTATTGCTGGTTTATCATGGAACTTTGTGAAATAATCTATAAAGTGTCTGCCTTTATAGAAGGTCCAATAAACTACTCAAGGATATATTTTTCTATGATAATCTGATTAAACAGGGAAGAATAATCCTCATGTACCTACCTACCTTATATAGGAAATCCTTTATCCTTCTCACCAGCAGAGCTTGATAAGGAATTTATTGTTCATGCAAAACAAAGGGATTTTTGTTTATGGTTATGTGCAGAAGTGCAAGTGGAACACTGGTAAAAATGAATTACAAAAAAAAAAAATCCTCAAACATAAACACTTGATTGCTGCATATATTATTTTTATTCCTTTAATCGTGGTTCTGGATGCCTGAAGGAATAATTTTTGTTGTTGTTTTTTTCGTTGTTCTTTTATTTCTTTATCGAGAATTCTAGTTCTTAGTCTTTTTTTTTCTTAGTGTGGTTTTGCTTTTTTCATCTTTTTTTTTAATAAAAACAAAACTTAAAAAAAAAAACGAAGCAAAAGAAGTGTGCAAAAATACTAGTATTACGCAAAAGGTTCTTTGTAGGTCACAAGTGCATACATACCTTTGTAATAATATGGGTAGGCAAAGTATATAATAAAAAGGGAGAAACACACTTAGTTTTTGTTTTGTTCTTTTTTTACTTTTGATATTGAAAATTATTGAGCTTGTATGTGTGTGTTTGTGTTTATGTACATGTGCATGTGCATGGTGTTTACGCACGAATACGAATAATTTGCAAAAAATAAGATAAAATCATTTACTTCTCAATTATTGTTCTACAATCTACATTCATTTATAATATAGCTTCAACAAAAAAAAAATTGGTAATTTTTTTAACAAAAAAGGCAATACCAGACTCAAAATAAAAAGGCTAATTTATGGCAATGCTTCCATCTAATGGCTTCAAACTGAGAGTTGGTGTTAATGAAGTCAAGGTGCGGCTGGTAGCTAACACACAAAACTTAAGACACAAGAATGAAATTGCTGCAAGTCAACCTTCAGCATAGTAAGTTGGCCTCGGCCACCTTAAACTCCTTCTTGGCAAAGGAGAACATAGACATTGCCCTTGTTCAAGAGCCCTGGGTTAACAGTGGCAGAATCTGCGGACTGAAGTCCAAGGATTACACAATTTATTTTAATAAAGGGCCTACAGAAAGTAATTATCGTAGTTGCATAGTGGCGAAAAAAATTATAAGTCTTTTCCTCTTATCTTCCCATTGTAGCGCAGACATGACGACGGTGAAGTGCGGAAGAAAAGGGGCCCTGCCCCTTATCTTAGCCTCCATTTATATGCCAGGTGATGAACCGGGCCCTCCGCCGTCAACTACCCTTGATGACCTGGTAACAGCAACAGGTAAGAATGGCTGGGACCTTGTGGTATGCTGCGACGCAAATGCTCATCACATACAGTGGGGGAGCACTGATATTAATGCAAGGGGTTAGTCACTTTTTGAATATATTATAAAGAAAAATATTTTGATTTTAAATAGAGGTAATGAACAAACCTTCATTACAAGAAATAGAAGGGAAGTGCTCGATGTGACACAAATTCCACAAATTCTGATTCCATTGTAGTCAAAAACTGGAAAGTCTCAAGCAATGTTACATTCTCAGATCACAGAATGATAAAATTTCAAGTAGACCATGAAATAGACAGCCCAAAACCCTATAGAAACCCCTGAAAAACTGACTGGGTAGCCTTCCATGAAAGACTGGCCTCATCTTTGGGCCGTTGTGAAAATATACGTCAGCTATTCACAGAGCTTACGAAGATTCTTGCCCCATTACCAAAGGGATAGGCAAACTCAACCCCGTTTGGTGGAATAAAGAGTTGGCCACTCTAAAGACAAAATCTAGGAGGCTTTACAATAGAGCTAAACATAGTAATGGACCTTCTGACTGGAATATTTTCAAAATCAGCAAAAAACGAATATAAAAACAGAACTACGTATGCAAAAAGAGCAGCCTGGCGGAAATTTTGTACAGACACAGAGTCAACAAATGATGCTGCTAGGCTCAGGAAAGTCATGTCAAAGGTCCACACACCCCCTGGTTTTCTTAAAAGACCGGATGGAACCTGGACTGATTCCTGCTCTGAAACCCTGGAGTCTCTTATGAGCACACACTTCCCAGGATGTGTGTTTAATGCATCTTTTATGGATAGGGGCCCCACCATAGGCCAGACTTCTAGCATTGGCAGTCAAATAGTAGCCTGGGCCATAGACTCCTTCTCAGCGTACAAGTCTGCAGGGCCTGATGGAATAGTTCCTATTATGCTCTAAGGCTCTAAAGACGTCATTGTACCATTTCTGGTGGAAATATTCAAAGGATGTTTAAACATTACCTACATTCCATCTAGCTGGAAGGAAGTCAATGTCATTTTCATTCCGAAAGCTGGCAAGCCCACTCACACTGAACCGAAAGATTTTAGACTTATTAGACTATCTTCTTTTCTTCTCAAAACCTTAGAAAGGCTGATAGAAACACACATTTGCCTTATGCTTAATGATAGTGTTCTCTCACAGGCCCAACACGCATATGTAAAGGGCAAATCTTTTGAGACGGCACTTCATGAAGTGGTTGGCACGATTAAGAAATCAATCCATTTTAAAGACTATACCTTTTGAGTATTCCTTGACATAGAAGGGGCGTTCAACAACGTTGAAAATCGTGCAATACGACAAGCCCTAGACTCTGTCAGCATTGAACCGATGCTGTCAAACTGGATTGAAATGGGTGATAGCAAGCTTAAAGTTAGGACGTGTAGAGGTACACCACAGGGAGGAGTCTTTTAGTCAATTTAGGGCAAAGCGGCGTCAAAATCGTGGCGTACACTGATGATATAGTTAAAATAGCATCAGGAATATTTGTCTTCACTCTGTGCGAGCTCTTACAAACAGCCCTTAACAAGCTCAGTAATTGGGCCAGTAGCTGTGGACTTAATGTCAACCCACTGAAAACAGAACTGGTTCTGTTTACGAAAAAACAAAATATTCCAAATATAAATACCCCCACCATCAATGGGACGCCACTCCATATAACTGGTACGGCCAAATATCTTGGTTTAGTTATAGATCGTAAACTTAACTGGAAAGAGAACATCAAAGAAAGCTGCAATAGCTGTAGAAGGCAGTAGAATTTTCGGGAAGAGATGGGGACCCAGTCCCAAGACCATTCATTAGATGTACACAGCCATTGTATGGCCTATCCTGACGTACGCCTGTCTGGTTTGGTGGCCAGCCTTGGATAAGGCAATCAATCTTAAAGCCATGACCAAAATTCAGAGACTGGCATGTATCGGCATAACTAGTGCCATGAGAACCACTCCAACCGCAGCCCTAGAAACTTTCCTTTCACTTGCCCCACTCGATCTGTTCACGAAAGAATTGGCGGCCAAAAGTGCTCTACGACTTAAAGAGTGCAAACATTGGAAAAAGGGCCACTGTGGTCACAGTACTAAAGGGTGATTTTTTAACTGGTTTGGTTTTGGCAACACTGGTTTTGACAGCTGACGTGTGTTTAGTACCTTGTGTCACTGTCAAACAGCTTCAGTTTGGTTTGCAATTTAACCATGGATCGTCTTACAAATGAACAACGCTTGCAAATTATTGAATTTTACTATCAAAATTCGTGCTCGGTTCGAAATGCTTTTTTATCGAAAAATTGTGTTCAGCGATGAGGCTCATTTTTGGTTGAATGGGTACGTAAATAAGCATAATTGCCGCATTTGGAGTGAAGATCAGCCAGAAGCATTGCAACAGCTACCAATGCATCCCGAAAAAGCCACTGTTTGGTGCGGTTTATGGGCCGGCGGCATTATTGGGCCATATTTCTTCAAAGATGATGCGAATCGCAGCGTTACTGTCAATGGTGAACGCTACCGAGCGATGATAACTAACTTTTTTTTGCCCGAAATGGAAGTTCTTGACTTGCATGATATGTGGTTTCAACAAGACGGTGCCACATGCCACACAGAACGCGAAACAATGGCGCAATTGCGAGGCGAGTTTGGTGAACAGTTAATTTCACGTTTCGGGCCGGTCAATTGGCCGCCTAGATCGTGCGATTTGACACCATTAGATTATTTTTTGTGGGGGTATGTCAAGGCTAATGTCTATAGGGACAAGCTCGCTTCGATTGACGCACTGGAAGCCAACATCCATGCATTCATTCGTGAGATACCGGCCGATATGTGTGAAAGAGTATGCCAAAATTGGACTCAGCGGATGGGCTACCTGAGACGCAGCCGCGGTCAACATTTGCATGAAATTATCTTTAAACATTAAATTGCAAGGTTCAAACTATCGATTAAAATAAATATTTCATTCATTTTTTTGAATTTTTTGTGTTTTTTTTTTTTTTTAAGTTCTAAACCTCTTAAAAGATCACCCGTTATAATGAACTTCACCGACATAGACATTCAAACAGACTATATTTCACCGCACATAGATTTTAACCCAGTCACACTTACAGATATTCCAACAAGGGAATTATGGAAGGAAAACCGGGTCCTAAAAGTAAATCATGTATCGGTATTTACAGACGGTTCCAAAACGGACGCTGGGGTAGGATCAGGCATCTTTTCAGAAAATCCACCCCTAAACATATCGTTGAGGCTGGCAAATTTTTTCAGTGTTTTCCAAGCAAATTTGAACAGAATAGACTTTGAAAAAATTTTAATAAAAATAAAAAAAAAAATAACTTAATTTAGTTTTAATCTCTTGGAACATTGCTGACCATTTTGGAATAGAAAATTGAATTTGGTACAAATGCATGTGCTGCATGGAACTTTTACGTTTTATGCTCCTAAATATATATTTTTATATGAAAGTTAATATAAAAGTATATATTTAAGAGCATAAAACGTTGCGGAATCATAAAATTTGCCAAATTAAGTTAATATTCATTGACCTGAGAAATGATTTTTGTCAACAAAATAAATAAACGTTTCGATCCAAAATCCATTATGTGTTGAGTAGATCGGCTGATTGTTACGAGAGCATCCGCAAATGTAACTTCCTCAAATCTCTAAGGCTTTGAGCATAATACTTTTTCTAGTAGCAACAAAATTTTTTTGTCAAATAAATGTCAGAAATGAAAGCGGAAATCTGGAAAAATAAGTGGTCCATTTATTAAAAGTCCATTCGGATCCCAGTACTGAAATCCTAGCAAAAATCATATTTTGTTTTCAATACAAATTATTTATTTTATTTCATTTAAGAAAGTGGTAAACCATAAACTTATGTAGCTAGAAGTTGTTGGCAGTTCCGAAAGATATTTGACGCATCAACGTTGAAATTTGTTTCCATTTATAATTTTTTTTTTTAAATAACGTAACATGACTACAAGACTGAAAAATTCTTTCAGAATACCACAATACAAAATTTTGTAAGAACTCAACAACAAAGTTGCCCTGTCAGCTGCAGGTCCCAACAACTTTAATCCAAATTAAAAGTTCTCTGTATCTCAAATTCCAGCTTTTTCGATCAAATGGTTTTTGTTAGCAAAAAAAAAAAACTAAGTATTTGTCCCTCTTTTTTTTTTGTTTTGATTGTTTTTATATTCTCGTTTTCAGGTTTTTCGTGTTTTCAAATGTTTTTTTTTTTAGTTTCTTTAGTATTTTGCGTGTGCAAAATTTTTTGCTCCTTAGACCTTGACCATTAACATAGAAAAAAGGAAATTGCATAAACAACATGCATCAGCTTTTTTAACAAAAACCGGTCGATATCGTCATCGGTCCTTTTGTTTTTGTTTTTGTTTAATTTTTTTTTTTACAAATGGGCAACATCATCAACCAGCAACCAGCACCCCTTTTTTGGTTAATATTGTATTTTTGTATAGTGTTGTATAGTAAGTTAGTTAGTTAGAATTTGAAGATAAAATTTGTGTTGGCGGAAGGTGCATGTGCATTATTTTGCCTGAAGAGACTATCGATACGCATGCAATTTCACACGAACAGGTTTTCGGAAGAGTGTTCCTTATTCTATGTTAAGGATAATGGAGCGCTTGAAAAATGCTAAGGCAGGTTCAAGGAGAGGGTTGTTGTTGTCATTGTATGTATCGCGTAAGACAGGAATAACAACTTGAAACATTTTTTTTTAAGAATTATGTTGCTACATTATGTACCTACTCTTAAAAATGCTTATGTGTTTATAATTTAAATAGCCACTTAAATAACTGACATATTTGAAATACTGGTTTATGTCGCAAATGCAAGTGAAATGATTTTGCTTTGTTTTTTTTTTTTTAAGGAAATGTTTTTCTGGAAACTGTATGCCTAGTCATACAGTACCAGGATTTTGAGGGGGGGGGAGCTTGCTTTCAAATTTTATGAGGATTTCTTCGAACAAGTACTATATTCCAATTTATTGATTTTTATTAGTTTTAAATAGAACATATACTTTAATAATTTGTTTCTACACATTTCTTGAAGCAGAGGACGTCTTGATTTTTTTGACATGACATCACCTTATTTGGATCCATATCCGAATGAATAGATATCATAGCAAGAGTGCTTAATCTTTCATTCCCCATAACGCTTCGAGATTCTGTTTTAATCCTTTTCATAGTTGAAAAGGTCCTTTCAACACTAGCTGTGGGTCACTGGTCGCGTGTTCAAAACCGTAAGCAAGAAGTTTATACCTCAAAAGTAAGTTTTGTCACATATATTAAGAAACTTCAAAACCTCGGTAGAATTCGCAATCGACGATACTTTCCCGCACCAACGAATGTATTTGGCTTTCACTGGTGACAAAGAAACGGAAGTATCAAAGTAACATGTAAGTTTTTTTCGTTCAGGTGCTCAATTGTAGCAAAGCCTGGTAGAAGAGGTTGTAACGATGGTAGAATATCTTCATTTATAAATCTGTCCGTAAGACTTTGTAGTAACGAATCTATGCAAGGAATCAATATAGACCCTCTAAAATGGGTTTCAGTAGAAAAGGATAGATAGATAGATAGATAGATAGATAAGTTTTATTATTCTGTAAGTAGTATTAATTACAATTTTTTTAACAATCATTAAAGCATGGCATTGCCGTCTGCCTGATTGACAATTTAGAATAAAATAAAATTCGGTTTTATTTACATACATAATTAAGTACAGCCTGGGTTTAAAAACATTCACTCAAAATTCAGCTTCCATAAGATAATGCAATTTTACAGAACGTGAACAACTTGGGTACATCCATTTCATTAAGGTAATTTATGAGTAGTTCTTCCGTTAGTACGTCCTTTCCAAAGACATACCTTGTTGTTTCTTTTAAAACTGGGCATCTTCCAAAAAATGAAAAATGTCTTCCCGTTCCTCCATATTACACATTTCACAAAGTATTGGTATGAATTTTAGGTTCAATATTTCACCTCTTAATTTATACATCAGTCTTATTTCCTCTATTGAACAATCATCTCGAAAATAATTGACCTCATTTAAGTCGTGATTTAGTTTACTATATAACATCCTATGCATTGATTCTGCTGCCTCTTCCGAGTACTTAGCTCTAAAGCGATCATCGAGGTTCGAAATCAGCTGGTAGAGCAAGGGTTTCCATGTACTGTGATCACTGGGCTTAAGTTCTATGCCAGCTTCTTGCCCTAGTTCTATCCATTCTTTGAACCATCCAGATCTGTTACGAATCGTTTGTTGTGCTGCCTTTTCTTGGCAGGTGGTTGTTGGGCATATGTATTCAGTATGTTAATGATGAAGTCTACTTGCAACTTTAGAGTTTTGATAAACAATGGAGAGATACCTGTTTCGAGTATAACCATGTAGTTAGGCGCGTTTGGAGGGAGACGAAATATACGTTTAATGTAGAAACGGAGAAGTTTCTCTACGGTTTCATATTTTTTCCCTCCTCTTACTTGTGCTGCATACAACAACGTTGCTTCGGACACTGATTCAAAAACCCTGTATTTAACGCTATGTGCAATATGCCTGCTGGCAAAGATTTCTTTCCATGCTATATTTATTGCAGTTTGAGTATTATTTAATTTTTTAATGAGATGTGTTTCCACGTTAAGATTCTGGGTAAAGTGCACTCCTAAATTTTTAAATTGCTTACCAACTTCGATTCTTTCATTATTGTAAGTCCATTGTTCTCTTGAGCTTGATCTTCCTCCACCTCTTTTGAATATCATAACCTTCGATTTTTCCAAGTTAATCACTAGTTTTTATAGTGTGCAATATACATTAAGTTTGTTTGTCTTTAGCTGGAGTGTTTCTGGTGAATTAGCGAGTAAAACAATATCGTCTGCAAAAAGAAGGCCTTTGATGAAGGTTTCTGCATACTCCACTCCTCCTGGCAAAAAGTTTGTAATGTCTTCAATGTAGTGTGGAAACAAACTTGGACTAAGCGTGAATCCTTGCCTTACACTTGTCTTCGTCTGAAACCATTCGGATATATCGTTTGCGTCCCATACTGCTGCTGTAGTATACATGTACAGGTTCTGTATCACGCGTCCAAGCCTTAGTGACATTCCCAAGCCAAACAGATTATACATCAATGCACTTCGGTCTATCATATCGAATGCTGCCTTAAAGTCTACAAAAAGGGAATACAGTTTTTCGTTTTGTGATAAATATGAATCTGCTATACTTCGAGGAACAAAAATGTGATCTAAAGTTGAATATTCTGGTCCAAAACCAACTTGGAACTCACTCATATGTTTTTTCACATCAACCCACGATCTGAGTCGACTTTGCAATACTGATGTGAAAATTTTGGATGAAGTATTACGAAAAAAAATGCCTCTATAATTTTCTGGATCCATCGTGCTTCCTTTTTTATGAATCGGAAAAATTAGCGCTTCCTTAAATTGAAATATTGAATACTCCTGTTAAATTTTGAACGAGTTTTTCGGTCCTATTTCGATAAAATTTGGAAGTTATCCTATCAGAGCTAGCCGCCTTACCATATTTGACCCCATTTATCGCTACAAATACCTCTTCCTGCAAAATTGGCTGGTCCAATATTTCATCATGAATGCCTGGTTGGGCATATTGGAACATGTGAAGGCTAGGAGTATGCTGGTTCAGCAGCTGACTGAAGTGCAACTGCAAGCCATTACAATTTAGGTTACGATTTATTACAAATACTTTGCCTTTTAGTTTTAGCAACATCTTTCAAAATTCGCGTGTATTACTACACTTTGTTTAGTTTTGGGCTTTTTTTTCGTAAAAAGCTTTCTCTATTTTCTTTACAGAGATCTCTAAACCTTCGATTGTGTCCTATAAAAGACTGCTTCGCTTAGTCTTCATTGCTTTGTCTATACCGGTTGAGCCACGCATACGAAATATTTCTTGCTGCAAAACACGATTTATCAAACCACGGTTCTTTAAACAACTCTCCTGGAGTGCATTCTTCGGCATTTTCTCTGATCTTCTTCAGAAAATTCAAAACTTCTTTTGTGTGGTCGATTACAGAAATGAAATCTAAGGATTTGTTCTGTGGGAAAAATGATAAGGGCAGCGTTAAAGAAAATAGTTTTTCGCATACAATGAGGTTTACGAGTAACAAATTACTTTCTTGGATCGCTGCCAAAAGCATTGATACTTTCGAAGACATCGCCCATGTTCTGCTCGTCATTTTTTTAAGACCTACTGAGATGCATTTGAAAGGCTCTACAAAGGAAATAATACTATCATGCCTTTGAATGAATCTTGTTTCACAAAGGCGTAGAAGTCAAGTTGTTCGGCTCTCCGGTGCGTGTTTTTTAATGACAGTTTTGAAAGTTATATTTACATTTAAATGGTTGCAGAAGAAATTAGCTATTTCACTTACAACACCAAGGCAATTGCGAGCTGCAGGAGTTGACAAGGCTTTAGACAGGGCCAGACTCAAGCCATGGCTTGCATAGTGTACGAACCTAGCGTTTGGACACTGTTGCCTAGCCCTGCAATGTACTCCATCTCAGTGACGTGCCATAATTGCGGCTCCATCATATCCTTGGCCAACACAATTCTTCATATCAAGATGTAGTTCTTCACATCGCTGCAGTATGATTTTTGTCAAATTTTCAGAAGTTTAGTCATAGACAGGAACAAAATCTACAAAATCTTCCCGAAACATAAAACTTTTGGGATCTGTTAAACAGTTGACATATCAAAGGCATATCGAAAGTTGTTCAGTCCCAGTAACATCCATTGATTCGTCAGCGAGGATACCGAAACAACTTGAACTTATAGTCCGTTTAGTTATTTCAGATGTGACAATATCAGAACATACCTCCAGGATTTCATTCTGAACAATTGGACTCAAATTGCTTGCGTTTTAAGCATTGAATTATGACGTAATTCTTTAAATTGTCGTCTCCAGATTCAATTCTGACCGGCAGGAGAGCCCTTAGTTTATCATCTTTTTTGGGGGCCGAGTCAAAAATAGAGCTCCACTATCATTGTCACCTCTAAATGGCAGCTACTGTTCTGCACAAAACAGAATAGTCTGAATAATGGGTCTTATTGCAGCTCTTTTTTGGGCTATGGCTTTTGCACGCTGAACATCCAATTGGGTAGCAACATCTTTTTGTTTTCCTGCAGCAAAGTTTAGGAACGATGTAGCAATGAGGTACTGAATTTTTATGGTATTGTTGTTGGACATGCTTATGGAAATACTTCTTCGCTTTTTTCCAGTCCCGGAAGCCGAAAGAAACTAGTTTTCCACGATTTTGATGCTCCCCATATCCTGATGAAAAAAGGAAGCATGGTTTAGAAAAAAACAGCATCATTATTAATTGAGTATGCTACCCAACTAATAATTTAGCTTGTTTAAGGTAAAATTTTGCAAATTTGGAAAGTAATACCTTGTATAGAGCTTGTATAAGGGCATCTTGAGCAAGCCAAGAATTTTCCACCTGAAGTTTAAACAAATAGCTGCTATAAGGTCTTAAAAATGAGTTACACAAGCTCTATACAAGGCTTGTAAATATTAATTATAAATGGCTTATATAAGGCCTTCTAAAGATGTTTACTGAAAACGTTTAAAATAATAGCTACCATAAGGCTCTCCACGACAAATCATTGCAAACAACTTGTATAAGGCTTGTTTGTAAAGGCCTTATACAAATTAAAATAATCAGTCAAGATCAACAAGTGTGTCTTATAAAATATAGTGCTTATAAAAAATCAGATTAAAATAAATAAGAACGGTAAGACCCCATTGAACATCGTAAGACAGAAAAGAAGTGCTAACAGTAACATTGAACTTTTTAGAAAAATTTAAAAATGAATAACTTATGGCAAAAATTTAAAAGATATGGAACCTACCAAAAACAAGTGAGAAAAAACAGAGAAGCAATTCTTAAAACAGCCAGAGAACATTCAAGAAGTTTGGAAGAACAAAGAACAGATATTAGATGCGCACAGTTATTGACCGTTCCCTCTGCGTGAACGTGAAGTATATGGTATCAACTTATTCACTTTTGATTATATTTTCCTTAACAGCAAATTGGCATAGTGGTAGAGTGCTAGACTGGTACGAGGATGGAATCGAGTTCAAATCCCATGTAAAAAAACTTTTCATTTTTATAATTAAACTTACATTTGACTCATTACAGAATACAGAAAAAAAGTTTCGGACCCCAAGGCTTCGGGCGTCCTGGTCTACGCCATCTCTCCAGCGCAAGCATGGTCTACCCCGCTGCCGTCTACCATAGAATGTACCACAAAAGACTTTCCGAGCAGGTTCCTCTTCGCTCATTCGAGCTAGGTGCCCTGCCCACCGGAGTCGACCGAGCTTAATTTTTGTCACAATGTCTGCTTCAAGGTAGATTGCGTACAACTCATGGTTGTACCGTCTCCGGAATCGTCCATTCTCACATATGGGGCCAACAATTCTCCGTAAGACTTTTCTCTCGAACGCGGCTAAGAGGTCACAGTGCCTTTTGCTAAGCACCCAAGTCTCGGATCCATACATGAGTACTGGCAGGACCATGGTCCTGTACAGCAGCAGTTTTGAAGTTATGGTTAGATTTCTAGATTTGAATAGCTTTGATAGACTGTAGTAGGCTCTGTTGGATTTGAGAAGCCGCCCGCGTATTTCTTCTTCTATATTGTTATCGGCTACTACTGTTGACCCAAGGTATTTAAAGGATTGCACCACTTCAAATTCGTGCTCCGCTACCTTGATTGTTTGACCACCTGTTCTTCTCGCATTCGACGCCACCATGTACTTTGTTTTACCTTCACTAATGTGCAGCCCCAGATTTTGTGCCGCCTGCTCGATCTTGATGAAGGAATCGTGTACAGCTTGTTCGGTTCTTCCGATGATGTCGATGTCGTCTGCGTAAGCCAGTATCTGGCTGGACCTGTTGACGATGGTCCCTCTTGTTGCCGTGCCAGAGTCACGAATTGCTTTCTCCAACGCCAGGTTGAAGAGGAGGCAGGCCAAACCATCCCCTTGTCGGAGTCCATTAAAGATGTTGATTGGTCTGGATAGCAATCCGGCTATTTTTACTTGGCTTGTTACGTTGGTCATGGTCAACCTACATAGTCGTGTCAATTTATTTGGGAAGCCGAATTCTCTCATGGCTTTGTAAAGTTCTACCCTGGCTATGCTATCATAGGTGGCCTTAAAGTCTATAAACAGATGGTATGTTGGAATGTTGAATTCAAGACATTTTTCCATCGCCTGCCTAAGGGTAAAGATCTGATCAGTTGTTGATTTGCTTGGAATGAAACCACACTGATATTGGCCGATGATTGTTTTAGCGTATGGGGTTATCCGGTCTTGTAGGATAGAGGAGAGTATCTTATAGGCGGTACTCAACAACGTGATACCTCTATAATTGCTGCACGTTGTGACATCTCCCTTCTTATGTATGGGGCATATGATACCTTTTCGCCAGTCTTCTGGCATTTCTTCATGCTCCCATACGTGCACTATGAAATCATGAATTGCTTGACGTAAAGCTGGCCCGCCGTGGTGGAATAATTCGGCTGGTATGCCATCGGCTCCCGGGGCTTTGTTTCGTTTGAGCCGTTTTATAGCCTTCTCAACCTCTTATATGCTTGGTGGCGGTAGCATAGGGTGTTCATCTTGAAGTAGTGGAGCCTCCACTTCTGCTGTGAGCTGACCATTTAGTAATTCATAAAAGTACACTTCCCATCGCTCCAGTATGCTTTGTAGATCGGTGATCAGATTTCCCTCTCCGTCCTTGCAGTATGTGCAGCGTGGTGTGTACTGCGTCATGTTTCTGACGGATTGGTAGAACTTCCGCGCCTGGTGCGGACCTCGCTCTCGGCTGTTCTCTATTTCACAGATTAGGTTCTTCTCCCAGGCTGATTTTTTCTGTCTGTGAAGCCGTTTTTCTGTTCTTCTGAGCTCTTTATATTCCTCTTCGCGTGCCCGCGTTCTATGAGATTGTTGCATTGTTCGGTACGCAACATTCTTACGTTCAGTCGCTAGCTTGCATTCATCATCAAACCAGTCGTTTTGATTTCTACGACTGCTGCCTTAGATGGAGTTGGCAGTACTTATGAAAGTATTCTTAAGGCGTGTCCACTTCTCATCTACGCCCAGCATACTGGCTCCAGGACTTACTCTCCCTAAATCGAGTGATTCTAGGGCGAGTCCTAACGCATTACCAAAGATGTTACTGGTGTTTTCATTGCGTAGGGCAGCCGTGTTGATTCGAACCTGATCGGCGGATGCAATGCGTCTCCGCAAGGCAATCCACCCTCGGAAAACCATACCAACAATATAGTGATCCGAGTCGATATTGGCACCTCGGTACGTACGTACCGTCATCAGGTTCGAGTAGTGGTGACGGTCTATCAACACGTGGTCTATTTGGTTACGAGTGACTCCATCAGGTGATACCCAGGTGGCTTTGTAGATATCTTTACGCGGAAACCTGGTACTAGCAACGACCATGTTTTTCGATGCTGCCAATTCTAAGACTCGAAGTCCACTGTCATTAGTGTTCTCATGCAAACTTTGGGTGCCTGCGTAATGCCTGAATACAGGCTCCCGACCTATTTTTGCGTTCAAATCCCCAAGGATGATTTTGACGTCATACCTTGGGCAGGCATTGAGAGCCCTCTCGACTTGTTCGTAGTAAGTCTCTTTTTCTTCGTCTGAGGACTCCTCCGTAGGTCCGTGAACGTTAATGAGGCTAATGTTTGTAAATTTGCCGCGCACGCGGAGAGTGCATAGCCTTTTGCTTATAGCGTTAAAGCCGATGATGGTAGACTTCATTTTTTCGCTGACTAGGAAGCCTACCCCGAGCACATGGTGTTTTGTATGACAGCTGTAATATACGTCATATTCCTTCTTCTGTAGAACATCATTCCCTGTCCATCTGATTTCTTGTAATGCTGTTATGTCAGCTTTATTTTCTGACAGGGCATCGGCTAGCTGCTGAACAGATCGAGCTCTATAGAGCGAGCGAACGTTCCATAAGAAAATTCGTAAATCGTGTGTCCGTTTTCGTAGCAAAAGTTGTCGTCGTGAGATCTGTCCGTTTCCGAGGCTTGTTTTCAGTCTCATAATTCTCTTAGTTTTACGGGACAGGGAATTAACCTGTCGCCAACCTGAAAAACCAGCCGGATCATATTAGCCAAACCTTTTTAAAAGGCTTGTTTCTAGCGGCCGCCGCGAAGAGGCTATGATCACACTTCCACCAGTCCCGAATAGTTACGGCACGTGCATGTTTTCGTATGCTACATGTTATTCCCCCTATTTGTCTGATGGCTGACCGCCAAAATGGCTTTCGTAAGGCCTTATATAAACATCCAAGGCAAGCTGTTGACAATAGCTGTCATTAAATGGCTTTCTTAAGGCCTTATATAAACATTCAATGCAAGCTATAGCTTGTTCAGCCAAGCTAATAGCAGTTCATGAAGAGCTAATTGCTGTTATAAGACCTGTCAAAAAAGTCTTATGGGAGTTAATTAGCTACAGTTTCTTCAGAATTAGGGTTAACCTTTCTTGAGCTTTGTTTATCGAAATCTATCAAAACCAAGACAAACGAAATTGTATCTACATATGTTAGCCATGTCCCATTAATTGAAATCCTAAAGGCCACTTTACACGATTATAGAAGTCATATGACTTCTCGTATGACCTGTCAAAAAATTCATACCATATCGTCTGAACACACTCATATATCTCATATGACTTCTCAAAAGCAAAAAGCATATGACTTTTTTGACATTAGAACTGCAGCTAATTCCATTTGAGAAGTCAAACGAGATTTTTTATCTTCATGGAAAGTAGTGAATTCAGAGTATTGAAAATAAAAATATTTCTACAGAAAAAATTTATTTTGAATGAAAACAACAATGGATAATTCATAAAAAGTAGTTTTGCTCCACAAAAATTTATTTGTTTATGACTTTTTTTCTTTTATTTTGGTTTTGACAGATAACCATAGAGAAAATCAAATGCGAAATAAAGACGTGTAAACATAAAAAAATTATAACCGTATGACTTGACTTGAAATGACAGCTCATATGAGAAATCATACAGAAAATATAATGACAGGTCATATGACTTATATTATCGTGTAAAGTGGCCTTAAGCATCAATGTAATTTATGTTGTACTTTGTAATGAACACATGCATCATCTTTATGAATCATGTAGGTATTACAAATTGTCCTGAATGTTTCTCAGTTTTCAATCGTTGTTCCCAAACAAAATTCCTATTTGATACGCAATCAATTTTATTAATAAAACCTTGAACCCATAAAGCATACCGGAACAGCGCAAATGAATTGTTTCCTTTCCTCTAATTTAAAAAAGTGCCAAAGCTCATAAAAAAAAGAAAAAAAAATTATTCACCCCATGCCACAAAAAATACATCACACATTCGTGGCGTAATAAACTTCACTGAAAAAAAAAGAAAAACAACTCCTCTTAGCTCTTTTCCAAAGTCCATAGTAGTAGGTACAATAAGATGTCATAAAACCATCAATTTTTTTTCATCCGCTTTAGCTAAACCGGACAAAGGCATTCAAAGGAATCTAAATTTAAGTGAGTCCTTTGTAAAAGAACGTAATAAAAAAAAGTTCCAAAATTTTACGTTGTTGTTTGGAAAATTGCAAGGAAATCGACCGACGACGACCAACACGACGAAGGACGTGTCGTAAACAAGGCAATGACGAAGTAAGTAGATTTTGTAAAAGGGAAACTATGCCCTTTTGGCATGAATCTAAGGATTGGGGTTGGGGTTGGAAAAACTAATAAAACTGGAATTATTATCAGATTTTTTTTGTTGTGTTGCGTTGTACCTGAACTTCATCACTCCATAGGTATAGCTTGATAGTCGTTTTATTCACCTATATGACTTTATTTTCTTCGCATTAGAAATAAACCATAAAAAAAGTGTTGTAAACTTACAAAGAAATAGGAAAGGGGACTCCATGTCAGTTTCTAATGTTTTTTTCAGTTTTTTTTTTTTTTTAATTTCTTAACAGGATCAGATCATGACAAGGAATTATGCCGTGTCAGGGTTGAAGTGTTTTTAGAAGCAATGCGAACTTTTTACGTATCTATAAGAAATCTGTTTATTCTTTTCATCCGGTTTAGGTATTCGGTATACCTTTCTAGTTTTTGTTAATGTAGACACGATGTTTTTTCAAGATGACATGAACAAGGCCAGCAGCTGCTGTGGTGATGGATAAATGGATCGCGTAGTTCGTAGTAGATATATTGAGACGCAATTATTTATTTGCGTTTCAAATGCCCTTATAAACTTTAGTAGATGATTATTTGGTTCCATAGATTTATAGCAAGGTAATGTTATATTAACTGACTACGTACTTATTTTTTTTTCTAGATTTTAAAGAAGAAATTATTTTAAAAAAATCTAAGATATCGTCCCTCTACGGGGTAGGAATTGTGAATGAAATGAATAAAGTTGGTTTGATAAATACATATGTCGGTTTTTTTTATTCTCGTCTAATTTTTTGTAAGGAAAACAAAGGAGATTGAAGTATGAAAACACACAGAATCAATTAAAACGTTTATTCCGACTTATGAAAGAAAAATTTCACTGTGTTTTATAGTCAAAGCACACCAAAGGAGGAACAATGCAAATATCGGGTTGTTCAATAAGAGCGCTAAAAAAGTTTTTTTTAAATAAAACAAAAACGGTTTTGGATATCAATGAAATTTTTACTTCTGTGAAAATTCGTTCGATGCCATTAAGTATGGAACTCGATTTCTTTTGCATGGCCACCACGGGTACGCTTGCAGAAGTCCAGATGCTGAACCCAATTTTCGACGGTTTTCAAGCATAAATCGGCCGATACTGCTGCAATTTCACGTTCGATATTCGTACGAAGTTCATCAATCGTCGGCTTGTTGGCATAGACCAAAGACTTGACGTAGCCTCACAGGAAATAGTCTAACGGCGTCAAATCGCACGACCGAGGTGGCCAACAACTGGACGATTTCGTGACGTAAGACGTTCTCTAAACTTGCTTTCCAATAAAATGATTGTGACATTCGCTGTGTGGCTTGTGGCGCCGTCCTGTTGCAACCACATGTCCTCCAAGTCCATATCATCCAATTGGGGTCAAAAATATTCGGTTATAATTGAACGGTAGCGATCCCCATTCACAGTAACGTGCTGGTCTTGGTCATCACGGAAGAAGTACGGCCCAATGACGCCACCGGCCCATAAACCACACCAAACCGTAATTTTTTCGGGATGCAATGATGACTCATGGAGTACGTGTGGATTGCTGCCTGACCAATACCGCATATTTTGTTTATTGACGAAGCCATTCAGCCAGAAATGAGCCTCATCGCTGAAGATTATTTTTCGATCCTAATCATTTTCAAGTTGTTGCTTAGCCCAATTCACGAACATACGACGCTTCTGGTGGTCAAGCGGCTTTAGTTCTTGCGTCAATTTAATCTTGTAAGGATATAGGCCAAGATCTTTTCGCAATATATGCCATAACGACGTCACAGAGATGCCCAACGCTTGAGAACGACGTGTGAGAGACACATTTGGGCCTTCTGCAAGTGAAGCCTCAGCGGCAGCAATATTCTCGACACCTCGGGCACTTCTTTGTCTCATTGGTACGGGAACATTTTGTACTGTGCCTGTGGATTCAAATTTATCCACTAGACGCTCAATTGTTGATCTGCTAGGACGATTATGACGACCATAAATTGGACGTAGCGCTCTTAACGTTGAGGCCACTGATTCCGAATTTCGGTAGAAAATTTTAATAATTTCGACTCGTTGTTGGCTCGTATATCTTTCCATCATGAAATGGCAAACCTTACTGAAGAGAAATGTCAAAAGAGCGGTAAGAAATATGGCGTCGTTTGCTGTCCCTGTCGCTCAACTTTTGTAGCGTCCCTTTTGAAAAACCCTTTACTTCTTTCTTCAGAAATTCAAAAGATATTAAAGCATCCTTGTTATTTCGATATGCTTGAAATCAGAGTTGGATAATCGAAAATCCAATTAAATTAAAATTAAATTACAGGGTAATTGCAATGTAATTAAATTACTTCCCAATTACTGAGTAATTGTAATTACAAATTTCAATTACACAATTAGACACTCCCTGTAATGTAATTGAAATTACTTTCTTGCAATTACACGTAAGTAATTGAAATGTGATTAAACTTCGTAATTAATTACGTTATTAAATCTTTTTATTTTAGTTTAAATCTCAAAATAAAGCTTTCAGTGATATTAAAGCGGAAGAATGCAGTCAATGTAGTGTAAAAAGGTCATAAAATCGCATTTTTCGTTTGAAAAAGTTAATTTTTGTTTTCGACTTGAGTTTGTTGGATTCAAGGATACTGGGATGATTTTATTAGAGGTCTTTGTGAAGGGTGGGGATATGAACGGGAGGAAAGGGAAGAGAAGTAAGGTAAGGTAAAAAAAAGACTGTGCTATAAAAGCAGCTACTACATTTTTTCAAAAATCTTTTGTTAAGTGACCTCTCACTAATGGCTAACAGAGCTGTAAAAAATCTAGTGCTCTGGTAATGCAGTCAGGGAAGCTACAGTTAATTAACTTAACAGTTGACTTTTAAGTCAATACTTTGACTGAGTACAGCAACTGCAAAATAAGCAGTAGGAAGTAGTACTAACATCCAGGACTGTAGTACAGTCATCAAAAACAGTTAATTGACTAAAAGTTAATTAACTGCAGTACTTTGTGACTGGTTTTAGTCTTTTAGTCAATTGAATGTCTTCAGTGCTGGCCTGATTTTAGTTTTGTCTTTAAGTCTCCTAACTGCTGTCAATTAAATGTATGTCTTTTCAAGTCTTTCGACTAAAAGTTTTTGGATTTTAGTATTATAGAAGAATGGATAAAAAGGGGCAACAAATTATGTTGTTCACAATGGTTTCGGTTTGTATAATAGTATAAGAGCTGGGAACGTTAAAAAAAGTAGGCTATTATAACATACTTGAACCTTTTGAACCATCGTTGAACCTTATTTAACTCGCCGAAATCGATTTCAAAATTGCTGAACCACGTTTGCACAGCTGGCACGTATGTCGTTTTTGATTGGATTTTGAAATTGTTCCATTCCTATCGAATATAGAAACCTTCTTCTCCAAATTTACCATATTCGATAGAACCAGTTTCATACAAAAACAACTAAGAGTCTGTTTAGATTGGGAAAATTGAGTCCGGACTCGTGAGTCTCATTGTATCTACATTCGAAAATTTGAGGCACCTCAAGACACATAGAAATGAAAACTTCAATGCTCCCAAATAACAATTTCGCACCTATATTCACCCATAGATGCTTTTCGTGTTCATTCATCCTACACATAAAAGCATTGCATAAAACTCCATAGAGTAAAAAAGGCGAAATTTTTTTTACTCCTATTGTACCTTTATGGAGTTAATTATGACAATTTTTGTCTGAATCTAATCAATACATTCAGAGTTTTTTTGCGTGATATAAAACCACGTCGTGCCCATAATTAGTAAGAGAGTGAAATAAAATCTGACAAAAATAATAACAAAAATTATTTTCATTATTAAAAAAAATAAAAATTAAGGCTATCCAAGACCATGTCCAGTTTAGTGTTTAGGTCCTAATGTACACTTCCAGTTTCAATGACGGCCGTTAAAAGCTCCCATATCTTTCGTATCTTGTACTTATTAATAATTTCTGCTGGAATTTTCGTTTCTCAAAAAGTGCATCCTTAAAAGAATTCTCCCACTTTAATAATTCAACAATTTAACTGATTATGTTTTTCAACTAATTTTTTTAAATCCTTTAAAGAAGAAATAAATTTTCATTGCTTTAAAATGAAAGTTCAGAAAATTTTAAAATTCCCTAAAACTGAATCATATGCTTGAATAAATTCGCTTACAATATACTCTCAAATAATATATTAATAATTACCCTTGCAGAGAGGTAAGCATAAGAACATTATGAATGGCCCGTCGGCGTCGGATGGAATTATTTCCCATAAATAGCTCGATCTTGGCAACTAATTAAAACCCGCTCCACACCATAATTCCACAATTCGCCACCACTTCACTCGTAAATAAGTTTCAAGCTACAAGAAATCGGAAAAATTAGCAATTAACAGCAAAAAAAGATATAAAAGTATGCAATAAATCGCACCCCCATCATTAGCTATAAGAGAGCGAGTCACACCACACAGTTCAACATAGCGCCATCATAGTAAGTAAGTACTGGACGAACAGTGAAGAACTCTTTTGTTTCAGTTCCTTCCTCCTGAGTGAACTTATACGAGTATGATGGCAGGAAGTCTTGACTTTCCCATTACCCAGAACCGGTGTGGCATTGCCGCATAAACTCACTCCCAGGAATATTTACCAATGAACTTGGCCTTCGACCCCCGCACGACTAGTTGATGGCTGAGTTGTTGCAATAAAAGTTACTTGCTCAACACCAAAGGAGCAATTAGGGTTGAATTCATTAACTGCGAGGGCAGAGGACGTGAATAGAAAAAAAAAAAACAAAACTGAACACAATTAAAATGCGAAAACGACGACGATAGCGATAGCAATACCGTCGCGTCGCGTCGTCGTTCAAGCAACACTATATCGACGCGGTGTAACTCACTTACCGCCACCCACACGCTATTACCTACGAATTCTGCCGACTTCAACACAACTCGACTACACTACTCAAACATCGTGCTGGTGATCTTAAACCTGGCAGAAGTAATTTGTAAGAAGACTCTCTGTACTGGTACTCCCATCCAACAGCTGGAGGTGCACTCCTCGCAGCCGTGCGTCCTTCGCATCGCATCGGTTGCCTCGTAACTTTTCGTATCGTTTGGTAACCCATTCTTCTTCAGTCACGCTGTGTATAGCGAAGAAAAGCATAAAATTCCTTGTTGTGATTTATGAAAATTCCTCTTGGTTTGTTCTGGTAACTCGGTGAATCGGAATTGGAATCCTTCTTATGATACCTATACTACCTATACCTACTTTAGAGCCATGATGCTGTGGCTTCATGGTGTGGTTATGGGGCAGATTTAGCTTTGGAATTTGTTAATGTACGAGTACATAATGCTTTGCTTGCGTCTGCAATTTTGTGAGTAATTAAGGAATCTTTATATTTTATTGTGGTGGCCCTGAACCCATCTAAAGATGGTGGAAGTTATAAGGAAATATTGAAGTGGTCTCCTCGGAAGGCAACAATAGAGGTCTAATGTTGGAAAGAGTTCTTCATAGAAATTTGAAAATGCTATTAAATTAGTCTTGCCAAATTCTTTAGAATGAACTCTGCGAACCACGAATATTAATTTGTATCACATTTCTCTTTGTAAAGATTCTTGTTTTGAGATGATAGTTGAATTAAAATGAAATACACTTCAGGTATGAAATCCTTTTCAAAATTCTATGGCTGAGCTAACGGTTAGCTTAAACTTCTCATATCTTCATATAGCACTGCGTTTGGTGATAGATATAATCAGTCGTATTTATAAACTTTGTTTAACTTTAGATAGCCGTCCAACTCCAAAAAGTTATTAATAAACTTTGCTTACTGTTGTCCTTAAGTTGTTCAACTTGGACAAAGGCTTCGGCTGTCTATGATTTGTCTTAATTGACGTTTTATTTTATTGAACAAGGCATATTTTCAACTATTAAGGACTTTTTAAAAAAGTGTTTAACTAGTCAACCGTATACAAAATCTAATAAATAATGCGGAATATATACGAGTATAATAGCCCTGTTTTAAGTGCATGTTTGCCTTCACTGGAAAAACCTTGAATGTTAAATACCACAACAATTCGGAGTTATACCAAATTATTGTTGTTTTTAATATGCTTCTTCTTTTTAAACGATGATAAAATTGCGCTAAAGATCTGGCAAATAGCAATAAGGTGTTAGTTTTTGTTCGCAAACTTACAAGCTTAAACTTACACAAAATTTGAAAAACCATCCTATTTCTGCAAGAAAAAAGCTAATGGCCATTTATACAAATGTACACTATGGCGTATGCGTACTTTAATTCAAAACTAATAATCGAAAATCACTGTCAATTTATTACTGATTAAATTTGGTTTTAGATGGATGAAATATATAAAATTGAAACTGAGTGAACCTGATTACAACAAAAATAATATTATTTTATATTTTTCTACTTAAATATTTTGTATTAGTGGAAAGGTCACCTAAATGCATTTAAATGCTACGATTTTGATACAATTTTCGAAGATCTGAGGCAAAAGAAAAAATAATTCAATTTTCCATATATTACCATTTTCGAATAAAAGTTCAGTCAATTTGTGCTCAAACAGGCTTTTAGCAAGCAAATTTTAAAGTAGTTTTTATTTTGCCCCTTTTCAATATTTTTGGGGATGCTAAATCCGTATCTGAGGCTTGCGACTAAAATTTTGCACTTTTAAGGAGTTTTTCACTAATGGCTCGAAAGCTACCAGTTATTCGAAAATTACCATCAAAGGACCATTGAAACTATACACAATTTCCAATGAATCTTTGTTTAAGGTTTTTTCAACGACTACCCATTAGCATTCAAGCGCTAGTTGAAAATTGAATTATTTTTACTGCGTTCGAAAATACATTCGAAAGCATTAATTAACAACTTTATGTGAAAAATTTAAATGTTTGTCTGTAAAATAAACCAAGATATACTTTTCTGAAGATTTTTATTGAATTGAGTTCGAATCTGGTATTTAAATTTCTCTAGCACGTCACGTCAAAACAAATTGAGCTTTTAATGCAAATTTGGGGTTATATTTTTCCTCGAGGTAATTTTTTTTGGTCGAAAAATGTTTATGGTCATTCTAAAGTATAAACATTTAAGTTCAAAACTATTTTTGAATTTTACGAATACCACTATTCATTTTCGAGAAATCGTTAGCCTTTGTCTTAAACTACGTACATAATTTAAAAAATCCAGTCATGGTTAACACATAAACCTGAGTGGTTTTTGGAAGCTTCATTGCTCTCTATCTTCTTAGGGGCTATCTTAAGATTGTTTGATTTATGAAAACAATTGTTCAAAATTGCAAGTTTAGTAAATTTTGGCTGCACACTTTTTCCTTTCAACCAATAGATATTAAAATAAATGGATGTAAAAATTTACGTCAAACTTAACACATGTTCGGCACTACCTGAGGTAGGCAGACAAATAACGGGTGATTTTTTAAGAGGTTTAGAACTTAAAAAAAAAAAAAAAACACAAAAAATTCGAAAAAATGAATGAAATATTTATTTGAATCGATAGTTTGAACCTTGCAATTTAATGTTTAAAGATAATTTCATGCAAATGTTGACCGCGGCTGCGTCTCAGGTAGCCCATCCGCTGAGTCCAATTTTGGCATACTCTTTCACACATATCGGCCGGTATCTCACGAATGAATGCATGGATGTTGGCTTCCAGTGCGTCAATCGAAGCGGGCTTGTCCCTATAGACATTAGCCTTGACATACCCCCACAAAAAATAATCTAATGGTGTCAAATCGCACGATCTAGGCGGCCAATTGACCGGCCCGAAACGTGAAATTAACTGTTCACCAAACTCGCCTCGCAATTGCGCCATTGTTTCGCGTGCTGTGTGGCATGTGGCACCGTCTTGTTGAAACCACATATCATGCAAGTCAAGAACTTCCATTTCGGGCAAAAAAAAGTTTGTTATCATTGCTCGGTAGCGTTCACCATTGACAGTAACGCTGCGATTCGCATCATCTTTGAAGAAATATGGCCCAATATGCCGCCGGCCCATAAACCACACCAAACAGTGGCTCTTTCGGGATGCATTGGTAGCTGTTGCAATGCTTCTGGCTGATCTTCACTCCAAATGCGGCAATTATGCTTATTTACGTACCCATTCAACCAAAAATGAGCCTCATCGCTGAACACAATTTTTCGATAAAAAAGCGGATCCTCGGCCAGCTTTCCAAGAGCCCATTCACCAAAAATTCGGCGTTGTGGTAGGTCGGCTGGCTTTAGTTCTTGCACCAGCTGTATCTTAAAAGGCTTTACGCCCAAATCCTTCCGCAAAATTTTCCACGTAGTGCTGTAACAAAGGCTTAACTGCTGCGAACGGCGCCGAATCGACATTTCGCGGTCTTCTGTCACACTAGCTGATACGGCCGCAATATTTTCTTCACTACGCACAGTACGTAAACGTGTTGGTGGTTTAATGTCCAACAAAGTAAATTTGGTGCGAAATTTGGTCACAATCTTCCGAATAGACTGCTCAGAAGGTCGAGAATGCCGACCATAAAATGGAAGCAGCGCGCGATGAACATTTCGAATCGAGCACGAATTTTGATAGTAAAAGTCAATAATTTGCAAGCGTTGTTCATTTGTAAGACGATCCATGGTTAAATTGGAAACCAAACTGAAACTGTTTGACAGTGACACAAGGTACTAAATACACGTCAGCTGTCAAAACCAGTGTTGCCAAAACCAAACCAGCTAAAAAATCACCCGTTATTTATTCATGTTTGTCTCCGAGCTGCGTTGAGTTTCAATGAAAAAGATGATTAAATAATAGCTAAAATAGTTTATTTATTATTTAAGTTTTATTACAAAAGTTTTTTAAACGCTTACACAACTTTATAAAATTAATAAAACTAATATAAATGTGCGCGACACGTTTCGGAGAGTTCTCCTTCAGAGTTTTTTTTTGTAAATTCTTCTCGGTAAAAAATAAAACCGACCTGGATTTAGTATTAAGATAATTCTAAGGCCAAAATGCATTAGCATTAAGTTATTATATTTTAACTTAGAGCACCCGACTAGGGCGAGTAAGTTAGTTTTAAGATATACATAAGTAGGCTAGTTTTTATGAATTTTTGTCTACCTTTAGGATGGTTTTAAGAAAATGGAAAATAAAAATGAATTTAAAGAAAAAAGTTCTCCTTCAGCGGGCGTTTTTTTTTTACACGCCCAATTATGGAGAAATCTCCGGAACGTGTCGCGTAAATTTATATTAATTTATTTATAATATTGTAATATTTTTTCAGGTTCGTTAATAAAACTTATTTACTTAATAAAATTTGTTACTTATCAAAACACTTTACTTTCCTACTGCAAAACAATTTACTATTCACCACTCAAATATACTGAAATTAAATCACCAACTCTACTTTTCACTTTTATTACAACCACTCCCGTTCAAACATTTTCTTTTAAAACTATCACACAGGCTCCCGAAATTGCTTGAAGGTTCTAGTATTTGCGTCTACAACTTTCTATAGGGGAAATTTCAAATAAATTTCCCTCTCCGAAACTTTCATTTTAACAGCTAGGGTTAAAAGTTCTGAAGCTCACGGAAGCTCTCCGTAGGTTGGTTTGTATGATTTATATTCCGGAAGATGGCACTTCTTCAATTGAGAACTGTTCAAGTTCACTCGAGAGTCGTTATAGTACAAATGTGAGTCGTTACAATATTTTAGCTTTTGTTTAATACTCTTTTTCATTAAAAAACAATCATTGGTTCAATCCCTCAAAGGCTATTATTGATATGACCTACGCAAATGACTTGACTTTTTATGTCGTAGGCTTTAAGGCTAATATTATTTTAATATGTATTTTAATTATTTAAATCAGTCGAATAGTGTTCAAGAAAATTAAGAATTAAAAAAGATTTCCCACCTAATAACCATTACTTGAAGTTGCTTTTTTGAATTAGGAAAATTTGTGGAACCATTTTTGAGCAAAATACGATTTAGTTAAACTGCCTAAGCAAATTTTACTGCAGGTGTACTGTTATTTTTGGTACTAAGAAACAATACAAAAAATTGAGCCTTAAAAACGCTTTGTGTCAAATTTAAAAAAAAAAAATCGGGGTTTTAATTTATGTGTAGTGTAGTGTACAAAGAATAAGGTAGCAAGGTTCCCGGAATGGGTTCTTTACCTTACTCTAACCATTCACCCTCTGCTCCATATTGTGATTTGCGATAAATCCCAAATTGGGGTTTTAGTTTTTTAAATGTGCGATTTTAGGCTCCTGTAAAATTGAGACCCGAAAACTTTCAACTTTTGAAAAATCTATTAAGTGGAGGAGCATTAGCATTTTATTTCGGAACCTACTCCGATTTGGATGATTTTTTTTTTTTTGAAATGTAAGAAATTGAAATACAAAAAAAAGTCTACAATTCAAAAGTCGACAAAAAATCAATTTTTCTTAAAAAAAAATATTTCCTTATTTTGTTTGATTTTTTTTAACTTATAAAAAACACTCCCAAAGTTTATTAAAATAGCCGGAGAAAAATCAACGGCGCTTTTTGAATTATTCTTTCTGATCATCATCAAATGATACTTTTGTGCACAATGTTTGGAAAAAATGGACAAAATGAAAATTTAAAAATTTGAGTATCTATTCAGTTGAAGTGGAGTGTGTATTTTTTGAATAAGTATAAATAACAACAAAAATACAGTAAGACCTATTTAAAATCGCAATCGCGAAAGAGCAAAAGTCATTTAGTGTCACGGTAGTTGCTGCCTGAAAGCGCATAGCTATCATCTCCTTGTGACTATAAACGGGTTTTACTGTTCTGTGTTTGGACTTTTATATTTATAAAAATAATGGGAAATGTTTGTATAAGCTTTGGGAGTGTTTTTAATAAGTTTAAAAATAATTCAAACAAAATAAAGATTTTTTTTTAGGAACAAATTGGTTTTTCAATTTTTTAAAAATTTTCTGTTGAGAGTTGATTGGTTAATGAACTGTCAAATTTTGTGTGGGAAATGATTAACATAACTTGGTTAAACTTATCCAAGGACTTTGCTGCTGAAAATAACCAAACTGGTTGAACTTATCCAAACTTTTTTGTGACTCTTACTCTGATTGAATTATCTAGCATTTAATCAATTGTTTAAAAAAGATTGTTTGTACTTATGAAAAAATAATGTTTGTAAAATCCGCCACTCTGTCATGCTCACTTCTCTTTGTTTTTGGTTTATAGAAAAAGGTTTTATTTGCTATATCTCTCGGAATCCATTGAAATAATTTAAATACAATTTTCCGAGACTATTCTTATGAGAAAAAAAAATGGTTTCAGGAATATCCACTAACCTCATTTATATTATTTCTTGATTTCTTCGATAGTGATTTTATTGAAAATTTTTAAGCTCTTTAGCTATGATACGTTTGAAATTTGAAGCAAAAAACTAATTTGTTTGAAGATACACAATGATCAGCTTTAATAAATAAAACTTACCGAGGCTATAGCTTTCCGTATTTTGCAGTTTACCAAATAGTGGGTGCAACCCACTGCATTGCTTACTTAGCATTGCATGTTCTTTTCTCAGAAACAGGGCTAGCTATCAATCTGAAATAAGTGAATCCGCCAGAGGAAAAGTTTCAAAAAACCAAAGTTTCGCTAGAGAAAGTTTCGAAAAAAAAGTTCAGAAATCTTCGGAACTGCGTTGTCCGTTGACCGATTTCAGTGAATTTCATACAGGTAATACCTGATACAAAATTAAAAATGAAAAAAATTCCAATAGGGTGCTCCAAAAAAGGAATATCAACATCGTTGTTCCTTGACTGATTTTAATAAAATTGACACAGGTGATTCCTGATACAGAATTAAAAACGAAAAAAATATTTTCCAAATAGGGTGTTTCAAAAATAGGTTAATATGTGTCAACTCCGTTGTTGAGCGATTTCAACTAATTTAACACAGGTAATAGCTGATGAAGAACACCTTATTGGAAATATTTTTCATTTTTAATTCTTTATTAGCTATTCCTGCGTTAATTTAGTTAAAATCGCTCAAGGAACCACGAAGTTCCAATATGTTGACCTATTTTTGGAACACCCTGTTTTGAAAATATTTTTTTTCATTTTTAATTCTGTATAAAGTATCACCTTTGTCAATTTCATTTAAATCAGTCAAGAAACAACGAAGTTAACATTTTTTTTGGAACATCCTACTGGAAATGTTTTTGTTATAATTTTAATTCTGTATCAGGTATTACCTGTGTCAAATTCATTGAAATCGGTCACGGAACACCAAGGTTCCAAAGATTTCGGAACTTTGTCCATCGAAGCTTTCTCTTGCGAAACTTTGACATTTCGAAACTTTATCTTTTCGAAACTTTGTCATTTCAAAACTTCGTTTTTTTCGAAACTTTATCCTTCGAAACTATGCCTCTCGAAACTTCGTTTTTCGAAACTCTGTTACTATTTCCTGAAATAAGGCTCTGAGTGCACAGTTTAGTGTGCATTTCAAGAAAATGAATTCTTTACATACAAACAATTTCATATTGAACTGCTAATTTCACTGTGAAGTTAGCAGAACAGTCCTTATGAAACTTACAAATTTGCAGTTTTTTATGCACTTCAAGAAAAATCTTAGTGCAAATTTTAAAGTCCAAATCTGACAAAGATAATCGTTTATCAATTTTATATCAAAATTATGATTTATCCTTTTCTTGAAATGAAAATTAAACTGCTAATTCAGAGCCTCATATCATATTTATAGCTAGCCTGGTTTCTTACAAAAGGTCATGCACTGCTTGCTTCATAGTGAAGTTAGCAGTGCAGTGGGTTGCACCCACTAATTAGTGAACTGCAAAATTTGAAAAAAAAAAGCGTAAAAGATGTACAAAAACTGCTACATCCTGCTGTGGCCCCATTGGTCTAGCTTAAAATTGTTCTGCAAGTTTCACAGATATGTTATGCATTCGCCCATAAAATTTGCTGTCCCTGTCAGCAGCTCTTGACCTATTAAGACGCCATCTTGGATTTAACGAAAAATTAAGTTTTTAGTCAAAACTGAAGAAGCCAAGTGAACAGTGCTTGAGACATTAAAGAACAATAAAATTCTATATCTAGTCTGTTACATTTTTTTGTGATTTTAGTCCTTGGTTTAACTGTACTCTTGCACTGTACTAAAAATCGAAGATTATATATTTTTAATCTTAAAAACTTCAACGTAATTTTTGATCCATAAACTTAACAACCAAACACAAATTGGCAGTGGTGTAACGCATGCCTTTAGTTTTGCACGATAAATTTGCCAGATGTATTTTTCATTGTAACCTACATAATGTAAACTTATTAATTCTTGTCTGCTTTCTATAGAATATTTTTTTTAGAACCATTTCCTTTTTGTGCAGAAGAAACCACTTCCGACAGATGTCATTCTTCTTAAATAAAACTACAATACAAATGATGATTCCTTTAGCACGCGATTGAATAACGATTTCTGTGGTTAATTTAATCTTCATTACTAAAAGGCAAAAGAATAATACATAATCTGTTTAGCTTTATGTTCAAGCGAAAACCACATAAAAATGAAATTCTACAGTGCAGGATTAAAAACATCGAGAGCCTTTACCACAGAGTCATTAAAATCTATTTTAAACACACTATGAACACCGTAAAACATATTTTAATGATTCTAATCAAATCTTTCATCAAGTGGTCAGTTTTTACATCAACCATTTTTTCACAAAAGAGTGGGAAATATAAAATTGAGGTCAGTAGAAACAGCCTTCTATGTAGAACTTTTTGTGTATTTTTGTCAATTTTAATAAATCTCAGTTCAGTTAATTCCTTGCAGATTGACCATCGTCCGAATTCTTGTTCAAAACTTAAACACCATGAGCTATTGACTGGCCCATTATGAAAGAATTGATTTTCAGTAGCATTACTTGTTAATTGCGATGAAAAAGTTAACCCAAAATCTATGGGCGCCTCAAAAACAAATCCATTTTTTCGTCTGAGTGACTCCGGCACTTTTCCTTCAAGTCTTTAGTTCTTTAAAGATCCAGGTATAGACTTTAACCATAACTATGTATGGTATGATGCAACCTGCTACCTGCATTAATATTGTTAAAGCTGCCGTTTGGATATTTCCAAAATGCACAATTACACTGGACTTTTACTACCTTTGTCACTTTCATATTATGACGATGACGAGACGGTGGCGATGGCCGAGCGGCGAGAGCAATAAATGTAGTCATGGACAAAAACGACTGCACAACTTACTCATTACAATTGCCACCATGAGACAGCAGTTTAACGATCTAAAGCGACATCTGCCGGCACCGCTCATTCATTAGACCCGAACCAAACTGAAACAAACAGCCAAGCATCATGTCACCACGCCAACAATTTCCGTGCGAAAATTTCCCCCAAATTAAAAAAAAATAAATAAATACACAGAAAAATTTTAAACCGAAACTCATTTCCGAAATTTCATCAATTTCTATCCATTTCCATGTTTCGGTTTTAGCATTTTTTTTTTTATATATTCGAGGTTCAAGTAAAATTGGTGTCTCCGTGGTTGGGCTGGCGGATGGTGTGTTAACTTACCTCTTCTACGCCCTCACCCACGACACACCAACTTGCCACCGTTGTGTTACCTGGTTTATGTGAGTTTAATATCATTTTGGCATTTTATATCCGCTACATCTGCTGGTGCAATTCCCCAAAATAAAATAACAAAAGGCCACAAAGAAATGCTTGCAACAAAAGCTGCTGTTTTTTTTTTTCCCTGAAAACAACATGAACCAAACGCGAAGGGAACCAAAGGTTTTATTTTTATTTTTTTTTTTGGCTTAAGAGTGACCTCTGAACATGTGGATTGTGGATGTTCAGAAAGGCGTTGCAACCTGTCAATGGAATGGAAATTACATTTAATGGTTATTGTTGAATTTCGCAACATGAACAGCGTAGTTTTTTTTTGTTTATTTTTTTTTTATTTAACGTCCTCAATTTTGAAGGGAATGTCAATTGGTTTGGTGAAACTTCGTGGTGCGGCACAATAAATTTAGAGCCAATTTATTGGAATTTAAATAATATGTACTAAGTTTAGTCAAAAAATTCAATGAAGAACGTAAATAAGATGTGTTCCTTAATTAGGCTTCGGGCTACTAAAGTAGGTATAAGTGCATAGTACGTTTTTTATGGCCTACAAGAAAGCTTGGTTTCCGAATAGCACCAACCAAATAAATCTTCCCAACTTCTCTTACACATATTGGCGCCTGGCAAAGTAGATTTAACATTTTTCAATTAGTTAGGCTAGATTCCCACGTCAGATTGTAGATTTGTAGGTTTTAATATTTTTCCTCTATTTATCTATTTTCAGATCTTGCAATTCATGGGATCAGGTGTACTTCTTACTTAGCTATGAAGCTAGCATAATAATGGTGGACTTACAAGTATCTTGATCTTGATTTTCAAGAAAAGTAGAGCGGGTCAGATATAATGACAAAATATGAACGTGTGAAAGAGTACAAGGGTGGTAACTCTATTTTATTTACTATAATTTGCTATAATCTGTTTGGCTGTCAAAAACATATGCTATTTACTTATTATTTTCTTATTTTATTTGTTGATTTAAGATTCGGTTGATAACAGTTATATTTTCATTTACCTTACCTTATATTAATTTAATTTTTCGGTTTTTTCACGTTCAATAATTGCTTTGCATGGACATCTTCAAGGCCTTAAACAAATTTTTTTACCCTTTCATATATTCATAGTTACAATCTATAATTTCCAAACATAAGACACTTTGATACATCGCCAATTTAGCATTTATAAGTACAAATAAAAGCTGTGTAAATGCTTACAAGTAAAATTAAGAACGGCTCGAAGTCAACTTGCCGTAGTTTGGCTCAGCCACATGGATGTTGAACGATTGACTCTGATCGAAAAATGCCCCACGATCGGCAGCCATTTTAATGAACGTACAGAACTCTCCCATACAGTCTTGTACTGCTCGCGGAGGTCAGCTGGAATCCTTTTGAAGTGTTGTATTGATCCACGACTAGCGATGATTTCATTTTTCATATCGTCATCCGACAAGTCCAGCTCTGTTAAATCTGAAACTCCCCAGATAGGTAGATAGATGAGGTAGGTCAGTGGGGTCTAGGGTCAAACCGTAGAAAGCGAAAACTCGGTATGTAGAAAGGTCAAAACTCAAGTTCCAAAGCATAAATTATTGTTTATTTACGGATAACTTATACAAGGTATTTATATGATTTTACAATAGTTCAGTCTTATTATAATATAAGGAAGTATTTCATATACAATAATGGCGGGATCAATTCCCTCACCGTGCACCGATCTAAACACAGCGAAGATTGGGATAGAGTGCCTAGTCTTAAGCAACGACAGAGTAATATTACGGCGGATAGCTGAGACGGTGACGGGTGGGAAAGAGACCCTATAGTCATGCAGCGAAAATACGGTGGGAGGTTAAGACAGAGCGAAGGTTGGGATAGAGTACCTAGCTTAAGCTTCTTGGAAGCGGTGGTAGGTTAAGACAGCGAAGGTTGGGATAGAGTCCCTAGTCTTAACTATGACGGTGGAGAAGAGAAACCTTCGACAGCGAAAGTTGGGATAGAGTCCCTAGTCTAAGTTTCTCGGAAGCGGTGGTCGGTTAAGACAGAGCGAAGGTTGGGATAGAGTCCCTAGTTTTAGCTTTTCGGAGGAGGTTAGGAGGTTAAGACAGCGAAGATCGGGATAGTGTCCTTAGTCTTTTCTAATGATAAAGGAGGGGGAGAACGGAGGGGGGTTTTAACGGTGGAAGCCAAAAAATTTTGAAGCTACTACCTGGTATGGATATCTAGCAGTGTGCTTCGTTATTAGTTTTTACACTAATAGGTTTGAGACGGTTCCTTACCTAGTACACTTGATTGGTACTGTATAATACGGTGGAAAGAAGAATCTGATTTTCGATGAATTTGCCACTCTTACTTGATGACTTCGCTGCCCGAACCAAATGTGTATTGTAAAAACCACGAACGAAAATGTGTGTCTTCTTTTGAAATCTGCGGGGGCGCCTTGAAGGTATGCAACGGCTGATGTTACTTTGACGCTGACGTCGTAGCTCACGGCGAATATGTATCTCCTTCCTGAAGTTTGTATTGTAACGGTTGTCGTATTTGTACTATAACGACTCTCGAATGAACTACAACCACTCTCGAATAAAAGAAACACCGAATTTCGGATTAGACAGGACACAAACCAACCAAGGGAGAGCTTTGGTGAGCTTTCGAACTTCCATTTCTAAACGTCAAATTGAAAGCTTTGGAAAGGGAAATTTATAGGAAATTTCTCCTATGGAAAGCTCTGGAAGCAAATACTAGAACCTACCAACTTTTTCGGGAACCTTGTGAAAAGTATAAAAGCACATGTCTGACCGGCAGACGACGCAGTTTATTTTTAATCGTGAATGAGTAAAGTTGGTTATAATAAAAGTAAAGTGTTGAATTAATTTCAGTGGTGGACAATAAATTGTTTTGTGGTTGTAAAAGTAAAGTGTTTTATATTGTAAAGTAAATAAGTGGAGAATTTAAATAAAGTGAATAAGTTTTATTAACGAACCTGAGAATGTATTACAGTATTATAGTGGAATCTGAACGTTTTGTGTTCTTTACTAATTGGTCCGGTGGTTGGGAGATAAAAAGGTGTAACTTCGTTACAATATTGAGCTTACAAAGCATCCTGTCGAAAATCGGTAAGAAATCCTTTTATTTAATGGTTTATTGCTTAGCAGTTTGCCGTTAATTAGTCATTAATTAGTTGTGACAGATTCAATTTGATCGTGCGATTTTTTCTATGTATTTTTGGGTGCTTTGCTAACTTGATATCAAGTAAGAAATCATTGAATGGCAAATTCTGAATTGTAACAACTAATTTAAAACTAATAAATGGTAAATTATCCACATTTTCATTATTCGATTTGTCAAAGTTGCTTTGCTAACTTGACACTTATATAAAAACTTGCAAGCCTAGCCAAATTTCCTATGAATGAGGTGCCAAAAATCGCAATAACCTTAATTTTTTTAAAATTCATTAAAAATTCACTACAAAATATGTATGGTTGACCAATTACTGAAAATAGCTGACCTTTTATAACCATGAAGTGGTCTTTCAAATGGCATACTTAATTTATTGGAATCACCCAGATGAGGTGCCAAAAGTTTTTTCTGTGACCTTAAAACGAATTTTGAAAATTCAAAGAAAAAAAAACTGTGACTGACCAACTGTTAATTCCGATGTTATACTTTTTATTGTAAATTTAATAAATGAGGTGACCTTGAATGACCTTGAGATAAATTAAGCCTTTATTACAAGTTATCTAAGGCTGACACATTCCTAGGACTAGCTAACCTTTTCCGACGAATTACTGACCAATTAGATGGCATTCTCAAATATTAAATTTACCATATATGAGGTGCCGAAGGTCCAAAGTAGGTCAGAGTTCTTTCTTAGTTACGAGTACATTTTTCTGTACTTCAAGTTTAATTAAGTTTCTTCTCTTTTCTTTTTGATGTGCTCTTTCCATTGAAATTTTGCATTCAAAGTCATTCCAAGGTATTTGGCAGTATTGGAGTAAGGTACTGTTGTACTGTTTATAAGAATTGGAACATTGTTTATTTTTTTGTTTGCAAAATTTGATTTTGTTTCATTGAGTTTGATTCGTCATTTTGGCGTCCACTCACTTACTTTATCGAATATGCAATTTGCAGTTTTTGTGTAGTCTTCTTACCGAATTTATCTCGCACCAATATTGCAATATCATCAGCAAAGGTGGACATGATAGCATTGATGTCCACTGGAATATCCGTTGTATATAACATATACAAGGTTGATCCTAGGACACTTCCTTGTGGTACACCGGCTTCAATTTTCTTTAGTTCCGAGTAATTTTGGTCGTATCGTACTCCAAAGAGTCGTAGGATTTCGTAACGTAGGATTTCAGTATTTCGTAGTACTGCCTGGGAAGATCCCTATGCACTTTGTACTCAAGTCCCAAGTCCTAAACCTTGTCAAAGGCTTGAGCAACATCTAAGAATATAGCCGAGCATACTTGTTTTTCTTCAAGTGCCTTTTTCATCCAACATCCGTAATCCGATGCACTTATGGTACGAGTATAACAACAAACATGATATTACAATGATAGGAAACACTAAAAATGTGGGTTGCACAGTTATGTCTGTCTGTCTGTCTGCCTGTCTGCCTGTCTATCTATTAGTTCGTCTACAGCCTTTACGGCCCGATTGATTTTCTTCAAATTTGGTACATAGTGATTTGTGGTGATTATGCCCACACGTTTTTTAATTTTATTGTGAGAACAAAAAATAACTGTGCCTGCCATACAATTTTTTTTTCACGCAATTTTACATACTTGTATTTTTCTAAAAAAAACGGCTCGATAACTTTTCTTTAAGAAAATTCAATAAATTACCTGTGAAAGGCTTCCTTTGGGTGGAAAACCATTTTTCAAAAACCATTTTTCAAAAAATGGTTCTCAATGGTACTTTCCAAAGAACCATCTTTTTAATTTTCAATTTTCTTGAAAACGGTATAACTGATTTTAATAATTTTTTTTATACAAAGGTTTCCAAAAACCTTGTATGTACTTAAATAAAAAAAAATGTTTGCATTTTTAAAAAATGTTTCAAGTTTTTTTTTAAATCAAATATTTCGAAAACGATATGATCGATTTTTTGAAACTCGATACTTAAGAGTTTTTTAGTACTCTCTAAGATATTTTTAAAATATTTTTTCTATATATGAAAAAAAAATAATACAAAATTAAAAAACCAAACAGGAAAATATTTTTTTTCTCAAAAACGACTCCTGCAATTTTGATTAAACTTTTTTTATTTATTTATTTATTTTTATTACGATCAACTACAAATAATCATACAATTTTGCACTTAGCAACTACTAATAGTACCCGTCATAGAACTAGTTTTTTTATTTTGAATTTTTTCATTATCTTATGAACGAATTTAGATAATTTTTTGTATGAACAAATTTCAGAAAAGATAAAATAATATTGAATATGCAAATTTTCAAAAAATGTTTTTGAATTTTTATAAAAAGTTTCAATTTTTTTTTTTAAAAATTCGATATTTAAAAAACGGGTTGACATTTTTTTTTCAAATTTTATTTTTGTATGTACATAAATAAATACTTAAGATTTGCATACCAAAAGTTTTCCTCAAAAATGTTTTAAGACTTTTATGCATACAAAATAATTTTTAAGAAAACCGCTCCTACGATTATTTTTTTTTTTCTATTCATACGAGTACAATCATATCCATTCAAAGATTAAGTTTGCATTCTTTTTTTTCATCTCAAATTCTCAACTAAGTTTTGTTAGCTAATTTAAATATCGTATTTCATTCTTTTATGGAAATTATGCTAAATGCTTTTTTAGCATTATCTGACTTTTTAGCATTCTAAAATGCTAGATTTGATTAAAAAAAATTAAATTATATATACTCTAGATTTAGACTTAAGAGCTTAATTGGTAACTTACTTAAAATTTTGAGCTTATGAAATTCAAATTTAATAATATCACGGTTGAGTTTTGAGTCAGTAAATGTGTGTTATGAGTAATTATTGTGATATTAGTTGAATTATGAAATAAATTTATTGACACAATGAAAAATTTGTTGTTTAACAAACAGATTTAGTTACGTAATGACATTGTTTAAACGAAATCCATCATCCCATCATCATCGGATGAATTGAAATTTACGTAGGGATTTGGTTTTTTGTAAGCAAACATATTTCAAATATCAAACATTAAAACAATTAGCTATAAATATTTAAACCAAATACTTTTTTTTAGTTAGGAGTACAATGTTTAATATGTTTTTTGGGAGTACCCTGTCGAAAATCAGTAAAAACTTCCTGTACTTAATCGTTAATGGCTCTATAAATTGTCGTTAATTAGTCAGCAATAACATGTGAAAAATTTAATTCACCCAGCAATGTTTTCTATGTCTTTTTTCTTATTACTATGATTTTTGACAACTGTTTATACCAAATAGTTAATGACTTATTAGTTTACCATTATTTGTGATGTTGTGATAGTATCGAATTTGTTGCTCTATGTTTTCTATGTTTTTTTTTTAAGAGGTGAAAACTTCAAAAATTCAATTTTTTATTGCTTACTAATTTGTCGTTAGTAAGTTGTTCAAAATTCCATTTTGTTGGGCGATGTTTTCTATGTATTTTTGGATGATTTGTTTTCTAGTTAGCAAAGCACCCGAAAAAAACATAAAACATCAAACGACAAATTCTAAACTATCACAATTATTTAACGGCAAATTATCCACCTATTAATTTTTCGATTCGCCAAAGGTACTTTGTTAACTTGACACTCATAGAATTAAGCCATTCCTATTTAAGTCTTTTAAACTTTGATCTACGAGTAACTTATGGTTTTTAAATCAAGTCACCGCAATTAGCTGTCTAACGTAGTCATAAGCTCTTTGTCGTAAAAAAATAAACACGAACTCCTGACCATATGCAATAAATTAGTCATGTCGAAGACATTCCGCTCCTATCAGTATGCCAAAAGCTTCACACCGAAAGCTTTTCACATGCGCTACGCCCTACTACTGCTACACCACACACCACACAATTCAATAAAGTTTAAAATTTTAAATAATATGAGTGTATGAGTAGAAAATGTGTCACCAAGTTAATTAATAGAACTTTATGACTCAAAGTCTATTTGCATTGGTTTTTATTAGATTTGTTTAATTGAACACCACGGAAAAGTTTCAATAGACTTCTCGTCGTTAAGAGGCAGCGTGGCCGAGCGGTCTAAGGCGCTGGTTTTAGGCACCAGTCCGAAAGGGCGTGGGTTCGAATCCCACCGCTGTCACAGTTTTTTTGTAATCTTTTTATTTTATTTTTAGAAAAATTAGCTTGTTTCTATTAGTCACATTTTGTGATTGCTAAAGAATATATTTAGACTAGAAAATAAAAAAAAATGCTTGGAATGTATTCATCAACAAATTAATTCTCTTAAATGCAATGATTTGTCATAATAGACTGTTTTGTATTTGGAGCAAGATAAATAGTTTTTTGACATATTTAGCAATTGATTTATTATAGGATTTTGCGTGTGATTGGAAAATTAAAATGCTATTTCCGCATGGAATGAGGATCTTGGCGGGTAATTTTAAATTGTGAAAGTGAGTTGACTTTAAGCAATTTTAAAATATAGTTCAGAAGTTCTTTTAAAAATTACAAATGAGTGACTAATTTGTTAATTACTGAATTTGATGATGCATCTTTCAGGTAAGTACCTTTGTAGGTAGGAACCCACAAACCGCAATTTTGTTTTATTACAAATAATAATTAAGATGAAATAAAATTGATTAAAAAAAAAAAACAATTTTATACAAAATCATACTTGTTCTCAAATTTCACAAGCTCAACACAAAAGTAGATTAGGTAGGAATAAATTCAAATAAGTAAGAATAAAAATAATAATTTAATTTAAAGGCGCGTGCTGTTTCTCAACTTTTGGGAAAGTTCCTGAGTTCAGTTTAAAATGCTTATTCTGGTTTTTTGGTGTTTTTTTTCGTATATGTATAATTAATTATTCAATCTACATTGCAGATGTGAGCGGTAACTTAATTGTTGTTTGGGAATTCTGGATGGTTGCCGTAATTTAATAACATTTCTTTATTGGTATGTTGATGTAGTTACAATAACCTGTGTTAAATTTCACAATTATTGAAATTAATATGGGTAGATAAGGGTAAGGGCCTTAGAGTAGGGGTTTTCTTTCCCCGGCAGCAGATGGCCGGGAGTGAAATGAGTGGGCGAAAATGTGGGATGGGGGTGTGAAAACGAATTTGAATTTTTTTTAAACAATTTAAGGCAAAAGTGGACCTCCTACCGAAAAAGTTGTATGGAAGAGATATTGAAGAGCCCTATAACTTTGGCTTGGATAATTTTTTCGCATAATCTCAAAAATATTAAGAAAATACCAATAAACAATTTTTTTTATTTTTATCTTCGACAAAAATAATTCGATTTTGATAAAATTTGGTACATTATTGTGTTTCAAGCTAGCTGAAAACTGAAATGATAACTTTGTTTTCATTTCGCAGTTTTACAGAATGAGAATTGACCCCTTTGCAGATAATACAATTGAATCGGTAATTTTGAAAAATATACCACCTTCATGGTATATTGAGTGATTTATGGCTTCAAACAGGTCTATGTGTTCTCCAAACCCTACTATGTTTTACACATATCCACTTAATCTTTAACAAGTTATGAACATATTTATATTACTTATTAACATCCTATTATTAACAAACTTACTAAAGATTAGATATAATAATATTAAATTAGAGTTGACCTGTTCTACGAAAATCAACTTTTCGATGTTTTTCACTAAAAACATAGATTTTAATAACTTTGTTCTGAACTGCCCACATCAAAAATACTGGTAATTATAAAACTTTTAAAAAATTAAATAAAAATGCAGTAAATACTTAAAAAAAAAAAAATTCAACTTACAAGACATTTTTCAGAAAGCAGTGCTCATGAGTTTTGAAAAGGTGGAAAGTCCACTATAAGAAATCAATAATATTTCTACGATAATGTTGATAAATATAATTGGATTAAACATACACTGTGTGTCTCATAAGAAACTTTCAAAACATTAAAATTAAAATAGTGAGATTTGTATACAAAAATTACTAGAAAAAAAAATTTAGTCTCGTACTGCCTGTGTCGAAAATCACCACACACATTAATTCAACACCACACAGAAGCTAGCTTGAAAATGTTTGAAAATTGAAATACAAAACAAGTTATTTTTAATTTGGTATTTTCGAATGTGCGGCAGTATAAAATGGAACATAGCTAAAATGGACCCACATACTTATTACATTTTGAAACTCGCACACTCCTCGGGATTATGCCTTTCCAGCCATATTAAATGGCACAATAAAATTAATTTAAGGCAATTAATATTAAAAATACATAGATACATTTATTAAGTTTGTTTCAAATTTCCAAAAAAAAATAATGCTCTTTAAAAATGCAGAAATTATGGTTAAACGGTTGTTATTTTAAAAAGTTTTTGAAAAATAATTTTTATCTAAGAAAATTATGATTTTTTGATTTTTTAATTTTTCAGTTTGAAAATTATTTTTTCAAAAACTATTTAAAATAAAAACTTTATTTAGGAAGCATATTATAGAATGGAATCGTGGCTTTTAAAAAAAGCTAAGGCGTGGCATTGTAAGTGATCCCTTTTTTTGAAATAAAATCTGAAAAAAAATTGGAATTTTTTTTCTATGTAGAACCATTTGTCTATCCATCTCAGAATTTCAAAAAAATCCAATATAAGGACCACCGTAATACATTATACGAGTATATACAAACACCAAATTTAGAATCGTTGGAGCGGATTTCTTAAAAATAAATTTTTTGTGTATAAAATTCTTATAGCATTTTTTAAAAAAAAGTTTTGGTATGCCAGTTTTGAGTATGTATTAAAATACATTTTTAAATCTGGTTTCAAGAAAATTCATCTACTTGTTTTTGAAATATTGAATTTTCAAAAAAAAAAAAATAACAATTTTTTTAAAAATTCAATTTTTTTTTTAAACTTTGATATGTAATATTAATAAAATTTTAAAAGGCTTTTTGTATAAACATTTTGACTGAAATCGTTTGAGCCGTTAACGAGAAAATCGAAAGTAAAGAAAACCGTTGTATGGCAGGTACCGTTAAAAACGGTTTTCAATACATTTTTTCTTATCATAAAATACACCATACCTACAATAATCCGTTGATTTTTCTTTATCAAAATCGTTTAAGCTGTTTTTGATATAAATAAGCTTTTCATTTTCGGTTGTAGAGTGCAAGTACCGTTAGTTTTGGTGGTACAAAATTTTTATTTCTTCTCTGGAAAATTAAAAAAAAAAACCCCAAGTTCAAAATTGGAGTAAAATTGCTTTAGTGGCTTAGGTTGTAGGTCCATATACGGACAGACAGTCAAAATTGTGCCACCCACTTTTTTCGTATTCTCTATCACCGTAATGTCATGTTTGGTTGTAAGCCCAAATTTTTTTTGCACGAATCCAAAACTTGCCCTATAGTTCCAATACCTACATATTTCGTAAAAATTAGGGCCAATATATTATGTAACGGAATTTGAATCAAACTGCCCCATTCACGGGGAACATTCATGTCAAAGACGCTTTAATTTTTTAACAAATTATTCAGTATTTATTGTAAAACATTTTTTTTTATTTTTCTTATAACGGATAAATACATTTCATATATATCTACGAGTATATACCAAAGAAGTCACAGCTGCTTTATAGATGAAGTAAAGAAAAAACCCATCTTCGTTTGCTTATTCTCACTATTTTTTCGTAACGCGTTTGATAAAGTAGAGGACATTTTCGAAAATCCAAATTTCTACTGTTAGACCCGCCTCCTTCGCTGAAACAAATTGTATTTTGCATTGTAATTGTTTGTTTTTCGATTATGTGTTAAGTCCAATTTTAAAAATTACTTCGAAGACATAAAAAAAGGTTGAAAAGATAATAAAATGGAATTATTAAGCCGCGTCCACACTATGCCGATCAACATTGTTGGTATCAATTAGGTGTGTTTGGTTACTGAAAATTCGTATGAATTCGTACGATGTCGCACCACATTTCACAAATTCCTGTTTGTTAACTCCAAAGTGTAGCAACGAGAAAGCAAGAAACTTCTCCTCCATAAAAAAGCTTGCAAATTTCTGTTACACAAATTGTTGAGTGCAGGAAGTAAACAAACAACTGTCAAAACTCATATGTGTATTTTTTTTATCTTGTGTGTGTTAAGATTTTTCTGTTGTGTTTGATAGTGTGTGTCACGTTTGACGTTTTGTATACAAATTCGCTACAAAACTGGTTCCACGGGTTCCACGTGTGTGTTTACTTTGTAGAGATTTCCCTTTTATGAAAGATTTTTTCCCTTTCTTCAATATTTTTGACAGTTTTCTAACTTCCTGCTACAAAAATAACTAAACACACCTATTGTCGATCAACAGGCTAGTGTGTACGTGTCAGCTTAGGCATGTTTACTGTCATTTGTGTTAAACTTTTTTATATTTTAATTTTAATAATCTGCGTACGTTGTTTTGCATCAAGAGCCAAGATAAATGCAGTGGGTGATTAAGCGACAGCAAGCAATTAATTAATTTAACACGCCCATACTAGAAGATTATTGTTCTGTTGAACAACTTTGTTGATTGCTATCCATTTGAACGGGTCAACCAATACGTCGGTCAATACGTCTATACTTACTCATACATAATGTGGACGCTGCTTTAGATCGTAAAAGTTTTTAAAAATGGTTGATAGATAAAAAAGGAACCATAATAAAATAACAAAAAAGTTGATTATTGATATTTAAATTCAAAGATTTGTTTTGATACTCGTATGTAATAACTACATTTAAATGTCATTTCAGCACTGGCAAGGTTTTGACAGAAAGCCCCTCCATGTACTGCTACTTTTTATTTTTTTCATGCCTATCTTTTGATGTTAGATGGGTTAGAAGAGTACAGAGGTGGTGTGGTAAATTTTTAAGACAAATATTTTCCTTAAAAGTTTTTTAACATTTTGTATGGGAAATTACCTTTATTGTTTCATAAAAGTAATTCGCTTTTCTAAAAATTTTCAAGAAAAAATAATTATGTAGTTTTCATTAGAGATATTAGATTTTCAAAACAAAATTTAAAAATATTTTTTTTTAGAAAGCTTATAAAGAAACGATGGAAATCAGAATTTCGAAAATAAAAAATGGTTCTTTTGGATTACTATTAATTACCATTTTTTGTAAAATAGTTTCCTATCCAAAGGTATAGCATATATGTATGTATCAATAAAAAGAAATTTATTTTTTTTTGTTTTTGAGAAAAATAAGATATTGTAAAACTGCAAAAAAATTGTGTGGCTTAAATTTTGATGCTAAAAGGAAATGAAACAAATGTTTTGGGAGAATCATCAAAAAGCACTTTGTACCAAGTTTACGAAAAAAAATCGATTGAGCCGTTTAGGCATAAACCTAATTACTTACAGTTGTGTCTGCTTATCTGATTCAATTAATTTAATCGGCGTGGCGTATCCAAAAATAAGTACAAATCATTACAAAGAAGTTGATTAAAATTCAAGTGGAACGCAATAATGTCGAAATGAGACACTTTTTTATTTGTAAAATTTTCATTAAGGTTTTTTAATTGTTTAATACCAGGAATTTATCATATAAAAATTTATAACAAATAAGGAGTTGTCCATCATTAAAAAAAAAAAAACAAACCCTTAATTACAAGCAGACAATATTAAGTTATTGTTAATAAGCGACAAGAAGAACCAGGCACTAATTTTCTTATTTCAAAGTCGAATTGGAACACATCAACAACAGGTTCAGAAATGGATGATGGAATACTACAGTAAATATACATTTAGGTTGACGATAAATTTGGTTTATGGCCAATTCGGATATATGAGACGTTTACAGTTTAATTAATTTCTTTAATAAATTATTTTGCTTTGATTCATTATACCTTAACAAAGCTGCTTGGAATAAAAAAAGTGTAAGTAAATACTTCTACCATAGCCTTTCTGCCAAAAATATAAATATTTGGTATGGAAATGTTGAATGGTGTAATGTCTCATCCTAAACACCTTACCATAACCAGCCTTACAGGGTTGGGTTAAGGATTTGATCAGTTGAGGAATTGGTATGAAGACGTACCTTTGCCAACTTAAATGTTTTAGCGTGCGGGGTTCACGGTTATTGTAGGAACACAAATTAAGATACCGAATAGCTTTTATAGGAGGAACTCAACAACAAAGACATCCACCTGGAATATACAACCCTACCAACATACACATTTTTAATGTTTTTGAATGGATTTTTATACAAATAGTTGTCCTTTTTCTGTTAGAATGTATGTGATAAAAATACTATTACTACACGTTCTAAAGTCTGCGTACCACAAACATAGGGTACCACATGTTATGGTGTCTAGTGGATCTTGCATCTATTCATAATACCTCAATATCGTAAATATCTTTCAAAAAAGATGACTCAGCTAGAAGGACGGTATTGAGATATTTTGACATTTGTTCTGCAAAATTTCACTACACCAATACCAAGTTTGATGAAATTTCTAATCGTTTTGCCTTTAAATAATGTTTTATCGTTTCTATGCACAGCCACAAAAAAATCGGCTGTCGACGAGATAACACCAATTAAATATCCTTATTTGCTTAAGGCAGTTTTTCTTACAACTAATTCCTGTTAATGGCCAATGATAAGCTAACTGACAGCTGTCAGTAGCAATGCCAGGTATTGCATAACAAATCCCTTACTTTTAAGGCAGTCAAAGCTCTGCATTTAATGTCTTCTCTATAGGCTTTTTGTTAAACCACAAATAAAACTGTCCCATAAAGATTTCTTAAAATGGCTTCTAATCACCTAATTTAAATGTCTTCGATAAGAGACGAAATTGCGTGGCAAGACGTTTAACACCTTGAACGTCGTTATACTGCGGCACACGCCAAACTGTCACGCGGGCAAGTCAAATCACATCAGCCCTAATTGTTTGAAATTTAACCCTTTTTATATAGCTTTAGAGGCATGAGGACGAGGAGCAAACCGAAGCATGCTTTTGCTTCGCGCTTATCTTAATTATTCGCTTCGCAAAGAGTTATCCCGATACTTTCAAACCACATGCAAATAAAAATAAATCACGCTTCATGTCCCTCCCACAATTTTTGCCACGAAATGCGTTTTCAACTAATTAAAAAGCACGCACTATGATTCAGCTAAACTGTACCAACGACATCGCGGATGATGTCACACCCGAATATAGCTCAATAAAAGAAACTACGCGACTTTAAAGCAAGAAGAAACATCCCCGCAGCAGGATATCCTTCTAACACACCACGCAGCTGGAAGGCAAAAAAAAATGCTTTACTGCCATAAACACCATTACCACTGATGTTATCCTATCCTGGCAACGACAGGGGTGATTTCCCAAAACGAAAAAGGGTTAACCATGAAGCCCATCGTTTTTGTTTAACCCTTTGCCTAACGGTGGCTTTAGCTTTGTATGAGGAAGGCAACAAAGATCCATGGATCTTTCTTTTCTAAATACAACGAACCACCCTCGTGGGCATTCGTCTTGTTAAGACATCAAATTTATTGTCGAAAAGGAAATTAAAAGGATTTTCTTAAACTCTCTGAGAAGATGCTGATGGGGAGACAACCCAATCTGCCTGCCCGCCATACTCTCTCTTTGCGGGATGGCCTTAAAAAAGTATCGAATTTCAAATTTCAGGTCTCTGGAAGGGGGAAAGGGTTTTAATTATTAAAAATGCTGCAACTCTTTTTTTTTATTGACTATGTATTTCGTATTTCAATTGGGATTGGGATTTATTAGGAACATGACGCCATTTGGGAGTTGTTTATTGAGACAGACAAAGAACTGACCGGTTGGCATGGTTGTATAAGAAGGTAGTCATGGTTTAAGCCTACTGATGATGGATCACTAATGGATGTTAACTTCAAATGGACTTTGGTTACAATTTGCAAAAATTGAGATTTCTTTCTCGAAATAGAGAGTATAAGGTTCACCATTTATTATGTATGAGAAATATTAGTGTACGTGCCTGACCAAATCTTAACCCTATTTATGATGTGTGTTTGGTAAAATGAAACTCTATCGTGTTTTGACACTTCAAACGATTTTGGAGCATTTCGCATCAGCCTTATATTAAATGTTCTATCGTTTGATGTTTTACGGAATAATATGTACCTATACTGATAGTATCCGAGAGTTCAAAGCTTTCCACTGTTTTTGATTCCCTTCTATTTTTGTTAACAGAGAATTGATAATTTTAGCACAAAAAGTTTGACAAAATTTCAAAAATATTCCAACGATGGTGGATTATAGAAAATTAAAAAAAGGCAAACGTCGTAACCAATGTTTTATGTGAAAACGAAATTTTGTTGACAATTACCCTATATAACTTGCGCACATAATTTAGTAACAAAAATTTTGGTGAGTATTTTTAGGGCCATTTTGTTCACAGCTAATCATTTTTAATCAATTATTATTGCATCTGTTTAATCTTCGGATATGCTTTTAAATCCCCATTTTTATCAATGAATCCTTAGTTTGGAAATCTTTTATGAGCCTGTTTGGGATACATTAACGCAATATAATAGAACCTGTTAAAAATGTGTTACAAATTTAACCCACTGTGAACAGACAGGCCCTTAATGTCAAAATAAAGATGATTGCACTTCACTTAGATTCATAACACAGATCATTCATTTTTTTTCCTTTATAACACAGATCATAATCAAATTTTACTCATAATAGGTCTGAGAATAAAATTGCTGAAAAGGTTATTTTTTCAATAATTAATTTAAATAATTACAATCACTTCACTTTCCAAAAAAAAAAAAACCATTCATGTTTTGTTGAAATCAATTTCTTATTTTTTTGATTTCATGTACTCGTTTATACCTGCTCTGCTCAGTTTTAATTAATCGCTTTTAACAAAACAACTACCAAAATATAAAGGTCAAGCTTGTATGAAGTGAAGGTATACACATGACTGATGGAATGGTAGTAAAAATGTTAAAGTCCTCAACCACATTTGTAAGTAACTGCAACTCTTCATATTAACTTAAATATTAATAATGACCATATCTTTCTGATGAAATTTTAATGCAATTTTGATTTGCTTAACTTATATGTATTTATTTTCAGTGTACCTACATCTCTTCATATGCAATGTGTGTATGTATGAAAGATATCATTGAGATTTAAGCTAAAAAAGTAATACGGTCAACCCAAATCTTATTATCTTAAATTGGTAATTTTTGTTACTGTCATATACCTATAGTAAATATAGCCTTTTTATTTTTAGTTGCGACTAACAGGTTTTTTTTTTAATAAAGTGCCAATACTTTAGGAAGTGACTCTTAAGCCTTATCTGTGAAGAACACGTATTGAAGTGGCGTGTACTTCCCTCGTTATTTAGGGATGCGTTTTTTCACAAATCAAATTCAAATGAAAATAAAAAGGTAAACACAATCTTTGTTCTCAAAATAATGTGAAATACTTTCTTAATTAATACCCGTTATTTTATTTTCTTATTAAGCTATTTTGTAAAACGAATGTGATGTTCAAATTACTTTTCCAAAACAAAAAAAAAAGAATGATCAAAACTCTTCTGTAATTAATTGAACACTATTCCATTATTATTTAGTTACAAAATTAAAGTAATGTAAGTGTTCTCTATCTTAAAAGTTTGTAAGGTAAAATTTACCGCAACATAAATCTCTCCTCAATCCTAATTCGGTTCCTTAAATCTTCTTTTGGCTGTGTTAGTAAGTCTTACTCTCGTAACCTAACCTTACCCAACCACCTCAACCAAACCAATTGCCGGACCTGTAATTTTGAGTGCGTTGTTCTCTGGGAGCTTGAAAGATGCTCGTGGAGAATGTCAAACTAGGTTCATCGTCTATCTTAATTCCTTGGTTTTAACCCAATTGATGCGCTGGGGACTCGCCATCTACGTGGAGCTGAGAGCTTTACCAAACTTTGAATTTTACTTAAAGTTAAACTTTAACTTTAACTTTAACTTTAACTTTAACTTTAACTTTAACTTTAACTTTAACTTTAACTTTAACTTTAACTTTAACTTTAACTTTAACTTTAACTTTAACTTTAACTTTAACTTTAACTTTAACTTTAACTTTAACTTTAACTTTAACTTTAACTTTAACTTTAACTTTAACTTTAACTTTAACTTTAACTTTAACTTTAACTTTAACTTTAACTTTAACTTTAACTTTAACTTTAACTTTAACTTTAACTTTAACTTTAACTTTAACTTTAACTTTAACTTTAACTTTAACTTTAACTTTAACTTTAACTTTAACTTTAACTTTAACTTTAACTTTAACTTTAACTTTAACTTTAACTTTAACTTTAACTTTAACTTTAACTTTAACTTTAACTTTAACTTTAACTTTAACTTTAACTTTAACTTTAACTTTAACTTTAACTTTAACTTTAACTTTAACTTTAACTTTAACTTTAACTTTAACTTTAACTTTAACTTTAACTTTAACTTTAACTTTAACTTTAACTTTAACTTTAACTTTAACTTTAACTTTAACTTTAACTTTAACTTTAACTTTAACTTTAACTTTAACTTTAACTTTAACTTTAACTTTAACTTTAACTTTAACTTTAACTTTAACTTTAACTTTAACTTTAACTTTAACTTTAACTTTAACTTTAACTTTAACTTTAACTTTAACTTTAACTTTAACTTTAACTTTAACTTTAACTTTAACTTTAACTTTAACTTTAACTTTAACTTTAACTTTAACTTTAACTTTAACTTTAACTTTAACTTTAACTTTAACTTTAACTTTAACTTTAACTTTAACTTTAACTTTAACTTTAACTTTAACTTTAACTTTAACTTTAACTTTAACTTTAACTTTAACTTTAACTTTAACTTTAACTTTAACTTTAACTTTAACTTTAACTTTAACTTTAACTTTAACTTTAACTTTAACTTTAACTTTAACTTTAACTTTAACTTTAACTTTAACTTTAACTTTAACTTTAACTTTAACTTTAACTTTAACTTTAACTTTAACTTTAACTTTAACTTTAACTTTAACTTTAACTTTAACTTTAACTTTAACTTTAACTTTAACTTTAACTTTAACTTTAACTTTAACTTTAACTTTAACTTTAACTTTAACTTTAACTTTAACTTTAACTTTAACTTTAACTTTAACTTTAACTTTAACTTTAACTTTAACTTTAACTTTAACTTTAACTTTAACTTTAACTTTAACTTTAACTTTAACTTTAACTTTAACTTTAACTTTAACTTTAACTTTAACTTTAACTTTAACTTTAACTTTAACTTTAACTTTAACTTTAACTTTAACTTTAACTTTAACTTTAACTTTAACTTTAACTTTAACTTTAACTTTAACTTTAACTTTAACTTTAACTTTAACTTTAACTTTAACTTTAACTTTAACTTTAACTTTAACTTTAACTTTAACTTTAACTTTAACTTTAACTTTAACTTTAACTTTAACTTTAACTTTAACTTTAACTTTAACTTTAACTTTAACTTTAACTTTAACTTTAACTTTAACTTTAACTTTAACTTTAACTTTAACTTTAACTTTAACTTTAACTTTAACTTTAACTTTAACTTTAACTTTAACTTTAACTTTAACTTTAACTTTAACTTTAACTTTAACTTTAACTTTAACTTTAACTTTAACTTTAACTTTAACTTTAACTTTAACTTTAACTTTAACTTTAACTTTAACTTTAACTTTAACTTTAACTTTAACTTTAACTTTAACTTTAACTTTAACTTTAACTTTAACTTTAACTTTAACTTTAACTTTAACTTTAACTTTAACTTTAACTTTAACTTTAACTTTAACTTTAACTTTAACTTTAACTTTAACTTTAACTTTAACTTTAACTTTAACTTTAACTTTAACTTTAACTTTAACTTTAACTTTAACTTTAACTTTAACTTTAACTTTAACTTTAACTTTAACTTTAACTTTAACTTTAACTTTAACTTTAACTTTAACTTTAACTTTAACTTTAACTTTAACTTTAACTTTAACTTTAACTTTAACTTTAACTTTAACTTTAACTTTAACTTTAACTTTAACTTTAACTTTAACTTTAACTTTAACTTTAACTTTAACTTTAACTTTAACTTTTAATAAACATCGAACGCATAAAAGAATGGAACGCAAAACGCTATTCCCTATATTCCTCAAATCTGCAAAAAAGGTTTATAGCCAAGGAAAATTAGACAACAAAATGGCAAAACTACGAAAAAATTCCGACAAAGCTGAATTTTGGTAGAGAGCTTTGTTTTGGCGTCTTAACCATTTCCTGAAAAGTTCCGTAAATTTGGACAAGGGCTTAATTTTTTTGGGGGGTTAAAGGGGGGTAAAATTCAGTTGAATCTTAATTTCTCAAAAACTATAAGTTTTTTTGAATAAATGTGAAGGTACAAATTTTAACTTATGTCATTCTACACCAGTATAACCAAAAAACCGCTCATTAAAAGTCCTTTCCGTGGCTCTGGACCTTTGGCATCTCATATTTATATGGGAAATTTGATTTTTAAGAATGCCATCTAATTGCGGTCAGAAAAAGTCAACTAGTTCTAGAAATTGGTCAGACGTAGCTAACTAGTAATAAAAGCTTAAAGTTTCTCAAGGTCACTCAAGGTCTAGCGTGGTTTTTGGCACCTTATTTATGGGAAATTTTCAAAAAAAGTATAACAACTGAACGATCTCTAGATCTTGATGAAAGGTCAACTACTATTTTCAGTAATTGGTCAGCCATAGTTTTTTTCTATGAATTTTCAAAATTCGTTTCAAGGTTAACCTTATTTGGGTCATTCCAAAAATTTAGATATGTCATTTGAAAGACAGTTCATGGTCAAAAAAGCTCAGCTATTTTCAGTAATTGGTTAACCTTACATATTTTTTAATGAATTTTTAAAGAATTTAAAGGAAAAGTCAAAGTCATAGCGATTTTTTACACCTCATTCATGGAAAATTTGGAAAAAAAATACTACTACCTGAGAGACCCTAAGTTCTATACAAAAGGTCAGCTAGTTTCCGTAATTAGTTAGCGAAAAATCCTTTTTTCAATTTCAGAAAGTTTATTTTTCCAAGGTCATGAACGATTTTTGGCATAAGGATAAAAATTAATAACAAATGTATGACTGACTAATAACTGAAACTATCTGACCTTTAATGACTATGAAGGGACCTTTGAAATGTTCATATACTTTCTTATGGCTTTTTTGATAACCTAAATGAGGTTTAAAAAATCTTGTCAACGATCTGGAGTGACCTTGGAAAAATCTATCACCAGTTACGAAAACTAGTTCAACTTTATCACCATTAAGTGGCCTTTCGGGTTGGGTTTGAGACCTTTCAAATTAAACATTTTGCCTTCGAGATCTCACGTTACGAATTCACGCAAGTAAAAAAAAAACACTTTTTATAATTTCGCAGCTAAAATCTCCTTCTACGTGGCCGAAAAGTACAGGCACTCAATTTTTTCCAAGAGGGGAAGAAATCTCGCATTATCTAATTTACATTTCAGAAAATTCATTTTTGTTTTAAATCCCGCAAATTAAAATCTTAATTGAAATAAAAATTTTCAATTGAGTTTCAAACCTTTAGAAAATCTAGGCCAAGATTCATATTCAAAAAACTTTGCACTTAAACTAAATTTAGAAACATTATAAATAGTCAAAATTTGTTTTATTTAATATAAAAATATGCATACACTTTATTCATATGTGGGTAAACACGTCGAACATACACAAAGGTACATATCTCTGGTGTTTGGGGGAAACATGATAACTGCATTTTAAAATTTGCTTCTTTACGCCCACTTCAAATCGAGCTAGAGCCTAAACGAGTTTTCCGATTTTCTTCAAATTTGAAACACTTATAAGAAAAGTCCTTAAAAAATTGTGTTCTAAATTTGAAGAAAATAAATTCATCCGTTTAGGCTCTAGCTCGATTTAATGTAGACGTAAAGAAGCAAATTTTAAAATGCAGGTTTTAATGTTTCTACCAAACACCACAGATATTATTGTCAAAATAATTCCAAATTTTGTAAAAATATGTATATCTCTCGCGACAACTCAAAATATAAATATAACATGTTTTGAATATCAAATGACCTTGAACTTGTTTTTCTTAATTCTGATGCTCAGAACTTAACAAATGTTTATTAAAAATAAAAAAAAAAAAAAAAAAAAAATAAATACGAACCTCATATACATAGGTAGGCAGTGAGCAGTATATACATACATAGCTAACTCATCTAACCACGAATGTAAAATTTCCATTCTATGAAATGGAATTTACATTTTTTCGTCATAAACTGGGGATGCACAGAAAAGAAGATAAACAGCCAATCCCATGCCCATTTAATCCATTTAAGTCAATATCCCCGGAAATGTTTAACTTAACGGTTGAAGTTGCATATTGTTTTTTTTTTATAATTGTTGGAAATTAAATCTCTATAGAATTCTCTGAAGTTTAGTCCAAACCCTAACACTCCAAACAACAATCTTTGAAGATGAAATCTGTCATCAAAAAGCTTACTTTTATTTTTTGTTTAATTAAAGTGATTTACAATTTTAGTATTGACGACCTTGATAATTAAAAAACAAAAGAATTTTGAAGAAACATTTAAATATTTTGGACTTTGACATATTCCAGCTAAAGAACATTCGTTTGAGGAGTTATAGTAAGAAGCATTCATTTTTTTTTAGTCATTTTTAATTGGAATACGAAGATTATAATATAATTCATAGAAATCCAATGATTCCATTAAACTCACAATGTCAAAGAGTTCATTGGACTCAGAAGTATGATTTTTATAAAAACATGAAGCCACATTTTTAAAATATTAATCACTTTTCGTAATTTTTTTCTTCAATGAAAAGATTTTTTGTTTGGTTTTTATAAAGGGTTTTCCATTTTCAAGTTCAATGTTGAAATGGATAAAAATCAGCTTCTGGCTTGTGAGGTGGCTTTTTTTTAGTTGATTGGGCATATTAACATGATACGGCACGGCTCCTTCAGATCCAATTTTCAATGACTGCCGCATAAATCCGACTAAATTTGACTAATATGAGTGATGACAAGGCACATGGGTGGATGTTGTGTTTGAAGGCATCGTTCAATTGTAGCTAAATAGATAGACCTGCGATTTCAGAAAACTCCACAAGAATAATTCGAACTGGTACCTTCAAATCGCACGATCATGGGGACGAATTCCACGTTACTTTCACGAGAGATAACCCTCTCCTTAGATCGTATAGGCAGAAATATCTTTTGCAACATCAACTACTGTGTGACAAGATGAAGCTGCGCAGGGTTGTAAAAGAATGCTATCTTTTGTGAATTTAATTAAAAGATTGCATTCATTAACTTCACTTTGGGACTGTGACTTCGAATTCTGCAATCACCGTTCATTAGGCCTAATAATGATTGCAATCATCTTTTCCTCCATTCATTTTACAGCAATCAATTGAATGCAATCATTTGGGAATGCATTCATTTTTTGCATTTTTCAATCTTGGCATTCTTTGCGTTCATTTTCATTATTTACATTCATTTGCGTTCTTCTTCATCATTTTCAAGAATTGCAATAATTTTACAATCATTGAATTCTTTGCACTCATATGCATTCTTTCCATAAATTTGATAGTAAACGAATGCAAATGAATGCAAAGAATGCAAATGAACTCAAAGAATGAAAAGGTTGTAAAATTAATGCAAACAAATGCAAGAGAATGAAAAGAATGTATGCATTCTCAAATGATTGCATTCAATTCATTTCTTTAAATTAAATAGAAGAACAAATTATTGCAATCATCCATACCAGATCAAAATAAATTGTTTATCATCAGTCGGGAGAGGTTGCCGTTGACTTACTGCCTGACCAGAATAGAGTGCTGCAAGTGGAATAGCTGTCAAAAAATCCTGTACGTAATTTTTTTTACTCGCCCACGATGTGCTGTACAGCTTTCTGACATTTTTGGCTTTTCAAGTCAGCTGTGCGAACTAAATTCAACACAAAAATTCAAATTAAAACAAAAATAAACATGGATAGTGATGAAATGCAAGCTAAAATTACTTTACGTTTTTATCAGAGATTAAAAAGAGTTTGAAACTCTCTTCAACCCCCATGTAAACACTTGGTTGCGCTCACAATATTGAAACGTCAAAAATGCTGCATGCAAAAGTTAAAAGTTGGCCAACTTGTCCAGCTGCGTCTGCAGCTGCGTTGTGTTCTGTTCGTATTATAGGATTTGTGTGTATTCAACATTTTAACAGCTATTCCAGTTGAAGCTCCGTTTCCATTCTGTTCAGGCAGTTAATTGACTGTTTTGGGTTCTCCTGTAGGTACTCTCACGCGCATCAGCATCAGCATCAACATTTTGCTTACGTACGGGTGCTGATTGCTGATTGTTTACTGATCGCTTTGAGTTTGGAGGACCGTCAAATTGATGCTCATCGTTGTCATAAGAGAACACCCATCTTGAAAGCAAAGCAATTTGCATGTCATGATATTGAATATACCCGAAAAAAACTGTGAAAACCCCGTGTTTTTTGTTTGCCTTTTAGTATTTTTGGACATAGACAGATACGTATAGGCAATGTTTTATGTAAAAGAAAGATATTTAAATTTCCTTTAAAAATAATTAATTAAAAAAACTATTTCGAAAAATTAATACAGTCGCAAAAGTTTGCAAATTTTTCGGTTTTTAACTAGTTTTTATCGACATTATTTCGGCTTTGGGTCTTTGCCAAATCATATTTGGGAAATTTAAATAGAGAAAATGCCATCATCATGCTTAACTGTTCTCAAGGTCACGCCTCACGCATTCATGGGAAAATTAAAAAAAAAAAAATATCATCCAAATGAGCTCTAGATCATGATAAAAGGTCAATTATTTCATACCTATACATAGTTTTCTATGAATTTTTAATGGTCATAGCGATTTTTGGCACCTCATTTATGGGAAATTTGCATAAAATTAATAGCATCTGAAAGGCTTTAAGATCTTTATTAATGGTCAGCTGTGTTCAGTTATTGGTCACCTATAGATTCTTTTTTACGATTCTTGAAAGTTTTATTTTCAAGGTCACGAATGTGTGAATATGTGAATAGCCAAAAATTTACACTGTCATCTCTATAGTATGAACCTCGATTTTTTTCAGATCTTATAATGTGAATTTCTTTTGTAAAAGTTTTTATCTTTTTCTTATTTGCGTATGCAATTTATAGGTACGCGGTTCAATGAGAATTGAAAAAGTTCCAGTGATGTGAATCCCTCGAAATCCGAAAACGCCTTGTTTTAATTAGTTCACAATATCGAGTGACTACTGTACCAATTTTATCTCAGGATTTTTGGTAATAATCCCACTCTATCTCCAATCCCACAAAAAAACCTTTTAGCGTGGATATTTTTATAAATTCTTCTGATTATTTAGTCTTATAAACATGACAAATGAACTGCAGACGTCTGTGAAGTTACCAGAACAATTTTAAGCTAGACCAATGGGACCATGGCAGGAATTTGCAGTTTTTTTTGTATTTTTATGCATTTCTATTCCGGATTTTGCAGTTCACCAAATAGTGGGTGTAACCAACTGCACAGCTAACTTCACTGTAAAGTAAGCAGTACATGTTCTTTTTTCAGCAAATCAGTTAGCTGAGAAATTGCAGTTCTGAACCAAATATGCAGTTTTTTATGCACTTCAAGAAAAAACAAATTTTTGAAGCCAAAATTTGACAAAAATCGAAACAAAATTTTGTACTGTTAACTTCACAGTGAAGTTAACAGTACAAATAGACTTTTTTTTGTCAAATTTGAACTTCAAAATTTAACTGAATTTCTTCTTGAAGTGCATAAAAACTGCAAATTTGGACCGTTACTTCAATTTTCCAGTTCCATCTAGAACTTAAATTTTCAACTGTTTTTAACGAACAATAAAACGCAAACAAAAGTTAAATGGCTAACTACTGGCTCAATCGCCATGCCAAAGCATGCCATACATACTCGTACATACCTCACTATTTACTCGCCATAATGCGGGTGTATTTCTGTTAATAAACAATGACATTTTCTATATTTATGAATCAATAATATCCCAAATTTAAGGTGGGAAAAAATTCCACAAAACTTCTGGTATAGTTAATTCCCTCTCGCACTAAATTGCAAATTTTAAAAGTGAAATAGATTCCTTCTTATGATGAAATAAACTCCCATGCAGCAGGCGAAACATACGTGCTGGATGTTGTGATTGAAAACAAAAGAATGTGCATAGTCCCAATTTATTTGAATTGCAGTCATTAGCAGGTTGACTTCGAAAAGTTATGTGACACTTTGCAAGAATTTGATTAAAAAATCTAATGCTCACTGGAGACTTTAACGTAAGGATTGGTTTCTCGCAGAACAACTACATCAGTACGCATTTCCCGGTATTTAACTTGAATCGAAAATCCAAGGATACAGTGAAGGAGCAAAAATCTTAGAGCTTGCATGCTGCATGCATGCATGCTAGCTGCGCAGAAGACTCGGAAGGGGAGTATAGTTTTATAAAAGTGACTGCCTGCTGTGTGATCGACTACTGCTTTGTAGCTGAATTGTTGAACAATATGATAAATAGTTTTAGAGTAGGAGTCAAGACATTCTCAGATCACATGCTACTTGAAATCTCCTTTTCTATTACAACATCTGATACTCCCGATAGCACTAAACAGCTCAATCTTATTCCAAAATTGTCCTGGAATGAAAAAAATCGAGTCACCTACCGAAACAACCTAAGTAGACAAATTGATGAGCTTGTAAATTCAGGTATCCCCATGGAAATGAGTCCAACAATTTATAAGCCCGAAAGCCAGGGACCAGTCATTTAAGTTATTAAAGTTTGTAAGACTGCGTATCTTGCCAATATTTAAAAAAACTATATGCTGAAGCCAATAAAAATTTTAAGAAAATTTGTCATAGTAAGAAGACTGCTTTTTAACAAACGAATATTAAAATGATAAATGATTGCCACAGCTCAGCACAATTTTGGAAAGCTGTTAAGCACATTAACGGAAGGACAAATGTTATTGCCGTATGCTTAGAAGCATCTAGTCAAAGGGACCACTTCAGCAGACTTCTGAATACCATAACAAGTGCATCCTTGGTGCAATACGATGCTCCACTCTTTCTGGATTAGTTCCTAGATGTCCCTTTTACGATACAGGAAGTTAGAGAAATAGTAGCGAACTCCAAATCAAACAAGGCTTCTGGTGATGACCGAATTTCTATCGAATTTTACAAAAACGCCCAGGTGGCTTCATTTACTTACTTACGAATGAGTTCAATGGAAATTTTTTAAATTAAAAACGTTTCCGAATTCTTCAAGAAATCAATTGTCCTTCCACTCCATAAAAAAGGAAATTACGATGACCCATTCAATTACAGAGGAATTTCTTTCCTCAATACTTGCGCTAAATTGTTTGCCAGGCTCATACATTCCAGGTTAGCAAAATAGGTAGACAATGGTAATATTCTATCTGAGTTCCAGGCCGGCTTCAGAAAAAGATACTCAACGATCGATCACATATTTGCACTTTCACACATTACAGACATTTACAAATCAAAGAAAAACAAATTATATGCCTTCTTTGTAGACTTCCGATCAGCTTTCGACTCTATTAACCGTAAAGCCCTATTCTACAAGTTATATGAGATATGTGTGTCAAGTAAATTGTATTCATCTTAAGAGCAATGTATGATAACAACGCAGCGTACATTTAGGACGGAGATACTATTTCCAACGAGTTTACAACAACAATGGGCCTCAAACAAGGCTGTGTATTGAGTGCGTTGCTATTTACCCTGTCCGTAAACGACATAACAGATGAAGTTAGAGGTGAATAGTGGCTGGAGGAGTTCCAATACCTGCTCTAATGTACGCTTATCGTCTTTTTTTCTGATGCAGTGGATAAAATGCAGTTAATGATAAACAACAGGCTCAGTCAATATTGCAAATGCTGGAACTTAATCGGTAATATAGAAAAATCGAAAATGATGTTGCTTAGAGGTGAAGGTGGAAGCCATGCCCAGAACGAAAGATGGACGTATAACGGTGAGGCAATTAAAATTGTAGGGGAATACAAATACCTGGGAGTCTTAATAATGCTGAATCTGAATATGAATAAACACCTAGAGTGGAGATTAGTGGAGGCAAAACGAGCGATCTCGTCGATATGGGAACGGTGCATAAAGAGCAAATATATTGAGCACAGCGCAAAGCGAAAAATATTCTGCTCCACATCAAAAGCAGTTCTTCTCTATGGTGCTCAAGTTTGGGGATAATGCTTACGATATTTTATTATTAGTATTTTCCGACTACAAGGGAGTACACCAAACTATATGGTCTATATTTGGAGACAGGGACACTGCCAATGAATATTGATACAAAACATTAAAAATTTCAAAAATAATCGAACTTTTTACCTTAAACTTCAAAAAAAAAAACATTGATCCCGGAAAGTGGTAACCTTGAAATTTTTAGGGCAAGTAACCCTACTCAATACCTATCTTTTAAGCCATCAACCATAATTTTCCAAAGTTGCATTTGGAATCTGAAAGCATTTATGCACCTTTAGTCATGTACAAAACCTTAAGAATTACAAAAATAATCGAACTTTTTACCTTAAACTTCAAAAAAAAAATGTATCCCGAAAAGTGGTAACCCTGAAATTTTTAGGGCAGGTAACCCTAATCAATATCTATTTTTTAAGCCATCAACCATAACTTTCCGAAGTCGCGTTTGGAATCTGGAAGCATTTATGCACCTTTAGTCATGTTCAAAACATTAAAAATTACAAAAATAATCGAACTTTTTACCTTAAACTTCAAGAAACAAATTGATCCCGGAAAGTGGTAGCCCTGAAATTTTTAGGGCAGTACTAATTGGTATTGCCTTAAGAATTAAAGTAATATATTTGTATTTATACTCAATGAAATAAAAGGAGTCAATAATACTAACTAAACTAAACTAACTAGCTCCCATGTGGAGCAGATACCCGTGGAATTATTTCCCTGCACCGCCTTAATTCTGTTATACTCATAGTATTGACAAAATACTTTAAAAATTCATACAAAAAATTCAATAGCTAGCCAATTACTAAAACTACTTGTTGTTTTTATTGCGAATATCTCACAACTAAGATACCAAACATTTTTGAAAACCTTGAAAAGCTTTGACCATTAAGTAAAAATTTCTGTAGCCCACCAATTACTGATCTTTAATTGCTAGTCACTGACCTTTTAGATTCCATTTTTTTTTAATGTCCAACATATGAGGTGTTAAGATACCGGACCCAATGTTGGCCTGTCTAAATAGTATAAATCATTAAAATACCTCTACACGCAATTTAACTGATTCAGAGAGGTAGTAATTAAAAATATTTAGATCTAAGTGCTAAGTGCAAAACAAGTGCCATCTTACATTCTACTCAACGAGGGGATTCCCTGTAATAACCAGCCAACGCTTCTTGATTCTTCTGAGATGCAATTACTTATATAGTTTATCCTCAGATCAACACCTGTCTGCTAGAAGTAATAATCCAAAATGTTAATGGAAGTGCGGATCTAAAAGTGACACAGAGACCGATAACTCAAGAAAACGAGGGTAGTCATTTTATTTAAAGCAAAGTTATAATTAAAAAGTTGTTTATTTTTTTGGAAAACCAGATTTATAATATGAATCGGATAATGCCGCCGCACTGCTATTCTCGCCAATTAGTTAAATATGGAAGCGGTACTGACTAACCGACCTACCGACGACGGTGACGACAACGCGACGTATCTTGTATCTTTTATACATAAGCCAAGAACATAAGTTGAGACAACAAGTCGTTCAAGTCCAAGATGCTAATCAAGTTGAAGTTCAGTTGTTAAAGTGATTGGGTTCGAAGCGGATCATATTTTTAGTTTGTTGTCTCTAAAGAAGATACATTTTTACCGCTTACCGTCCGTCGGTTTTTGTCGATACATTTTTATTATTTTAAGTGTTAATTTTTGTGTCCTTAGTTAATTTTTTTTTTTTTGAAAAAAAAAAATCGATATGCATTTTGAAACCAGTTTTAGTTATTTTATTTCAATTTTGGGAATAATTATTTATTTTCCTCATTTCACAAGTGCTCAGTGTAAGTGGTTTTTGTGCAAAAATAATCAAAAAGAATTCAAGGTGTATCTTTGGTAATAAAGCCTTCAATATTATTACAGCTCGATGCTTGAATCCAAATCAAAAGACTGGTTATTGTATTTCGGTTTATGATTGTCAGCCACTTTTGGGGGTTGCGAGTCGAAAGCCTCTGCAGGAGCTTGATAGGAAGTTCATCCTTGATTCTCAGTGCCGTGGTGGAGTGGGGCAAGCGCCACATGTCTGTTGCACCACTGACACCGGTTACTTAAGAAGACAGTCATCATCGGAGGGTCGATCGACGGTTTTATTCCCCACACAAAATCGAAATGATCGACCTCGAGGACGGCGGCCATCGTCGACGGCATTGTCGAGGGGGGAGATTCCAAAACCACCGGCTTGTGGCGGAGTAACACTACAAAATAAAATCTATGGTGGAGACGATGTGGATTTGTTTGAATTTCCGTGGTTGGCGATGTTGGAGTATAGAAGAAGTGAGTAGGAATTTTATAATTTTGCAATCAAATCCTTGGCGGTCACTGTCATCGTCTGGGATCGAATCCCAGTCTATTCAATCATAAACAAAACCAACTAACTATAAGTACACCTAACAAATACCTAGCTTTCTCAACTTTTGTGGGTCATTGTCAAAGCCTTTCCAGGAAAGCATTTAAAAATATTTGCAGAAACTTTTTCTGTTAAACATTTTGAGAGGCCTTGGTGTTTTAAAGAAGTTGTTTGTATAGTTGTGAAAGTATTTATTAAAAGCCTATTAAACTGCATTAAACTCCAGAAAATCCTTTATGAACTTTTCGATTAACAAATCTATTAATCAATCAATGTCGATTGCTTTTTCAACAAAAAACGATTTTTTTGTAAAACTTCTCAAGTCCAACTTTATCAACTGTCGTCCTGAATTTTTATATTTCCAGGAAGGATTGGAAAATTATTTAAATTAAGAATGTTGAAATAATTTATTTTTCATTCACATAATATGCTTAATGCCGTATTTTTTAAGATTCTGCAATTATTTTTAAATTGAAATCGAATTTTGCGATGGAAACTTTAATAAAATGGCACTTTGAACTTTGACTTATTTGTTTAGGGCTGGCTACGGTAGCATCCGAAACTATACCGAGACAATATCGAGACCAAACCTTACGTTTAGGACCGACATTTACCGATACTTTCGATAGAGTCGTTTGGTATCGGCAGAAAAAATAAATTTTTGAATATTAAAATTTATTAATTTTTTACAAATAAAAATTTCTTGTGATTGATTTGTCGGAAACAAAATTCGCACAGTTTTTTTCTCTTTACAAGGGAATGGGCAAAAGCAATTATTTAAATTATAGCCACCCTTTTCTACGCCCATTTTCCTTTTGTTTTGGTTCTCTGAAGCCTATTATTTGGATTACATTTTCAAACTTGGTTTTTTATAGCTGCAGGAAGTGACTTTAGTGGAATCTATCATCAACTGCGTCTCGTATTTTTATTTGCAATATAGATACTTTAGGGCAAGTTTTGGATTCGTGCAAAAAAAAAATTTCGAGATAACAATCAAACATGACATTACGATGATAGAGAACACCAAAAAAGTGAATGGCACAATTCTGTCTGTATGACCGTATATGGACCTACAGCCTAAGCCACTGAAGCAATTTTCTTTAAATTAGCTAATAAGCTTAAAGTTTTTTTTGTAACTCTCTAGATGGAAAATTGCATTTTTTAAGCACCAAAAATAACGGTACTGGCCATTTTGTATGCAAAAGCTCTTTTAAAATGTTAATAATATTTTGTATACAAATTTTGAAAAAAATTAATTTTGGATTTTTAAAAAAATATTAAATTTTTTTTGAAAATTCAATATTTTAAAAATGTGGTGATGAATTGTTTTGAAACTAGGTATAAAAATGTATTTTAATATATACTCAAAATTGGCATACCAAAACTATTTTTAAAAATGTTATTAAAATTTTATTTCTAAAAAATTAAATTTTTAAAAAAACCGCTCCAACGATTTAAAAATTTTTTTTGCATATATTCATATTTTTTCAAGTAATCAAAAAGTATACTTGGTTTTGGACTTTAAGATTTTTAACCAGTTGTATATACAATTAAAAGAACGATTTAAATGCTTTTTCAATTTTTTTTGTATTTTTTTTATAATTACTTTCATATTTTAAAAGTTTTTAATTCCAAGCCACTTGCATATAAGAGCAAGTACGTGCGATCCAGTCATGGGTTTTATTTCTCATATATTGGTTTCTCGAAAACAACTGCAATGATTTTGAAGCAGCATTGTTTTCTGCTATGATATTTTGATGCAGAATTTATATTTCGGATAGCTAAAAGGAACTTTACTTAGACATCGTGATCGTTAAACAAGCCTTTAAAAATAATTAAGACAGTTAAAAAACTTAATTTAAATAGATTGTCGTTCATTTCCTATTCTTATTTTATATAATGATTCTTTATTGAATATACCGAGATACCGATACCGATACCGATACCGATACCGATACCGATACCGATACCGATACCGATACCGATACCGATACCGATACCGATACCGATACCGATACCGATACCGATACCGATACCGATACCGATACCGATATCGATACCGATGCCGATACCGATACCGATACCGATACCGATACCGATACCGATACCGATACCGATACCGATACCGATACCGATACCGATACCGATACCGATACCGATACCGATACCGATACCGATACCGATACCGATACCGATACCGATACCGATACCGATACCGATACCGATACCGATACCATACAAATTTTAATTAAAATCGGTTGAGCCTTTAATAAGCAAACAGAAAATAGTAAAAAAAAAAACAAAAAAAAAAACAGTTATATGGCAGTTACCGTTTATACCGGTTTTGGTCAGAAAGTACACAATAACTATAATAGTTCACTAATTTATCTGTATCAAAATCTTTGAAAACGTTTAGCAAGTACCTGTTTTTTAAGCTTAAAAAAATTCTAAAGAATTCAAAAAAAAACCTTAAGTTCAATATTTGAAGCAAATCTCTTCAGTGGTTTAGGATTAAGTTCGAAGCAACGCAGCGCTGCCGTTTGGCCCCTTTTTTGAATTCGTGCACCGTGGCTCCCACTTTTGAAAATCACACGTTTGGCCCCTTTTTAACAATGAAATGTGATTGTAATTTTAAAATAGTGGAATTTCGCCAAATTTTTTACTGAGCTCTGCAAATTGAAAGAAGAAAAAGATAATAATACAGTAGACTCTTGTTCAGTGAATTTCAAAATAGTGTATTATCCACAGCAGTGAACACACAAAATTTTATACTAATTTTATTTTATGTAAAAATGTCTCGCAAACATTTAACATTGCTTGAGGATATTCAGGAATTGTTTCTATTTTCCTTAGCCTGATTGGAAGCTTTGTTAAGCGCTTTACTAAATGCAAAAACATTTTAATAGAACAAAATGTGAATTTTGGATGAAATTCATCTTTAGAAAACCTATTTAAACTCCCGCTAGATAAAGTGAACAATCTCTAAGAAGTGAACTGACCTGGTTCTTATTATTTCACTATATCGAGCGTCTACTGTACTAATATTTATATTCGAATTTATTTCGAAAGTAGAAACAGTTATTAACATTGTTGTTTAAATTTTGACAAAATAAGTTTTTATTTATTTAAGTTTTTGAATAAATCTTTATCAAATTCTTTCCTCGTGGTGGTGTTTTCTCTTATCTGTGTCATTTTCTTTTATGGGCCGCTTTTTATCCCGGGACACTTTTTCGGGCCTCTTTTTACAATGTTTGTAATTAAAATTACATCTAATTTGTAGTTGAAAATTTTCAATTAAATGTAACTGAAACAAAGTAATTGAACAAAATCATAATAATCAATAATTTGTAATCATAATCATTATCCCATTTTATTTGTGTTTCCTTTTTTTGTAACCATTATAGGTTTTTTCAATTACTTTTTTTTTGTTCATTAAAGTTTTTCCAATTACATGTTATTACATCAAGTTATTGTTTTTGTTTCAATTACAAGTTATTCGTAATTAAAATTTTTAACTACAATTAGGTGCAAGTAGTCAGTAATTAAACTTTTTCAATTACGTATTGCAAGTATGTAATCCTAATTATTAATTACCACCCGACACTGCCTACATTGCACCACCAAAAATTGTTGGAACTTTTTTGTCATGGATATCTTGAGAACAAACAATGTCATATACCAAGTATTACTTTCAAAAACATTATGTTTTTAATATGTTTATGTTTTTTTAATAAATAAATATGAAATATTAAAATATATGAGCTTTAGGAAAAATTTTTTCTAGATTTACAAAAAATTGTTTAATTTTTTTTTCGTTCGATTATCTTGACAACAAACATTGATATTGACTTCGGGATAATTTAATTCCACGCACTTTGATAGTAATTGATAGGATTTGTAAAATAGAGAATAATTAACGAATGTTAAAAAGAAAAAAGCTATAAACATACTATGTATTACGAAACAATGTTTTTGTTTCCCAAATCTCGACGGCGAACTAATGTTTGTTCCTCACTTGATTATGCATTTAACACCTGATATTGAATCAACAATTTTTTTAATTAGCTTCCAATGGGACCGATCGAAGGTTAGGTCCGCATGCAGCTTCTTTTTCACTTTCATTATTGAATTTCCCATCGATAAAGGGCCAATATTTACCTGCAATATAATTTAATAAATGCATTTTTAGCTTATAAAGTCACTTCTTACAATTAATTAATTTTTTTTTTTAGGAAGTGGAGCGAGATCAACAAACTGTGGTGGATCCTTAATCAACCAAAGATATATAGTTACAGCGGCACACTGCGTTACTGGAGCAATTGAACGAGATGTTGGACCACTGTAAGTACCTAAATACTATATACATATGTGTGATTCTCAGCAAACTGATACTTTAATGTCCCTCGGTGATTTTAGGTATGTAATTAGTATTTTTTCCACTTTTAACAACTGTTTTATCGAGAAGATCAAAGTTCAATTCCGAAAAATCCCAAGTGTATATGGGTGATTCTACAAATGATGGAATTTTTGACGGCTCCGTTGATATTTTAATAACTGTTCAAGTATTCTATCTGATTTTTTGTATAACTACAAATCTAATTGATGTCTACATGGCCAGACAAAATTATTTAGATCCGACATATTTTCATTACTCAAAAAATTCTTCAAAGGGTCTAATTCTCAGTCCAATGACGTGTCTCCTGTCCGTTTTCGAAGGAAAAAATTCTCACAGTTCTTTTATTTCAGTCCCAAAACCAAAATTAATTTTCAATTATTGACGTAAGATAAACATATCTTTTTATGATATAAATAAATATTTAGTACCATTATGTTTTATTCCAAAAAAAAATCATCGAACTTTGTTCCTTTGGATTTCTCGGATCAGTCCCCTGACCGATTGAAACAGTCAAAAATATCCTTAACTTTGAATACAAGCCAAGTTTCAGATCTAGAAGCGTGAAGTATTAAGTCTGGTGACAATAAAATCATTTTCATTTCTTACGCCCGTTTGCTAAATGAAGTTAAAAAGGCATTTGTCATTAATTGTTCGTTCAATTTCTCAGTCCCCTGATAAGTGTTTTCAAAAAATATTTATATGTAAGCAGGTATATATTTTAGAATTTTAAACTAGGCTTAAAAAACCTTAATCCCATATTTTTTTATTTTTTGCGTACAATGCGTTTTAGTGGCAAAACCTATAAAAATACTCAGTCCCCTGGCCTCAGTCCCCTGACCTTTAATTACAGATTTTATCTCTTGAATCAAATTTTGTTGGAGGGGGTATATTTTCCCCACTAAGGTGAGGGGTATGATTTTCTTAAAAAATTGACTTAAAATAATAAGAACTTAAAAAAATGTTCAGTTCTTTTGAACACCTGTTTTCAAAAAAGGCTTTAATATCGTTGTTTTTAATTTGTTTGACTGGCCGTTTTCAATAATGTGAAAAGACGTTCCAAAGTTCATATATTTAAATTTAAAGTTGATTGCGCAACAGATTGTGGAGAACCAGGGCCTAGTGACTTACAACTTTCAACCATTCCCGTGTGCGTTTTTTTTGGCAGGAATGGAGGGGACATTCAAGTTTTTGCCGAGTCCAAACGGCTAGATGAGAAGCACTTATTCATGACAAGTATACTCTTGGAGGATTTGTCAGTTCCTCGCAAGAGGCAGTACCTCGGGAAAAACATTTCTTTTTTTAGGTGGCAGTGGCTGGGAATGAAACCCAGATCTTCGGCATGACAGTCCAACGCACTAACCATCATGCCACGAGGTACTTCAAAAAAATTCATATATAGTTAGGTTTTACGACGTTTGGCTTCCAAAAGTGTTATTTCGTGTGTGCTTGAGGCTCCTATTTAAGACACCTCACTTAAAAAAGTCTCAATATATACACGCAATTTCTCTCAATTCCATTATTCTTTTTTTTAGAATGTAGACTAGTTGCCAGAGTCAAACATAATTTTCATAATTCAGAAATATACCTTCTAAATGAAAAATTTTATAATTGGAAGTGGAGCAGGGAGCAGCTGAACTATTCAACGGCCATTTTGGAAAATGCAGTTTAACCTAAATACATAAACAGCGTCACACTATATTAAAAGTTGTAAGAATATTATTTTTAAAGAAAATCCAAATTTCTTTTTTTTTTTTTATTCTGAACGTTTTTTGTAGAGTTTATACATTAAAGTACACTAAAGCACACATTCTGAATTTTAGCTGAAGAATTAACGTGTAATCACCAGCTGAAATTTTAACAGCTGTTTTCTGAACTCAATAATTTCAACTTTTTGTCAATATTTCACATGAATCTATTAAAATAGAATGGATTTTCCTTTTGGATTTGATAAATTATTTTTCTCGAATATTTCACGTTATCGATTTTTATTTTAACAAAATTTTAAAATCTTATGAATGAATAAATCACAATTGAGATCGATGCTCGAGAATAATGTGTGGCAACTAATTATTTCGTGTAACAGAATAAGTGTAAATGCTGTACAGTTGGAAACGAAAATTTAGTATTTAAGCTGCATTTGCGTGCTGCTCGACTAAAATACTTGCCATAATTTTGGAGAGAATTATGTATGTGATCGAAATTTTAGCGCAATCCAAAGATATTGGTTAAAAGGTGTTTTTTTTTGAAAATGGTGATTGAAATAACCATTTACAGCTAAGCCATTTTGTTCTAATCATAAATATTTAATGAATATATTATCGATACATCAATGTTTTATTTCATAGAAAAAAAAGTGGTTAAAATCGCATCGTGTTAAGAAGGCCTATTAAATCATACAAATATCTTCAAGCCACACAAATAACCAAACCAGCTTTAGATTCAATTTTGAGGACACTGATTTTAATAAACAAAAATTATGTGATTGGGTTGCTCTCCAAAATTTCATGCAAACTATCAATATGAAAGATTTTTTGATACCAAAAACACAGTTTTTACAGTCATAAGTCCAAAAAGTTCTTTGGGCCCAAGCAAGTATGAAAGATATGAAGAAGAATTTTTAAGGCGAAATGTAACAATTTTTAATAAATGTAGAACCTATCGGACTTTTGGTTTTTCAATTTCAGGAAAAAAAAAATTAATATGAGGTGTTGTTCTTCAGAGCTTTTCAAATGCATTTTATATGTAAGTTTTCTGAATTAACCTCGTTCGTTTCGCCCAACGCACTAAGGGCTTAGACAAAAATGTTTTTTAATGTTATTCTCTTGACTCTAGGCTCTAGGATCTTGAAAATACAGCTTAGAAATATTTAAATTGGAAAAACCCAGCAGAGTTTTTTTGCTTAATTTCCTTGAAGCTTGGGAAAACAACAGATTTTAAGTTATGAAGATTTTTAAGTCCCAGCCTGTTTTTTTTAGCTCCATAGGGCTTGGGAAAACCTTGACAACATGCAAATTTGCTAGTCCCATTCTCATTTTGTTTTTCTATTCTCTTAAGGCTTAGAAAACACATTTTAGTCGTACGTTTTTTTGCCCCAACTTCTATTTTTCATCCTTCTTTTAAGGCTTGGAATAAAAAGAGCCTACGTACATGCAAATAGCTTGGTCTCATCATCGTTTTTTCATCTTATTCCCTTGGGGGCTTAGAAAAAACAAAGCAAATTTGTGAGCCTCAACCATGCAATTTTCTATAAGGACTTTTAATAATACAACTAACTAACACATTTTTAGCCCAAACAATGTTTGTCCCTTTCTCTTCCAAATTAAAAAAAAAAACACAAATAATATCTGGAATTAATGATTTAAAAAAGAATCATTCTGTTTCATCAAGTGTTTTCAAAAATTAAGGGTTCAAAAATGAATACAAAATTGATGTTTCAATAATGTATTCTGTTTAGCTGTTAAATTAATTAAACGAATCGGCTTGGCTGTGGGGGGGGGGGCTTCAGCCCCTATAGCCCTCCCTGGATCCGCCACTGCGTGGCAAGAAAAACCATGTCACTACCGTGGCATTTCATTATTTGTACATGTTAAATCTAGTGTACAAAAAATTTACTCTTTTAGTGAGACCAATTTCAACATAAATATGATAACATGGCATCAAAAAAGTTTAAGAAATCTATAGTTTTCCCTAAATTTTGCACTAACAAAAGTATTAGTTTGTGGAGAATCACCGATACATCGAAAAAGCGAGTTTAGCGACCCAAAATTAGTGTAGAAAATATATTTTTTTTAAGGACCCTATCATGAACCAAAATTTTGTAAACTAGTGCTTTCTAAAGAATTCCAATTTGTTTTTCTTTTTAAACATTAATAGTGATTTGTTTACATTTTTTCATTTGTCAATTTCAAATTAAATAAAAATTTAATGACCTGACCATAAATACTTTCAGATATTTATAAAAACAAAATTTTTTTTCACAAAACTTCAGACACTACGAATCTATTTTGAAGACAGGTTAAGCTGCTATTTGTTTTTTATTTATCGATCTTACTTAAGTGAAGGTTCATTGCCCATTGTTGTTATCGAATGTTTGAAGTGTGATGAAGATGACCTTTAACAACATGAACATTAGTTAAATTAATGATTGAATCGCGGCATCAATTAATAAGTTATTATCATCAGTAACCGGTATTTGTTAATTTTTTTTTAGTGCATTCAAATATGTTTATATATTTTAACAAACAATACAGGAGTTTCTACATAATGTAGGTACTTAAGCAAAAAAAAAAAAAATGTACTTTAAAGAAATAGATCGGTTTTGTAGATCTGATTGATTTGTATTTCTATAGACAAGAGACCATAATATTAGAGGCTGCTCTGGGTTAGTGTAGAAAAGTACAACATGTGGGCGATCATTGAGAAATTGTGCATTACAAATTTTTCATTGTATTTGTCTAAAACGTTAAATCAGGTAAAATATGGTTCATCATCTTGTTCGTTTCTTGGTTGAATTGCCTCACCCAATGCTTTATTTTTTAATGAGACCACAAGCCGATATCAGGTTTGACACAAATCTCTAGTTTAGTGGAGCTGTGTAATTCGAAGTGAGATCACTTTTCTATAAGGTGTTAGAGTAGAGCGGCCAGTCTTTAAAGAATATTACTTATTCCACTTTGCTACACTTTCGTTTTTCCTTATCATTTAAGTCTTGTACACACTTGGGAATCATCTCGTGAATTAATACAAAATTTGCATTTTTGTTCACCCCTGAACGCGCTCGTGAAGTTGTGTGGAGAGTTTTTGTTCACGAGCAATTCCCGTGCAAAATGTACGGAAACTCTCGGTGAATAGTTGATAGTTCGATTCCAAATGTACCGTCAAACGTTTACAACACATTCACAATTCTGTACCAGTGGGAATAGTTAAAAAATCACTTTCTACACAGCCCACAGCCGCTTGTCCACTTCACGAGGAAGTATGTACTAGGCTTAATATACTGCGCATGTGCGCATTAACTGCAATGCATTTATTTTTCGAGTGACACCACATTGCTGAATACTTATTATTTAGTGCCTTTTCTCCAAAACTCAAAAAATTTAATAACTGTGTGTAATTTTTGTGCATTTTAGAGTTGCAGTTATCCTAGGAGAGCATGATACCACCAGGTCAATTGATTGTGAAAATGGAGCATGTGCAAGATCTACTTTGCGGATGGGTGTGGAAGAAGTTAAACCCCATGAATCCTACAGTGATACTCAAGTACATCGTCACCATGACATAGCTTTAGTGAGGATGGATCGAAATATTATTTACTCAGACTCAATTAGGCCAATTTGTCTTCCATTTACTTTGCCAAACGAACAAATTCGCAGTGGAACTTTACTCACTGTGGCTGGCTGGGGAAGGACACTTCAAAGTAAGTACACTCTCATACAAATACCCTAGCTTTTTATTTATTTTACAAATTCTTGTCATTATAGCTCAAAAAAGTGCAGTTAAACAAAAAGTTCAAGTCCCATTGACAGATCAAGGTGAATGCCGTCAAAAGTTCCAAACACGCAAAATACAAATTATTGACTCCCAAGTGTGTGCGGGTGGTGTATATGCAGAAGATAGCTGCGATGGAGATTCTGGGGGACCCTTAATGAGTTTGCGTCAAGGCGTATGGGTGTTAGAAGGTGTTGTTTCGTTTGGTGTTAAGTGTGGATTTGAAGGTTGGCCCGCAGTACATACCAGAGTGGAAAGCTACTCTTCGTGGATAAGCGAAAGAATACGTGCATGAGAGTGTGTGTAGTTAAAACAAAAATTGAACTGAGATTGTGATTAATTTATTTATTAACAAAACGATAATTATTAATAATAAAAAAAAAATTAAGATGAATTTTAAACTTACTTCTGATATATTATAGTCTTTTGCAGTTTTAGTTATTGTAATATGTATTTAATATTTTATAGTGTAAATTATGAATTGTTAATAAAATCGTAGTTGCAGTATAATGTTTGATATTTTTTAAATTTGTGTCATAGGTACTCGTATCATCACATCATATAACATGTCAGTGTCCTGGTAAACTGTCAAACTGTCATAAAAAAAAAAATAATAATCAATCAAAATCAAACAACAAAGAGGTATTTCGAAGGATAGAGATCAGTTTTTTTTTTTAAATTTCGAAAAAAATCAAAATAATTTTTGTTTGCAAGTAGTTGTTTGAAATTAATTGTAGTGTGAAGTGACGTTGTACCTCGTGGCATAATGGTTAGTGTGCTGGACTGTCATGTCGAAAGTCTAGGGTTCGATTCCCAGCTGCTACCACCTCAAAACAAAAAGTTGTGAATGACCATCAGCTTACCCTTGAGCCTAACTTCGAACGTACTTTAAAGAACAGAGATTCTTTCCTTGGTCAAACTACATGAATGTGAAATGCTTTACCTGGCTCTCAATTTGTTAAGAGTATGCACCACCTCATTTGCAAAGTATGGTGAGAGGAGAGCATGCCCGATGAATGGATCTTCAGCATTGTTTGCCCGATCTTGAGGAAAAGAATCACCTCTTATCCACTGCACCCATTACAGAGGCATCAGTCTTCTTAACATCGCGTACAAGTTCTTTTCAGCCTTACTTTGTGAACGCTTGAAGCCATTCGTCAATAACCTGATATTTTCATATAAGTATGGGGCCAGTGAAGTCCACCATGGATCAAATATTCGCACTTTGGCAGATCTTGAAAAATCCCACAAGAGTTTCAAATCGATAGCCACCACCACTTCATCGATTTCATGGTCGTTTTATGCTGTCATACATCTATAGAGACGAGCTATATAGCGCAATGTCTAGTTTCAGCATCCTATTCACACTAGTCCGTTTGTGTAGAATGACGATGGAGAATGCAAGATCCTCTATCAAGGCTGAAAAAGACCTCATTTGATACTTTTGGTGTCGAAAAAAGTTTAAGACAAGGCGAAACGACGCGCTTCTGTCATGCGACTTCTTCAATATTGTTCTTGAAAGAATTGTGCCAAACTCTCATGTAAACACTAGAGGCACAATCTTTCAAAAGTTCGTCCAACTGCTGGCTTACGTCAACCATATTTACATAATCAAACGAACAAGCGTGACGTCAGTGGTGCTTTTGTGAGTATTGAGGGGGAAAGCCAAGAAGATGGGTCAAACGGTGAATGAATGCTAAGAAGGCAATTGAGAAGAGAAGCTATCTCTCGAGCAACTTAAGTTTTCCTGTACAAGACGTTTATCATTGCGGTCCTGATGTATGCTGCAGCTGCAAGAGTTGCAGCATTTTTGACATCTATTCCTGCTCCGTCTCCCATTCTTTTCAGGCAGTAGATGGTAGATATCTCATAGTTGCATAGGTGGAAAATGGAGAGGAAAATACTACAACAAACTGTAGGGACTGTACAGCGACACCAACCTGGCCAGTTAAGTGAAAACCAACGAGAGCAACTGACAAGACTTGGTCACCTAGATTGAATAGACAACAATACTCTGGTCCGCTAAGTCTTTGAATCCAACCCCATGGGACGGCGCATTATGGAAGGATAAAAGGTGGCACAAGCGAGTGTAAGAGGACCCCAACTAACTTGACGTGTGAAACTAAGGACAGCTGGCTAAAAACCGAGTAGGCTGGAAGAAGCTTGTTGTTTATTTTTCCATTTTCTTATTTTAAGCTTGAGCTCTTAAAGCTAGACAAAAATTCCGTAAAACTAATCTTCTTATCAATATGTTTCAACTAACTTACTTACCCCAATCGGGTGTTCTATAAGTTAAACTATAATAACTTAATGCTTATGGCTTTCGGCCTATGTTTCCAAGCCTTTTAGAATTCCCGGGTCACTCTCTTTTCAGCACAGCATTGAGGCAAGCAAGCACATCCATTCTTGCAATAGGCGAGTTTTTCGGGATTCTTTATAAAGTTCAGTGAAAAATTCCCAACAAAACGCATCCTTAGCTGCCTATTTTTGTATTAAAATTATGGCACGCTTGAGCAGCTGTCTGAACACAAAAGTGAATTTAATGGAAGTAAAAAGTAGAAATAAACCAAAATTATTTTAAAAAAACTAGTTTATATTAAGTATCAAGTAAACTGGGAAATATAACGATATTGGATTTGTGTTGGATTTCAATGAACAAGATAATTAAATAACAACTAAAATAGTTTATTTATTTATTCGTGCTTCCTCCCGATGATGGAGAACTCTCCAAAAGCGTCGTGTGAATTTATATTAACTAATTAATTTATAAAGTTGTACAAACGTTAAAATGTTCATTAAAAAATAAAATAAATAAATAAGAAATTACTTTAGCAGAATATATGTTGATGGTCACCTATAAAATATAGAATTGCTAAATTATACAGCTAAAACTAATTTAAGGCCATGTTTTTTATAGAATGAGATCATTTTTTCACTTATAAAATAAAAACTAAACAGGGCTCAATCACTGAACATAACTGTACTCCACGAACATAGCCATTGAGAATTCGAGGTCCATAAAAGTATCAATCGTACCAATAAGACCCCTATTACACGATGATTCTTTGCGCCTGACTCTTTTCGAATTTTCGGGAGTGCGAAGGAGAAAAAACATCTCATTTCACCTTCGCACCCATTAAATTTTGAAAAGAGTCAGACGCAAAAAATCATCGTGTAATAGGGGTCTAAAAAGTACTGATCTCTATATACTCGTACATTGGATAGCGTAGCAATAGCAAAAATTTGACTCCATTTGAAGAACTGTTATAAGTGGCGCTGCATTTACTATTTGTGTTATACTGTATGTCAGCATAACATAAAATGTGAAAACTGTGTGCGTTCATCGGTGAAAATCTAAAAATCTAGTACTGAATCAGGTTGAACGCCCAAAAAATCTGAATTTTCAGCCAAATGTCATATATTTTTTTTCTGCCAAAATCTTGTGTTTACCTGCCGATTTTATTGAAAGTGAATTCAAAGAAGATTTTTTTTTCAGAAACTAATAATTTAAATGAAATTTCAATCTAAAATAAGTGATTCTGAGAAGATAAAGTGGTGCGGTACGGGTTCTTCTTTTTGACTTATTTTTTAAGTGTCATCTGAATTTTCAGATGAGAATTGAGGGCATTTGCCCAATTTATATTTCTTAAGCGCTCAGTATTTTTCTTCAATTTTTTGACAGAGCGGGAGAGTAAAATATAAACACTATTCCTCACATAGAATTCAAAACAATTCTCTTTTTCTTTTCTTCTAATGTGATTTACTGCGACAAAAAATAATTGAGCAAGCGAATTCAAAAACTTTCAGTCTTAGTTTTCGAGGGAAAAAGTGAGGAATTTTTTAGAGGAATCCTGTTTATATTTCTGAGCGCTCTGAGTCCTCTGAGATCTCAGAAATATAAACTGGCTAATTCAATGTTTAAGATATCTGACTTTTTCGGGCTCCTGATTGGTTAGCTGTCAAAAAGTATCTGAAAATTCAGATGACTTTTGCTTACGTTTTGGTTACGTTTGTTCTGAATTTTCAGATGAGAATTTCTAGTCTGAAAATTCAGATGAAAGATTCCACATGCCAAAAAAAAGTGCAAAAATATTTTAATTGGAATTGATTTTTACTGTTTGTCTGATAAGTGTGAATTGTGAAACAAACGTGAATGCGGCCATTTTAATCTGAAAAACGTAAGAAAACGTAACGAAAAGTAATCTGAATTTTCAGAATTTTTATGACAGCTGGCTAATCAGACGCCCCAAAAGGTCAGATTTCTGGATCCTTGAACGCACGGACTCTGACAATTTCAAACGTCAAAGAAGTGAAAAAGCAAAATACACGTCAAATATAAAATCTCATAAAACTAATAAAAAAATCATTTTCTAAGGGCCATTTGCTGATTCAAAACCTAAATAATTTAAGTAGAACATAAGCGCTTATGTGACAGTTTACGCAAAGGAAAAATTAGAACATTAGCTTTAAAGTACAACATCCCTTAAGTATCGTATCAGCAAACGGGTCTAAACATGGTAAGTAAAGATTTAAATGTGAGTGCCCACTAACAATTTATAAACAAATTATATTTCTCATTAATTTATTAGTTTATAAAATCAAAATAAACCCAATTGTTGTTTCAATTTACATAATTCTTCGACTCGAAATAAAATAAAAAACAACAATGCAATCAAATGGGCTTCGGAGATTGAGGCGTATGAAAGTTAAAGATCCCCATTTGATTATCTTTGGTGCACGGTAGACGTCAAAAAGTGCTCTTGCCTAACAAATGTCATCTTCAATTGGAGTCAAAAAAACTGTTATACTTTGTAGGGAATACACTATCAGTGATAACGAGACACAAACATTCTATTCAATAGAGTTCAAAACTTGAACAAACGTCAAAAGTTTATCCGAAATGAAAATTATTTTTGGTTTTCAATGTTTTTAGTTAAATAAGATCTATCCAAGACTATGTACAATTTAAGGACCAGCCTAATGTACATTGCATAAGAACAAATGAAAATAAGGTGTCACCCATTTTCTTATTTTTAATTTAATTGTTTCTTTCATGACTTAGGTACCGTTAGTAACTTTGATGATGGCAAATAATAAGTTTAAATCTTCAAACCAAAAATCACTTTTAAGCAGCATTTTCATTTACACTTTCGCCTAAAAGCACACTACAAACCATACCTTTTCTTTTTGTTCTTCAAATGAAAGTGAAACCAAAACAAAACCTCAGCCAATTTGTGGCCCACTGTGGGCCAGCCGTTAACTTAAGCTTGATTATCTAATATACCAGTTTTGATGTCTATGCGTCTTCTTGAATTTTGGGTTTGGTTGTCGTTGTTAATAGGTTGATCGTTTCGTTTGTTATTGCAAAACGTCATGCAACCGTAGCCATTTCGCTGTCGGTCGTCACGCGTTGGAGGTTAGGTGGTCTTAAAAAAAGCTTCTGACATAACGCCTTTACCTACTCTGATGAAGACTGAATATAAATGCAAACATTAGCAAAGAGCGAAGCTTTTTATTCGACTGCTATCATCGACTGAACGTTCGCAAACAGCTGATCACAAATTATTTTTATTGGTTATTGCTGGTAGCTGTAGCACGCTAGCAACTCTGCCTACCGCCTCAAGCACGTACGGGTGGTAGTCTCAAAGTCTGTGTTCAACGATCGGTCTCGCACCGATGTTATATACCACCAACGATACGGAGTTAGCGGGGTCGTTTCAGTCGGTTTTTGCTCTTTAAACTAAGTTTTCCAACAGCATTGACGGGCTTGACATTGTTCAAATAAAAATACAGTTAAACAATGATCAAAGCTCATTTGACCCTGCAATGGCTGGCTTTAGTCGCGATTGGTAGTTTGACGCTGGCAGACGTCGCTAGTATCGTTACGAACGACAATGACCGTAATGCTGTGGTGTCCTGTGATATTCCAAACGAGAGTGTGCGTGGGCAATGCCGTGACGCGTCCGATTGCGAGGCGTTTTTGAAAGTGAACAATGAAACGAGTTCCGCGGTCGATGATGAGGTATCGCAACCGGAATTGTTGCGTTTCCTGGAAAAAGTGCAATGTGAAAGTGAAAGTGGGTCGTCGGCGTCGTCGATCTGGGCATCGTCTTCAACTTCAGCACGAGTTATTGTGTGTTGTCCTTTGAATGGACGCGCCTATGCACACCCGGCGCTTGAAGAGTCTAAAATTAGTGTCAATCGAGTCACATCGAGGTTCAATAAGTCGCGCAATAAAATCAAACAGCTCAAAAGACGCATTCAGAAAGTTGAAAATTCGGAGAATTATAACAGTTTGTTTGGCGATTGTGGCAAACAGGTGACCAATAGGATTTATGGCGGCGAAATTGCTGAATTGGACGAATATCCTTGGCTGGCGTTGCTTGTCTACAACACAAGTAATATCTAGAGATGTGGCATTTAAGTGTATAATAACTCGGAATAATCTCTATATTTAATCTGTTTCAAGTAGACGACTATGGTTGCAGTGGAGCATTGATAGACAATCAACACATCTTGACAGCTGCCCATTGTGTCAAGGGCAGTGGAGTGCGCGAAAAAAATGGCTTGTAAGTGAAAGTTACATAAGTAATAATCAAACAAAATAGTTGTGATAGAGTTTGTTTACTTATTTTTTAATATTTAACATAAAAATATCAGAAAAAATTATTGCTTGATAAACAGCTGTTTAGCCTTGAAAGGGGCGCCTTGTGAATTATGACTGTGACGCAAATTGGTTTGAATTTTTGCGCAAGTTTTTTTGAATTCTTGTTTGTTTTCTTAAGAAATTCAATATGCGTGCGTGCGTGTTAATTGGATTTAATTTTAAACGTGTTGTGTTTGCGCAAGTTTCTTTTGGCGCAAGCTAAAGTATGAGAAATGATAAAAATTGTCTGGCTTCTTTTTTTTCATTTCTCCTTCTCCAATGACTTAAGGAGCTTATGATCTAGAATGAGTGATTAAAAAATATGATATAAAATAAATAAGTTTGGTGGTCTGACAACTTGTAGAGAACCAAGGCCTACATTTAGCCATTTGTGCTAACGGTTGCTTGAGATGTGACCCTTTTTTAAGACAAAAAATACTCTTGGAGGATTTTGCGCGTCCTCGCAAGAAACAAGTCCTACCCCTGGAAACAGAAAAAAAAACATTTTTGTCCTTAGGGGGCAGCGGCAATTTAATAAATTTTTGGATTATTATAACAAATTCTCTTAACAGAATTTAAAAAGTAATACGAAGTTCTATCAAATTGGGCAACTGTTTTGTGAAAAATTTAGAAAAATGGTACCCCAATTTATGCACAAGTAGCCGAATAAGGCAAAAGTTAATAACTTTAGATACAAATTGTTAAAACGATTTTTTTAGTCTCTTAGTTGCACAGATTTAAAATCAATAACGACCTTTTTTTCTTTCTTTGCTACAGTGAAGTGCTGTAGGGTTTAACATATAAGGTACTTTGTAAGTACCAAGTAGCTTTTACTTCTACTTGAATATAAAGCAAGTACAATGTACTTGGGAGGTACTCGAAAAACATTAAGTAGAAGCAGGGCCGGCCTAATATATTTTAGCGCCCTGTGCAAGCTTCATCATAAGCGCTCTCAATTGCGGTTATTGGTAGAAGAATTAATTTCAAGATGTCATTTAACTATTTGTTTGCCTATTGTGAGTTTCACCCGAAAAACGAAAACTCCCCTTTTTTGTGATAACTAGTTTCAGAAATGTTTCGCAATTAAGAGCTTAAATTTTCACTTATTTTTTGACGAAGAAAGAAAGAAAAACAGATAGTACTGGTGTCCTTTGCGAAAGTTTTCGTTACTTTCAGGCCAAGAGAAGCTTCAGCAAAAATCAAAATAGCTTTTAAAATACCGCGGGAAGAAATATTTTTCGGGTGAAATATTTTCCATGTGAAAATCCCAATAAGACTGAATAATGTAAAAATAAATAATTAACTCATTGAATAAGTGGATTTTCTAAAGCTTACTTGTGGCGCCCATGGGGATCAGCGCCCTGGACATTCGCACCACTTGCGCGTATAGTTTGTCTGGTCTTGAGTACAAGTACTTTTGCAAATACTTTGTCCCAAGTACATGTGCTTGGTACTGTAATACTGCCCGGTTTCTTGTTTCATGGTTTGTATTTTTCAGCCAGTTTTGCCGATTCAAAAAAAAAATATCATGATTTTTTTCTTGAGATTGCTTGTTCTTCTTTGGGCTTTCCTGTAAACTCATGATTCACAATTTTTTTTGAAAAATTTCAAGTTAAAATACATATGAGATTCCATTTTATTTTTGGGGTTCGGCGACATTGTATCTTTTTAATAAGAAATGTATCAATTGAAAAAATCTAAATTGTATTAGTTGTGAGGAGATATAATACATATATAAGGCAATGCTAGAACTCATAACACAATAAAGTACTCTATTTGCCTCTGTGCGTTCAGAGCTAAAACTTTGTGTTTCTTTCTCCGTTCTAAGCATGTTCAGGGCGTGCTTTATGAGCTCAGAATAAGAACAGAGCATCAGACAGAGTTAAATGCCAACCACAAGCATTTGACAGCAAGCTCAGAAGACGCCTGGTTCAGATGATGTTCAGAACATTTTTGACATGTTCGGACTCTGTTAAGAGTTCTTTTCTGAATTAAAAAAGAAACATGCATTTTGTTTGAAATTTTTAGCGTCATTTTAATTCACGTGGAGGTTGGATAGTTAATTGTTGGATAGTTGTTTGTTTTAAAACTGAATCAGAAAATTATTGGTCTTGTTTTTTTGGGGAAAATTTAAAAAATCATGAGATTATTATTTATTTTCGGAATTGGAATTACAATAGCAGGCAAATAATTTTTTTAGCTGCCAAATTGTGGGGTAGTTTTCATATTTTTTCCTTTTGTTTTGGCTGCTGAATCCAAATATGAAGTTTGCTACTAACTTACTAACTTACTTACTTTTTCACTCAACACAAAAATGCAAAAATGCACTTTTTGCTAGTTTTTCACTTGCTGCTGGAAAACTATATCAATTTTGATTCAAACGCTAGTTGAAAATTGAAAATCCACTCGAAAACACTAGTTTGACAAAATTTGAAGTTTTGTCTCTAACATGAGCCAAAATATAGCCTGAGTTCCGAGATGCGCAGTATTGCAGCGCATCGCATGTCGCATCATACATTTTAATTGTATTTAAAGCCATTTTCTGAGACAAATTAACGTTCAAAATATTGTGGTGCCTTTTAATACATTGCAAAATTTCAATAAGAAAGTAAAAATATAAGAAGTATAAGAAATCAAGAAGAGCAGTAGTACTGCGTTTTTGAGCCCAGTCATACTCTTTTCTGATGTTCTTTGATGCGGTTTCGAATTTGGTCTAGGAATTGCTCTAGTACTTCAAGTTCATGCCACGAGGTACTACTTAAACCGAGTCGAATTACCTACTTAATCCGTCTTTACGCCATGTCAAAATAATCCTTATTTATAAAATGTTTTCCTAGCCGTTTTAAATATTATTATAGTTTTTAGTAAAAAAAGGTGAACAAATTTCCGAAAAAATTTCTTAGATATTTCAAACTTTTTTGATGCCATATTGATTGTTATCATAACTATAGTTAATGCGGAAAGTGGTTGCGATACAAGTGTTAATTATTTTTACACCAGAATTAACATGTAAAAATCATGAAATGCCAAGGTAGTGATACGTGTTTGCTTGCTAAGGTAGTAACGTTCTCATACTTACATAAATCCACTTTACGAAATAACTGCTCAAGACAAAATATTTTCCGAGCAAATTTAAGATAAATCTAGCGAAAACTATTCAGGATGGGGACATGCCACGGTATAAATTAGTTTTGTTGAAAAAATACTATATCCAGTAGAAAAAACTCTATCTCCATCGACATCAATGGATTCTAAAAAAAGAGTATTTACGGCATCAAAAGATTTTTCCCGAGTGTGTAATCAGAAAAAAATAGAGGCAAATACATATCGTCGGCTTAGAGTGTAAAGCGCCTAACTCCACATTTTTTTACCATTATAGACCACTTCAAAAATTGCTAAAAAATACAAAAATCTATCAAATCTTTTCAATTTCACTGAATTTGGCAAAAACGAGTGTTGAAAAATATTAAATGTAATTTTGGTTTTATTCAAGTAATGCGAACACTTTGTTTAAAATATTTGTTTGTAAAAAATGCAAAATGTGAGTTAACTGCTTTACACTCTAAGCCGACGATATGTGAATTGTTAAGTTTATAAGATGAGTCAATTTGAGACTCTATGCGTGATAGATCATCCTGTAATAAGGACTTTTCTCCTGTTAACACCTGATAAGGAAGTTTTATCACTCTTTGCAGAGACCAAGCTTACAAAGCATCAGCATTTACTTGCAATCAGTATTTACTTCGTTATCACCAAGTTATGTGTACGTGCTTTCTCGTCATATGATTGTTTTCCAAATGGACTTTTCAGTTCTGAAAATAATTTGTGTTCATTTCTCATGCAATCGTTTATCATCGAAAGTGGTCTTGACAAAAATCCGTGTTGAAGGTGAATTTTTTTATTTTCTAAAAAAAAATATCTCAAAACAAAACCCAAGCATTTGCCTATTTTGTTGACTATATATGTTACATTAATTAAAAAGTGGGTATTTCAGAAGGCTGAAATTTTTATTGTGGTAATTCCCTTAGTCATTTTATATCACAGCTGATTGCTTTATCAAAATCAGTTGAGAGGTACAGATTTTATTGAATTTTGATGCCTTCTCCATACAATCGAACCACTGTGCGTCATTACAAGAGAGAACTAAATTGGTAACTGCATATTGTAGGAGATGGTTTTTTATAGTACACAAATACAAATTCAGTATACTAAAATAAATTAGCCAAGTAGAAGATTCAGCATTAATTATTGGACTTGTTGAATTATTGATTCAAAATATCCCTTTATGGCCTCTAGGTCTACAATTTGGAGTTTCGTTCGGCTTACTTAAATGGAGACATGGAGACATCAGAGACATCATAGAGTACCTATATAATTATCTAGAGAACCGACTTCAGGGCTTTTTTTCTTTCACCCTACAAACTGCACTGAGAGGATTTCCTCCACATGGCTGAGCATGTGGTAGCTGCCCAATGCATTTTAAATGGAACCACACCAATACAATGATAACTTAATGGATTTTGGCTCATTAGACTGAAACAAAAAAAATTGAAAGCGTCACAATTAGAGCTATCCACAATCCAAACGTATTCACGGACAGGGAATTTAAGAGAGTTTTCTCTTAATGTGCTCAAATAAAATTTGCGGGTGTTTTAGGCAAGAGGGGTACGAGTCGGTTCTCTAGATAGTATAGGTTCTCTATGAGAGACATGGTGAGGGGCTTTGTCATACTCAATTTGTATTAAGTTCACTTTAACTTATATGACTTTCTTGATAAAACAACATATTATGTGGTTATCGTATCATTTTGAATATGGTATCATTAGATTGAACGTTTAAAAGTTCCCATAAATTATGTGTTATGGGGCTTGATTATACTCAAACAATTGCCTTTTCAACCGAACTTTCTATATAATATAGAGGGTACAATTATGATTTAATACCTATCTTAATATTTTATAAATTATTTTTCTAAACTTCAAAGCCTATTTTTACATCCTTTCGCACGTACATTTCTGAATTAATGTCAACTTAATAAAAATACATAAATACACTGCGTTTCGTTCGTATTTTTTTTTTAAATAAATTTTTTGCGATTTCTGCAAAACTTTTTGTTTTGACTCCATAATTTCCGGTGTATTTAAGCAAATGGCAAACAAATAAACGTTGATTTTACGACATAAATTGGTTAAAGAACTATAATCCTATCAATCCTCTATGAAGATTAAAAATTCTTTCTGTAATTTTTTTTGTTTTCATATTTTAGCCTCAATGAATTCATTTATAAGAATTTTATTTGTTACAAAGGTTAATGAGAAATCGTAAAAATTTGTGCAGTGTACATTTTATCTAAAGGGTTTTGAAGTTGATAACTAATTATATAACAAAAAAAAAAATGTAATTAATAATTAAACTAGTTTAAAAATTATGTTTTTTTAGAATAAACCAAACTCATATTAAGCAAAACATCCCTATCTAAAAATGCTAGTGAGGTAATCTTTTAATTGTGTCTTATATGTATGCTAACAGTTAAAAGTTTTAATCAATTTTGACTTAATTTAAATTATTAACAAAAATAATTAAAATGAGTAAAACTTGATTTAATTAGAAGTTACTAATACTGACAAGCTTTTGCTAAGTCATTCGCATGTTAAAATAATATCAAAATTTTTATGACATAAATTATTTGCTCTTTCATGATTTAAACTATCAATAAATTTGCTGATTTGTGCAAATTAAATTACAATTTATATTCAACACAAATTGTGTGAATAAAGTAAACTGGTTTGTTCCAAAAGAGAACAAAACGACAAGACTTTTGCTTAAGACTTTTTGTTTCCGTCTTTCCCTGTTAACAACCATGTTTTCACCAAAAACATTCTCATTTTCAACTTGTCGATGCTGACCGAAAGCAGTTGAAATAAAAAATCGAAGTTTTGTTAAAACTCCCTTCTTATAGGTTGTTTATTCTTGTTTTTTTTTTTAATTTGAAAACTCTAAATAGTCCAATCAATTTGTGCTCAAAAACGATCTTAGAGAGCAAATTCTGAGGTAGTTTTGATTTGCCCCTCTATTATGTTTTCGGGGGAGTTAAATCTGAATCTGAGGTTTGCGACTAAAATTTCGTGACGCAACATGCAAAAAATGGTGCAAAAATGCATTTTCTGGGAGCGTTTCACTACTGGCTCGAAAAATACCAGTTATTCGAAAATTATATCAAAGTACCATTGAAAGTGTACACAATTTCCAATAAATCTCTCTTTATGGTTTTTTTCTGCGACAGTCCATTTGCACTCAGGCGCTAGTTGAACATTGACGTATTTTTACTATTTTCGAAAATCCACTCCAAGTAAATGCTTAGTGTGAATTTTTTTTAATTTCTTTCTATGACCATACGTTGATGCGCTGAGTTTGAATCTGGTCTTGAAATTGCTCCAGCATGTCACGTTTTATAGATATTCGAATCTTAAGATATACAAAACATGCATTTTTGTATGCAAATAAGGACATTTATTCATTTATTCACCTAGACGGTAGCTTTTAATGAGAGAAAATTAGATGAATAACAGAATATCTTCTTGAACCTACAACTCTTGGTATATCAGAATAATGTCCCAAACTCTAACTTTCTATTAAAGCTTATTGAATTTAAATAATTTGATGGTTCTTATTTTACAGAACTTCAGTAGGCAATACAAATGCCAAGCTTTATTTATTCCACTGTCTAAGAATTTGTGTGAAGGAAACTTATTGTTAGACAATATGGAGTCACTAGAACAAATATATACGTTAGACGTGATGGTTACTGATACATTTGAACAAATAATAAAGCTAGCTGATGAAGTATGTATTCCATAGACATACTGCTTTTTGCCAGTTTATAAGTCTAAAGTTCTCACAAAATGTTTTGCACCTAATTCGATTACCAAATTTTGATCTGTAAAATTTTGACACCTTTAAAAATTAATTAATTTAAATCCTAAACTTGGGGCACAATAGATCTTAATGGTTGCAGTGCACTTATACCCCAAATCCTTCATTCAAATCCTAAACTTTCCAACTAAAAATGAAAATCGGTATTCATAGATTTAATTAAATAAAATGTCACTTTTACTATCTGGATAACTGTTTCTATTGCTTAAATAAAGGTTTAAGGTGAACAATATGAATTGTTGGAATTGGGCAGCTGTCTTAAGTTTTTATATACGACTCAAAATGCTTATGTTTTGTTATCAAAATTGAAACTAAATTTACTAAGGCCCTAAAAAGACTTAGAACCCATTTTATATCATAATCATAACCATACAAATTTTCTTAACTTGAGACCATTTAAGCTTAGACAGTTCTCGTAATAAGAAAATTAACATTTTATTCGAGAAAAAGCCATTTGCAAAGAATTCAAATTTTTTTAAAAATTTAGATTTTGTGCTTTTGTCTTAATATTTTTAAGGTCCAGAGAAAAAACAGATGTTGTTTGTCTCTCTACGGTGTCTAATGTCTTTAATAGTACAATCGAACTATGAGACACAAACAAAAGTTGAAATAAGCTTGAGAGAGATAAAAGAGCAAAGTAAAAACGTATTCAAATTCAAAATCCGAAGTTTTATAAATTTCTTGACTTATTCCCATCAATCTATAACCTGTTAACTGCAGTTATTTTTTGTTTTTGTTTGCATTGCCTCTGAATTGAATTATTTTCTTGGAAAGATTGTTTGATAATGAGATAGCCCAGGGAAATTAGACAAAAAAAATGGCACAACTACGAAAAAAATCCGACAAAGCTGAATTTTGGTAGAGAGCTTTGTTTTGACGTCTTAAGTATTTCCTAAAAAGTTCCGAAAATTTGGGCCGGGGCTTAATTTTATAGGGGGGGTTAAAGGGAGTAAAATTCAGTTTTTTATTAATTTCTGAAAAAATATAAGTTCTTTTGAAAAATTGTTATTGTACTTATGTCATTCTACACAAAAAAGATTAACATACTTTTTTTCATACAAGCAATAGATTCTGAGAAAATCATGAAAGAACTTCACGGTGGAGTAAATTTTGTCAAAAAATTTATAAAAATTCCATTAATCGATGGGTTAAAATTTTTGTACGATTTAAGTTTGACTACATCTCCTCTTAATAAAAACCAAGATTTTGGGGTGCCCGGGGTAAGGGGAACACCACCATCTTGAAAAAGAAAGTGATTTGGTTTATGTTCAGCAACTCGATGACATTTCTTCTTACAACGAAATCATGAAACAACAACATTTAGACAATAAAATTATTTAAAAAATGAGCTATTAACGAAGTTTGTAGGTTTATTAGTCTTGAAGTTATAGTGCATCAAAGTAACACTTTTAATTTTGTACTGTAAATGGACATATAACGGTTTTTTGTTAATATCTCAGCAGTTGTTATTTCTTTTCAAAAAATTAATGAGTTTATGTAAATGCTCATAAAATTTTGGACAAAACAAATTATAATCCTTTTTTCATAGGAGCAATAGATTTCGAGAAAAACGCGCTCAAACGCTCTCATTACCTACGAAACAAAAATTTTAACCCATCGATTAATGGAATTTTTATAAATTCTTTGACAAAATTTACTCCGCTGTGAAGTTCTAGCATGATTTTCTCAGAATCTATTGCTTGTATGAAAAAAAGTATGTTAATCTTTTTTGTGTAGAATGACATAAGGTACAATTTGTACCTTCACATTTAAAAAAAAAAAATTATTGTTTTTGAGAAATTAATAAAAACCTGAAATTTATCCGCTTTAACCGTCCCTAAAAAATTAAGCCCCGTCCCAAATTTACGGTACTTTTCAGGAAATGCTTAAGACGTTAAAACAAAGCTCTCTACCAAAATTCAGCTCTGTCGGAATTTTTTTAAAGTGAAAGTCTAATTCTCCTGGACAAAGACTTCAATTACGTTTTTTTTTTGAGCCGCTATATGAAGAACGGTGAAGCAGTGAAATTGGGTTTTCAAAAAACTTAAATGAAACCACGTACTGTGTTTTCTTTTAAACTTTTAACTGTTATGTAACGCTACGCCCCCAGAAAATTGAATATTGCTGGAAAAGTACATTAATATACTTGCAATAACAAGTTGAATAAGCCGCGAAAACTTTCGAATGCACTTTTAATTGAACTTTAAAGAGCCACACCTCTTACTGTTATAACTTCAAAATCTGTCTGATATGCCCATTTACTGATATATTTTGTCTTTCGGCATAGGTGTTGGGTTGAGAAAGTAAAGTCAATAAGTCTCTTTCCAATCTACATTATAAAACAGCTTTTATGAGGCCTTAGATTTTGTCCCAAATGAAAATTATACACCGATTACGTCGAAAATAGATTTTTATTGTAAAATTCAATACGAGTAGATTTTTGAAAGAAATAGTGTTTAAATATATTTAATTTTGTTTTAAAGTATTCGAAAATAATAAAAATTCGGTACTACCATATTTTCTTTTGGTTTAAAAATAAAAATAATATGCATTTAGAAGTCAAAAAATTCATGAAATATGATGATTTAATTTAAATTAAAAAGTGGATTTTTTCACTAATGATTCTTTTTGCTACGTGTTTTAAGTTTTGGTAAAATATAATAAAAAAAAAAAGAATTTTTAAAATGAAAATTACTTTTGTGTTTTTCCTTTTTTTAATTCAAAGTTAAAGATTATCCTAGAAAAAATGTATATTTTCTTGAACTCCTTGTGCGGAATTATAGCCCATAAAATTCATTGAACCGCTGAAAAACCATCAAATACTGAGAAAATTGATATTTTCCAAAAAAAAATCTACCAAATTTGTTTTTTTTTTTAGTTTAGTTTGAATGATTTTTTTCTAATGGGCGTGTCAGTAGGCGCAAATTATTTTTAGTAAATTTCTTACACTATTTGTGATCATGTCTGAAAATTTCATCAAGTAAGTTCAGTCACTTAGATTAACCGGGAGAGACTACAACTCAATATACAAATAAAAAAAATATTCAAAAACCTCTTAATAGGTGGGCGTGGCAAGAAAACATGGTATTGGTAAATTATTTGACAGAACATTATCTTTTAAATATTCTTAGAACATAACCTAAGGTTTCTGCCAATTTAAGGATAATATTTAACACGGGTGAAAATTTCTTGTGATGATGTGTTATAGCACTTTTTATCATATCTGAAAGTTTCAATAAAATCGGTTGAGTTTTTGAGATTTTCATACAAACGGAACCACTGTGTAGTGTACTTAGTGTTTTGCAGCGTTACTTTCTTCATAAATTGTTTTTTATTAAGGGGGTTTCTGAATGAGAAAGGAAACTATTTGATTGCAGAGCAAGCTGTGAAATATACTTAAAAAAACATTGAAGATTTGGAATGAAGAACAAAGATTTGAATGCGTTTTACTAGTTTTACGAGTACTTTTAAGTTTATTTGTTAAAGCTATTTACTTGTGCCAGCCAGATCATTAGATTTAGATTCTTCCGTTGCCAGCTTTTCTGATCAGGGACCAGCCCAGGATCTACGATTTTTTTCGAACCGTGGAAAAAACTCGAATTTGGCGCCCCTCCAGTTTTTAAGATTAACAAAAAAATGACATATAGGTACTTAGTTGAATTTTTTTTAACGGGGAGATAAACAGTTTTTACTGGTTTGCACTCTATACAGTATAAATACTAGGCCGTAGCCAGAGGAGGATTAAAATGAAATAAATAAATTAAATAAAAAGCACCAGCTTATGGAGAACCAGGGCCTAGTGGCTTACAACTCTCAACCATTTCTGTGTGCGTGTTGTTGGCAGGAATGGAGGGGAGCTACAATTTTTTTTTGCCAAATCCGAACGACTGGATGAGAAGCACTTAATCATGACAAGTTTACTCTTGGAGGATTTGTCAGTTCCTCGCAAGAGTACCTCGGGAAAAACATTTCTGTTCTTTGGTGGCAACGGCTGGGAATCGAACTTTGACCCTCGGCATGGCAGTCCAACGCACTAACTATCATGACACGAGGTACTACACTAGAGGAAGATTACAGGGTTTAATCCCCCACCTCGAAAATTTTTAGAAATATATTTTTAAATCATATATTTCCGGTTCAGTATAAGACATTTGTAATCAAATTTACTTATTTATATTTTAAAGTCTGAATTCATGCTTAAGAAGGCAAATTTTGTTTTAACATGCACACCAGAAAGAACTATTTTGACCATTGAAACGTCAAAAAACATACCTAAGAAATTCTACCGTCGAAGAAAGACTTACAGAATTAGCGGAAATGTGAATTCATCGAAAAATTGAAATTAACGCAGAGGAAGTTATCGATATACTCGTACCTACATATTTTCTGCAGGCCAGAGGGTCAAATGGTGAAACTTTTGTTTTGAAAAATTTAATAATCACCCAATCCTAAAATTAAATTATGTCTGGCTGCGGCCTTGTACACACACATGGCTGCAATCCAAAAGTTTCTTCAATCTTTCTGGATTTGTTAAAAGGAAGGAAAGCCCAACTCGAAAAATCAGAAAATAAACTAAAATTGAAGATGTTGCACAAAAATTATTATAAACAAATATTATATTTCTAATTTGTTTGTAAAATTTGCTTTAAATGAGAAAATAAATAAAAAGAAATAATATTTTACTAAAACTTTTTTTAAAAACGGTAAAAATGCGTACACCTTGCTTAAATTGACTTCTCCCAGGACTTTTTCTATATCTGTGGTCTTTGGGAGAAATAAGATAAGTCCATTTGTAAATTTTTACATCAAGCTTTATACAGCTTGAACGGGAAAACAGAGTTTTTTTAAATTTGAAAAATAATTTTCGATGATTTTGTTTATTCCTTTGAAGAAAATCGCCAAACTCGTTTGGCTCAAGCTCAATTTAAAGTGAACGTAAAGACGAAAATTTTAAAATGGAGTTATCATGTTTTTTCAAACTCCAAAGATATTTATGTCGTTTTCGATTGGATGTTTGAAGTATTCCTTTTCTACTCCTTTTTCACTCCTACTACTCCAATTTTTAAATAAGCGATAGGAATGAAAGAGAACACAAGACTAAGCGGAAACGGCATTACATTCATGTCTGAGTTTTGGTTGTTTGAAGTATTTTGTATTTTAAATGATAAAATAAAACTGCTAAAGGCTGACTGAAGATGCAATTTAAAATTCCATTGCCGTAACTCATTCCATTTTATTAAGTGTCGGAAATTCTCAAGTTTATTTGGCACATGGATTTGGCTACCCTGGAGGCTGCCGCCCGCGGCACAGGCCCCGGTTTGCCCTCCCATAGATCCGGGGCTGCAGGGAGTAATTTAAAAGGTATAAATATTCGTTCAAAATAGCTTTTTATGGCCTTTAGTCCTACAAACTAGCGCTTCGTCCGGCTTACTCAATTGGACTCATCAGTCACGTAGTGAGGGCCTTGTCAAACGCACTTTGTATCAAGTTCAGTTCAATTTACACGAATTCTTTAACCAAAATCCACTGTAAACTATATCCAACAAGATTAGAATTCCTTATCATTGAGCTGGAAATTTTTTGCCCGGTGCCTGGCATTGTTTTTATATGAAGATTTTTTATAATACAAATTCTATTATACTACTGATTTATTTCAGTAGAATATAGAAAAAAAACTTCTTATACAAACTATGTCTATTTTGGACTGTTTGAAAAAATTGAAAATAGTTTTTTTATTTACTTCTTATGGTAATTAATGTATGTGCCAAGTTTGAAGTTTTTCCATCCACTTTTACATTTTTTCCGAAACTTTGAGTTAAACACTGAAAAAATACCCATGTATTTTGTATAGGAAATTTCAAGTGCTTGCCGGTACGTGTTAACGTTGACCGATTTCAAAAAAATTTTGCACAACGTTTCTTTTAATTGCCTTGATCACTTTTAGGGGGGGGGGGGGGGGGAGGTTCATATGTAAATATAGTAAGACATTAATAATAGTCTTTAATAGCCTTTGGTTTTTATCCGATACTTCTTCTTTTAAACCAGTGGAAAACGTATAATGGATTAAAATTACAAAACAAAACTTACAGGATTTAAAGATCAAGATAAGAACTAAAGGTCCTGAAAGTTTTAAATTTTTCCGTTCAGTCAAACATGTCACAGCTTTTAGACCATACTCTAAAAGCTGTGATTTTTCAAAATCTAAAAATTTCAAGTAGAGGTTTTTAGTACAAAGAGTAAGTTGAACGAGTGAATTTAAGGTTTAACTTTTTTTATAATAAGTGTCCTTGATATCCAAGAAAAATTATGTAGTTGCGTTAAACAGTTGTGACACCAGAGTCAGTTGAAAACACCAACAAATCATAAAAACACTGGTACTTTCGGCAGCGTTTTTCTCTCCCAAAGAACAATTTTTTTACTTTCGATTTTCCTCAAGAAGGTAATTTTCATTTCAATAATTGTTTTATATTAAAGCTTCTAAGCAATACTAATGGGTTTTGTTACCAAAATTTTCTGAAAAATATTCATTTTTTTTTTGAAAATCAAATATTTAAAAAATCACATTGTCGATTTTTATAAGACACGGTATTTATAGTTTTTTTTTACACTTTTAAAATTATGTTAAGAAAAAATTAACATGTATGAAAAACTAACGGCACTTTCCATTCAAATATAAAAAAACCTAAAGGAAAATCGTTTTTCTTAAAATCGGCTGCTACGATTTTATTAAACTTTTTCTGTTTGCTAGAATAAACGCGATACCCTACAAAAATGATTAAAATTTTAAAATTATAAATAGAAACTATTAAATGGTATACCTATCATAGAACGTTTTTTTTTTTCAATTTTGTGTTTTCTCATTATCTGATTTAGATTAATTTTCGTATACACAAATGTTTTTGAATTTTTAAAAAATTCCCATTTATTTCGAATATTTGATCTGTCAAAAACGGATCAAATTTTGTTTTGAAATTAGAATATGAGTAAATTTCCATGTCTCTACATATAATTTTCTTAAGCCCTCAACCATCTTTTAAAACGTGCGATACAGCCGTCCATTTTATTTTGTTATATAACAGTTAAATTAAACAATTTTTTATTTACAGGAAACATGTTCGCTTAGGCGAATTTAACGTTAAGACTGAACCAGACTGTATTGAAGAGCCGAACTATCTTAATTGCAATGATGCATCTCTGGACATGCCCGTGCAGCGGATTTTTGTTCATCCCGACTACGATGAGTTTTCGGTGAATAAATACGACGACATTGCCATCATCCGACTGAAGAGATCTGTGCCATTCACCCACTTCATAATGCCTATCTGCTTACCCTTATCCAGTGATCTCGATGGGAACAACTTCAAGCCTGGTCACATGTTTTCTGTTTCTGGCTGGGGTCAGACAGATCTGTGTAAAGTGAAAATAAAATTCCCCAATTGATATGTATTTTATTTAAATTTTTTATTTTCCAGTTGATAAATACTACCCGAACATTCAGAGCCCAATCAAGTTGAAACTTCGTGTTCCGCTTGTTCCCAAGCAGGACTGCACTCAGCTCCTCAAGCCCTTTGGAGTTCAAGTGGGTCGGAATCAGCTATGTGCAGGTGGAGAATTTGCCAAAGACACCTGCTCAGGGGACAGTGGTGGCCCTCTTATGTCTTTCAATCGAAATCGTTCGCGCTGGGTGACCTACGGAGTTGTAAGCTACGGCTTCACGAGATGTGGCATGGCAGATCATCCGGCTGTGTACACAAATGTCTCGGCATATCTCGATTGGATAAACGAAACAATAAAAAGCTAGCAATAGCTAGCAATTTTAAGCTGCCTGTAGATTTAAAAATACATAATAATAAATAATTTTATTGTATATTTGTTTAGCTAAGTGTATCTCAAAAGTCAAATGGGGAAATCGAGAATAATATTTACGATTTTTTGTTTTATAAATATTTCGCGAACAAAACAGTTGTTTTTTTTTTTTAATAATGTTTAAATAAATAGCACAATTTTTTTTTGTTATTTTTTTTTTTAACGTCATCGTTGTACACAGCTGTTTAATATGAAGTGTGTTGAAAATAGTAAACGTGTGTTAGGTTAATTGAAATAGACCAACAAAAAATATATGCGGCTTGTTTATTTAATAAATACAAATTTGAAAAGTCTGAAATAATTGTATAAAAAAATATTATTGGGCTCTCGTCAATTTATTGTTCATTATGTATTATATAAATTATATTTAGCATATCAATGTATTAAAAAAGAAAGCTAAAGAAATATTGGAATAGTACCTATGTACATATATCAGAGGTTAATAATCATTTTTATAAATAAAATTAAGAAAAACCATAAAATATTATTCAAAACATATTTCTTTTATTATCAGTAAGTATAAGTTTTCAAAATATTTAAAACATATAACAATTAAGGTTGGATTTTTAGATAAATAATATATTATTAAATATAGGAGATTCAGGAGAAAATGTGTTTCTTTACTTATTTTGTTGATTTGTTATGTTTTATAATTTTTACCCCCGCCCCCAAACAGTTTCGTTTAAACCTTGATATGAGTTCAATTGTACTGAAATATATAACCAAAAGTGAAGTTTAAACTTCCACTGTGAAACTGGAGGTTAGTTTTGAAATTTATTTTTTTTTTTTGTTAAAAACATGTTAAATTTTGAGAAACTTATATCATTTTTTTGTATAGGTTTTCTTGACAGGAGATACAAATATTTTAAACTAAATATTTTAATATAAATTATTGGAAGATTAATATGCAAGAATTAATCTATTAGACTTAGGATTTTTCAAGACCATTGACTAAGTCCAAAAGTGTTTTGTTTCCCCTTACCCAAATTTTTGTTTTAAGGATCACAAAGGTGCTTAGGAGTTGAAACTATCCTTACGAAATTATCCTTCAATAGCTTAACAGCCTCGTGATGAGCTCCATCTAGTGTCTACAAGTAATTTGACTGACACACCTACATTTTTAATAAGAATATCTCAACGATGTTGAGAAAAATGTGTTAAGTCTTTCCACTATCCCAATGTTGTACTTTAAGAAGTGCTTCTCAAAGAGTGAACTCTATAAAAGTTTTAAATTAATTTACTGAATTGATTTTTGAATGAATACATGAATACTTGCCATAGTTGAAGAATTATAATATCCCTGAGCCAGGATGTATTTAGTTATATGTGATAAGAATCATATACCGTTATTTGAAAATGAAACGAAGAAAAATACTCATAACATTAATGAAAAAAGAGCACCATACAGGAGCGCGTGGCTGGGTTGCTGCTCTTAGGCGATAATGATTTTCTTATTTCCATATTAGATACATTAGTTGTCTGACAAAAAATCACCAGGGTACGATCTAATAACTGCTCAGATTTTGAAAGAAATGCCTTCAATAGCCTTCAAAAAACTCTAATTTATAATCAATGCATGCCTTAAACTAAGATATGTGCCACATCATTGGAAAATTCCAGAAATCATTGTTATATGACTTACCAACCAACAGAAGTAACATCTTAAACCAATCATGGCAAAAATTTTCAAAAACTGCTTCTAAAAAGACAGCAAAATAATGGAAGAAAGAATACTAATTCCAAGCAATAAGTTTGGATTTAGAAATAAACATTCCACGACAAACCAAGTGCATCGGATTACGGATGTTGTGGAAATACTGAAATCCTACGTTACGAACCGACTCTTTAGAGTACGGTACGACCAAAATTACTCGGAACTAAAGAAAATTGAAGCCGGTGTACCACAAGGAAGTGTCCTAGGACCAACCCTGTATCTGTTATATACAAGGGATATTCCAGTAGACATCAACGCTATCATGGCCACCTTTGCTGCTGATACTGCAATAATGGTGCCAGATAAATCCGTTACGAAGGCTGCAAAATGCAGTCGATAAAGTTAGTGATTGGACGCAAAAATGGCGAATCAAACTAAATGAAATAAAATCGACGCATATAAACTTTACAAACAAAAAATAAACAATGTTACAATTCTTATAAACACTACAACAGTACCATACTCCAATACTGCCAAATACCTTGAAATGACTTTGGATGTAAAGCTTAAATAGAAAGAGCACATCAAAAACAAAAGAGACGAACTAAACTTGAAGTACAGAAAAATGTACTAGGAAAGAACTCTGACCTTCCTATCCAAAACAAATTAATGTTATATAAGCAAGTTCTGAAACCCGTTTGGACATATGGCATCCAACTATGGGGCTGTACAGAGAAAACAAATGCTGAACCCATCCAAAAATTCCAAAGCAAGGTCCTTCGCGGAATAATAAATGCCCATTGGTATATAAGAAATAGCGATCTACATCGTGACCTTCAAATTGAAATGGTTACATAAGTGGTTAAAAAACACGCTGTATAACAATCAACGACTGCAAAGTCATACCAACTCCGAAATGGAGACCGTCTTAAATGTACGAAACAATGTTCGGAGATTAAGAAGAACCAAGCCTCATGAGCTGATGGTCTAAAAGCTATGGGAAAGTGTTATAACTTAAACTTGCCACAATGCGTTTTATAAATTAAGAAAGAAAAATCATTTGTCGATCTTTAATAGATTGGTTCTGATTCACCGATGGTTTTAGTGCGGTAAGAGTCCCACACTACTCGGTACCGATTCTTACCGAGTGTCTTTTGAAGATTTCACAGTCGGATGAAAAATAAAAATAATAGAGACCTATAGGGAATAGGTCAGAAACGAAATTTATGCTCACATATATAGGTAGCTGTTACTGATGGCACCCTCTATTAGTCTGCCAAACGGGGCAGACCCCCCCCCCCTCCTAAGTCCACCAGTGCTCTGCAATCTACTTGGCACTTCATATTTGCAAAAAAGAATGGCATCTAATTGGTCAGTATTTGGTCAAAAAAAGTTAAGTTGTGCAAGAAATTGGTCAGCCCTAAGAAACTAGTAATCAAAACCTAAAGTAAAAAAATTTGGCCCTTCATTTGTGTACTTTAAATTTATTTTAAAGTACACAAATGAGGGGCCAAATTTTTTTTTTTTAAAAGGTCACAACAATCATAAAAGGTCAACTTGTTTCCGTAATTGTTGAACAGTCATAGATTTTTTGTGAGTTGTTAATGATTTTTGTTTTTATTTTTATTTTTTCAAGGTCAGCTATTTTTGGAACCTCATTTTTGTGTGATATTCACATAAAATTTATTTCTTAAAGTATTTGTTTTTCAAGGTCAGGGATGGTTTTTTTGTGCAGAATTATAATAATAAAATTAGTAAATAGTTATTTTTAGTAAACTGCGGTTATTATAATGATTATTTAATTAATAATTATAGTTCTTAGCCCCCCAAAATAAATACTGATATATTTTCCCACTATCAATCTCACTTTGAATATTTTTCACAAAATTTTTACCACCTAAGGGATTTTTTCCAACCATTTAGATTGCAAAAACCACAAATCTGTGAATACTGTGTAGCAAGTACTCAGACCAGAACTCATATTAAAGATAGGTAGCTAGCCACGATACCAGAAAAGTCTCGGTTTGGTATCGGAAACCAAAACGATACTATCTCCAAAGCATCCGAAACGATACCAAGTCGATACGAAACTATACTGTATACTTTTCGGACCGAAATTTAACAATACTCTCGGTGTTATCGTTTGCTATCGGCAGAAAGTATATGTTCTTGAATATTATTATTAATTTATTAAAAAACAAACTATTTTTGTAATTGGTTTCTCGGCAAGGGTCTAACGATTTAGATGACATTTTCAGAGCTTTTATTTTTACAATTGCAACTGCCCACTGCCACACCCATTTTACTTATGCTTGCTTTCTCTGAAACCAACTATTTGGATGAAATTATCAGACTTGGTTCTCTTTAGCGAGGAAGTGACTTTTGTAAAATCCATAATATTTGTGTGCATTGTTTTCCTGTGAACCAATGACTACACGTCAAAATTTTTGTGTCTTATTGGAACTTAGCTTAGACATTGTAAAACAAACCTTTAAAAATTGTTAAGGCGCCAGTCTATCATTGAAACTCATCATTGAAAACTTTGATGATTGATTTTGAGACATTAAGAAAGCAAAATCATTTATTATTTTGATGAACAAATAAAGCTCAAGACTTAAATCATATTTTTAGTCAAAAAAAAAAATCAAATAGGCCCAACTTTCCACATTAAAAGACTTTTATTTTTTCAATGATTAACTTCATTTTGATTAATTAAAATTACTTGTTTTTTGACGTTGCTATAGCTCTTGTACTATAAGCTTACATTGTGGTTCATAGCTCATTTATTTTTTTTTTTGGTTCTTAAGTTTATTTCGGAAATTTTCGTGCTAATGTAGGTATGCCTTATGAGATCTCAAAATTATTGGTTTATGGATTTTCTTAACATCATAAGCACTTAACAATTACCACCTTTTAAGTTGCTATCGCAGTAAAAGCATCCTTTCAAAGAAAAATAATACATTACTGGCCGTTTCTAAAGAAATTAAATTAAGAAATTATGTAAATTAAAAAAATAAATAAACTAAATACTCGTATGTAAGTAAAACAAAAATGAAAAATAAACAAAATCAAAAACTAAAACCAAAACATAACCTACTTTAAACAAAACCACTTAAAATGCAGCGACACAATGTCTTGTAAAAAAAAAAACTTAAAGTTACGTAATTCAACAAAAAAGTCACACAATGCATTTTAATTAAAAATATAGTTTATCTTTAGCACCGGCTTATGGTTAACTCATTTGCACAATATGACTATCTTCAGTACATAAAAATCGAAGTTTATTTACTAACCACTGGCTCTAAGTCAAGTTCATTATATGTAGCTTATAAAAGCTTTCACTTTCTCTTCTTTGATTTCCAGTTCTTAAACTTTTGTGCATATTCTTCAATCAATTTTTAGGCCAACAACCGAAGTGACTTTTGTTAAAGCTTCTGTGCAACAATATATGCCATCAGTTGCATCATCAAAGATCGTTTACTCGTTTACTCTTCTCTGATTTTAGTAGTAAATAATATACACTTATGCAAATAAAATCCAGCTGATCTGTGTTTTTATACTACTCATTCGGTTTTGTCTCTTATATTTACAAATTGAAGTCTTATTTTATAAGGATTTCATTTAAGATATTGAGCTCTTTTTATAAATTTTTCCTCTTGCTCTATGTGCTATGTCTTAGGGCTTCTCTAAAAATAAAATGCACAAAAACTAAGGAATGTTGATAAAAAAAAATTATTAAAAATAAAAAAAAAATACAATATTATTATTAACATAATTATGTATAATCATGTAAGCCAACATAATATAAAGTATCTAATGAACACCACCGCTATTTTTCCAGTCCTAGCATCCAAGTCCTATATGAATAAGCTAGCAGTTTCACAAAGAGCTTCGAAAGATCTACATTATCCTGTATGGTTAAATTTAACCGCAATTCAAATGATTTACTACGAAGTGCAACCAACATGGAAAATATCGTTTTATATATTACTAGAAGATCAAAATTGAACCCTTTAAAAAACGGACCTCTTACCTACGGGAAAAAAAATTTGGCTGTGTACCTACATAATGTAGGTGCAAAATGCTGAAAATGGAGAGATATTGGGCGTTGTGAATATAAAAAGTATAAAAGTTTTTTTTGAAAGAAGTTAAAGCCAACGAAAAAGCAAAGTAAGGGGATTTGGGATTTTGATTTACCAAAACTGTTTACTTGCTCACTATGGCAGCATTTTTTTCATGTAAAAAAAACATTTTGAGATTTTAATCAAACTTAATATTTTGTGTCGTACCTACCGCCCCTCAGTCTGTGCTTCTCTGCGTCCAATGTACTTCGCTCTCGAGCCTTAACGGATAAACTAAGGAAAAGTTCGAAATTCCTCGGTTCACAAACTGCGTTCCGTGGAACCCTTTTGTAAAAACAAAAAATTATTTTCTTCAGAAGTTACAAGAAACACTTTCAATTGTTCAGGAAAGTGTGCAAAAATATGGTAGGTGTCTGGGTTAGTATGAAATCCGATGGATGTCTTAAGAAAAAGCTTTATCTATATTATTTGAACTTCGTGAATTCAACAAAATGCTACAGATTTGCAAGAAAAATTCACAACTATATTTTTCACGAAATACAAACTGACAACTTTAAAAAAAATTCTGGTTTACCTGTTCTCATAGAAAAGGACAATATTGAATGTTTTCCAGGTTTTAATGAATGTTTGCAAGGAAACAGCTGAGAGCAGACGTTCGCAAAGTTTTTAACAACATTACTTAACAAGTGCTTATTTTGACAAATTTTGAGTGCAAAATCCATTTAGCCTACTAAGGAGAAAAAAAGTGTCCTCTCAACTTATCCATATTGGTTCCTCCCCACATCTATGAATGCATCTTCAAACTTTTATAAAAGCTACTTTTTGAAATAATCTCAAACTCTCCGAGATAATGGAGAAAAACAATTTTTTTATATGTTGTGTCTTTCATTTTTGGCTATCGTAAAGTTTTGCTGTTCCAAAATATATTTTTTCCATGTTAAGGGTTCTACAGCTAAAAGAGTTTGGGAAACGCTGCTTATATCAAGTCCATCTAGATATAACAGGTTGTTGCAATAAAAAGGTTTTAATATTTTCAAATCTTTCCTAAACTGTCTCCAAGGATTGTGATTAAACTATGTATTTTTAGTCAAACTTTGTCACTATGTACTAGATCAATTTTAAACAGACTACTTTTTAGGTTATTATTGGTAAAAAGTTGGTAACTGAAATAGAGCTTTTAAAGTTTTTTGAGAATACTTGGATTATTTTGATCCAATTTTGGCACAAATATTTATAAGAACTATTTTTACTGTAAGGCTTTGGATTTCAAAGCTTTACAGTTAGACATTTTTTTTTATTTATAAGCAAAAATATATATGTTTAGTACTTATCACATTTTTACAATCTTATCCAATTAAATTTTGATTATATTCATGCCAAATATCTTCGACTCCTACAGCTGAAGAGAATTCTGAAAAATAAGAACTAGTCTAATCTTTCTAGTAAGGGGCCGAGAATCTTGAAATTTTTGTAGCTTTAACTATAATATTCTAGCTTAAGCTATTTTTAATCACACAAATTGAAATTTAAGCTGAAAAAACAAGCTCAAGCTGCATGAATTTAGCTTTGTCTATTTTGAAGTAGATATTACTAAAACATATCTTTTATTTGCTAGCTTAAGCTTGTTTTTATTCACACAAAACCTAGCTTTTACTTAAAAACTCAAGTTTTTGCTTAAGCTTTTTTTTTTTATTCGCAAGACCTATTATCAAGATTGATTGGAAATCGATTGGACCGAAAAAAGTTCGTATGGTGGAACGTTTAAAAAAGTCTGAGGACACTTTAACGATTAAGGAGAGTATTATAATTTAAATGCATGACAAGCTCAAGGGTACGTATTTTTCTTGCAATTTAAAATATTGAAAATATATAAACACGGATATTTTGAAAAATGTTTATTTTAAAAAAATAAATGATTTATGCAAAATAAAACATAAAAGAACGCACTTTTAATTCTTGATTGAATATGATTGTATGGAAAAAAAAATAAAATTGTTGAAGCTATTTTTTAAAAAACTTAATATTTATAATATTTTTTAGGAAAACTGTTGGTATGCAAATCTTAAGTATTTGTTTATGTGCATGTACTTGTAAATTACAATTTCAAACAAATTTGTCAACGTGTTTTTGAAATATCAAATCTTCAAAAAAAAAAATTGAAAACATACATATTATTAAAAATTCAAAAACTTTTTTTGAAAATTTTGATATGCAAATCTGTTAAGCCAATAATTGGAAAATTTAAAATTAAAAAAAAAGTTCTATGCGAGGTACTATTAAAAGTAGCTATTTAATAATTTTTATAATTTTTGATAGGAGTCGTTTACAGGGGAAAAAATATTTTCCTTAGGTATTGTTATTTTTCCACAAAAGTACATTTTTTGCATAAAAAAATCTTTAAATACCGAGTTTTATATTTGATTAAAAAAAAAAAAAATATTTGAATATTTGTTAAATTCCAAAAACTATTTAAAATCAAAAAAAAATTTTTTAAATCAGAATTTTCTACCCTTTTTGGAAGAAAATTGAAAAAAATGGTTTTTTGGGAGGTGCCATTAATAACCATTTTTTGAAAAATGTCTTAACATTCAAAGGTTGCCTGTACTGAAAGAAATTTCCCATTTTTTCTATGTAGGTAGTAGAGCCGTTTTCGATACAAATAAGATTTTATAAAATTACAAAATTGTTTGGCAGGTACCCCGTTATCTTATCCTAATCATTAAGCTGGAAATTTTTTCTAATCTTGTTGGATATAATTTACACAGGATTTTTGTAAAAGAATTCATGTAAGTTAAACTGAACTTAATACAAATTGCGTATGACAAGGCCATCACTATGCCACTGATGAGTCCAAGTGAGTAAGCCGGACGAAACCAATTTGTAGGACAAAAGGACATAAAAAGCTATTTTGAATTAATAATTCAGCAAGTCCAATCCTTAATGCTGAATCTCCTACTTGGCTGATTTATTTCAGTAGAATATAGAATTTGTATTACAAAAAACCTTACATATAGTACCTATGTATGTAAAGGGTTTTTCGAAAGGGACGCTACAAAAGTAGAGCGACAGGGACAGCAAATGACGTCATATTTCTTGCCGCTCTTTTGACATTTCTCTTCAGTAAGGTTTGCCATTTCATGACGGGAAGATATACGATCCAACAACGAGTCGACAAAATTACGGTTTGGTGTGGTTTATGGGCCGGCGGCGTCATTGGGCCGTACTTCTTCCCTGATGATCAAGACCAGTACGTTACTGTGAATGGGTATCGCTACCGTTCAATGATAACCGAATATTTTTGGCTCCAATTGGATGATATGGACTTGGAGGACATGTGGTTCCAACAGGACGGCACGCGCCACAAGCCACACAGCGAATGTCGCAATAAATTTATTGGAAACCAAGTTTGGAGAACGTGTTTATCACGAAATAGTCCAGTCACTTGGCCGCCTCGGTCGTGCGATTTGACGCCGTTAGACTATTTCCTGTGGGGCTACGTCAAGTCAATGGTCTATGCCAACAAGCCAGCGAAGATTGATGAACTTTGTACGAATATTGAACGTGAAGCAGCAGTATCGGCCGATCTATTCTTGAAAACCGTCGAAAATTGGTTTCAGCGTCTGGACTTCTGCAAGCGTGCCCGTGGTGGCCATGCAAAAGAAATCGAGTTCCATACATAATGGCATCAAATTTACTTTCACAGGAATAAAGAATTTCATTGGTATCCAAAACCGTTTTTGTTTTATTTAAAAAAAAAAACTTTTGTAGCGTTCTTATTGAACAACCCGATATATATCGCAAGTAAAAATTGTGTTGTGGGGAGTATATAAATAGTTACTAAGTGTTATTTTTGTTCTGTCTGTTTGTATCTGGATCTACACGATAAACCAATTAGCGATCTTCTTCCTAAAGGCTTGTTTTTAGCTAGAAATAACAATAATTGCTATACAACTCATGAGAAAAGTCTTATTATCTCAAAACGATTTTGATAAAAAAAATCAGTATGTTATTGTATGGTGAATCTTCTCGTAAGATTCCGCCATATAAAGCTTTTTTCTATTTTCTCATTTGAGGCTCACTGCCAATAAAAATGCGTACCAAAATTAATTTCTTAATTTTTTTTTTGAAAATTCAATATTTCGAAAACGGGTTCATAATTTTTCTTGAAATTAGGTTTACAAATAAATACTCAAAACTAGCGTTCTAATATTCATATACCTAAATATAAAAACATTTTTTTTTAAAAAAACCACTTCAACGATTTGAATTTTGTTTTGTATATTTGTATATATTGATATTATTTTAAGTAATCAAATGGCATACTGTTTTTTGAGCTTGTAAGTATCTTAACAGTTGTTCATCACATTAAAAGACGATTCAAATGATTTTTTATGTTCCTATTTTTTCTTTAATTACTTGTTTATTTCAAAAGGTCCCCACTTCCAGCGGCAGGCTGAAATAAAGTCAAATCTGGTCACGGCTGGCGGATAGCGTCTACTATGCATTCAGAAGGACTGCAGTGCAGAAAAGTCGTTTAGGATTCGAATCCCGCTTTTTGCGGCAGGCCAAAAGAAAGTCTTATCTGGGCCCGGCCTTCAGATAACGTCTTCTATGCACTCAGAAGGAGTGAAGAGCAGAAAAGTCGTTTAGGATTCGATCCTCGCTTTCAGCGCCAAGCTGAAAGAAATTCTAATCTGTGCCCGGCCTACAAATAACTACCATATACTCAGAAGAGGTTTAGAGTAGAAAAATCAATGGGAATCGTTCCCCACCTCCAGCAAAGGCCAAGGGAAATACAATCACGGTCAATAATAATAATAATTATAATAATAATAACATAAAATAAAAAAAGAGAGGAGGAGAAGGCTCAACAAAACGGTACGAAATATACTAAAAAATTCAGTGAAGCTTCTGTCTCGGTTGAGTTAATTAATTTAATCCATTCCAGAATAAATTAATTAAATTCAGATTGGTTTTCTTCCTTATGTACTCTTTATTGGTAGACACACACCATAAAGGCAGAAGACAATTCTGTTCGCAAATTACACTTCCCCATATTAAGTTTCCTGCAAAAATTAGTGTGAACTGGTAAAACGAATGATAATGTACAACAGTAAGAATATATTTTTTTTCTATGATGAGTAGTGGGTATGGCGCAGGGTTAAAAGTCCAGAAGCCAAAAGTCTATAATGGGCTTAAATGCATTATGAACTTATAACCCACCTAAGTATGCCAAAAGTCCGGCAAAATTCTTATACACTACTGGCTTAGAGTTTGTTGAATTTTATTCGCTATAGTTATTCATAAATACAGCACTCAGAGAAAAAAGTCAGGTAAATAATTAACCTGGGTCCTGTTAAATTTTCAATATTACCATATTCAAGTTGATTGAAGAAGATGAAATGTTATTTTAACACCGAATTCTGGTAAACAAGACAAGAATATAGCGCTTATTTTACCTGAGATCAAGTATTTTTAACACTGCTTGTTATGAATTTCTATTTTACCACAAATCAGGTTGAAGTAACATTTTATATGGTTATTTTCACTACATTTATCTGTTGAATTTAACCTCATCTGCCAGTTAATTTTTGTACGTGACACCAGTGTTAAAGCACACACACAGAGGCCATCCGAATAAAATTATTTAAATTTAACCTGGCTGCTTGTTATACTAGCCCTCTACAAGCGTTGAAACACACTCACAAGCCAGGTTATTTCAACGTGACACCAGTGTTGAAGCACATACAAACACAAGCCATCCAAACAAGGTCAGTTTCAACTTATTGATATTTGAGACAAGTTTTTTATGCAGCGAAGTGGCCCAGGGGATGCGTACTATCTCCATGTGTGAGAAGTTCCCAGTTCAAAACTAAGTGAGTATCACAAAGTAATTTTAAAATAAAATAACATACTAATAAATGTCTATACTTTCAGATTAATGCAAAATGTGTTGGACGGTAACCAGCGTTAGAGATGGGGCATAAAAGCATGGATCCAAGATATAAGAATTACCGGATACAGGTTTAATTTAACATTAAATCATGTTTAATTAACTTGATCTTCATGTTAAATTTATAGGACGTTGAACATTTTATTTATGTTTTTGAACTAGATTTTCATGTAAAATTAACTAGATTTACAGGTTAAAATAGCATGATTTTTAGATAAAATTAACAGTTTTACTTTTTTAAGGCAGTGTTAACTTTACATGAAACCAACGTTGATTTAACACGACATTAAAATCAGGTATCAGGTTAAGCAGTTAACCTGATCTACCGACTTGAAAAATAACAACCAGAAAATCAGGTATAATAAACCAGAAATTGGTTGGTTATACCAGCTTTTTTCTCTGAGTGAGTGCATGCACCCAGGATTAAGGCGTATAAACAGTGAGGTGTGTTTGGGTGGGCATGCTGCCGTTTGCAATCCCCCTGCTTGGGATCGCTATAGGAACTTGGAGTAGGTGGAGGTTCGGTGTATGACTTGACTTATGGACTTTTGACCCACTTTCTGAAAAAAGCTATGAACTCTCGAGCCTCTTCCCTCCGGGGTTTTGGCTTACTCTTTAGTGAGTTATTAGTTCATAATGCATTAATAGAATTCTAACCCACCGAAGGGAGCCAAAAGCCATTATGATTGAGTTTAAATACTCAATGCTATTATGGACTTTTGGCTTCTGGACTCTTAATCCTGCGGCAGTGGGTATTCATCGTACTTTCAGCGACTTGCTGACAAGTATAAACCGTTGCATAGTTTCGGAGTTTGATTTGCGAACTTTCTGTGCTGCATAGACAAAATGAGGGAAACTTTATTAACGCTTATATTGAGTTATTTAAATTTGCATTTTAATTGATAATATTAGACAAATTTAAGTAAACAAATTGGTCGTCGCGAATTAAATTTGAATTTAAATATTCAAATTTCTCTTATATTATCAATTTATTGAAATGCAAATTTTAGTAATTCTACCACATTCTCTAGTTTTTTCGAAGAACTAAGGTTTATGAATGTGTTAAATCCTAAATTTCCTTTATTCGCCGCTCGTTGGTCGCTCTCATTTGGATGGTCCTTTACACTATAACTCAACTCAAAGTCAAAAAAATTGAGGCGAAAACAGCTTTTCGAAAATCTTAAAAATTTTCAATAAAAAAAAAAAAAAGAAATCGATCATATTTGTAATACAAGTGGTTGATTTGATAGTGAGATTTTCAATCTGTTTTTTTCATGAAATAAATAAAAGAAATTTAAGTAAATAAATAATTAAAATAAGTTTTCTTAAGTTATTTAGAATAATTTCTTTTATTTATACAAATGTTCCTTTTTACAAGCTGAAATAAAATAAAACATAATTTTTAAACAAGGTTTTTAGTATTTAACGTCGAAGCTCTGAAAATGCTCATAAAACAAATATTTTTTCTTTGATCTTAAAAATAAGGACACTTTGACTTCCTGTATAATCCGAATCCTTCGACCTATTTTAAAATTTCTTTCGGCTTTTGAAGCTTATATTTTCTAATCTAGTAAAAATAGTAGTTTTGGATTTTTAAAACACATGAAAATTGAATTTTGCAAGTACTTTTGCAAAAAGGCCCCACGATGCGGCCTTAATTAATTTGTATTGGGAAAAAATTTGTATGAGAAACAATTTTTTGTCCGATCTACTCTTTTTGCTTATTTATTTAATGCATATAATTTTGAATAAAATTATATGGGGGTTAAAATATTTATCCCAACAAAATTGATGAATTATCTTTATTTGCAGTAGGTCAATTCCCATTCAAAATTAAATTAAAAAAAAATGTATTTGTGGGAAAAAATGTACCCCAAAGTAAAAGAGGATAACATTATAGGTGGGTACATCTATTTTAATTCAAAATAAAAAAAAAACAGCTTAACTCAAGATTATCTAATGCTTACCTTGCAACCTTCTGCGTTAAAATGTGCCTCACACAGCAGACCTTTTATTATTCTAAAATTATGCCAGTCTATAAATAAAAATATGAAATTCATATTTGGCTTTGAATATTTTAAAATGGTTAGTGGGATTTTTTTTTTTTTCAAAGCTAATATGAACCCAATATTCATTCATCGCAAATACCAAACTAATGTTTTTTATTACCCTTTATTTACAAAAATTTTTTAATGGGTGAATTTATTATTAAAAGTTGAAAGGGCATACGTGATGCATACATGGTACATTTATAAACATAAAAAACAAATAAAAATGAACGAAATGGGAAGATTTTAATAAATTAATTAATTTATTAAAACCAATGTCAGCTAACTTTATGTATTTATATTTTTATATTAAGAAAAAGTTAATGAAACAACAACAAATATTATTTTGATTATATCCGCTAAGATAGGAAATGTATATTCGCATGATTTAAGAACTGATTTTTACTTAAAGCCTAATATCGAAGATGACTATTATGGAATTATGGCAATGACCCTAATGTATAGCTTCTGTTTTAATAATACAGCAAGTTTGCAAGACATAAACTTAAACAAATATGAATATCTTTTGATGGTGATTTTAAAATATATAAATAGTAATACAATCCGAGGCATTCAGTATCATTTCGAGAGGATTCTTTAAGAGAAGACATAAGAAAAACATTTATACAATATGCGTGCTTTTGTGGTAGGAACACAAAATCTTTTAACTATAAATTATTGTTTTGTATTAATATCCTTTTGTTTTTTTTTTTTAGATTTTAAGTGTTATTGCAGTTGCATCTGCTGGACGATTAGGCTACAACTACCAACCAGGAGTATCTGGATCTAATGAATTCATTTCATCCGGATCGGGCCTCAATTCTCTTCTGGCTGGAGCACCAGGTGGTAGTTTTATCGTGGGCAACTCAGGATTTGGAGGTGATTTTGGAGGACAAGTTCAAGGATCTGGTATCAGATATGGAATTAATGGTGGTTCAATTGGCTCAGGACTTGGCAGTGGAATCAACTATGGATCTGTGGGTCAATCATATGGATCAGGATTGGGCATTGGAAGTGGATCAATTGGATCTGGTATCGTTGGAGGATTGGGATCTGGAATCAACTATGGATCATCTGGTTTAGTTGGTGGAGGTGGTGTCAGCTATGAAGCCGGAACAAATCGTGTTATTGATGGTGGACTCAGCAAGGAATACTACATCTTCTCTGCTCCCGAGGAACCAATTCAAGAAGGACACAACACTCAAAGTGTCAGCACATATCTGAAGAAGAATCTTCGTGTTATCTTCATCAAGGCCCCAGAAAACAACGGAATCCACAATGCTGCCCTTCAAATAGCCAAACAAGCAACTGAAGACAGAACTGCCATTTATGTTCTGAGCAAGGAACCTGATGTATCAGAAATTGCCACTCAAGTGCAACAGATTAGTGAAAATGTTCGTGCTAAGCCAGAGGTCCGTTTCATTAAGTACAGGACACATCAGGATGCTCTTAATGCTCAACGTACTATTCAGCAGCAGTATGAGGCTTTGGGTGGAACTTCTCAGAGCTCCAATGAAGGTATTGCTCCAGTTTTGAACTTTGCTTCTCCAGCCGAAGCAGTTCACCACCATATTGGACATGGCATCAGTAGTGGATCGAGTTTGATTGGATCTGGTTCATCAATCAGCTCTTCCTCATCGGGTATCAGCTCTGGCAAATCAGAAAACGAATATCTGCCCCCGGCTGTTAAGAAATGAGGAGTGTGTTTTTTTGAAAATAATTATTTGGACATTGCATTGTTGAGGTTGAAATATACTACGAAAAATAAAATTTTGAAATGAAAAAAAAATATATTTTGTTTCTATTTTTTACTCAAATTTGTGACATTTTTCATACATTGGTTGAGTTAAACAGTTTTTTTTTGGCGAAAGTTTCCAAGCCAATTCTTCTCAAACAAAGAATTATCAAATCCAAAGTTGAATCGAAGAATTAAATCTTATCTGTCATCAGATATGCTGTTCACGTCACATACATAATGTCCGTCCAACCTGTCAAATCAATGTCTGCCTCCTCCTTCCTCATATAGTAGTGGTAGGTTGTCCAATCAATCGATTATCCTTTAATACGCAAAAACCTTAAAAAAAGAACATAAAAGACGACGACGTATGCCAAACGTCTTCACTCAAGGATAAACGTTATTTAATTTACTCAGACCTTATAGATTTCCAATTCAATAGTATTTTCAACAGTACTGACCATATATGAAGGGATCCTTATACGTGCATGATATTCTGATTGTTCATCGATTAAGTTCAACTTTAAGGCTATCGACATCATTGAAGTTCTATATGCCATCAATATATGGCCACGAGGATAATCAAAAAATTAAAATCTCTTTATTTAACCCACCAGAGCCAACAAAAGAAACAAAAAAACAGAAATGGTAGATATGTGTGAGTGTGGATGTCTGTGATTCTACATTTCCTCTTCATCTATTCATGCGAATCGGTCATCCTTGATGTAATGCTATATCCCTTAATCAAAAAAAACATAGGATGAAAAAAGTGAATTCATTTTTATATTCCATGTGGGGGAAACGGAAGGACTTTTCTTTTTTCTTCCTTTGGGAATTATTTTGGCAACGAACGTCCATCGTATCGTACCTACCGTCCATCCCAAAAATTTACTCGACTGGATTTGTTTTCGTTACGCAGGATGGTTATCAGGATTATGGAGTTATAATGACCGTGGTTTTCTGCACGAATGCCTTTACCTAACATTTTTGTTTTATATTATGTAAGGGATAGGTAGGAATTCTGGTTTTGGTTCAGCAACAGGAACAGGAAAATTTTTGTTTTGATATATAAGGAAACAAAAATAAACTGTGTAACAATTTAATTTTTATCTTTAAGTGAATATTTTCTTAATTCATTAATTAAACTTTGCATACCAGTACATACAGCACACAATATCTAAGACACCCCTATTACGGTTGTTAGTTATTAAATTAGATTTTTAAACTTAAATGATTTAGAAATTAATCAACTATTCTTGTCCAATTTTCAATTTTTTTGTGATAAGCAACGGTCTGCATCATTTTCAATGATTTTTTGAGTAGGGTTTTTAACAACCGATCCTCTTCCAGCAACTCGTACATATGAATCATCAATGGTTGAGACCCTGTTGCGCCACCAAATTTATTTATTTATAAATTTGATTTAACTCAGAATAAACTCAATTCATCATTCACGAACTGGTTCTTAGGCTTGTGTAGTTAGCGAACGAACTATTTCTAGTTCTAATTCTAGTTCAGTCAACCTAAACTCTTACTTCATTTAGTTCGTTAATTTTATTCAAAGAAAGAGAAAAGCTCATTCATTTATTTTTTTTATATTTTCTTTTGTGTTTTTTTAATAGAGCATAAAACCTGAGTTCAATGTTGAGTTTACAGTTTTAACAACGTTTCGATTTTTGACTCTTTATGAAGCATTAGGCATTTTTCTTTTTCAGCACTTAGCAAAGAATGAAGTAAGGCTCAAGCTATTGGAGTTTGCTCTGAGCAAAGTATGGTCAGAGCTCTCCAATATAATTTTGAAACACATTTTGCAATGCGTTCAACCCATTTAAATTTACTTTCATCTGACAACAGGCCAATTAAAAACTCGAACAATTAAAAAATATGAACGCTCAGCTATTTCCTCATTTCGCTGGGTCTTTTTTTCGTGACCTCATGGACCGTATTTTGCTAGCTTCAATTTAAAAAAGAAATACAAGTTAAGCGCTCTGAGTGCACTGAGCTAAAAAAGGAACACACATTTTTTTTTGACAGTTCAGTGCTATGCTCAGAGCGAAAAAGAAAAACGCCTTTTATTGAGCCCTTGCCATGTTCCAATTCCTGAATAGCAATATATCTCTGTCAAAAACTTTTGTTTTAAGATGTAAATTGAGAGCAAAACAACTGGCAAAATTTTCATTGAAGACTTTTAAATTTTATATGGTCCAAATGTCCTTGAGTTTATTAGTTTTAGCCGTTTCCCAACAGCCATGAAAGAGCTACTAAAGAATATTGAAATCATTTCTGAAAAAAAGATTAAGATTTTGAAATCTAATAGAAACGTGATAACATCGCACTTTTGACTGTCACAATCGAGACCCACACAGACTTAAGATAAGGCGTTCATAGTTCAATAATTTTTAATAATCACATGCCTCTATTATGTTCCAACTGAATTTGAAAAATAAAATAAGTTTTTTAGCAACTTGGTGCTTTTTAAATTTATTTTAAATGTCTTTAGAGATCATATTTTAACGTGTAACTAACAAGTATTTTTTTATTGACTATTGAACTAAATTGAACTTAAATGAATAAACTAGTTCAGTAGCGTAGATTGAACTTAATTGATGGCTCACTCAAATAAACTTAACTACCCATCTCTACTGGCCCTAATTCCCTTATTCTGAGGTCTCACCTATAACATATCATTATTTTTTAAGCCGGATGGTGATGGAACTAGGACCTTCATCTTTTAATTTAAATAAAACAGTAATAACTATAACAATTTTAATCAAATCTTACCATCACCATACTTTTGATGAGTGTTTACAAAGGAACATTCACGAATCGAAGAATGGTTAGCTGTATAATTTGTCGTTAGTTAGTTGTTTATTAGTTGTAATAACTAAGAATTTGTTTTGTATATTTTCAGTTTTTTTTTTTTTTGAAAAAATTTTGTTCAAAAAAATAATTTTTTTTTATCAAAAACTACCCCAAAACTAGGAATAGAAAAAAGATTTGTTAAAAAATTTATTACAAATCACATTTTCTACAACTTTCCTTTTTTCATTCATAATGTCTTATAATATATTTTATCAGCTCTAAAAATTGAATCCAAACTGTTTGATTGCTTCAGATCAGATATTTTAGATTTAAGACCTCTACTACGCTATTACCCGACCACATCGCTGCGTGCAGCTCCTTACTCAAAACACATGTGTATTCTCTTAAATCATACACATGACTCCAACATCTTTTGAGTATTAAATTTTTATACAGAAATGTAGTTTTGATTTAAGCTTTATTTCAATATATTGGTCTTGTAGATCCGAGCATTGGAAGCAAAGATATAATTTTTTTAAGCCAAGAAAATCGACATTTTTTTTTAATTTTGTATTTTTTTTAGATTAAATTAAATTTTAAGTTGGAAAATTAAGATAAGTGCCACTGTCTTCTCTACCATTGCTTTTAACTATAAAAGACCATTTACATGTTTGTAGAGGAATGTTGAGACAATAACTTTTTGAACATAATTTTTCAAATTTGTGAATTTTTTCATTAATATTTTCATTTTGAAAAGTGAAAATCAAACCGATGTAGGACTCAATACGCTCTCTAGTAAGAAATAAACTGAATATTTAAAAAAAAAAAATTGTACAGGAATGTAGCCGGAGATTTATCCATTCTATTAAGACTTTTACTTTGAAGATCGGAGAAATTAAAACTGAAGTTATAAGCTCTCCAATCGATTTACTTTAATGCTACTGTGTATAACGTTACTTTTCTCCACTGAACCTAGGCATCAGTCGACGCTCAACGAAAAACCACTAATTGATGCGATGCTGTGCAGCAAATATAGGAATAGAGATAGAGACATCGTGCAGCTCTGGGTCGGACTGCCATGCAGCTCTTGAGATTTCTGCTCCCATAAGAACCTGTGGAATTTTTTTTCGCTGCATGAAAAAGGCTGCATGTGTATTTAAACCTTAATTCTACAAATAATGGAATTTTGCCGGCTCCGTTGATATTTTAAAAATCGTTCAAGTATTCGATGTGATTTTTTGTATAGCTGTTAATCTAATCGATATCTTACATCTACATGTAGGTACACGGCTAGACAAAATTATTAAGATCTGATATATTTTCATTTCTAAAAAAATGCTTCTTAATGTCTTGTTTTCAGTCGACCGTTCCTTGATGTGTTTCCTTCCCGTTTTCGAAAAGATAAATTCTTTCCATTCTCTTATTTTAGTTCTCAAAAACCAGATGAATCTTCAATTATTGACGATAGATAACATATCTTTTTTGTTATATCTAATTGAATACATTTTTAGCACTACTTTATTTTATTAAAAAAACAATTTATTAACCTTTGACACCCAGATTCTTAATCAGTCCCCTGAAATATTGAAACAAACAAAATTATCGTTAACTAAGAAAATTAACTTAAGTATGAAAACAAAATTGTCCATCTTCAGCTCTACACAAGCCTAGAATCTTTTAGGCCCATTATGTATCAAATTACGCCGCACTTTAAACGAAATACTTGAATCTTAACCTTTCTTGATTATTTCGCAGTTTACCCAGAGGCTATATAAGCCCCAATCTAGAGTGTTTGACTTAAACTGGCAGATTCAAATAAGGACTTTCGGAGGGCGTAAGCTCTTATGAGCTCAGGAGCATGGTGCTCAAATCACTCTTCATCGAACTTTTCCGTCTGGCCTGTAGCCGAGTCTGTTTGTAACGGGTGATTTTTTAGCTGGTTTGGTTTTGGCAACACTGGTCTTGACAGCTGACGTGTGTTTAGTACCTTGTGTCACTGTCAAACAGCTTCAGTTTGGTTTGCAATTTAACCATGGATCGTCTTACAAATAAACAACGCTTGCGAATTATTGAATTTTACTATCAAAATTCGTGCTCGGTTCGAAATGTTCATCGCGCGCTGCTTCCATTTTATGGTCGGCATTCTCGACCTTCTGAGCAGTCTATTCGGAAGATTGTGACCAAATTTCGCACCAAATTTACTTTGTTGGACATTAAACCACCAACACGTTTACGTACTGTGCGTAGTGAAGAAAATATTGCGGCCGTATCAGCTAGTGTGAGAGAAGACCGCGAAATATCAATTCGGCGCCGTTCCCAGCAGTTAGGCCTTTGTTACAGCACTACGTGGAAAATTTTGCGGAAGGATTTGGGCGTAAAGCCTTTTAAGATACAGCTGGTGCAAGAACTAAAGCCAGCCGACCTACCACAACGCCGAATTTTTGGTGAATGGGCTCTTGGAAAGCTGGCCGAGGATCCGCTTTTTTATCGAAAAATTGTGTTCAGCGATGAGGCTCATTTTTGGTTGAATGGGTACGTAAATAAGCATAATTGCCGCATTTGGAGTGAAGATCAGCCAGAAGCATTACAACAGCTACCAATGCATCCCGAAAAAGCCTCTGTTTGGTGCGGTTTATGGGCCGGCGGCATTATTGGGCCATATTTCTTCAAAGATGATGCGAATCGCAGCGTTACTGTCAATGGTGAACGCTACCGAGCGATGATGACAAACTTTTTTTTGCCCGAAATGGAAGTTCTTGACTTGCATGATATGTGGTTTCAACAAGACGGTGCCACATGCCACACAGCACGCGAAACAATGGCGCAATTGCGAGGCGAGTTTGGTGAACAGTTAATTTCACGTTTCGGGCCGGTCAATTGGCCGCCTAGATCGTGCGATTTGACACCATTAGATTATTTTTTGTGGGGGTATGTCAAGGCTAATGTCTATAGGGACAAGCCCGCTTCGATTGACGCACTGGAAGCCAACATCCATGCATTCATTCGTGAGATACCGGCCGATATGTGTGAAAGAGTATGCCAAAATTGGACTCAGCGGATGGGCTACCTGAGACGCAGCCGCGGTCAACATTTGCATGAAATTATCTTTAAACATTAAATTGCAAGGTTCAAACTATCGATTCAAATAAATATTTCATTCATTTTTTCGAATTTTTTGTGTTTTTTTTTTTAAAGTTCTAAACCTCTTAAAAAATCACCCGTTAGTATCCAGTGCTTTTCTGAGAATAGGCTGTTATTTTCTTCAAGAGCACCACCTTTTTCTGTCTTCAAATGGGCTGATTATGCCCTATCTGGAGTCTAGATCCTATTAAGCAATCTTATTCATAGCTTCCAAAGAGTTCGTTTTAGATCTTAATATATCAAGGTTGTTTGTCTTCTAGGAAAACTTTTTTTTAATCCGCTTCAACTTGAGAAATATGTATGAGCACGTAGAATCTACCGATGCATTTTAAACTTTTTTTTATTGTTGCCCAATGGAAAATGGTGAGTTTGTAGGCAATTTTCGTTAACCGCCGTTTTAAAAATCACGTTTTAGCCAATATCTTGAGAACGGTTGACTGTACAAAAAATATGGTAAAATGTTTTCACAGGAAATTTAAGGGAACGGGTCGTTATTCTTAATTCTAAAATTCTGTTTGACGAAAATTCTGTAAATCTAAAATTATAATATTTCTTCAATATAAATTTAGGCTTCCCTACCAGAAATATCTACTTGCATGAAAGTTTTCTGATTTCTCATATATTAGTTTTAAAATTAATAAAAGGGAACCAACAAATATTTGGAACTCTAGTAATCGAATAAATTATTTCATTTGGTTGAACGGTTAGCTTTGTAGAGCGAGTCAAAGTTGATAAATATGTATCGTGAAGAAATTATGTTTTACTTTTTTTTTAATCGATGTGTATACAAACTAGGGAAAAGAATGCATTGTTAACTATCAAAAGAAATTTTGAATACCGAATATTTGATATCTAGAATTTTGGAACACAGAACTATGAAATACAGAATTTTAGAAAACTGAATTTTTGATTTACAGAATCTTGGAAATTATATTTTGGCATTTACAGAATTTTCAAATACAGAATTTTGGAATACAAGATTTTGTTTTCCGAGTTTTGGCACATACAGAGTTATGATCCCAACCCGTAATTTAATTATCTTTAATAAAGAGATTAACTTATTGAAAAATTTGATGAATATACGTTTAGTGTATATTCATCAATGAAACAAAATTTGTAACATATACTTTTCCAGACGTTTCGACAGGGGTTACTGTCTTCTTCAAGGGGAACAATATAACATACAAAAATATAAATAAAGTTAATCAAAATACAATGCACCAAAATTACAATTAAAGTTACCAGGGAGCTGGTGGGGCGTTTTGCTTAAAGTGCTTTATACCCCTCGAAATTTGGTGGAATTACTATATTTGTATCAGCCCAAACTCCATGGTAGACACCTGGCAGTGATACCGTGACCCTATGCTCACCTAAATGAACTTTTAAAATATGAAAAAAAAAACAAATAGAGATGTTAAAATGTCTTACACTGCTCCAAAGTTTGAGAGCATACAATTTGAATCTGGGCAAACTACATATAAATGGGACCAAGCAGGCAGCGATACCATGGTCCCATTAACCTTGAGGACGTTCTCAGAATATCGATCAGGGAGGGATGGGAGTTGCAGACTAGTTTAAAAATTAATATTAGCAAAGAACATTCATAGATATAATAGCTTAGTCGAAGGAAATAATATTACCTATATATGGGTTGGGTTGGATAAAGGTTTATCTATTCACCTATAAGTTCATAATAATCATCCATGCTATAAGGCACCCTTTTCCAAACGTGTTGTTTACCCTTCGGCTTCTTGGAACAAGGAAGAATGGCGTTCTAACAAACAAACAAACAAAAAACTCAAATACGACATGAAGGAAATTGAAATCGAATATTCATTTGCAGCCAAACGACAAACACCGAAGACGCAAATTGCTTTCGATTGGAAAAGTATGTCGTCACAGAAGAGCAAGAGATTTTCTTTATCGCATACGTAATTTAGTTGTGCACTTGAAGGTTTCATTATAGCCTTCTTCAATACAGGTACATACATATACTTATACTGTATACGCATTTAATGAAGCAAAGCACATCTGTGTCACATCTAAGGCCACAAGCTCCATATGTATGAATATAGGAATATGTGCAAAACTGATTTTTCCATTTGCCATTGCCACTTCAAAACTGAAAATACATGATGGAACATGAGAAAATAAATCTCAAATCCATGGAATGTGACAATTTTCCGATACCATGCTGGGATAAGAGGACTCTTAAACAGCCTCTTAACAAACTCAACTCACACGCACACATGACACTTGAAAAGGCTTTTATTTCTGTGATAAGTTCACCTCAAGAGCACATTAGCGACTTACACCGTCATTCTGTTGATGTGTCGACTTTATTCACTTGAGAGTTTTATTCTTTATCAGTGTTGATGAGATAAACTCTCAAGTCGACACGAGACACGACACACCATACCCTTCGGACATAAAAAAATTAAGTTTTCAGCACGAATGTTGCAAAATATTGGTAAAAGTAGATTTTATCGAAAATCATTTTTGTAGCACCTGCATCTAGCTGATTACACATTTGACAGTAGGAATTGGGAGAATCAATGGAAGGCATATTTTTAGAATTGTTTTTGAATTAATATTTCAAGCTCAATATCTTCCCCTAACCTTTTCTTTAAGTGATGGATCCTGATTAATTTGTCGGTTACATAAAAATCGGTTCATGTTGAGTAAGTACTCAAAATGCGACGCTAGCTCCATGAGTTTTTCCCCGCCAAAGAGGTTAAAATATGAGATGAATTACTTCTATCAAAATGATAACAATTCCAGAAAAAAAAATGTCACCAGAAGATAGCAGCTGTTTATACAGTAGACCGACATTTCCATAACAAAAGGTTTCAATGTTGACTTTTATTTAAAAGAAAAAAGAAGTTTTTCTTGTTAAAAAAAAATTAAAAATCCCGCGGGGTCATGTTTCAGGAAGGAACAGGCAAGGCATCGTATGGTTTTTTTTGTTTATTAAAACCAGATAATTCTCATTATATACAACCGCATCGAACCCTTAAAAACGAAAATTGTATAAAAATTAGAAAATAACATAACAAGAGGATAATTAGCAGTAATTTCGCCGCAGGATATTTAAACAAGAAAAAACAAATTCCTTTTTAACCTATTTCAGAATTTCTTTTAAGTTTTTTTTTTTGTTGCTCCCGTCAGTTCTAGGTATCGCATATTGGTATAATGGAAGTATTTTTTTTTCATCCCTCGAGATGTGTGAATGATTACGCTGTGGGGGCTTCAAACACGCTTTTAATCATATACAATTAATTGAATTTTAAATTTGTTTGAATTTTTTAACAGGCTAAGTCAAATAATTCTAAATAAACAATCCAAAAAATTTGAAGCCATTTATTCGATAGATAATATTGTGGAACATGACAGTTCGCACAAGGCTTAACTTGGAAAAGATGCATGAACTTTTACATGCCTCCCATGTTAAACTCATCCTATATCAATAAATGTATTTACGACACAATTAATAGAAAGCAATTAATTTTACATAAGATCTCCCTCCTATTTTTTTGGAAAATGCCTTTTGTATGATTTGAAATGATTGATACAAAAAAGAACTGCTGCGGTAGATTATATAGGTTTTAAGAAGGATTACTTTTCTTTTAATATAAAGAAAATATGAAAATCTTAATCCACCAACAGTCTTCTGTTTTTCAATTCAAAGCGAAACAATCGTGTTTCATTGTCGTCAAAGTCTTTTTGTTCTTGTTTATTGTTATGAACATATTTTGTTTCTTAAAAAAAAAAAAAACTGACAATAGGTATACTGATGCATTAACAAGGGGGTGCAATGTATCAGATGACGATTATTAGAGACAAATAAAATGTCTGCCTAAATAAACTCAGACAATAGGATTGCGACGAAACAAAAAAATTGTTTGAGTTGTATCTAAGTAGTTTTGAAAGACATCAAGTTATTAGCAAAAAATATGACCAATAACAACCATGTTATGAATTAGAAACTATCAAATAAATCAAGGATATCACTGTATTTTTCGTGAGTTTTGAAATATAAACACACTTAGTGTGCCCTGAGGATGTCCTAACCAAACGAAACACGTCGGTCAAATTGTTAAAAATAAAAAGTTTTATAAGCCTTGGGACAAAACTACAAGTGTTTTTATCTATATATTTCAAGATGTCATTGTTCCATCAAGTGCCTACAAAATGCTCTGTTGAGCTTATCAAAGCTCTTGAATTTTGTTATTATTTGCAAATAGTTTAACATTTTTAATATCAATCAATCATAGGAACCTAAGCAAATTAGACTTTCATTTCCAAATAAATTTCGACAAAGAAGAATTTTGACGGAGGCTTTTTGTTTTGACGCCTTTTGCATTTCTTAATAAGTATTTTAAATTTGTGTGATTTTTTACAAAATAGGGTAAGCTTGTGCTGCCTTGATTCGTAAATATTAAAAAAAAAATCGCCAATCAATAAATTTTACAAATGATTTTACTGCGGATATTAGGCATATTAAAAAAAGAAAGATGAGGTCTGTTTAGATTTTATTACTAACTGCCAAGGCGATAAAAAAATTAGCATTCATAAATATTTGCAAATTTACGCAAAATAATAAAACATTTTGGCTTTTAGTTAGCACCGCCTCTTTTGATTATCAAAACTTAAGATGTGCTGTATAATTGTGCCTCACTTGGGCTGCGTTGTGCCGTTAACATTAAATAAAATTCTTTTGAAATTTCGCAGTGTTGTTAAAATTAAAATTTTGTGAAAGTGAAGTTTGGGCTGCCATATGTGCGGAACAGATAAAAAATACTCTCATATTTGTTTAGTTTAGTTTAGTTTATTTATCAAGCAGAGTTTAACAAAGCTCTTATAGATTACGATTTAGATAATAAATAAATATAACAATAAATAAAAATTAGTAATAAATATATATACAATTGGTGTTAGTACGTACTTAAGTAAATAATAAATAAGATATATGTGATACATTAAATTTAGGTAACTAAGTATGTCAATTAAACATTAAAACAAGCATGACATTTTTTTTTAAACTTTCTCTTGAACAGAGTTTAAAAATATCAATAAGGTGTAAAACACTATTAACTTCTTTGATGCAACGTGATATAGGTTCATTTCTTCCATAGTTACTTCTAGAAAATTCATCACGAAGGTAGAAAACCCCATACGGAGGCTTCTACACGGGAAATACAAATTAATTCGTTCGAGCAGGTAAGAACAACTTATGTGATTGTTTAAAATATCTTTCACCATCATTATTGAAAAATATTTCCATCAACTCAAGCGTTTGCATACCAAAGAGCTGGCACCTAACAGTATATGGAGGCCTTTCGATGCTCCAATTAAGTTTATTAAAAGCGTATCTTGTAAAGCATTTTTGTACTCTTTCAATCCTTAAGGAATGAGTATTGTAATACGGGTTCCAAACAACACTACAATACTCGAGATTAGATCTGACAAAGGCTGAGTAAAGACATTTTAGCGTATAAGGATCGGAGAATTCTTTTGTATTTCTTCTAACAAAGCCGAGCATCTTAAAGGCTTTATTAACTATAAAATCGATATGGAAGTTAAAAGAAAGTTTATGGTCAAAAATAACTCCTAAGTCTTTTTTATGAGTAACTTTTTCTAACACCATTTCGTTAATGGAGTAATCAAACACAATGGGCGAATTTCCCCTATAACACGAAAAACTCTGACATTTAGAGACATTCAAAAAAAGTTTCTACTACACCAAGATGCTAGTCTATTCAGATCATTTTGCAATAGGAGACAATCGTCAACAGATTTAATGAGCTTGAAAATTTTTACAACATCAGCGTACAACAAATAATTGGAAAATTTGAAAGTTTCCGGAATATCGTTTATAAGAAGATAAAAAAATAAAGGTCCAATATGGCTCCCCTGCGGAACACCTGAGGTGACTCTAATATCTTTTGATGTTAAATTACCTATTTTGACCAATTGGATCCGCTTAAATAAGTATGAACCTATCCATTCTAAAAACTGTGAGTGAAAACCCAACGCAGACAATTTATGAACAAGAACCTCATGATTTACCCTATCAAAGGCCTTGGCAAAATCAGTGAAAACTATATCTGTCTGACAACCTTTTTCAAATTCTTTAACAATGGAGTTACACAAAACAGTGAGATTAGAAGCTGTTGATCTGCCTGCCACAAACCCATGTTGAGTTTCAGCAATTATGTGTTTAGTAAAAAAGTGAAGTTTATCAGAAACAATTTTCTCGAACAATTTTGGAATGACAGATAGCTTACAAATTGGTCTATAGTTGGATACTTGTTGTCTCGATCCTGATTTGAAAATTGGAGAGATGAAAGATATTTTTTATTCATCCAAGAATAGACCAGTTTGTAGAGACATATTAAAAATCAAGCAAAGGGGTAGTGCGAGGGATGATGCACATTTTTTTATAACTTTGGGAGAAATGCCATCCGGCCCAGAACCTTTATTTTCATTTAAATCACTCAAAGCATCAAATACTTCCACTCTACTTATACTAATGCTACCTACATCAACAACATTACATGGAGTAAACTCCGGGAGTACATGAGGTGATGTAGAAGAATACACTGATTCAAAATAGTCGGCGAAGAAATTGCAAATGGTTGATAAATCACTAGATATGCTGCCGGCAAACTCCATGCAATTCGGTAATCCTGTTGATTTTTTCTTTGAGTTTACAAAGTTCCAAAAGTTTTTACTGTCAACCTTGATTTGCGATTCAACATTTAAAATAAAATTGTTATATACAAATTTATTAAGCACATCAAACTCTTTCTGTAAAGTTAGATACTTTTGATGGTTAACCAAAATAGTTCTATCCTTTTTATAGTTTTTATAAGCTTTGTTTTGTCTATTTTTAAGATTTGATAGCGTTTTATTAAACCAAGGAGGATTGGAATTCTGTTTAGCATTTTTTTTCGGAATAAATCTATCAGAAGCTTGACTTAAATGCAATTTGAATATCTCAAACGCTTGAGTTAAATCTTGATTTAAAAACATGGTCTCCCAATCAATAGAATTAAGAAATATATTCATTGCATCAAAGTTACCACGTTTGAAATTATAGAACTCGATAATGTCATGAGAGTTTGAGATGCAAACCAATAACTTACAATTAATAGTTAGACATACATGATGCATAGTATTATTTACACCTGGAAAAATGTTTCTGTCTAAAAAAATTTCAAGTTCCTTATTAACAAAAACTAAATCGAGAAAGCGATTAAGCAAATTAGGGATATAATTTGACTGCGTTAGATTAAACTGACTATAAAAATCGACAACTGCACTCTCTATATCGGTTGAAACATTAAATGGCACTAAACAATTTCCATCATTATCTAACTTCCAAATAATATCGCCTATATTGTAGTCTCCAACAAATAAAAATCAATCTTGAGAAAGCTTTTAGTTAGTTAATTCGTAAAATTTTCACATTTGCATTTTTTTAACTAAACCAAAATGGCACAACTTTCTTTGAAATTAAAAAAAATCTTTTTAAAGAAAAGTCGAATTTTCAGAAGAAAAAGTAAAATATTAGTAAAGTTGGCAAATTTACGATTTTGAACTTCCCGTAGGAAATTTTTGTAATTGGTCCGTTGTATAGAACCAAAAAAGTTGACATATAGAATCAGAATCTATCATTTTTAGAGAGATGTCTGTGTTTGTACGTACGTTTCCTTCGCTTTTTTTCGTTCACCATACCTATCTCAAGAACGAAAAATGATATCGACTTCAAATACATTTTATTGTAAAAATAGTAGTTTCAATACGTACAGAAAGGACATTCAAAATAAATTCAAAGAGCGTTTTTTTTTTAACTTACGCAATTAAAAAAAAACGTTGTTATGTTCAATGAATGATGCTATCGACTTCGGGTTGATTTTATTCGATTCATATTGACGTAATAAGGATTTGATAAGAGTTTGAAAATATATTGAAATTGATAAAGGTTTTAGCTGAGAGAGAGTTGTCAATTTCAATAAAATCGCTCAAAGAACCACGGAGTTGCAATATGGTGACATATTTTTGAAACACCCTATGTTGAAAATATTTTTCATTTTCTTGTGTCAATTTCATTGAAATAGTTCAAAGCACACCGATTTGCAATGTGGTGACCCTCGGAGCGACTATACCCATTTCCATTCATATTCATTGGAAAAAGGCAGTTTTACTCGATAATTGTTTCGTCTTCATTTTTATTCTATTGAATTCAGCATTAATTACCTTGAAATCATGTGCCATATGTTTAGATTGTACCAAAATAATTTTTTCAGTTTTATAATCCAAAATTCCTCCTATTACTAGACCGCCCCCCCCCCCCCCCTCCTTCAGCAAAAAAGTTAATACGTAAACACTTTGTTTTTTTTTTAAACATATTTTGCTACATATGTGAACTTCAATTAAAATTAATATTAAAGAGGAGGTTTTTGGCTTTACTAAAGAGTATAGCATAGCGTTGTTAATATTTATAACCGTTGTTTTTAAATAATTTGTTCTGTTTTATGTAATTTTTTTTAGAAAATTTCCACTCCTGACTAAACGGGGGGAATTGAACTCTGGCTATTTTGTCAGCTTAAATGACTTGAAAATTATAAATTTTTAAATATTTCGTTTTGATTGGAAATTTAATTTTCTACAAAAAGTTTTTAGTATTAAATTTTCAAATTTGGCTCTTAGGTTCCAAGTTTGGCAATAATATTAAAAAGTGGCTTGTGTTTACCATTTAATAAAAAAAAGCAAGGGTGAATTTTGAAGCAAGAAAACATACTCAATTATAGTAACATCCCTTGAACTTAGTTATATACTTCTTATTTTTATTTTGATTCACTAGCCTTTAAATATAAAGTATACAAAAGATATTGTAAATAAAGGTATTTCTAAAGGTGCGCCGTCACACGGTGCAAGTAAAGTACTTGCAGCAATTGTTTCAAAAATTTTGATTTTAAAATAATCGTGCAAGTACTTGCAGAGAGCAGTCACACCAGGCAAGTAAATAGGCCCTTGACCTCTGGTACTTCATATATGTGAAATTTGATATCTAAAAGTGCCATCTAATTGGTCAGAAAAAGTCAACTAGTCCTAGAAATTGATCAACCCTAGATAACTTGTAGTAAAGGCTTAAAGTTTCTCAAGGTCAATAAATGTCACGCCCGATTTCTGGCACATCATTTAAGGAAATTTACAAAAAAAGTATACCAGTCGAAAGATCTTTAGATCGTGATAAAAGGTCAACTATTTACAGTTATTGGTCAGCCATAGTTTTTATTCTATGAATATTCATAATTCGTTTCAAGGACACAAAAAAAAAATCAGGCACCTCATTTAAGTCACTCCAAAAAATTAAGTATGCCATTTAAAAGGCCACTTCATGTTCTGTCCTAACCTGGTCAGCTATTTTCAATAATTGGTCAACCATACATATTTTTTAATGAAATTTGTAAAAATTGTATACCATCTGAAGGATCTCTCAATTACAATTGCAATTACAACTTAAGAAAGCCAGTTGTTTGTATGTATAATGCCAATCAGGGTTTAGAGAGGGACACAGCGCTGAATCTCTGATCAATCTTGTTATTGCTGACTGCAAGACAGCAGTACATCATCAGAAAATGAAAATAGCTGCTGTGTTTATTGACCTGAGGAGAGCTTTGACAGAGAACTTTGGACAGAGAAATTCTCTTAAAAAACTTTGCAACTATGGAGTAATAAATAAAGAACTGAGCTAGTTTCAATCATATCTGCAGAGGCATACGCAAAGAACTAGGGTGAAAGAAGCTGTCTCCGAATCGATTAATGTAAACCTTAAATTATTGTAAACAAAGACTGAAATTAAAATTGATAGCCAGGTGTACGAAGTTGTTGCAAATATAAAATATCTTGGAATTATGTTCGATAATAACAAAAAATTACAAAAAAGATTGGTTTCTTTGTGTATGAAGAAATCGGTCGGAATATGCTTATTCATAATGGCCTTAAATTTTTTAATTTGATTTGATTTGTTTATTTAGCAATATTTTTAGCTATTTACAACTTACTATTAATAATAAATAATAAAATTAAACATAAACATATGCATATCTATCTCTTACAAAGTATACAACTTTTTTCTTAAATATTTTCAAATTTGTTTCTGTTTTCAAATCATTTGGAAGCCCGTTAAACAATTTAAGGCCATTATGTGTAAGCATATTTTGTGCTGTTCGAGTTCTAAAATGTGGAAGACGAAAATCTGATCTATTTCTTACATTATGACTATGTACATTACTAACATAATTGATTTTATCACACAAGTAACTGGGAAGCATTCCATTTTTCATTTTAAAAACATAGACTAACACATTCATAATGGTTCTCTGATTTATACTAAGCCATTTTAACATACTTAACATACTTGCAATTGGTGTTAACCAATGACATTTTAAAATTATCCTCATTGCTTTATTTTGTAATTTTTGCAATCTATCTATCATCGTTATATTACCAAGATAAATTATGGTCGAGCAGTATTCAAAATGGGGCTTAATTATTGTATTATACACATTTATTGCACATAAAGTCGACATTCTTTTTCTAATTCTTGAAAAGAAACCAATCTTTTTTCCAATTTTCTTTGATATATAGTCAATGTGTGTATTAAATTCCAACTTATTATCCAACATAATTCCAAGATATTTTATATTTTCTACAACCTCTAACACCTGGTTATCAATTTTAATTTCAGTCTCTGATTCTCTATTAATATACATACACTTTGTTTTTCCCACGTTTAAGCTTAATTTATTCATATGAAACCATTTGTTTATCTCCATTAAATCAAAATTAATCTTTTCAATACATTCTTCAATGCTTTTACCAACAAAATATAATAAACCATCATCGGCAAACAGTTTTAAAAATGAATATCTAACAACCCTAGGCATTTCATTAACATAAATTATAAATAATAATGTTCCCAACACCGACCCTTGCGGAACTCCTAAATTAACATTAATCGATTCGGATACAGCTTCTTCCACCTTAGTTCTTTGCGTACGCCTCTGCAGATATGATTGAAACCAGCTCAGTTCTTTATTTTTCACTCCATATTTGTAAAGTTTTTTTAATAGAATTTCTCTGTCCAAAGTTTCAAAGGCTCTCCTCAGGTCAATAAACACGGCAACTATTTTCATTTTCTGATGTACTGCTGTCTTCCAGTCAGCAATAATAAGATTGATCAGAGATTCACAGCTGTGTCCCTCTCTGAACCCTGAATGGCTGTCCACAAACAACAGGCTTTCTTCCATGTATTTTTGAAGTTGCTTTTGAACAATTTTTTCCAAAATTTTTCCATCATTTGGCAACATATTTACTGGACGATATTCCTCAGGATACAACGGGTTATTAACTTTAGCGATAGGAACCACCATTGACTCCTTCCAGCAATCTGGGAAAATACCTTCTCTTAGAGATTCATTTACTAATCTGCACAAACCGTCACCAACTATGTGGAATGAATCACTTATCATATTTACAGACAACATATTTGCATCTTTTTTATTTTTCATATTTTTGATAAAAGTCTTTAACTCAATAAAATAACAAACTGAAACCTAAATGTTTTATCATTGTCTTCAATGTAATCATAATAAGAAACATTTGGAATTAGTTTATTGATTTCAATAACACTCTTGACGAAAAAATGGTTAAGTTTTTCCGCTAGCTGGTGTTTGTCGTCCACTATTACGTTATCAAAATTAATACTTTTAATAGAACTCGTCTTTTGGTTTAACACTAGGGATTTAATTATACGCCACATTGACTTTTGGTCTTTTGCACCCTGAACTTTATTCGAAACATATTTATTTTTGGCTTTATTTATTTCTGCTTTAAACCTGTTACGCGCGACTCTTTAATTTTGCCAATCATTAGCTGTATTTGACCAAATGGCCTGATTATATTTTAAAATTTTAGTGTCTCTCATTCTTTTCAGCTCATTACTGTACCATTCGTTTCTATCACAAGCATTAACAGTCTTTGTAATTTTAAGGGATTCAACCGCGCAAGCTATCATATTACAAAAGTTATCCCCCATAATATTAACGCTATCACAGTTAAAAATATTATTCAATAAATCAATTTTCCCAATTAGGTTATCACAGAATGAAGACTTGCTGTATTTCAGAATTTGTATTTGCTTTTCTACGTTTTTCACTTTGTCTCTTGTTTCTATTGCTATTTCTAAGCTTTCATGATCACTTATTTTCCATTTTTTAACTACCTCAGCGTGGACTCTAAAACTGTTTGTAACGACATAATCAAGTAAAGTACGAGATGTAGGAGTTATTCTTGTTGGTTCGGTTATTAACTGTTTACATGCATTGTCACTAATTACCTGTTGAGCACGAATTTTATAAGTACTGTTCACTAGCCAGTCTATGTTAAAGTCACACATGAGAATAATGTCTATTCCATACATTACTGTTCGCTCCATTAATTCCTTGAAGCAATCGCAAAAACTTGCTAAAGACGAACTTGGGGACCTATAAAGACCGGCTAATATAAAACTTTGTGAACCTGAAGATACTTTAATAACCAAAATCCACCAATCCATATGTGTTGAAACACTTTCTAAAGTAATAACTTGCCACTGTTCTTTAACACAACAAACAATTCCACCCGTATGGGAAGATACAGAGTTACACCTTACTGTCGTAAAACCACTTAAACAAATTTCAGTACTGTCAATATTTGACGTTACATGTGTTTCCACCACTATAATAAAATCAAAATTTTCCAGATAGACTATGCTTTCCAGCTCACTAAAATTATTTATCAGTCCCTGTATGTTGGCAAAGAAACACCTACAGTTATTTAATTGCTAGTAGGCAATTTTTTGCATCTCACTTTGCATTTTTCTTTGCAAAACAGGACACTTAGAGCTTCTTGTATCGTGATTTACATCAACATTCAGATGAAGGGTATTATTTGCTCTGATACAATTCACGCACTTCGTATTTTCGCTATCACAATCGTTTTTGTTACTATGGTTTCCGGCACATTTTACACAGGTTTCCTCCCCGGTACATTTTTTCGCGTTATGGTTAAATCCCCAGCACTTAAAGCACCTTTTAACGTTAATTTCTTCATAAATAACACATCTGTCCCATTGAATATTTATTCTTTTAGCACACAATAACTCTTCAAATGCTCCACCATCTACTTCCAAAATAGCATTGAACATTTTTTTATTTTTTGGAGACTGATAAACTTTAATGCATTTTACAACTTTGAATACAATTTTGTTTTGAGCTTGAATTGATTCAATAATAACATCACTGCTCATCATTTCACTCATGCCGCATACGCGCACTTTAGGATTTCTCATTTCTGGTATTTGAATATCATACTTTTCACTCATTTTCTCTTTGATTGCATTTTGCATTTTTACACTCGATTCATCATTCCCGCACTCAATAGCAATTGCACCATTATTATTATCAAATACCGACAATCACTCATTGAAAAACAACATAAGATTCTGTTCTATATGGAAGCATATGAAACAATTGAATGCGGAGCAGCAGATCTATGATAAACTATTTGAATATGTTTCTTCTTAAATATTTTGACAACAACCAATAATATCAGCCTTGGGTAAGTTTTATTCAACTCACTAATCTTCACTTGATTGCATGATGAACATCTTAAAAATTTTCGAAGATCTTGAATTGGCGATTTTTTAATAGTAAAATAACATCGGGCCTCTAGCTTCCGAGGGTACCAACCAATGGAAGGTTATCAGTGTGGGTCGCACCCAGCCCTCTTTTTATGCTTTGTTTTTTTTTTTTTAATTAGACTGATTAATATTTGACAGCTCAATGTTTCTGACATAAAACTCAAATAATGATATTAGCATTGAAAATTACAATCTGGAACCTGCAGAAATAATCTATCTTTCTATGTAAATGAAAAAAAATATATTCATCCAAATATTAAGGAAGATTATAACACATACCTACTTAGAACTCTATGAAGTTAACTTTATGTTGTAAATCTTGAAGATTGGTATAGCAAAAAAGCAGTAGTCTCTGTATACTCTACTTTGCCCCTGCATTTCTATACTCAAGGCTTAATGTAAATTTTTAATTTTCAACAAATTTCCATTACACTCAATTGAGTCGGTGATTCATACAATATGCTTGATCCTGCGGCATAAAAAAAGAAATATAAAGGTAAGGATTACAAGGAGTAAGGAATTTCCATTGTATTGAATATTGCCTCCTTTCTGTCTTTTAATTTCTTTTCCTTGCTGGTTGTTTCCTTTTTCTCAATTTCTCCATATTAGAATTCACAACTCCTTTGATTTGATTTTCTATATGCAGATGAATGAACATCGCGAATATATAAGAAATTGAAATTGACTACAACTTAAATAATATATTATTCCTTTTTGGCTGGCTTCTGTTCTCTTCAGGCAATATAACAATACAATAAAATCCTTATTTTTGATCCTTTTGCAAGAAACTAGAGCGAATATAATATATGATGGTCCTGGTAGAATTGGATTCGACCTGGGACTGTACCTATTTCCTATATTCGAGTACATCTAATAGCTTGGATTTCATATTAAATTCGTTTACATAATCAACATTAATGCCAAACGAACAATAGACGTCCTTTTTATCTTACTTAAATATTTTGGAAATCGTTTAAGTTTGGGTTGTCAGTCGATTTGGAATGCCACATTGAGATTTTCCTATTTCAACCACCAAATTTTGTGAATGACTATTTTACTACACATAAATGTAGGTAACTGTACTTTCCAATATAGGCGTTCGAAAATGGTCGGTGGGTTAGTTATTCCCAAAAGGATTACTAAGGTATGGTTGCCAGGGTGGGTTAAATGGGAGAGTTTTTTTTGCAATTTATTTCATTTCATTAATTTTAAAAACTGAAAAAGATAAAATGAAACTTAACAAAAACAATTAAATTCTAAGAAAAGTCTGCTTTTGTTTATTTCATTCATTCTCTCATCAGCCACTAAAAATATTCATGCCGGTTAATAAAAATTGGAGCCCGCATAATATTAGCTCAGGGTTTCAGTTAGCTGAAGATTTTTTTGTTAAGATTATTGCGGAGCATATTTTTAAAAATACAGGTTCTCGAATTAAGAAAAATCATTACGTATAGTTTTATTTATAAAGGGTTTTTCAACAGGGACGCTACAAAAGTAGAGCGACAGCAAACGACGCCATATTTCCTGCCGCTCTTTTGACATTTCTCTTCAGTAAGGTTTGCCATTTCATGATGGAAAGACATGCGAGCCAACAACGAGTCGAAATCATTAAAATTTACTACCGAAATTCGGAGTCAGTGGCCTCAACGTTAAAAGCGCTACGTCCAATTCATGGTCGTCATAATCGTCCTAGCAGATCAACAATTGCCCGTAGTGTGGAGAGTATTGCTGCCGCTGAGGCTTCAGTTGCAGAAAGCCCAAATGTGTCTCTCACACGTCGTTCTCAAGCGTTGGGCATCTCTGTGACGTCGTTGTGGTAAATGTTGCGAAAAGATCTTGGCTTACATCCTTACAAGATTAAATTGACGCAAGAACTGTAGTACCTCGTGGCATAATGGTTAGTGCGTAGGACTGTCATGCCAAAGATCTGGGTTCGATTCCCGACCACTGCCACCTAAAAACAGAAATGTTTTTTTCCGAGGTAATGCCTCTTGCGAGGAACTGACAAAAACTCCAAGAGTATACTTGTCATGAATAAGTGCTTCTCATCTAGCCGTTCGGACTCGGCAAAAAATTGTAGATCCCCTCCATTCCTGTCAAAAATACGCACACAGGAATGGTTGAGAGTTGTTAGTCACTAGGCTCTGGTTCTCCATGAGCTGTTGCGCCACTTAATTTATTTATTTTTTTAAGAACTGAAGCCGCTTGACCACCAGAAGCGTCGTATGTTCGTGAATTGGGCTGAGCAACAACTTGAAAATGATTCGCATTTTCATCAAAAAATCATCTTCAGCGATGAGGCTATTTCTGGCTGAATGGCTTCGTCAATAAACAAAATATGCGGTATTGGTCAGGCAGCAATCCAAACGTACTCCATGAGTCATCATTGCATCCCGAAAAAATTACGTCACTGGGCCGTACTTCTTCCGTGATGATCAAGACCGGCACGTTACTGTGAATGGGGATCGCTACCGTTCAATGATAACTGAATATTTTTGGCCCCTATTGGATGATATGGACTTGGAGGACATGTGGTTCTAACAGGACGGTGCCACAAGCCATACAGCGAATGTCACAATCAATTTATTGGAAACCAGGTTTGGAGAACGTGTTATCTCATGAAATGGTTGAGTCGCTTGGCCGCCTCGGTCGTGCGATTTGACGCCCTTAGACTATTTCCTGTAGGGCTACGTCAAGTCTATGGTCTATGCCAACAAGTCAGCCACGATTGATGAACTTCGTACGAATATCGAACGTGAAATTGCAGCAGTATCGGGCGATTTATGCTTGAAAACCATCGAAAATTGGGTTCAGTGTCTGGACTTCTGCAAAGCGTGCCTGTGGTGGCCATGCAAAAGATATCGAGTTCCATACATAATGCCATCAAACGTACTTTCACAGGAAGAAAGAATTTCATTGATATCCAAAACCGTTTTTGTTTTATTTAAAAAAAACCTTTGAGCGCTCTTATTGAAAAACCCGATAGTTTAAATTATATTAAAAAAAAATAAATAAAAAGAACCTGGCAAGATAGGCAAAATTGCCACAAGGCTGTTTTTATATCATATTGATACAAACGTGTATAAAAGTGTGTGGGCTGGCTGGGCAACAGTTTGAAACTGTTTTAATTTTAATTTTTGTGTATTTTGTCAAGGGGATGTGTACTTACGACCCAAAAACATACAAACATAATATTGAATGGACTTTGTTTGAGTACCGCGAGCTTCTACCCTTCGTCCTTTAGATGATTCTCCCACGGCTGGATTTAAAATTAATTTACCCTCTCGACTTCATAATAATTATTATAATTGGAATAGTTTTGCATATGTATACAAATCCAGGGGGTTAAACTTATTACGTATATAGTTGATGTTTGGGAGATCTGAATTGTTGCATTTTTGTTCATAAAGGTTAACATCATTTTATTGATAGTAATCTGTGTTGTCCTCGACTTTCTTAGAGTCAATATCAATAACCTCTTAAAAAGGATAGCAAAATAGGACAACCGAGTAGTTATTCCCTAAGTTATAGTTGCATATCTTTTGAAATAAGGTAATTGGATTTGATAAAAAGAAATTTCCTAGGACAATGGCGTTTCTTATAATCTTTAAACCTGAAACAAAATCTTTATTTTTTTTTGTTTGATTAATAAGATATAGTCCAACCATTATTTTTTTGTTAGTCACCAAGTATGCATACTTAAGGTAGCTTAGTATAGAAAACCAAATTACCGCCCAAATTTAGGGTACACACAGTAAAATAGTTGATTAAAAACTATGTAGATTACGTGTAAAATTAAATAAGTGGTGTTGCTAATATAAAACCTGCAAACTTATTCTATTAATATTACCCAGCTGAAATAGATTAAAAGAAATAGTTTTATTTGACACCATAATAAGGTTAAAGTGTAAAGTTAAAAAAGCCATTTTATAATTGAATTGTTTTAACAAAAACACCATCCATTCGGTTAAATCAAGCGAATAGAATAATAATTAGTACAATTAAATGAAATTTAATAGGATCTGCGTGGAGATGGAGGAGGACTCTTATCACTTTCTGCACGAATGCCTTACCCTAGCCAGAAATAGAAAAATAGCCCTTGGAAATCCTATTTTGACGAATTGGGCGACATCTAAAACTTTCCACCGAAAAAATCCTTTAATTCATCCAGAATTTAGGTCGGTTAAGGGAAGCCTCTAATACCTAAATTGTATACCCGAACCCACCTTCTTCTTATCTTCACACCTACCTTAACCAAATCCTATGGGGAGAGCAATGGATTGAGATCTAATCAGTGAGATGGAACCGCTTGCAATCACCCATTCAAACCTAACCTAACCTTACTTAGTTTATTTACAATAGTAAACACATTTTATTTTTCTATGCATCCTAGCAGGTTACTCAATTACACCCTTAGTTGGTGAACTGCAAAATCGGGAATAGAAACACAAACAAAAACTAGAAATTCCTATCAGGGCCCCATTTGCGTGAGTGAAAGGTGTCCTGCTTACTTCACAGAGGTAAATAAAAACACAGATATAGCTAATAGACTTACATAGATCACACCTAGCGCCTTGGACCTTTGACAACTCATATATGGGAAATTTGAAAACAGAAAATGGTATCAAATTGGTCAGAAAATGTCAACTTAAAATTGGTAAGCTCTAGATTACTTGTAGTCAAGGCTTCAGGTTTTATCAAGGTCACACGAGTTTTTATCATTTTATTAATGGAAAAATAAAATATACCATCCGAAAAATCTCTACTAGATCATGATAAAAGATCAACTATTTTCAGTAGTTGATCAGACATAGATTTTCTTAAATGAATTTTTAAATGTTTGTTCAAGGTCATTACGATTTTTGGCGCCTCATTTATAGGATATTTGCAAAAAGTGAATACCTCTGAAAAGTCCTAAGATCTATGTAAATAATCGACTAATTTTCGCCAGCTGTAAATTCTTTTTTACGATTTTTAAATTTTTTTTTCAAGGTCACGAACGTTTTTTGCAAAACGGATAAAAATTCATGGCAAAAAAATTATTGTTAACCAATAACTGAAGCTAACTGACCTTTTATATACATAGATCTTAGATTCTTAAAAACACATATATTTTTAATTAACCAATTACTGAAAATAGCTGACCATTTATGAACGTGAGGTGGGTCTTTCAAATGGCATATTTCTTTTTTTTAAATGACTCAAATGAAGTGCCAAAATTTTTTTGGCTGACCAATTACTAAAAATAGTTTACCTTAAACCACAGTCTAGAGATCTTTCGGATTCTATACTTTTTTTTACTTAATTTCCCATACATAAAGTGCCAATAATCGCGCATGACCTTGAATAATTTCAAGACTTCATTACAAGTTATCTAGGGCAGACCAATTTTTAGGACTAATTGACCATTTCTAACCAATTACTGACCAATTTGATGGCGTTTTCTTTTTTAATTTTTTTCATATATGAGGTGGCAAAGGTTCAAAGCTTTACTTAAGCCTTTCAAATAAAAAGATAATTTCGTTAATACTTTACACACAGCTTGTTTTGTCTCTTTTATTCCATTTTCAAAGTTGATGTAATACTATGATGTTGAACACAAGCTTTAGAAATAAATAAAAATATATCTGTGGTGTTTGGGAGAAACATGATAACTGCATTTTAAAATTTGCTTCTTTGTGCCCACTTTAAATCGAGCTAGGGCCTTATCGAGTTTACCGATTTTCTTCAAATTTCAAATACTTATGAAAAAAGTCTTAAAAAAATTGTGTTCTAAATTTGAGGAAAATAGTTTTATCCGTTTAGGCTCTAGCTCGATTTAAAGTGGATGTAAGGAAGCAAATTTTTAAATGCAGTTATCATGTTTCTACTAAACACCACAGATATATATGACTGGCCGCATGAGTAATTACTGAAACTAGTTCATATTTTATCAAGATCCAGTAGCTAACAGTGGTATACATTTTTAAAATGAGGTGTCAAAAATCACACAAACAAGAAAAAAATCCCCATTAATTGAACTTTTTCTATGTTTAACTGATTTCTAAAAATTTAACCTTTCTTAACCAATAATCAATTAGATGGTATACTTTTTTTATGTTAAAATCCCACGTATGCTGTCAATTATCAAGAAGCCAATCTTTCTTACGCTTCACCCTAAAAATCCACATTCGTTTACATTTTTGTATTTGTAATTTCACTTCGTGTCGATGAATAGATGTGAATTGCAACAACAAAAAGACCTGTACTGAATGATATACTGAATGACGAGTTGATTCTGGTTTTCACTAATACTTTGCAAATCTTATCAGTTCAGCTTGTAGGCAAATCAAATTGACAACTCAGGATTGTGATCTTTATTTTATAATCACTGGCCCATACGTCTCTTTAGGTGTGTTTTCTTGTAAGCCCAGGGGAATCGGACCAAAAGAACGACATCGGGGCTTAGCGACGCCATGACACACTATCAATTACAAGTACAGGGTGGCGCACGAATCGTGCTACAAAAATAAAACGTAATAACTTTTTTTCTGTGTGAGTAATCGGCTTGTTTTTTTTTATTTTGTAGGTTACTATTTAGATTTATAAAAATGGATGCTTGGGATACGGAGAAAAGAATTTGGATAGTGCAACGGTACCATGCTTTGCAGTCCGTCATTTCCGTCTAAAGGGAATTTAGGCGGGAGTTTGGCGGTAATCCCCCGAGTAGACGGACCATTATGAGGTTTGTAAACATGTTTGCCGAATCTGGAAGCATCGCACGAAGGCCGTACCATCGAGATGCCAATGTTCGGGTTCAGGATACAATCGCAGCAGTAGCATCTGCAATACAGGCCAATCCGAAACTTATCGGGGCAAATTGGAGTTAGTAGACGGTCATTACAACGGATACATCATGACGATTTAAACTTGTTTCCGTACAAAGTCCAAATTACTAGCAAGTTAAACCCTCAGGATTTGCCTGTTCGACTGGAATTTTGCCAAAAAATGATATCAATTGCCGAAGAAGACAACACATTGATCAATTGTTTGTTCATGTCTGATGAGGCTAATTTTGATCTTAACGGCAATGTAAACAAGCAAAATTGCCGTATATGGAATGAGACTAATCCAGAAATGCTCCATGAGACGGAACTGCACCCAGAACGAGTCACTGTGTGGTGCGCAGTTTCATCAAGGTGTATTGTCGGGCCGTACTTCTTTCAAGAAAACGGTGTAACCGTTACTGTCAATGGGGACCGTTATTTAAAGATGTTGAAGGAGTTTTTTTTACCCAGAACTGCGCCGAAGACGTATACCATTCAACAGCGTTTGGTTTCAGCAAGATGGAGCAACTGCACATATAGCCAGACCAGTTATGGCGGAGCTAAACAAAAAATTCGCAAACAAATTAATTTCTAAGAACTCCACTCTTCGCTGGCCCCCAAGGTCACCTGACCTGACTGCACCAGACTTCTTTGTATGGGGTTATGTCAAGCAAGAGGTGTATAAAACGAAGCCCAGGAATTTAACTGAATTAAAGCAGTCCATAACGACAATAATTGAGGCGATCCCAACTTCAACTCTTCAGGCCGCAATGAATAATTTTTTGATCAGGTGCCGCATATGCGTGGGAGAGCGTGGAGGTCATTTGCGGTCTATAATCTTTAAAAACAACTAACTATTTAAAATAAAATTTAATTTTCTAACCAATAAAAAAAATAAAATACATCAATTAAAAAAAAGTTATTTGAATTTCTTATTGTAGCACAATTGGTGCGCCACCCTGTATGAATATCGTGCCGGTAACAAAGTTTTTATCTGGGCTAAAGCTAAGCCCCGAAAATTATCTGGGCTTAGCTAAGCCCGAAGGGGCTAAGTTGCTGTTGCATTTAACATGTAAATTGCTTAGCCCCAACGTCGTTCTTTTCGTCCAAGCCCATTTGGGCAAGGAAAAAAACACGTTTTGTTTGTCTTAGATTAAATTCACTATTCACTGGGTGAACAGAATGGAGATGGAGCTGGAACTGGAGCTGCCACTGGAATAGCTGTCAAAATGTTGAATGCAAACAAATCCAATGATACGAGTGTTTACATGGGGGTTGAAGTGAGTTTCAAACTCTTTTCAATCTCATATAAGGACGTTAAATAACTTAATCTTCTTGAGCTTCTATTTTATTACTTTCCGTTTTTGTTTTTATTTTTGAACAGCACATTGTGGGTGGGTAAAAAAAAATACCTACGACATTTTTTCATAGATATTCCTGCTGCAGCTGTAGCTCTAGTTGCAGCACTCTAATCTGTTCAGGCAGTAAGACGGCACGCGTGTCATAGCGCCCCCAAAAGTTGTAACGGTAATATTGACATTTAGTTAACAACCGATTAGTTTTTTTAACTCAAAAGTGATGGTAGGTAATGCCAGTTCAATTTTGACAGTCCAAAAATTGCACTAAATTTGAAATATCTTACTAGTGAAATCGTTTCAAGTCTTCATTAGGTTATGATTATAAAAATGAAAAATCTAAGCTTTTCTGATTTAATTAAGGTAGGTAAGCACTTAAGTTTTTTTTAGTATGAACTTAATTTAGTTTAAAGTGAGAATTTTTGTAAAATCGTTTATTCACAACATTTCATAATCGACATCCATAAATATTTACTTTCCAACAACTGCACCTATAGCTGCACCGGCACCGACAATTGCTGCAGCATCTTTAGCAACTCCTGATCCACTATGAATAATTTGAGCAGCTTTCTTTCCAGCTTTTTCCTAAAAAATAAAAAAAAAACAAAGATTATAATAAATAGCCAAAGTAAGATAGATGCACAAAGCAGTTTATTTAAGATTTAAAACTAAAATAAAATAACTTACTAAGGCATGTCCGATTTTCTTGAAAACGCTTTTACCCTCAGCTTCAGGTGCAACAAGGAATACCAGAATGAGGGCGAACAAGAAAACAAACTTGAAGTTCATTTTGAATATTTTTTTTTGAAAATGTATTTCTCTCAGATCGAAAACTGTAGATAAAAACGTCCATTTTCCATTCGAATCCGCTTTATATACCTACTCAAAATAGTTTAATATTTTTTATAAATTAAATGTTATCTAAAAAGTGATAAGCGCTATTTGTTGCTGTATAGGTTGGAACCTATAGAGTTTCAAGTTTAAGGTGCTCTAACGTAGACTAAGTTTAATTAATTTTTTTTAGTTCTAAATATGAACAAGTAGGTACATAGGCACTTGAATCAATGTTTTGATCAGTAAATGTGTACCTACCTATGTGGTTTTGATTTTTAGAATCTGAAGTTATTGGAATATGGCGTGGTTGACATCTTGAAGTGCAACTACTTATGTCAATCTTAGATACATATTTGTCCATATCGAGGGTATACTCAAGATTCAAATCGGACAGACTTAGTGAGTGTTTAGCACGCGCCAATGTTTTTAAAACGTGCGAACTGCGAATATTTCGTCAGCAGAACTTTCAGGTGACCAGATTTGGTGATTTTACATTTGGTTAAGAACTGAAAAATGTTTTTACCCCAAAAGTAGTTTTGAAAATGCCAAAAATAATACTGACTTACGGCCAAGTGTTAATATGGATGACACTTTGTCCATCAAATCCATCCAACTATGGGAATTCGAATGATATTGATCACTCAACATGGGTTGACTCAAACCAGGTTGAGTTGGGTTGCGTGATTGCGTTGAATTGAGTTTTTTCTCTCACTCATGTGGTTTGTTTGCCAAAAAAGGTCTGTTTCTCCGAATTTTTATGAAGATCGAGGTATACGAGCGATATGTAGTATCTCGTGTTAGTGCGTTGGACTGTGTCGCCGAAGGTCTGGGTTCGATTCCCAGCCGCTGCCACCTAAAACAGAATTTTTTTTTCAAGGTACTACCTCTTGTGAGGAACTGACAAATAATCCAAGAGTATACTTGTCAGGAATAAGTACTTCTCATCTAGCCGTTCGGACTCGGCAAAAAATTTTAGGTCCCCTCCATTCCTACCAACAACACGCACACAGGAATGGTTGAGAGTTGTAAGTCACTAGGCCCTGGTTCTCCACGAGCTGTTGTGCCACAAAATTACTTTTCTTATTTTAATACGATCTGTACATAGATGTTTATGCCGAAGAGAGTATTTAATTTGTAGATCGAAGGCTTGAGACGACATTGAAGACCTAGGCCTTAGAAATCAAGATGCCAGAGCGTGTGGTGGTCTGGGTAACTGATAGCATTGGAGCCATTATTTACAAGAAGCAAGTATTTTACCTTCCGAACTCGAATGTCTTCCCATTTTTTTTGTTCTTTTTTTCGGTTTTATGATTTCATTAGCTAATTGAGGATTTTCCCGCACGAAGGACTTCATAAAGTACATCCTTTCACAGATGTATGCAACAACGGTGCACACATGGTTCATCGATCACAACTATATGTGATGCTCTTTCAATCACTCAATTACTCCTTTATGACTGTCATTTGATTGAAATTGAATCTTTCTGATGGGACCCCATTGCCGTATGTACCCGATGGCTGTGTGAACATCATGGTCCTTGTTAAGTTAATGCTACCTTTCCATTTCGTTTCACATGTTGTATACTCTCTGTCTCTATGTCAGTGTCAAATAAAATAAAGGCGGGATGAGCACAGATGAACTCTTCTATTAAATACAAAAAAAAAAACACCCTTACCGTACCCTCTCGGTGGGATATTTTATTTTTATTTCTTTCAAATTGCAAAGGAATGTCATTCTTGTATTCACTATTTTGTGTATTTGTGAGAATCCTTGTGCATTTTTATTGTTATTATATTTTCCTTCAGGCGAATTGATGTACAAAAAATAAAATACAAAACACTATTCCGAGCGCGAATAAAAAAAATACTTATGTTGACATCGTCCTCTGTGTTCAGAAAATTATACCGCACCTTGGTTGTTTATTGATACATTTATGATGCAACAAACATACCGATAGAAGACAGTTAATGGATTTGTATCCTTTGAGTGAAGCGTCTGTCGTCGTCGTCCTCATCACACATAGCCTTTCGCTCTTGTGAATCACCCTTCTATACTGGAATTAATATGGTAGTGAATTTTTTCGGATCCTTTTCCACTATGTTTGACGATGACATTAAATGGGTGTTTATATCCTCGCGGATGTGTTTAGTGAAGTGAAATTGCACAGCAGTAATGCAATTTATTTATCGGGAAATTATTTCATCCTTTATACCTCCCTAGTTAAAAATAAAAGGAGTTATTTATGATTCTCGATGCTAATCTTGAAAACAAGCAGAGCTTAAGAGTGTTCCAGCCAGAGTGAACAAAACTCTGTATTTTTACTAATTGCTAACTTATAGAAGTATTATTGTCCTAAAAATAAAATTAAAGTTAAAATAACTGATTTTAACTTCCACATTTACAAAAATTTCCTTTGACTGTCAAAAACAAAGGCGCCCACAGGATTTTATACAGGGGGGACAGAAACCAACAATAATTTGAGATATAATATTCAAATCCGTTTAGCCAATATTGAGAAAATAAAAAGTGCAAGATAATATTTTATGGGAGTAAGTCACCCAAAAAATCTAGCCTGTAAATTTCACAACAAGTTGCAATCAAATTCACCACTAACTGTATATCTGCACTACAGAAAACCACAACGAAATTTTTATTTTCTACAACAAAGCGTTCAATTTGACAGCAAAATGTTGTGAAGATCGCTACACAACGAATCTATAGCTGACCAATCAGGACCAATCTTTAAAAGATCGACAATTGATTTTTCTTTCTTAATTTATGAATTGCATTGTGGGAAGTTTAAGTTATAACACTTTCCCATAGCTTTTAGACCATCATCTCATGAGGCTTGGTTCTTCTTAATCTCCGAACATTGTCTCGTACATTTAAGACGGTCTCCATTTCGGAGTTGGTATGACTTTGCAGTCGTTGATTGTGTTATACAGCGTGTTTTTTAACAACTTCTGTAACCATTTCAATTGGAAGGTCACGATGTAGATCGCTATTTCTTATATACCAAGGGCCATTTATTATTCCGCGAAGGACGTTGCTTTGGAATTTTCGGATGGGCTCAGCATTTGTTTTCTTTGTACAGCCCCACAGTTGGATGCCATATGTCCAAACGGGTTTTAGTACTTGCTTATATAATATTAGTTTGTTCTGGATAGATAGGTCAGAGTTCTTTCCTAGTAACCAGTACATTTTTCTGCACTTCAAATTTAGTTCTTCTCCTTTCTTTTTGATGTGCTCTTTCCATTTAAGCTTTGCACCCAAAGTCATTCCAAGGCATTTGGCAGCATTGGAGTAAGGAACCGCTGTACTGTTTATTAGATTTGGAACATTGTTTTTTTATGTAAGGTTTTTTTGTATTGCGTCGATTTTGTTTCATTTAGTTTGATTCGCCATTTTTGCGTCCAATCACTAACTGCATTTTGAAGTTTTTGTGTAGCCTTCGCAACAGATTTATCTGGCACCAATATTGCAGTATCATCAGCAAAAGTGGCCATGATAGTGTTGATGTCCACTGGAATATCCCTTGTGTATAACAGATACAGCGTTGGTCCAAGGACACTTCCTTGTGGTACACCAGCTTCAATTTTCTTTAGCTCCTAGTAATGTTTGTCGTAACGTACTCCAAGGATTCGGTTCGTAACGTTGGATTTCAGTATTTCGTAGTACTGCCTGGGAAGATCCTTATGCAATTTGTGCTCAAGTCCCAAGTGCCAAACCTTGTCAAAGGCTTGAGCAACATTTAATAATATAGCCGAGCATATTTGTTTTTCTTCAAATGCCTCTTCCACAACATCCTTAATCCGATGCACTTGGTCTATCGTGGAATGTTTATTTCTGAATCCAAACTGATGGCTCGGAATAAGTCCCCTTTCTTCTATTATTTTGCTAAGTCTTTTTCAGAAGCAGTTTTTCGAAAACTTTTGTCATGATTGGGATAAGCAATATAGGTCTATAAGATGTTACTTCTGTTGGTGGCTTACCTTGTTTAGGTATAACAATGACTTCTGCAATTTTCCAATGATGTGGCACATATCTTAGCTTAAGGCATGCATTTATTATAAATTGGAGTTTTTTGAAGGCTATTGAAGGCATTTCTTGCAAAATCTGAGCAGTTATAAGATCGTTCCCTGGTAATTTTTTGTTAGACAACTTAAGTTGACACATACTTCTTACATCTTTGAGCATAACAAAAGAAATTTCACATTCGTCGTTTCTATCAACAAACTGTAAGGGATCTGTAGCTGTGCTTGCTGGAAATGGCTTAAAAACATTCGCGAGATGTTCAGCGAAGAGATCAGCCTTTTGTTTTAGGTTTCCGATCCATTTATCATGTTCAGATTTTGTGGTCTTTTTAGGCGCTTAGTTGCTTTCCATAAAGAGTATTCCGTAGAAGCATCCGCGGTCAGACTATTCAGGAATCTACTAAGTGAATCACTTTTCAATTTACAGATTCTTTTCTTTAGTTCATTGTTAAGATGGTTAAAAACTGCTTACCCAAATGAGGTGCCAAAAGTGACATTGAAACGAATTTTGAAAATTCACAGAAAAAAAACTATGGCTGACCAATTACTGTAAATAGTTAACCTTTTATCACGATCTAGAGATCTTTCAGATGGTATATTTTTTTTTTTAAATTTCCCTTAAATGAGGTGCCAGAAATCGAGCGTGAGCTTGATTGACCTTGAGAAACTTTAAGCCTTTATTACAAGTTATCTAAAGCTGACCAATTTCTAGGACTAGATGACCTTTTTTGACCAATTGGATGGCATTCTCAAATATCAAATTTCCCATATATGAGGTGTCAAAGGTCCAGAGCCCTTAAAACAACTTTTCTAAATGGCTTTTGAGAACGCATCCAATTAAGGGGAGAATCAAAAAAATACACAATCTTAAACGTACCGTCATTACACTTTGTATTATCATTTCTTTAAATTCATGTTGAAATCTTGGCGCTTTTTATCGTTCATTTGATGCAACCCTCAGAGTTTTTCGTCTATCACATGCAGAGGCAGCAGGTTTTTTGCAACTTTTAATATTTAAACAATCTTTTTTTTTCTCAGATAATTATGAATCAAAGTGGTTTTGTTAACTTTCCGAAATTTGATGTCCCGTTAATCCTCTAAAGCCATTTATAAAAATTCTTGTATCCCACTGAGTTTGAAGTTATAACGGTTAATTGTGCTTGAAAATGTTGTACCTATTCAAATGAACGGGTGGCATGTGGCATGTATGTTCATATTTTTTATGATTTTCTCCCTCTTTTCATACAACAAAAAATTTTATATTTTTTTCGAAAAATGATGAAGATATGTATAGGTAAAATTTTTCTTAAATTTTGGTTACAAAAGTAAGTAAGTATAGGTAGGGAACACTTCTCGAAATACCAAAACTTTCAACTTAATATTCGAAACTACCTTCAAAAGGAAACTTTTTGACTTAATTACTGACTGACTATCGGTTCAATTTCGTGTTTGCGAACATAATGCTCAAGATAGGATTTAGAAAGAAATAATTTTTTACTCTGGGAGATTATCCAAAATTGAGTTTTGAGACCCCGTGGCCGTTTTAATTTAAGGTAAGAAAACTACAATTAGAAAAAGTGGTCAGAAAAACCATCTTATTATACGTCGATATGTGGTCACAAAATCTGGTAACTTTGGTTTTAAAAAAATTCCGACACCCCTATATTGTCTACGCACATTATAAAGGATGTTTTTTTTAGACGTGTGGTTTTCAATCTGGCAATACTATTTTCGGAGTTGGTCCTTTTGACAGCTGTCACTCGATTTATACACAATTTGGTTTGCCATTTATAAACAACGTTTTCAAATCGTGTAAATTTTGTTACCAAAATAGTGGTTCGGTTCGCGCGACGCATCGTAAGTTAAGAATTTGTTCTAAGCCATACTTATTCTCAAATTGCTGCTATCTTAAAATATCAATTTTTTGAAGGAAATTTTTGGTGAGGCACCGAATATTCTCTTCCAGGGCGTTAATCGTCTTGGGGTTATCTGGGTAGATAAGTGACTTCACATAACCCCACAAAAATTAACCCCACGACGACGCGAGATAATGCGCTCACCAAAAGTTTCCTTCAATAAATAGATTGTTTCGTGATGCGTTGCGCCAATCGAACCATTATTTAGGTTATAAATTTGCACGATTTGCAAACGTTGTTCAGGAGAAAGCCAAATTTATTATAAAATGACAAGCCAAACTGAGTATAAATTAAGTGACAGCTGTCAAAAAGACTAACTCCGAAAAAAGTATTGCCAGATTGAAAAACACACAAAAGAAAAAATTCCTTTAGTCGAGACTTTCTCCGAAGATTTGGGAGGTTTTCTTGGGGTCACTATGAAGATGAATTGACCCCTCACAGCTAGGGTTTTGCCCACTCTGGGACTGTTAAGGTAACCAGAACGAGCCATCGTGTTCTTAATAACATCCAAATTGCCCACTTGGGATGCTGACATGTACCTCCGAGTCATAATCGAACCACTACCATGTTTTTCAGTTCCTGCTAGGTGCTTAGGATCTTACGCCGTATTTGGGTTTCTCTGCATTTTTTAACGTTCATCAAGGTTGTGGATGCTATTATTCTCCGACAAAGCTCCCTATATTTAACATCCATGGTTCTGACGGACGCACAAAAGTATGGACAAATCCAAATACGGATTTGATCCTAAGCTGGAGATATCTGTTGAAAATAGTACCTTCAGTGCTAAAGCCTGCCCTGCGCACTATGTAGTCCAGAACGAGATTGAAGAAATCTCATGATAGCGCATCTCCTTTCCAAAACATTGTACATGATTGGAAAAGTTTGGAAAAGCCCTTCTCTAGTTGCACATTGTATCACGTATTTTCCAATGTTACGTGATACAACTGGATCAGGGATCCTAAGTTCAGTCATTGCCCGTTAGAGCTCGATGAATCCTATCTTTCATATGAAGCTTTAACTTCATTAAATAGATGTTGAGTCTCTACTTAAGATTCATTGGTCTTTTCCAGGCCTTGGCTGATAGTAAATATTTGGTGTTTGGCCGATCTGTCTGGCCAGAAAGCCACACTCTTACTCGCCAATTATACTCGTAGTATTGCAGAACGGCTTGAGATGCTCACACAGTACGCTCACACAGTATTCGTGAAAATATTGCCACTTTCGTGGATGCGTTTTAGTAACTTCCATATTATTAAACTGAAGAAGAATTATAAAACTGAGGATTCTATGAAAAAGATTGGAGAAAACGACTTTGAAACTTACATCTAAGGATCGATTTCTTGGTCGTTTTTAAAAACGTCAATTCAACGTCAATATGATTGTCAAATGATTGTACTTGTATTTGCGTTTTCGAACAGAAGACTTTGGCAACTTGGCATTTTGCATTTGAGAACATTTTACAAGTGAATTTTTGACGGAGATGACGTTTTTTGAAACGTCTTTTAACTGATATTTCATTGGCGAAACTATGTTGTCCTTTCTAAGGAAAAGACTTGAACTTTCAATTTTACTAGAACGTAATTTGTGGGGATAGGAAAATATCGATGTGCCATTATGCTTCCCAAAACTTGAGATTGTGCTACGAAGATTCAGAGGGAGTTCAAAAATGCTGTAATTACATGTTACAGTCAGAAACTGTAAAACTTCCTTTCACGATGATCCAAAATACCCACTATTTGAGACACTGTGATTATCGTTATGTCGTTTTGGAAGAGAAAATAACTTTCTTAACGTTTCTAAATCATCCAGTCACATCGTTTTTGAGACCAGGAATGTAGAGCGGTAAATTGCATATCAATAAAATTTGAAGAGCACCGTTCGTAAACCATCAAATCTTGCGTTTTTTCTTAAGCTTTTTTATAGCTGTGTCTCGAACGTTCACCTGCATACAATCAAGCCGTCCCTGGATGATGCCTTTTCTATTTGTATAATACCAGCATCTACTTTTTAAAGTATTATCGCAAGAAAACCGGGCAAACGGATGAAAAAATCAAACAAGTTCGGATTCGATGGTTGATCGGTAGCTACCGGGCGTCATTTGACGACTTGGTTGGAGTGGTGTACGCACTCCCTTTCTCGAACATATTGTTTGGTTCGATTCCCAGAATTAAGCAAATGATGCCCAAGCTTCCTCCGACTGATGACCGATTAGGTGTACGCGAGCCGTTAAGGCCCCGACCCATAAAATCCGTGCATCCGTTGCGGTGATATATTGGTTGACGTTTACCGCATGGAACGGATTGAGGTGAACCAATGAATGCGTTGACATTCACATAACAACCACTTGAAACACAAACACACACACAAAAGTTGCTGTCAACGCATCTGCCGGGATGGAAAAGTAAGGTTAGGTTAAGGTGGCTGCCAGGAAAATTGCTGACACATCTAGGCCAAAATAAGCCCATTGTGATACCACATAAAAACTGCGAGGTAATCCTCGCTAATTAAACTAATTGGAGCTTATAATAAAGCGATGGAGACTGTGAACATCGATTTTATTAAATTCACTGGGATCATCAAAGAAAAAATTTCCGAAGTATATTTTACGTCTTCGAGAAAGAGCGCGACATGAGCAAAAAAGGTTAAAAGTTCGGCTACTTTGTCTGTTGTGGTTAACGTATACGTTATGGCTTATAGACCGGTTCCCATAGCAAAATATGTATGTAATCGATCTGTCAGTTGAGTTGTCACAGCGGACCCTATGGATAGAGGTCTTTACTCTACTAGGTGACCTTTTAGTAGCTCTGGGAAATGTTGGTTAAGTATATAGTAAATTGCCTGTGCTTTGGGACTACGTTAACTTCGCTGTATTGGAAAGTGATGCATTCCGGTTTTAAAATCAGCACTATAAGTTACTTTGCGGATCCTGAGTGAGGTTTGAAAACTCAGTGCTTTAAATAAAGAATCTTGAAGAACCAGGGCCTATAGTAACCGAAAGCTATTTTGCGGAAATTTTCAAACAAACTCCTTTCAAAAAGGGTGCGCATGGGGAAGATGTTTACTTAAGTATTTTATCTATTTTTCTACACTTACACTAATGAATAATAAATAACCACCCAAAAAGTGTCATATTTCCTTTTATAAATTAACTATCTAAGATGAAACCAGCTTTTGCATAAAACCTGCCAATTATTTGCACCAAACATATGTATATGTAGGTCTAGAAGAGAGTAATCATAATGAATTATGTCCCCTCAAGCTGAGTTAATTTGCCCTAAAAGAAACAAATCCTTACACCGGAAATCCTAAAAGGTCCACAATCCAAAGTCATAACTAAATTAAAAGTTAAGAGCAAGGGATTTTACCTTGGTCATCGTCATCATCCTTATAGCTCAACACTCACACACCCACAGATAATTTTCTTTGAAACAACCCCCACGAAATCCATCACTTGGCAACACAAATATTATAGTACGAGTAGTTCCAAAAACACTCAGAAGAATAGGACTTCGGCAAATTAAACCAACATGACTGTTCCAAGGATTAGTAATGAGAGAAGTTGACTTGGATTTTTGTGTGTGCCATCGAAGAGGTTAGTTGGTTTTGGTCAGGAGGATTACGAAATTTACGATTTACATGTGAGTCCGCATATCTAAGACGAATGCCCATCATGTTAAAAGGGATACAACCCCTCGTCGCTGAATTCGAATTCCCTTTGGGCGGTCGAAACTTCATGTCTTCCTGATGCTCAACTAAGAAATCTTCTTAGACTTTAATGCAATCCGCAAAGTAAGCTTTGAGACAGAAGAAGGAAACCAGAAAAAGTCAACTTCATATAGTGTTTCCATCAGCCAGTATATCTTCCCTGCTGATGTTCATCGGTTTGATATGAGTACTTCTCTTATGCTCGCACCACACTCTCGCCTCACAGATTATTTTTATGCGAATTCTTTAGCTGATTAAGCATCAAATCGGGACTTGATTACATTAATCAATTGCGATCATCCTTCGATACAGAATTCGATTTCCCCCAACGAGCTCATTGATGTCGACTGGTCACTCATTCGACGGAATGATGGACGAGTGTTATATACGAACTTACCTCCATATAGCCGCCTCTGACTAATGAAGGAGAAAAAAAAATTACTGGTGTATCCTCGACAAAATGTTGGTAGAAAGGTTCTGAATTGTGCGATTGTGCATTTTGGAAAATTAAGTTAATGAAGGAATAAATGAGTTCGATGCGATGATGGCATCCGTTTAATGAAATTAATGACCGGAATTCTTTTCTGTCTGCAATTATACAGGGTGTTTCTTTTATATTGATAATGATTTTTTGAGCTTTGTGAAAATTACTTAATATATTGGTGACTTCTCACAGCTTAAGGACTATCTGAAAGGTGCGTATCCACTTGAGAGTAAAAAGACTGGGAGCAGCTCTGGAGAATAAAATTCTCAAAGTGACACAGTCATAGAGGGGTAGACAGCTATCTGAGAGTCAATCTCGAGAGTTTTGTAATGAAATGGACTAAATAAATAAAATATGATAGCGCAACAGCTCGTGAAGAACCAGGGCCTAGTGATTTACAACTCTCAACCATTCCTGTGTGCGTGTTATTGGCAGAAACGGGAGGAACCTAAATTTTTTGCCGAGTGGCTAGATGAGAAGCACTTATTCATGACAAGTATACTGTTGGAGGATTTGTCAGTTCCTCGCAAGAGGCAGTACTTCGGGAAAACATTTCTGTTTTTAGGTAGCAGCAGCTGGAAATCGAACCCAGACTTTCGGCATGATAGTCCAACACACTAACCATCATGCCACGTGGTATTACAAACTCTCAGGTGGACACTTTCATTACAAAACTTTCAAGAGTGATTCTCGGAAAGCTGTGTACAGCTCTGTGAACCACTTTCATGAATGTTTCCAATTAGTAATTTTACTCTCGAGAGCAGCTTAAAAGTTCGTCGTAGTTTTTTATTTACTCTCAAATTGATACACACCTTTATCCTTTCCAAGTTTCAGTTGTTGTTGTACCAACTGCCATGCCCAACAAAACAAACGCATAAAACCGGTTGGAAGTAAAGGTAGTGGTTTTCTGAAATCATAAGTATCATAATTTTTAATTCAATAATATTTGTCATGGAAGGACTTGTTGATAATGTTGATGGCTTCATCTATACATATAATATTTATAGGTTTATATGGTGTGTGTGTTCAGAGCCCTTATAAAGTAAATAGAATACCAAAAATCATAGTCCTCCACTTGTCTATTTCCTTTCTCCATACTCTCACCGAAATAAACCAGTAAGGTAGAATTTCATTCATGCCCTGGTGGTTTTTCAAGAACTTATAATATTTGCCTTTATCCCGTTTCCCGTAGCAATACAATTCCTATCTCTATAAACAAAGACTCACAAAATTATCTCATATCCAAATTGAAAGGTTTATTTGCCTTTACTGAAGCTAGAATAATTATTATTATGAGGAGAATTCGAAAGTAGATATAGCTATTATGTAGATACTTAGACCTTCTTCCTACCTATCCTGATGCCGAGCCAACAGACACTGTCATTTATAACAATTTATACATTGGAAGAATAAATTTGTATAAGGAAGAATCCAAATTGCGTTTAAGGATTCCCCTTGGGGTTGGGATTTTATATTTGGCTCAATGAATCATAAGTCGCATTTTGTAATAAGTTCGCAAATAAACTGGAAGAGTGTGGAAAAGTGGATTAATTTCATTAATTTTATTTTTTTTTGTGGTAGAAGCTTAATGGTTTTGGTATTTGGTATAGTGAGAAGTGAGTCTTTGAATTATAAAAAGTCATTGTCATTTTTCAACATCTAAATCATCAATCCTTTAGTTTCTTCCATTTGTAAATAATTATTGAAGACATATAGGATTATAATTCTACCATTAAGTTTAGGTACTTTTATCATTATCACTTAACAAATCTTGTGGAGAAGCTTAATGCGTTTTGTCAAGGATTTCGGCAAGATCCTAAAAAAAATTAGAAATTGCGTTAATGCTTAACAATTTATGTGCATAGAGGCGTATAATGAGTTATTGACAGAGTTGGGAAATAATGATTAAGTTTTGAAATTAATTTCAACTTTCATTTTAATTTCATGTAATTAGTAATTGAACTTTCTTCAATTACAATTACACATAATTTGTAATTGAAACAAAAAATACATTTCCATTACTTGTAATTATTGTAATTGAAAAAATTTACTCACAAACAACATTTAATTGAAAATAGCAATGGATTTTTGAAAGTAATTGAAAGAAAGTACTGTGTTAATTATATTAAAGGTAATTAATTAGTTACTTTGTAATTCATTACATATTTTTATTAATTAATCATTATAATAATAATAATATTAATAATAATAATAATACTAATAATAATAATGAAAATAAAGAAAAAGTAGTATATAAGTATAAATAGACAAAAGCGCAGTGAAAAATTGGCTCATTTTATTATTATTAATTTAATTATTTCCAAAAGAAAATTATTTGAAAGACGATAGTAAATTAAAAACCTGATGAAAGGGAATAAATATTATATTGATAAGTTTAAAACAACAGAAGTAGGTACAGAGATTTAACACTAAAGGGAACTATTTGGGCAATATCACGAAAAATGTAACCAACAAAAACAAAAAATTAATTACATTTTGTCTAATGATCACTGAGTTTTGAATGATTAATTAATCTTTCAATTACATTAATGCTATGTAATGAAACTTTTCAATTACATGTAATTAGTAATCAAAAAATTGTTTTGAGATTTCAATTACAAGTATACATAATTGAAATTGAACTAGTTTTTATCATTACTTCCCAACACTGGTTATTAAGTTTCAGATGAGCTTTATATAAAAATTGAAAAGTTCGACTGTTAACACATTAGGGCCAGGATAATACGGTCAACGCGTTGACTATCAGATGTCAAAACGACGTCAATTTCGGTCCTAGAGACGTCTTGTCGCGGTGTTATAATAAACGCAGCGGCAGAATACAGTCCATGCGTTGACGGCTTTCTTGACACTTTCAATGACACGTATATTTAAAAGTTAATGCTTTCATTGTTTCCAACCTGGGGGCCGATTCTGGTTCTGTGAAAAAGTGAATCGAAAAAAACTTTTCATGCTTTCACACTAAAAGCCGGGTCAAACAGAGCGCAAGCCGACGGAAGGTCAATCCTTTACCGGGAAAGAAAGAACGCGGTGCTAAAATCTTGTTCTGTTTGATCTGGCCTTGATTCCGATTTCCGTTCTGTGGAAATGTGAAACCAAACATCAAAAACTCTCATACTAATAATTTTTCTTTCGCGCCAAAATGGAAACGTGACAAACTATATACATTTCAATCATATGTCTTTCTCTGTCAAACCCATAAAGAAAAAAGTGTTTCTATCTTATGTATTTCTCTGTTCTCTTCAAAAACACAAGAGAATCGTGCAGTTTTCAAGAGAAATGGTAAGGTGGATCGAGCATCGATAATATAGTTTTCATTTACAGAACCAGAATCGCTTATTTGTGCCAAATGAATAGAAAAACCGATAGCAATGCTCGGCAGTGAATTTGAAAACTAGCTATTCGATTCAATTTTTCACAGAACCAGAATCGGCCCCTAAAGTCAAAGCAGTTAAAGACATTTTGAAAGACTGCCCACTAATGCTATTCCTATTCTGTCCCGGATTTTGGATTTAAGCAAATATTCGGCCTTACCACAGACAAGAGAAATACCTATTTAATGAAAAAGGTATTTATGTTATCTGTGACCTTTATCTAGTGTACTGCTACTTTACTGTAACTTAACAGTACGGTACTGCCTGACCAGAATAGAATGCTGCAACTGGAATAGCTGTCAACATATGCTGTAAGTTATTTTTTACTCGCCCACAATATACTGTACAGCTTTCTGACATTTCTGGCATTTCAAGTCAGCTGTGCGAAAAAAATAAAATTTAAAATAAAAATAAACATTGATGGTGATGAAATGGAAGCTTAAATTACTTTACGTCTTTATCCGAGGTTAAAAAGAGTTTGAAACTCTCTTCAACCCCAATGTAAGCACTTGGTTGCGCTCACAATTTTGAAACGTCAAAAAAACTGCATGCAAAAGTTAAAAGTTGGCCAACTTGTCCAGCAGCGTCTGCAACTCCGTCTGCAGCTGCATCATGTTCTGTTCGTATCAATGAATTCGTGTGTATTCAATATTTTGATAGCTATTCCAGTTGCAGCTTCGTCTCCATTCTGTTTTGGCAGTTAATCGGCAAAGGCTAGCTAGAAATTAGCAGCAAAGTATATGTTGTTTCGAAATTTGCAATTTAATTTGCATTTAAAAAATTATAAGAAACTGCAAATTTCTGGCTAGATAGCTACACTGCTACTGCAGAGAGAAAAAAAAAAGAATAACCTCACATTACGATGCCAGTAGGTAGACGAAAATAGTTGCGATTCTAACTGTCTATCTATATATTGGTTTGCCCGTTGAGCTACAGCCTTAATATGATGACTGAAGTGATTTTCTCTAAGCTTGGTAAAAAGCGTTTTTCAGTAGTTCCGCTACATATTTTTTATTTTTTGTTTTTTAATCCAAAACTAACGGTACCTGTTTTTCAATTTCTTACTTGTGATATAGGTAATAAGACAAGTTTTGGACTCGTATAACAATTAAAATTTCGAGATAATAATAATACCATGACAAAACGATGATAGAGAACACCAAAAAGTGGGTGGTGAAATTGGTACCTCCCAATGAACCAGTATCTTATTCATGAAGCTACTAAGCAATGTAAATAGTTTTCTTAACAAAATTTTCAAAAAATTACTTTTTGGATTTATAAGAAATGTTCAAAACTTTTGTTTTAAAATCAAATATTATGAAAACTAAATAATCTATTTTTTTTTAAACTCGGTGTTAAGGGTTTTTTTCAATTTGTAAAGCACTTTAATAAATTTTTTTAATTTTATGAAAAAATAACGGTGCCTTCCAACAAATGATAAAAAACCGTTAGGGAAAATATATTTTTTCTTTAAATGGCTTTGCGATTTCAATTAAACTTTTTCTGTATGCTAAAATTAGTGCGACATACTACCAATAATTATAAAAATATACAAATAGCAACTATTAATAGTACTTCTTATAGGTAGCTAGTACGTTTTTTTTTTTTTTTAATTATTTGGTTATTGGCTGAACAGATTTAGATTAACTTTTTATGCACAAATTTAAAATAAGATTAAAAAACATTGCATAGCAAAATAAAAAAAAAGTTTTTGAATTTAAAAAAAAATGTTTCAATAATTTTTTTTTTGAAAATTCAATATCTCAAAAACGGGTTGACATTTTTAAAAAAAAATTTGTTTTATATGCCAGTAAATTCTTAAATGATTTGCATACTAAAAAATTTCCTTAAAAATGTCTTAAGAATTTGATAACGGGCATGCTAAGGCTCAATTTCTTCGTAAATTTTATCAAAATCCTATTAGATTGATCGCAAAGTTTGTGGTCGATAGTAAAAATAAAAGCATCCTCTTAAACGAAATAAAGAATACTTAAATTTATTATTCGAACGCATTATTAGAAAAATTCCTAGGCAATATCTCAATAACAAAAACATTCCTACCCCATCACATCACCATCACATGAGATATTAGATGATATTTAAACTGCTACAACTTTGAGATAAATCAATTTAAGTCAATAGCGAATAGCTCATTTTGTAGACAACTTTTATTTTCTGTATTGTTGAATCAATTTATTTATTACACCATGAAAGGACATTTCAAAACTCATATCATATCCAGAAACCAAAAAATATACATACATAGATTTAAATTTAACTAAATATACAAATGTAAATGCCATCTGGAAGGTTTCACATCCCTTGCCTCTTTAACAGCATTTGACTTTCTTTGACTTAAAATACAAACATCGTTTATACACTTTCATTTTGAAAGAAGTGGCAACATATGCTTTAATCCGAACTCACTATATCTAATGGAAATCTTCGATATATGAAGAAATCCACTTAAGGATGATACACTCACACCCCCCATTGAACACAATGGTATTGGTATAGCTACTTTGTATTTCGCGAAAATTCGCATATTACATGACGATCCATTTGAGGGTCCATTTATTTAAAGATTTAACAATTTTCGATGAGAAATAATAATTTTTTAATTGAATATAGGGATGCAAAAGTAGGTACATAGGAAAGGGTGGGCCATGTTTCTATTTTCTAAAATAAAGCGAAAGTTTTTTTTTTTGCTATAGAAAATGGATAAAGGAAAGTTATTTTAATTGCAAAAAAAAAATTCCAGTAGTACGTTATTGAGTCACTATTATTCCGCAGAAATTTGCATTTCGTTTTTCTTTTTTAGGTCTGAGCAGAGTATGGAAAAGAGTTCGAGCTATCGGCGCTAGCTCTGAGCAGAGTATGATCAAAATTCTCTTTTATGATTTTGAAACTCATCTGAACTCAGACAGAACTGTTATTTGCTTGCGATACGTTCAACTCACTTTATTTTAGTACACTGACTTTTTACTTTCATCTGACAGCTGGACAATCAAAAACTCTAAAATTCAAAAATATGAACTGAAGTTGATATGATGAACGCACCCATTTGAAATGAGTTAAAAGAAAGTGTGAAGTAATGTAATGGACCGTATTCCAAGCTTACTTACTTACTTAAGTCTTAAGTCGGGGAGGACCAGTGCCTCAACTAACATGCTTCTTCCATCCGGCTCGGTTTCTAGCTAGCTGTCTCTAGTCTGTCACGACAAGTTAATTGAAATCCTCTTCCACCAGCGTAGCCACCTGTTGTGCTGCCCTCCTTTACTGCGCCATCCCACGGGATGGCCAGAGCATTTTTTTTCCATTCGCTCTTGGTGACACAGCCATTTATGTCGTTGGCTTTTCACTTTACTGGGTGGTCGGTGTTGCTGTACAGCCCGTACAGTTCGCTGATGCATATCTTCTTCTTCTCCATTCCCCATTTATGCAAAATAGCCAAAAGCGTTTTTATCTACCGTTAATAGTGTCAAGTGTCTATGCCTCTGCACCATGCATCAGGACCGGGATGATACAGGGAAACTTTCATTTGATCTCAGCAGAGGTAGAGTTCGCTGAGTTTATAGCGGAGCCTAGGTAGATACAGTCTCTGACCACCTCAAAATTAAAGCTGCCTATTTTATAGTGATTTTCTGACTGAGACGTTGGTGTTGGGTGTCCTTCATTGTTGACAGCATATATGTATTTGGTCTTGCTTTCATCTACCGTTACTCCTCAAAACTTACGAAAGCACCACGCTGACATCACGCTTTGTTCGTCCGATTATGTCAATCGTCGGCGTTAGCGAGTAGTTGGACAGACTATTGAAAGATTGTGCCTCTTGTGTCGACTTGAGAGTTTTGCACAATTCTTTCAAGAATGATCTTGAAGAAGTCGCATGACAACGCATTGCCTTTTCAAAAATCTTTTTTGACATCTAAGATATCAGTGAGGTTTTTGCCGACCTTGATGGAGCAGCGTGCATTTTCCAATTTCTTCTGGCACAAACGGGCAAGATTGGGAGGGATGCCAAAATTATACATTGCTCTATAAACCTCGTCTCTAAAGATGCTGTTCATACGCAGTCTTGAAATTGATGAAAAGGTGGTGGCTGATGGCTATCAATTTAAAACTCCCGGTTTTTTCCATGATCTGCCGTAGTGCGAATATTTGGTCGATGGTGGACTTCCCTCTCCTAAGGCCACGCCGATATGGACCTATCAGGTTGTTGACGAATGGCTTAAGAAGTTCGCAAAGTATGGCAGAGGAGATCTTGAACGCGATGCTAAGAAGACTGATGTCTTTATAGTTGGTGCATTTCAGAGGATCACCATTCTTCAGAATCGGGATAATGCTGAGGTTTCATTCATCGGACATGCTTTCATGCGACCTTATTTTGCAGATAAGCTGGTGGATATCCAATTCATCGCAAGCTGTTTTGAATAGCTTGGCTGCACGGCCATCAGCTTGTGCAGCTTTACTGGACCTAAATTTAGATATAGTGATCTTCACTTCGTCGAAATATGGTAGACGGAATTGTTGGCCTATTTCGTCATTCAGTTTGAATGATGCAATCAGCATGGCAGCATAATTCAGTTTCTCGTCGACGTTATAAAATTTTGCCGAAATAATTTTTCAATATCTTCAGCATCAACTGCCGATTTTACCATGATGTTCCCCTGATTGTCCTTGCCGGATTCGGTTCGACTCTTGAAAAAGAACCTTGAAAGTTTTTACCGTTTGGTATAATTTATTATGCTCATCACTCTTCTATTTCCACGATCGCAACCATATTATGGTCCGTCTTTTTCCTTCGGAGAAGCTGGTATTCCTCTCTACTCTTCTGCTCATTGAACTCATTAGCAGCTCTAGTCCTTTTATGCAGTGTCGCTTTGTAAACCTATTGTTTGGCTGCATGTTATTGCCAGCATTCTTCGCTGAACCATGGGTTTGGCTGTGATAGTCATGCAAGGCCAACTACGTCAGAGCCAACATCTCTGATGAATTCCTGGTAAATTCTTTCACTGGTTTTCGACGCTTGAATTTGTCAGCAGAGGACTATTAAAGAGGACGCAAGAAAGAGACTTGTTCGGAATAGGACCTGCGACCTGGTGATTTCTTGTGACTATACATCCGACGTCGATTCATTATTCACCTGTTTTGGCTTTGGTCTTGATATCAGTAGTATTTGGATACAACGAGGTAGTGGCCCAAGTAACTTTTTAAGACGGTAAATGGATCGAAAACCCAAAACAAAAGGCTGATCTCTTTGCTGAACATCTCACGAATGTTTTTAAGCCATTTCCAGCAAGCACGGCTACAGATCCCTTACAGTTTGTTGATAGAAACGACTGTTGCGGTAAAATTTACCACAACAAGTTACACCTGCCTATTCTTAATCATTATCCATTTTTAGCCTTTTCTTTTCCGTTGCGGCTCCAAAATACTTGTAGAGTCAGTAGATACCTGGCATCCATCAGCCAGAGACCTACTCTTAAAGTATTTTGGAAAAGTAACAAAAACAGGTTTCGATCGATTTGCGATTTGAGTGGAACAGTTGGTTCCAAAATTCACGAACTTAAATTACCAAGAAGACGGGCGGTCTCTTGTCGAGGTACCAACGGATGAGCTGAAGAAGTAAGCGAGTCAGGCGGACTCTTACTTTTATCTTAACAGATTAACATTATTAACTATTAAACGTAATTTAACTTAATGTAACGTAACGTAGCTTTACATTGCTGTCAAAAAAATGGGTTGTTAACGTGATTTATAATTCTTAAGCTTAACTTCTTTTAAATAGTAATGAAATAGAACTATAGGAATTTACACGCAAAAAGAAAAAAACTGAGTAGATTTCACCATTTAAAAAGATAAAATCTTCTCTCACCTCGAGGGATTAGTTTAAGAAAGATTACTTCACGTTTCAAATCACTCGCGATTGTTTTAGAGTAACTAGGAGGCATTCTCGAGTGATTCGAAACGCTAAGAAGAAACCTTTTCTCGATTTTAGTTCTTTTAAGTTTTCTCGAAATATTTAGGTTGAAATGGTTCTGAACTCGGCCATTTGGATTCGGAAAGTTTTGGAAAGACATCCAACAACTTGCTATATCATTGAATGTGTGTGTGAGAGTAAAGCTTCGATGAGATTCGACAACGGAGGAAACGGAGGTTTTCTAGGAGAGCACGTAGCTTTCCAGGAAGCCGTGATCCCGTGACTGAAGATCTCGAAAACGATTGGCTGGTTGTATGAATGTGTGAGAGACTGGAATGGCCGAAGTAGACAATAGATTTAGCATGAAAAGTTCACTCTTGGGAGAACGATTCAAGCGAAAAGTTTATTTTGAGTTTCAAGTCGAGGAGAATTTAAAAGAAAAAAAAAAAAAATCGAGGAAAAGTAATTTTGTAGAAAAGTTGAAAAAGTTGTCGAGGAAAATTTAAAGAAGGAAAAATTAGTGTTTCGAGGTGCGAAGCAGTTTGAGGAAAAAGAGGAAATCGAGGTGATAGAGGAAAGGAGGCGGATAGGTGATCCGCAGACAGATAAAAAAAGATAAGTAGAGTGGTTCTTATTAATTGTGTGTTGATTTCTATAGTTTTCTTTTTTTGATCGTTTCTTTTTTGTTTAATTTGAATTTTGTCCAAGTTAATTGTGGGACACGGTATTTTAAAAAATTCTGTAAAAATCTATATCTTCGAAAAAATTTTGGGTTTTAATCCCTGGGTTTCCCAAATAAAAACAATTAAAGTCCCCATCTGGGCATATAAAAACTTGTGTTTTATTTTTGGTTCTTTTACTTGTTTTCGTTTATTTGCTTTGCTCGTTAAAAAAATTAGTTTTGGAATTCACTAATTCTTAGTTCATAAAGAATTCCTGGTGCCCACTTTAAGTACAAGTACACCCTGTACTTATACTTACCATTTTATCAATTTTCTTTTTATTTCATTTTATTAATCGTATCCGATTAATAAAATCATTTTGATTATTGAGCCCACCCCATTACTGAGCTACTGGGTGGCAGCACTCTATGTGTTGTCAGTTGTGCGAATTATTAAACGCACCCATCAGTTGACAGTTCGTCATCGTCATCGCTTTCGTTGTTTTCGTGGCGCACGCAGATCGGTGGTTTTAATTGTTTTATCAATTGTTTCGTTTATTTGGATTTATATAAATCCATTGAAATCGCGGATTGTAGTTCCGCCATCATAAAGTAAAAATTCGCGTTAAATAATTTCACAACACGATGAATGTGAAATTCCTTTTGTTACGCTCAAAGAAGTAAGAAGTATGTTTCAACATAAGTTGTCTAATAAAAAATCACCAGGGTACGATCCAATAACTCCTCACGTTTTGAAAGAAATGACTTCTATAGCCTTCAAAAAACTCCAATTTATAATAAATGCATGCCTTAAACTAAGATATGTGCCACATCATTGGAAAATTGCAGAAGTCATTATTAAACCTAAACAAGGTTAGCCGCCAACAGAAGTAACATCTTATAGATCTGTATCGCTTATACCAATCATGGCAAATGTTTTCGAAAAACTGCTTCTGAAAAGACTTTGCAAAATAATAGAAGAAAGGAGACTAATTCCGAGCCATCAGTTTGGATTCAGAAATAAACATTCCACGATAGACCAAGTGCATCGGATTACGGATGTTGTGGGAAAGGCACTTGAAGAAAAACAAGTATGCTCGGCTATATTCTTAGATGTTTTTCAAGACTTTGACAAGGTTTGCCACTTGGGACTTGAGTACAAACTGCATAGGAATCTTCCCAGGCAGTACTGCGAAATACTGAAAGCCTACGTTACGAACTGACTCTTAGGGGTATGGTACGACCAACATTACTCGGAGTTTAAGAAAATTGAAGCCGGTGTACCACAAGAAAGTGTCCTAGGACCAACCCTGTATCTGTTATATACAAGGAATATTCCAGTGGACATCAACGCTATCGTGGCCACCTTTGCTGAGAATACTGCAATTTTGGTGCCAGATAAATCCATTGCGAGGGCTACACAAAAACTGCAAAATGCATATTCGATAAAGTTAGTGATTGGAAGCAAAAATGGCGAATCAAACTAAATGAAACAAAATCGACGCATATAAACTTTACAAAAAAAAATAAACAATGTTCCAATTCTTATAAACAGTAGAGCAGTACCTTACTCCAATACTGCCAAATACCTTGGAATTACTCTGGCTGCAAGGCTTAAATGGAAAGAGCAGAAAAGAAAAAGAGAAGAACTAAACTTGAAGTACAGAAAAATGTACTGGTTACTAGGAAAGAACTCTGACCTATCTATCCACAACAAACTAATGTTATAACGGGTGATTTTTTAAGAGGTTTAGAACTTTAAAAAAAAAAAAAATACAAAAATTCGAAAAAATTAATGAAATATTTATTTGAATCGATAGTTTGAACCTTGCAATTTAATGTTTAAAGATAATTTCATGCAAATGTTGACCGCGGCTGCGTCTCAGGTAGCCCATCCGCTGAGTCCAATTTTGGCATACTCTTTCACACATATCGGCCGGTATCTCACGAATGAATGCATGGATGTTGGCTTCCAGTGCGTCAATCGAAGCGGGCTTGTCCCTATAGACATTAACCTTGACATACCCCCACAAAAAATAATCTAATGGTGTCAAATCGCACGATCTAGGCGGCCAATTGACCGGCCCGAAACGTGAAATTAACTGTTCACCAAACTCGCCTCGCAATTGCGCCATTGTTTCGCGTGCTGTGTGGCATGTGGCACCGTCTTGTTGAAACCACATATCATGCAAGTCAAGAACTTCCATTTCGGGCAAAAAAAGTTTGTTATCATCGCTCGGTAGCGTTTACCATTGACAGTAACGCTGCGATTCGCATCATCTTTGAAGAAATATGGCCCAATAATGCCGCCGGCCCATAAACCGCACCAAACAGTGGCTTTTTCGGGATGCATTGGTAGCTGTTGCAATGCTTCTGGCTGATCTTCACTCCAAATGCGACAGTTATGCTTATTTACGTACCCATTCAACCAAAAATGAGCCTCATCACTGAACACAATTTTTCGATAAAAAAGCGGATCATCGGCCAGCTTTCCAAGAGGCCATTCACCAAAAATTCGGCGTTGTGGTAGGTCGGCTGGCTTTAGTTCTTACACCAGCTGTATCTTAAAAGGCTTTACGCCCAAATCCTTCGGAAAAATTTTCCACGTAGTGCTGTAACAAAGGCCTAACTGCTGGGAACGGCGCCGAATCGACATTTCGCGGTCTTCTGTCACACTAGCTGATACGGCCGCAATATTTTCTTCACTACGCACAGTACGTAAACGTGTTGGTGGTTTAATGTCCAACAAAGTAAATGTGGTGCGAAATTTGGTCACAATCTTCCGAATAGACTGCTCAGAAGGTCGAGAATGCCGACCATAAAATGGAAGCAGCGCGCGATGAACATTTCGAACCGAGCACGAATTTTGATAGTAAAATTCAATAATTTGCATTTGTAAGACGATTCATGGTTAAATTGCAAACCAAACTGAAGCTGTTTGATAGTGACACAAGGTACTAAACACACGTCAGCTGTCAAAACCAGTGTTGCCAAAACCAAACCAGCTAAAAAATCACCCGTTATAAGCAAGTACTGAAACCCGTTTGGACATACATATGGCATACAACTATGGGGCTGTACAAAGAAAACAAATGCTGAACCCAACCAAAAATTTCAAAGCAAGGTCCTTCGTGGAATAATAATTGGCCATCTTAACTGCACGAGACAATGTTCGGAGATTAGAACCAAGCCTCATGAGCTGATGGTCTTAAAGCTATGGGAAAGTGTTATAACTTAAACTTCTCACAATGTGATTTATAAATTAAGAAAGAAAAATGATTTGTCGATCTTTCATAGATTGGTCCTGATTCACCGGTGGTTTTAGTGCGGTAAGAGTCCCACACTACTCGGTACCGATTCTTACCGAGAGTCTTTTGAAGATTTCCATAGGATAAAAAAAATCTATTTATTCAAGCGACAGAAAAAACGCATTTAAACTAGATCTGGTTAAGGCTAGGAACTTACTTACGAAAGTGATGGCTGTTTAGTAAAATTTTGTTGTGTCATGTGCGTTCATTCATATTAAAAGTGATGCCTTCTATTTATTGCGATAGAATAATCGTGTGGCAGAAAATCGCAAGTGCGTTCCTAGTCTAAATGAGAATGAACGCACATGATACCAAAAAATCATATCATCAAAAAATTGCAAGTGCGGTCCTAGCCTTAATCGTTGCGATTTCTCGGTAGCATACATTATGTGCACTTTATTCAACTTCAAACTCATTTGTTTTATTTCTGGTGACTGGAAGTCACAAGTCGTGCAAACCGAAAGTTTTAATTCAGTTATTTTGAGCAGTTAGTGTCAGCCCTCTGAATTTGAAAATCATTTCAATACAAGAATTCCTTCTTACCAACTTATCTAACTTTAAAGCATTTAAAGCTAATTTTAAATTTATATTATCCCCAAAGTGGAGGAGGGATTTAAATTCGATCAAAATGTTCGTTACAATTTCCGTAAGATGTTTTGGGAAACGCTCATTGAATTAATTCAATCTATTCACATTCCAAAACAACACAAAACAACACCCTTTTGTTTTGCGAAAACAATGAGCCATATTTGGATTTCTTGGGTTTTCAAATATTTAGCTATGTTCATACGTATCGTAGCCAAACTGCATCATCTGTTCGGTGAAAGATTTCATGGATTTGCTGCTTCTAATAGTATAGACATGTCAGTTGGTTTGATTAGCAATGGATGCACATAGACATTGCATGGAAATTGGAATTTCCTCACACAAACTCTTACATTTAAAATCAGAATCTGACATATCTCTCTGACTTTGGCTGTCTATCTCTATGCAAACTGTCAGTGGCTCATTTCCTTGTCGTTTTCATTAACGTACAATATGTAGTTCTGGTTCTGCATCTGGCTTAGCTATGGCTGGGCTGATAGAATAGAATTCTCTGCTTAGGCATGGGGAATGAGTGTGGTTTCCGGCTGCGCTGTATACCCTTGGTACTATCTCTTCCAGGGGGTGGTGAGTGAATGGAATATGGTGCTGAGCTTGCTTCTGGCTTTATCATTGTCTTTCAGCAAATGAACGGAAATTCGCTCAGCTGCCAAAGAACAATGCCACTGATTTAGCTACAGAGATTTTCATTTTCATCAAAAGGGGGTTAAAGTTCTTTGTCTTGAGTTTAGAAAAATCTTCCCTCAACCTCCATTTGACAAACTCTGGACTTGTCTTGTTCGCTCAAAACGCTTGATGATTGTTTGACATTTCCTCGATGATGGTGTTGCATATACACAAACACATCACGCTCTACTTTGACAATTAATAAGCAATCCTTGATGGAGATGAGTACACTATGAGTACACAGTATATTGGATGACAACCCTCTTCGAGTTCAAGGAGAAGTTATGAATGACACAATGATAGTGTTGTTGTTGTTGCGGCGTCATATTATTCTTGCCCTCATATAAAATAGCTCTGGATAACTATCACATTTCGCAACGCTTGATTATTATTAGAAATAGAAATCATCCTGCAATGACGTGGCAGAATGTCATGATGTCTAGCTGCAAGTAGTAGGAAGAAGGTTTAATGATTGGCAAGGACAAAGCATGCTGTTGATGGTCACTGTCATGTCATTTGGCAACATTTTGCTCTCCAACAGCAGCAGGCAGCACTCTTTGGACGTTATTAGGTTTTGAAGTGCTGCCGATGATATTTATGAGACGTTTATATGAGCTGGTGATGATTATGATGATTTTTGTTATTTGCACTGAACTGGAAGCTTAAATGTGTGTTATTTTTTCTTTGCATTTGCATTGCTCTCTGTAGGATTATATAAGCATTATTAATATCCATAAATTGTAGGCTCTTTGTTTGCATGGGAAATGTTGTTATGATCCAGCAAATGATGCAAGTCATTGTTGCTTTCGTCTTATTATTTACCATGGTTGACCAAATATTAAAGATCATAAATTTTGTATAATATTTTTATGATTTTTCTTGGGTTTCAAACAGACCGGTAGTCCTTCATAATAGTTAGATGAGAAATCCTCTTTATTTATGGAGATTGTAATTGTAAGAGTCTGACTGTTGGCTTTTTTTGACAGCTACCTACTTCTCCTAGGATTCTTGGAATTAAAGGGTTTATATTATGCTTTTTCGAACTTTTATACACAAGTCTGAATCTTTAAAGCTGCTTTGTACCCAGGCTTGACAGATTGGGCCATCTGTCGGAAATTGGGCTATCTTTTTCCGAAATCGCCAACAATAATTCAAGTATATGTAAGCCCAATCATAACTGGGCTACTAATAGCCCAAAATAAGCAATTAATACACACACAAGGCCGGTAGCCTAAGGGGGATCACAGTGGTTTGTAAATAATATAATCCATTTCAGTATACAATTTGTACGTACTCAATTTCTGCTATAGTTACGAATTGTGGTTAAAACTTTATTAATTTAGCACTGAGCTTACCTAGCATAAAATTTTTAATCCACATAGTGAGGTGATTATTTCTTAAGTCAGCTTAAAATGAGATTTGAAAACCATAAGTCCATATGCTTTTTGCTTTCCTCTTCGTGCATTCGGATTCCTTGTTTTTTTTTGGCAAAAACTAAAAACATGTTAACGAGCAAAAATTTGATTCCAAAAATTGTATTGTCACAATTAAAAGTCGGAAATTATATCGGTTATGCAATGCCTACAAAAAGTTGCTATTGGTCGTCAAAAATAAAGACACAAAATATTATTTGTTTAGTTGAATGTTTGGAGGTGCTCCCGAAACGGCCAAATTTTGAACAAAACTCATAAAACATGCCTATGCCCCATTTCATTAAAAACAATCGAATCACATCAAAACTTTAGGATTAGTTCTTTTTCTAATATTTTATTTATTTTAGTATGATAATAAGGTTTAAACAAAATACAAAATGAAATTCAATTTTGGAGTTTTGAAATTAATTACTGTAATTCAAAAATGTATGAATAAAAGTATTTTTTTTTTTAATTATATAGCTTTTTTTTGAGCATTGATTTGGACGCCAAACTGAAATCCAGCTTCTTTTTTCAGCCAACAACTGTGGTTTTCAAGATATACTTGGTTAAAAAAATCAAAATAGCGAAAAATTGCAATTTTTGGAATTTTACAAAAATATCTCAAAAACTGGAGCAGCGAAAAAAGAGTGACAGATTTGAGTTTGACGTCCAAAAATATGTTGAGAAACATTTTTGTTCTTCCGTATTAACAAGCTAATGGTTGGTTAAAAGCTTTTTCAATTTTGTCAGAATACTATTGTGTCCTCTTACATTTTTGAAACATAATTTTAAATTTCAAAACTATAATATAGTTTTTACTTTTTTATGTTTTTTTTTAAAATCTCATTATCGTGCCATCATAATGTAAAGGGTTTTTCAACAGGGACGCTACAAAAGTAGAGCGACAGGGACAGCAAACGACGCCATATTTTTTTCCGCTCTTTTGACATTTCTCTTCAGTAAGGTCTGCCCTTTCATGATGGAAAGATATACGAGCCAACAACGAGTCGAAATTATTAAAATTTACTACCGAAATTCGGAGTCAGTGGCCTCAACGTTAAGAGCGCTACGTCCAATTTATGGTCGTCATAATTGTCCTAGCAGATCAACAATTGAGCGTCTAGTGGAAAAATTTGAATGCATAGGCACAGTACAAAATGTTCCCGTGCCAGTGAGACAAAGAAGTTCCCGTAGTGTGGAGAATATTGCTGCCGCTGAGGCTTCAGTTGCAGAAAGCCCAAGTGTGTCTCTCACATGTCGTTCTCAAGCGTTGGGTATCTCTGTGACGTCGTTGTGGCGAATTTTGCAAAAAGATCTTGGCCCACATCCTTACAAGATTGAATTGACGCAAGAACTGAAAGCCGCTTGACCACCAGAAGCGTCGTATGTTCGTGAATTGGGCTGAGCAACAACTTGAAAATGATTCGGATTTTCATCGAAAAATCATCTTCAGCGATGAGGCTCATTTCTGGCTGAATGGCTTCGTCAATAAACTAAATACGCGGTATTGGTCAAGCAGCAATCCACACGTACTCCATGAATCATCATTGCATCCCGAAAAAACTACGGTTTGGTGTGGTTTATGGGCCGGCGGCGTCATTGGGCCGTACTTCCTCCGTGATGATCAAGACCGGCACGTTACTGTTGAAATGAGCTTTGCTATAACTGGCCACAGGGGCGACTTTGTACTTTGCTTAGGACGGTGGCATGCTGGTCTCGGGCTCGGCTAAGCACGTCGGATGGGGTAGTTCTTGTCCCTCACAAAACACTCGGCTCAAATTTCATTTTTTCTTTTATTCATGCCAAAAAATATCAGAATGAGAAAAAAAGGAGAAAGCTAATAAACCAAACCAAAGATCATTCAGACATTGGTCAGGCTAGAAAAAGGAAACAAGGAGGAGAAAGAAAGACAAACACATTCACATACCTTTGCCACTACCCTGACGAAAGAATAAACGATGAAGATGCCACTCCCCTAGCTCAAAGGAAGATTACAACAAGATACAATCCTAAAACTATTTATAACCTAACTTATTGAGTATGAATCTAACCCCCCATTTAATCCTAAGTTTCCCTAAAAATAATACTTGTTTTTATTTTTCCCTTTAAGAAATCGACATTCCCACTCCATCGTCCCGCCAGCGTAGTGGTTCGCTTTGACCAGGAGGTTTTGCCTGCTGTTGTTGGCACAGCTTGGCCAGCCCTCCCATATGTCCAAATGACATATCCTTTCGCTATCTTCCTTGGCCGATGTTGTGGAAGATAGCCCCTATTCAACTCTTCAGCCATGATTACGTCGCCGTACTTTACGTCATGTAAAATTCACGTTTTCCTTTCTAGACGGCCTGACAAGGCTCTTCACACACCTGTCGCTTTATTTAGTAACACATCTTGTTGAAATTAAAAAAAAGCACGTTTAAAATTAACCATATAGGTATAAACAAAATTTATATTTAACAAAAATGACAAGATAAATTTTCATGAAAAGCTAAAATTGTTTTAAGAAAAGGCAAAAAAAAAAAAATATATGAAACAAAACTAAAAGGAGAAAAAAATCGTATCTGTTTTTAAGGGTTATATGTGTTTTTACTTGGGGAATTCCTTTGTTCATCCCAGCACAAAATTTTACCAAAAAAAAAAAATTACTCACGTTTCCAATGTATCCTCCCTCGACGTCCTGCCGGCAGCACAGATCAGGAACGATATTTCACTTCACTTCAAAAAAATGTTATTTCTTCGCGATGGAGAATAAATTAACTTTTAAAAACAGATTTTAGATTTGTACACTTTTCTTTACGTTAATTTCAGAAAAGATAATTATCATTACTCTAAAAAAAAAAAAAAATAGGTTTACGTTACTAACGAAATAAAAGGTTATTTCTTAAGTGTTATTTAAACTTAACTATTTCCAAACTTTTTTTTTTTTTTTTTATATTTTGATTCTATTTAAAAAAAATCCTTTTTTTTTTTGTATCTCCCTGTTTTGAAGAAATCACCTTTAGTTAACCTTTAAATTTTTTTACTTTGATTTAATTCAATGTTCTCTTTGTTCTTTGTTCTTTCTCTTTGTTCTTTCTCTTCTATTTCTTCTGGAAAATTCTTTGGCTTTCACTATGTAATTTCACTTATAAATATGTATTTGGCACTATTTCCTAAGGATCCTGGTTGGAAATGGCCAATCCTGGTAATTCAGCTGGATCGCCTTGAATCGTTTTATTGGCCCTTCTATTTGAAAAGGAGCACCTTTATCTTAAAGGGGGCAGAGGCACTAATTGTGTCCACTCTGAATGTGGGAGCCCCTAGGATCACTAAAGAGTACCTAGACGGGTGAATGTAACAATTATTATTTCACTATTTTATTATCCCTTTGTTTTAAATAACATACCTCTGCTAACATAAATTAATACTCCGATTTTTGAGTATCTTTTTGGCTCTGATGAGCCTTCCCCAGAACTCCAAAAGGGTTAGTTTGAAACAATTGTGTTCACTTTGGTTTTCTTTTTATCTTTTTTTTTTGTTCGTAATTTAACGTTTTTTTTTTTAACTTTATAGAATTGCCTTAAATTCATACAAATTTTGAACTTTCGTTGGCAATTTTATATATTAAAATTCCAGTTTAAATTCGAATTTTTGGTTCTTAAAAAAAAACTTTAAAAGAAAACTTCAGAGGAAGAAAGAAAAAACACCCAATTTGACTCAGAATCGCAAGTCAACTGACTACCCTTTGTCTATCTTCATATAGACCCCTACTATATAATTTTATTCCTTGTTCACCAAAAGTATATAACCGGATAGCTGGATCTTCAAATAAAATATTTAAAATCTTCTTCTATCTTCTTCACTCTTCTTCACTCTTCTTCACTCTTCTTCACTCTTCTTCACTCTTCTAGGGTTCGTCTATAGAACTAGGTTCTAATACTAAAGCCCAATGCACCTATTACTAATTCTATGTTTTCAAACCTTTTCTATCTAATCACTAATATCACAGCATCATTAAAATCACAATTTTATCTTAAGCTAAATCGAATACTATTATTAGTTGCATTTCCCTTTTTACTTATTTATTTTCAAAAAGTAACAGACATAAAATTACCTTGGTTTCCTGTAATTTTCATATAAAAATCTTCTACAGCGGTTTTCCTAATCTTTCCTTGGTAGTACTTTTGTTAATATTGCTATGAATTCGCCGTGAAAGTCTGACCGTCGTGAAGAAATAATATAGTACTGCTCCTTTTATCGTGAGACAACACTATATCACTAAATTTCTTATGTCAAAAACAATTTGTAAAGAAAAATGACATGAAACGTGGCGGGCATAGGAGCTTTTTGGTAAGTGTAATTAATTTATTTTTTTGACTAACTTTTGTTAACTTTTATATTCTTAAAAATTCTTTTTATTTTTCTTTATAGTTATGGCTGTTCCTAATAAGTAAAATATAATTGAAGAAGGTAAGTAGTTAAAGTTTTCAGTGAGATATAGAAGATGTAAACAACATCAAAAATCTTGGTGATGGCCATCTTGGCTGAAGTTGTGGTGGTGGTTTACATCTTCTTATCTCTACTTACTCTATTAAATTTCATTTAATTTGTATATTTTTTTCTTTTCAGATGTCTATCTATGGATTGAAGTAGGGATTGAGGTGATTTAACCCTCAATCTGAATGTATGCACCCCTGGAAATGTGTGCATACAAAATTGTACCTGTACCATACTCTGGTGCAAAAAGAAACACCACCTCTGAACAGGCGCAGAGAAAAAAAAATGTTGATGCATTTCGGAGAGGTAGAGGGGGTGTGTATGATCACCTCCTCCCTCAGTAGGTATTATGAAGATAACCATTTGATTATGATTAATAAGTAGTATGCCTAGATTTGATTTAAGTATATTTAATTTTTATTATTAAAGTAGACTAGAACTATGTTGCATGCTAATTTTAAGTAAGTATGATTTTTTTATGATGAGGCGAGTGTAGGGAAAGGAGTAGGATGCCTATGGCAATCAACACGGATTGTTTCCGTACAACCCGGGCACGTAACACTGTGAATGGGGATCGCTACCGTTCAATGAGAACCTATTATTTTTGGCCCCAATTGGATGATATGGACTTGGAGGATATGTGGTTCCAACAGGACGGCCTGGCGCCACAAGCCACACAGCGAATGTCACAATCAATTTATTGGAAACCAAGTTTGGAGAACGTGTTATCTCACGAAATGGTCCAGTCGCGTGGCCACCTCGGTCGTGCGATTTGACGCCGTTAGACGATTTCCTGTGGAGCTACGTCAAGTCAATGGTCTATGCCAACAAGCCAGCGACGATTGACGAACTTCGTACGAATATCGAACGTGAAATTGCAGCAGTATCGGTCGATTTATGCTTGAAAACCGTCGAAAATTGGGTTCAGCGTCTGGACTTCTGAAAGTGTGCCCGTGGTGGCCATGCAAAAGAAATCGAGTTCGATACATAATGGCATCAAACGTACTTTCACAGGAATAAAGAATTTCATTGATATCCAAAACCGTTTTTGTTTTATTTAAAAAAACTTTTGTAGCGCTCTTATTGAAAAACCCGATATTTTTTCAGATTTTTTTTGATTATTCAAGACATAATCAAAATGGTGAGATTATTTTTTTTTTTCAAATAATTTTGCCGACCAGTGTATAATTGATATGCGTAGAGGCACCTCGAAACGTCACCATTTACAAAAAATGCACTTCTTAAGGCACAATTTGATTGTTATTGCATTTCGAAAAAAAAAAACAAATTTAAAAAAACCTCCATACATTTTTGCTCCACAATATTTGTGCTGTTTATTTAATACGTGTCGGTAACCATCGATTAAAATTATGCGTCTTGGAAGAGTACAACAACATCTAACTGATGAGTCCAATTGTTGTACCTGGGCGAAATGCATTTTGGACTAAAGGTCATAAAAAACTTTAAAATGAATTTATATTCAAGAGTCCACAAAAACAAAAATACTAAATTTTCTATTATTTACGTTTTAATTCAATATACTTCATTCCACAATTTTGCACCACTTTTTATTCACTACATAGTCACCTATTATTACACGATGATTCTTTGCGTCTAACTCTTTTCTTTGTGTGCGAGTAACATTATACTCATTGGTTTTGACATTTCAAATCAACCGCAACAAACTTCACTTAAAAAGTCATTCAGTTTCTCTGTTGTTCCCAGAATTTCCATTTAAATTGTTCTTTCTTTTATGAAGAAAAATAGAATTTCATTTTCCGTAGTTCTTAAAATAAAAATAAATTGTGATTGAAGTTATGAAAAAAATTATTTATTGTTTTGGGCTACTATTTGGGCTACTTTTTCGGTTCCGATTTAGGGCTGCAAAAACTTTTAAATTGGGCTATCAAACTTGGCAATAACCCTGATGTCCCTAGTGTTAGTTGCCCCTTTACTTTACACGATTATTTGTTCTCTTTTTTTCTGCAATTTTTCCTGTTTATTGCCATTTTTGTGTTTACTGGAAATAATTGCTGAAAAATGGAAAATTTATGCAAATTCTTCAGTTTTGGTAAAACTCACCTAAATTATAGTACAACAAAACATACTCCCACCCTAATATTTTGTTGTCTTTAAACTTTCAAATTATCATCTAAAAAGTCATAATTGCCACTGTGAAACGAATTTCTTCTCATCGCACTTTCACTTTGATTCGGCCAAATACAACGAACGTCAAAAAAAAAAAAATATGGCACACGACTCAAATTCCTCCTCATCAACGATCACAATAGAAGAATTCTCTTGCACAGTTAATTTCTTGAATATTAAAAAATAAATATTGAACAAATATGCAAATTTTCTTTATTTTATAGATACCGTTATTGCATTTAACATATTATTCGCATGTTCTTCCATTAGGCGGTCTTAGAGATGCCACATATTACAAAACAGAAATTGCCGCATTATCACGAACAGTTAAGTACTTGACACGTGTTGTGAGCAAAACAAAATAAAAAAATGAAATATTAAAAAAAATAAAAATAAAACGCAATCATAATGTACGTGAGGGGTGGTAAAGTACCAACGCGTCACTGTAATTAGATATTGTTGGTTCAAACAAAAAGAAAATATGAAAGGGTGAGGTGAGTAAAAGAATTAGGTATTTCTGAGTACGTAAACAAATATGAGTAGGTACAGTTGTTGACTTGTGATTAAGAAATAACAGAACATAAAATGCTGGAACCAATGTAAAAATAAAATAAAATGAATGACTGGGTCGCAGACTGCATCAAAGAGCTTAAAAGACTTATCAATATTGAGAACCAAAATTTGATAATTGATATATTTTACAAAAAAAATTATGGTCGTACAGAACTAAAAGGAGCCGTGCCGTTCTCACAGTCCACCATATTTCCATCTGCTATAATCCCGAGCACACTGCTTCTAGTCTTCTAGACCATGCGTTCTGGTATAGGCGATGCTCTGAGGAAAAATGAATGCACTCAGTAAATAAATGTTTGTACTCATCCCATATTTTTCTGCACACATACTTTTTGTACCCATTAAATAGAGCAATCTTTACTAGCTACATAAGTAGTATATAGTTATGTTAACTTATTACAAGAATATGTGAAGCTTTTCAGTAATAAATTCATGAAAATGTAGTGATTAAAGTTTCTAAGTAATACTTTATGCATTCATTACATTAAGAATAATATTTAATGTACACATAATATAAATATGTGTAAGGAAACTCTGATTTTGATATTATTATGTAATGGGTACAGCTTCTTTGCATATTGTATGCGATGCATACGTATTGCTATTCAGTGAGTACAGTTTATGTGCAGCCATTACATAAATATAATACTTGTATCGGTAAAGTATACATGTCACTATTTAGTGAGTAAAGATTATAAGCACTCATTGCATTGATATAAATATTTTATGTACTCATTACATAAAAAAAGTGTTGGTTATTGTTTATGCAAACATGATGTTTTCTTACTGAGTACCGTGAATATGCTATCATTACATAAATATACAGAGTCTATGCAATCAGTACATAAATTTATGTAAATTACCTTTAATGATTACATTGTATTAAAAACACAAAAACAATTATTTAATGGACTCATTATATTATTATGTATTGAATACATAATTATTTATTTAATGACTCCATATATCTTTGTAATTTATTTATTTATGTTTGTATATATTACAAGTCATATTATTAAATCTATGTACTCATACCATATTTATGTTATTAGTCTTATCTCACTACATACAATTATGTGATGAGTCCATACGTCCTACAGCCTTCTTCAGCACTGCTCATCGCCCAACTCATTTCGCATTATTCTGGAAGAAATTCATTATATATTTGTTTTATTTTAAAAATACTTTGTGATACTTACTGAGATTTGAACTGGGGACCGCATCCACTAGGCTAATTCATGGCACAAAAAACTGGCACACAATTTCAATAAGTTGAAACTCATTTGTGTGCATTGAGAAGGTATATACCGCCTGCATTGAATAAATGATAGCATGGACTCAGTGCAAGTGGTATTTACTCACCACATAGCATTGAAAGGTTTTCGCTTCATGTGTGCTGAGTATGAACCACCTGTATTGAATACATGTCATCAGAGACTCAGTACACGTCGTATTTATTCACCACATAGCTAAATGTAACAAATAACTGTTTCAATTGGATGGCTTGCACTTGATATGTATTGAGTATATACCATCTGTAGTGGATACATGTTATCAGAGACTACACGTCGTATTTACTAAGCACAAAATTGTATGTACTGGATAAATGTTGTCAGAGACTCAGTCATTACATACAAAATATTGAATGAATACATACAGCCTATACTCATCGCATATCTTTTTGTAGCGGTTATAGTTTTTGTTGGGATTTTAAGATACTTTTACATATAATATGGACTGAACAAACGTACCTTTATACGCAACGCATAACTTGATGTACTGAGTAAATGTCTTTACATAAATATTGAATCAATACACGTTGCTTATACTCATTGCATTATTCGCTGTAATATGAGTAATCGTTCATTATTTGGATAGATGGTGAGTTTCCGATATTTCTTCACTTGAATATAGACTGAATACACGTTGCTAGTGTTGTTCAAAGGGTAGACACGGTGCATTCAAGACACAAGCGTCCACAAGCTTTTTTTACAAAGCGAACCTCTGTCTATAAACTCCTACTCTCACCTCCAAGTGGTGAACATCGGGTGCCTAATACCTTTAGCTGAAGATGGGGTTCCAATCCCTATGGATGGTTTTAGGCGGCAGCAAACGAGAGAGGGGGGGAGCAGTGTTCTAAGGCACTTCTCCTTTATCCAGGCGACAGCGGAAGAATTTCCCAGATGGAATCAACGGTGGTGTCTACAGTTCCAGCTAGGTTGAACTACTTAGTGAACACCTTATATGGGCTACTACGACATATTCGTAGCTCAGGCCTATAAGGAGTGGCTTACCGGCTCCCCACCCTTGGAGTTATATTAAGGGTCTGTTCCTCCAGGTCGGGGGTTGTGCGTCGGGGTAACTTCCCCACCACGAAAAACAACAATGGTTCCGAAACAACAACAAGTCTCGGATATGGATGATCTTAATGTTCACGACCCCAGCAAACGAAACAAGGAATGAATTTCGGATCTGCACGTGGAATGTCCGGACCTTAAACAGACCACGTGCAGCCGAACAATTAGTGTAGAACCTGAATAGGCAAGAAGCTGATATAACAGCCATCCAGGAAGTGTGATGGGATGGAGAGAGCAGTCGTGTGACATCTACTTCGGCGAGTGCTGCAAGGAGCAGGGTCAGCGGCTCTTTGGTTGTGGTTTTGTGGTAAGGGAAAGACTTAGGCAAGAAATCTTGGGCTTCAGAAATGTAAGCGAGCGCCTGGCCAGAATCCGCATCAAAGCTAAATTCAAAAACATTACGTTGATCTGTGCCCACACCCCAACGAAAGACAAAGATGACTCAACCAAGGAAGACTTCTACGATCTCCTCGAGAGTACGTATGATAGGTGCCCAAAGTACGACGTCAAGATCATTCTTGGCGACTTCAACGCCAAAATCGGAAAGGAGGGCATCTTTGGTTCGATAGTCGGAGGACACAGCCTGCACGACAACACATCCGGTAACGGACTCAGGCTGATTGACTTTGCGGCGGGGCGGAATGCCATCATAGCTAGCACTCGATTCCCACACCTCAATATACACAAAGGTACCTGGTGGTCTCCAGATCAACGAACCGTCAACCAGATTGATCATATTGCGATAGACGCTAGACATGCTTCCAGTATCCTGGATGTCCGAACGTTCCGAGGGGCCAACATTGACTCGGACCATTACTTGGTTGTAGCCCAACTACGTATGCCACAACACCGAACGGATGCTGTGAAAAGATTTGATGTCGCAAAGTTAAAATCGCAAGAGATCGCTAGGACCTTTGCGGACCGAGTCTCCCGTAACCTTTCAGCAGCTCCGCCATCAGCACAAACTGCAGAGGACCAGTGGAAATACTGCCAACAAGCCATTAGAAGTGCCGCCAATGATGTGCTGGGTTTCACTAGGCGACCACAACGAAACCCCTGGTTCGATGAAGAATGCTGGCTGGCGCATGCAGCCAAGAACGAGGCCTACCAGTCAATGCTGCAAACTAGAACCAGAGCTGCTGAGAGGGCAGCCTGTGAGCTCTACGGGCAAAAACGAAAGGCGGAACACCAACTTCTCAGGAGGAAAAAGAGAGAGCATGCGAAGTGGGCGGTCGAGTCTATTGAGGACTGCAGCGGCAGGGGGGACGTTCGAAAGTTCTACCTAAGGGTGAGGCAATCTACCCAGGGTTACAAGGCTAGAACGGAAGCCTGCCGAGACGAGAGTGGGAATATGGTGGTAGACACACAGTCGGTGCTGAGGATCTGGAAACAACACTTTTCTAGACTGCTAAATGGCGATGATAGTCCAAATTCCGCTGTGAGGCAGAATAATCCATTCAACCTGGACGACGATGGTCAAAATTTCCGTGCACCCGACCTAAATGAAGTGCGGTTAACGATAGCTAAGCTTAAGGCGTTCAAGGCTGCTGGTGCAGATGGCCTGCCAGCCAAGCTATTCAAAGCAGGGAAAGATGACTTGGTAGGGAGTATAAACCAACTTATCTCCAAAATTTGGTCGGAAGAAAGTATGCCCGATGAATGGAACCTCGGTATAGTGTGCCCCATCCACAAGAAAGGAGATGCTCTAAATTGTTCCAACTACAGAGGTATAAGTCTCCTCAACGTCGCATACAAAATTCTGTCATCTTTACTGTGTGATCGCGTAAAACCATTTGTCAACGATCTGATCGGCCCCTATCAGTGTGGTTTTAGGCCCGGAAAATCAACCGTCGACCAAATGTTCACACTCCGACAGATTTTGGAAAAACCCAGGAGTTTCAAATCGATACACATCATCTCTTTATCGATTTCAAAGTCGCGTATGATAGCGTAAACAGAGACGAGCTGTACAGAGCCATGTCGCATCTCTGCATCCCTGCTTAACTTCTATTCCTATGCAGGATGACGATGGAGAAATCTCGCTGCTCCGTCAAAGTCGGTAAGAACACCACCGACCCCTTTGATGTCGAGAAAGGTTTGAGGCAAGGCGATGCATTATCATGCAACCTCTTTAACACCGTACTTGAAGCAATTGTACGCAACTTGCAAGTCAACAACCGAGGTACAATTTTTCAAAAGTCCGTTCAGCTACTTGCTTATGCAGATGATATTGACATCATGGGAAGAACGAAGCGTGCTGTTACCGGCGCGTTTGCAAGTATTGAAGCGGAGGTGGCGAAAATGGGTTTGGCTGTTAATGAGGACAAGACGAAGTATATACTATCATCGAGAAAGGAATCTTAACATCGGCGACTGGGGCAAAACGTCACGATGGATAGGTACAACTTCAAAGTTGTCAAGGACTTTGTCTACCTGGGCTCCACTATTACATCGCAAAATGACATCTGTGCAGAAATTAAACGAAGAATTACTCTGGCCAATCGCTGTTTCTTCGGGCTAAGAAGGCATTTGAGTAGTAAAGCCCTCTCTCAAAGAACCAAGGAGACTTTATATAAGACCCTTATAATCCCAGTCCTGCTGTACGGGACAGAAGCATGGACTCTGTCAAAAACGGATGAGAATCTGCTTGGGTGCTTTGAAAGGAAAATTCTTCGGGTGATCTTCGGTCCAGTCTGTATCGATGGAGTATGGAGGAAAAGATTTAACAATGAGGTCCACGGACTTTACAGCGACATCGACCTAGTCAAATGCTGAAAATACAGCGGCTGAGATGGCTGAGACACGTGTAGCGTATCGACACCTACGCACCAGCCCAACGAGTCTTCGAATCCACCCCTGATGGTCTGCGCAGCAGAGGAAGACCCCACCTAAGGTGGCGCACACAAGTGGAGAGCGACCTCAACCAAGTTGGAGTGCGTAACTGGAGGCAGTTAGCTAGGGACCGAGCTGGCTGGAGGGGCTTGTTGGTTGAGGCCGTAGTCCACCCTGGACTGTGAGCGCCATCTAAAGTAAAAGTAAGTACACGTTGCTTGCAGCCATCGGAAAACTTGCTGTGATTTATGTTTTTTTTTTTTTTTTAATTGCTGGCAGTTTTTTAAATGTTTGCTACATAAATATTGAATAGGCACACGATGCTTGTAATAGAGTTAAAGATAGTGTTTAGTCAATACAATATTATGTATTGAGTCAATATGATCTTTATTCAATGCAAGGTTTTACACTGAATACATATATTTTGTTGATTTCTTTTGACACATAATTTGAAATGTAACCAGTGCATGTTAAATCCACTCAGTAAATACAACTTTTATGGCAGTCCCATACAAACTTCGGTTCATAACTTTTACATAAAAATCTTTGTGCTGAGTGCATAGGTTTTTTCCTCAGTGTGGCTTGGTCTTAAAACCATAAGTTCGGTTTTCTTCGGTTTTTCTAACCTGAGGGCTGGTATTCAAAAAGTCTTTTAGCTGGAGCAATACTGTCCATTCGCTGGATGTCTAGCTGCCCTCTCCTTCGTACGCCATTCTATTCAGCTGATAAGTAATAACTGATGAAGAATGATGAATGCTCTTTGTAAAAACTATTACTTTGGTTAGAATCCTTTCATTCACTTAAAATGCTTCACTTACAATTTTATTTTCAAGATTTCCTTCTTCTCATTTATAGATAAAAGTTACGCATGGGATTTATTAAGGATTTCAAACTCTTTCTGGTGTCAAAGCCATAATTATTTGCTTTTGGCAATACTTGAAAGATTTTATACAACCAATTTATACCAATATTATATTTGCATTGTACTTATTTTCTTTTTCCTTTATCCGATACTATAAAAGTATAAAAAGTATCGTTATTATTATTAAAAAAAAAACCAAATCTTCTTAAAAAAAAAACTCTGCTGGACCTGTCAAATCCATTAGAACTACGCACCCCCTTTAGCAATGTACTTGACAACCCATTGTGAAAATTGTTCGAAAATGGGTGGGGTGTGTGTTTCTCTTGTGAAATTCTTTAATTCAATGACATATTGAAGTGGTCAAATGGAAAAATACAACAAAAAAAAAAATAACAATGAAATTTCATCGACTATCGAACATCGTCGACGACGCCGACGGCAACGTTGAACATTATTTGGACTTAAAATGTCCCTAATTGATAATTGACATGGAGTGGTCACAATCACTAAATATAACATAAAAGATTGTAAATAGTTAAAAAGTAAAATTAAATTACTCAATACGTCTTTCGCAATTTCGGGTATAACTTTAACAAAGATTTTTTTGTTGCTGAATGAGAAAGAGAATCCACACAAGGACTTAAGACTCGACGTGATGCTTATAAGCATACACCCGATTGTTGAACTAAAATGTTTGCTATCGAATTCGATTGTCCAAATTATTGTGTGTGTGGAAAAATTCCAAAGAAAAGGTTTCGTATTGTTAAACGCAAATTGGAGATGGTTGATGGTCAACGGAAATCCATTTCCCAACAATTTGATTTCAATTAAAAACTGCTGCTTGGTAAATACAGGAACAAGGTATGGGAGGGTTGAGTTGAAATTGAAAATTGATTTGTTGAAGATTTCTTACATCATTTTTGTACGAGAAGGAATAAGGAGGGCGAATCAATGGGTCAGCATGAAATTAAATAGGAAACCTTTTAAATGTTGGGAATTCAGTTGAAAATATAAAATTTTAATAATTAGAGACTGATCAACTGATGATTGTTCCCCTCCATTTCTTCGATGCTGGTTTGTCATATCAGTTTTCAATATTTCAATGATCATTTAATCGACAATGCAATTAGAAACCGCTTTTCCCAAGAGTGTCAAACCTACGAAAGGTCCAAAACTTAGTATCCGTATGGAAAAAAAACAGTGTCAGTACCTTCGGACAAAATATCGAAGCAAGGAAATTCAGAAACATATGCCCAAATAGCGGCAAAAAATATACCCGTAAATAAAGGCACTGAAACAGACCCGGTTTCGAAAGTCTTTTCAATAATTTTGTCAAAACTTGAAGAACAATGTGAAACAAATAAACTTATCTATGATAGGTTAAATAAGCTCGAAAATTGCTTGCGACCCAAACCTCTTTCTAAAAATATATGATGGAAAAGCTTAAAATTCTTGCGTGGAATGCCAACGGATTATGACAAAAACTTGGAGAATTGGAGATGTATATGCGAGAAATTGATATTGACATATGTTTGATATCAGAAACGCATGCCAAAAATGAATCAAATCTTAAAATCTACGGGTTTCATGACTACCACGCCATTCATCCGTCAAACAAAGCAAGAGGTGGATCATCATTGTATATAAAAGAATGCATTGAACACTCGATAGGCCTTAAAATAGAGGTGGAATCAATGCAATTGAGTAGTGTACAGGTTAAAACTAAAAATATTCCTCTCAATGTCTCTTCCATATATTGCCCTCCGCGTTGCAAAATTGATAAGAGTGAATTTACGACATTGATAAAGTCACTAAGTCCAAATTTAATTGTTGACTTTAATGCAAAGCACACCTTCTGTGCCTCACGATGCATATCTCAAAAGTGTCACATGCTATATGAAGCAGGAAAGGAAAATAATTGTGACTTTCATTCTACTGGCAAGCCAACTTACTGGCCAACTGATTCGTCGAAAATACCTGACCTAATCGATTTATTCATGGTAAAAGGAATACCCTCTAGCCGTATAGAAATTTCAGAGGGCTATGACCTCTTCTCAGATCATTCTGCCGTCGTACTCACTATGAGCTAAAGCCTTGTTAAAATTGAAAAAAACACCCAGGTTAACAAACAGTTAAACCAACTGGGATGGATTTAAAAAAGATATCGAGGACAATGTTGAGTTAAGGGTATCATTACAAACGCCTCTTGAGCTTGAAGACGCAGTAGATGCCTTTGTTCATATAACACAAAAAGCAGCTTGGGATAACACACCTTATCAAAGGCTAATGCCTCGCCTTAAAGATATTAAATATCCGCAAGAAATAAAAGATTTAGTGAAAGAGAAACGAAAAGCACGCAAAAAATGGCAGCAAACTCGTGCTCCTCAACACAAAGCACATTTTAATCGCTTGAGTAATATGCTAAAAACGGCGATATTAGATTTCAAAAACCTTGAAGTTGAAAATTACCTTGAAGGCTTGACAGCGGGGAAAGAATCCAACTACTCACTTTGGAAAGCTATAAAAACGACAAAAAAACCAAAGCTTCCAGTGCCCCCGATTAAGAAAAAACAAAATGAATGGGCTAAAAGTGACAAAGAAAAAGCGACGGTATTCGCCGATTACTTAGAGGAAACATTCAAGCCGTTGGATGGGCAAGAACTCAACGAAAATATTAATATGAATTTTACCTCAAATGAAAACTACATAACGAGAAATGCTACACTTGCCGAATTAAAAAGAGAAATAAAGAAGCTTAAGTCCAACAAAGCTCCAGGATATGACTTAATAACGGCAGAGATTTTAAAAATGCTCCTTCGTAAAGGGTTTATTAACCTCCTTTACATAATAAATGCGGCTCTAAGGTTAGAATATGTTCCAAGCCAATGGAAAGTTGCGGAAGTCATAATGGCAAACCATCCCACGAAAAGAAGTCTTACAGGCCGATTTCGCTTCTTCCTATTATATCAAAAGTTTTTGAAAGAATACTACTCCTGCGCCTGCAACCGATAATAAAAGAGAAACAATTAATACCTGAACATCAGTTCGGATTTAGAAGCAAGCATTCGACAATTGATCAAGTGCATAGAATTACTGACGTAATTGAGAGAGCTCTTGAAGAAAAGAAAATCTGTTCGACTGTCTTTTTGGACGTGTCGCAGGCGTTTGACAAGGTGTGGCACGAAGGCCTCAAATTCAAATTAAGACAAGTTCTGCCTGAATGACTTTACAATATTCTAAACGGATATCGTAATGAAAGACTTTTTCGTGTAAAGCACTGATTTCAAAGAAATAGTGGCTGGGGTACCACAAGGGAAGGTATTAGGTTCAGTTCTGTACCTTTTATTTACACGCGATTTACCTCAAACACACTATTGAAGCCACGTTTGCTGATGATACTGCAATACTAGCAGTAGGCAAAACGATTAGCGAAGCTACAATTAAATTACAAAATGCTCTTAATAATTAGCCAGTTTATATTTCTGAGATTTCAGAGGGCTCAGAGCCCTCAGAAATATAAACAGGATTCCTCTCAAAAATTCCTCACTTTTCCCCTTAAAAACTGAGATTGAAATTTTTTGGATTCGCTTGCTCAATTATTTTTTGTCGCAGTAAATTACATAAGAAGAAAAGAAAAAGAGAGTTGTTTTGACTTCTCTGTAAAGAATAGTGTTTATATTTTATTCTCCTGCTCTGTCAAAAAATGGAGGAAAAATACTGAGCGCTCAAGAAATATAAACTGGCCAAATGTCAATGAGTGGACGAAAACATGGCGAATAGCGCTCAATGAACAAAAGTCAGTCCACGTGGACTTTACGTATAAAAAAATAAATAGATTACCCGTCTTTCTTAATACCGCTCGTGTTCCATTTGCAAATGAGGCTAAATATCTGGGAATGACTCTAGACGCGAAATTAAAATGGAAGCCGCACGTGAAAAAGAAATGCGAAGAACTAAAAAGTAAATTGAGAGATATGAACTGGTTACTCGGTAAATATTCAAAGCTTAGTATTGAAAATAAATTGATTTTATATCGGCAGGTTCTTAAACCTGTTTGGACTTATGGTATACAACTTTGACGAGTCGAATTTAGTACGCCGTCTGCGAAGAACAAAACCTTCCGACTTGGTGCGGTGAACAGAAAACCGCTTTAAAATCGCGGATAAAGCAGGAACTTTCACCGGAAAGTAACCTGCAACACGTTACTTAACTTCGTTAAAAATAAATTGCTAGATAAGTTTCAACTTAGTTGCAATCGGGAAGTGGAGGTGGTTTTAGTGTAGTAAGAATCTACGTTTTTCGGTCCTCATAGAGCCTGATATGCAGGTTTTGCACCAACCCACGGGAAAATAAATCCAAAAAAAAAAATTTAATCGACAAAATATCTGAAATCATCACGAATCTCGAGTGCTGCTAGTCACATGTGCCCTTCAGTTTCTATTATTTCTCTTTCTAATACTACATCTGCATTCTACAACACCCCCTCCCCTCGTTAAAAATCCATAACTTCAAAGTCAATTGATTATATAGACGATTTTGGTAATTTTTATTTTTCGATTAAAAACCCATCACAGGGATGGGGTAGCAACAGTTAAACATTCACCGTGCAGCTATATCGCGCGCGCCGTGCGTCGTCGTCGTCGTCGACCGCTATTCCACAGCGAGAGGGTGTCCTTGTAATAATAATTTATTATTATTTTTCTCATCCTGTCACTGGGCGGCACACATTATGATTATGATTACGAAAAAATTTGAATTGATAGACATTCGAGAGCACAGGAGGAGGGCAACCGAAATAAAGTAAACTTATTTTCCAAGAGTATCTAATGTTTTTTTCTTATTATTTTCAAGTCCTTTGTCCTCTGAATCACTTCTTCTGGTACTTTCTTCATATAGTCAAATGAATTACACACAAAAGATGATTTTCTATTCAAGAGGAAACAACGGATGAAAACAAAAAATTTGCATAATAAAAATATTAAACTTTCAAATCGAGGAGCACCGCATTGGTTAAGAAGAAATAAGAAAAAATAAAAAAAAAATAAATTCATGTATCCGCCTGTATTGCGTTATATCCTGCCAGGCATATACACACAAATTATTAATTTTCCATTTTCGTTTTCTTCTTGTATACCTACATATATAAGTATGAACTTATGTATGGTGTATGCTTTGTATTTTGTTGCTTTATTATCATTTGGCTTAACGCATTCAAATATAGAAAAATTAATGGAATGAGTGAAGACTTGAGAAACGAGAAAGACATTTTGTTTGGTCATGTTTTTTTTTTTCTTTGAAAGGATATCCGGTTGAATTAGTTGACTCTTGCAATGGAAGTTCTTTAAATTTGATTTCAAGAGGGGAGACTCTTGTAATTTGCGAAATGACTTAAAAGTTTATGCTGGTGGAAATAAATCTTTTGTGACACAATTAAAATTTGCGAACAAGGATCAGCATAAGAGGATATACCTAGTCCTTTTTATATTCCACTTCGCTGGTTGTCAAAAACTTACTCGTTATATTTTGTTACTATTAGAGAATGGTTTTGCAAGGTGGAAGAATATGAGCAAGTTTTTAATTTCTTAAAAATTTTAACAGAAGTTTTTTCCAGAAAAAACATTTAATTGCTTTTCATTGTTTAAAAAAAAATAATAGAATATGAAGAAATTAAAAGGAGTAAATCGTGTTCACAATTCTAAGAATTGATTTTAAGACTTAATTTTTTTTAAATAATAAAAATTTTGAAATTATTCAAGTTCAATTTGTGGATACTAATTCTATATACTCGTATATTCTAAGAAGAAATTCTTGAAAATCATTTAAAACTCCTTGGTGTAATAAACGTTTGGTTAATTTAAAAAAATGTTAAAAATAAAGCTTTTACAAAATTCAGAACATCAAATTCTGAAGCTGACAGAAAGATTTTCTGCCAGTTTCGAAAGGAATATGATTTTTTGAATAAATATTTAAACCAACAATATGTACTGAATATTTAAAACCCGCATTTCTTCTGATCCAAATGCCTTTTGGACTTTTTTAAATAGTAAAAAAGGGTCTACTGCTCTTCAGAAAAATATGGACTAGAGTGGTCAAATATCAAATGATTTACAAACTTCGTGTGAACTTTTTTCTCAATTCTTTAAATCGGTGGGGGAGAGGGGGCACTTTGAACACTTTATGCTTTCAGCTCTCATAAAAACGTATGTGTTGTAATTATTTGCCCGTAAATTAATTTAACTTTGAGATATGGAATTAGTCTTTAGTTTAAACCAAAAATCGATTGGATTTTATTTTAAACAAGCAGGTCCTTATGTTCGACGGTGTCCCCTATGTGGGGCAGCATTGAACTAAGCAGGTGCACTTTCGAACAATCGTTTTTTAAAAAGTTTTTAGTAGTTGAAAAAGAAGCACAAGTGTTTTTATTTCTAATGTCATAGATATATTTTATTTTCTGAACAAAGGAAGACGAAAAACACTAGGGGAAAGGGGAGCACCTTTGAACGCTTTTTGATTTCGGGTCTCATTTAAACCTATGTGTTGTTTTTATTGGACCACAAACAAATTTTATTTTAAGATATTGAATTAGCATTTGGTTACTTCTAATAATTAAATAACTTAAAAAGGTTTATAATTATTATAATTTATTTTATAATACCATGTAGGACAGCTTTGTAAAGGGTTTTTCAAAAGGGACGCTACAAAAGTAGAGCGACAAGGACAGCAAACGATGCCATATTTCTTGCCGCTCTTTTGACATTTTTCTTCAGTAAAGTTTGCCATTTCATGATGGAAAGATATACGAGCCAACAATGAGTCGAAATTATTAAAATTTACAACCGAAATTCGGATTCAGTGGCCTCAACGTTAAGAGCGCTACGTCCAATTTATGGTCGTCATAATCGTCCTAGCAGATCAACAATTGAGCGTCTAGTGGAAAAATTTGAATCCACAGGCACAGTACAAAATGTTCTCGTGCCAGTGAGACAAGGAAGTGCCCGTAGTGTCGAGAATATTGCTGCCGCTGAGGCTTCAGTTGCAGAAAGCCCAAATGTGTCTCTCACACGTCGGTCGTTCTCAAGCGTTGGGCATCTCTGTGACGTCGTTGTGGTGAATTTTGCGAAAAGATCTTGGTCTACATCCTTACAAAATTAAATTGATGCAAGAACTGAAGCCGCTTGACCACCAGAAGCTTCGTATGTTCGTGAATTGAGCTGAGCAACAACTTGAAAATGATTCGGATTTTCATCGAAAAATGATCTTCAGCGATGAGGCTCATTTCTGGCTGAATGGCTTCGTCAATAAACAAAATATGCGGTATTGGTGAGGCAGCAATTCACACGTACTCCATGAGTCATCATTGCATCCCGAAAAAAATTACGGTTTGGTGTGGTTTATGGGCCGGCGGAGTCATTGGGCCGTACTTCTTCCGTGATGATCAAGACCGGCACGTTACTGTGAATGGGGATCGCTACCGTTCAATGATAACCGAATATTTTTGGCCCCAATTGAATGATATAGACTTGGAGGACATGTGGTTCCAACAGGACGGCGCCGGCGCCACAAGCCACAAAGCGAATGTCACAATCAATTTATTGGAAACCAAGTTTGGAGAACGTGTTATCTCACGAAACGGTCCAGTCGCTTGGCCACCTCGGTCGTGTGATTTGACGCCGTTAGACTATTTCCTGTAGGGCTACGTCAAGTCTATGGTCTATGCCAATAAGCCAGCGACGATTGATGAACTTCGTACGAATATCGAACGTGAAATTGCAGCAGTATCGTCCGATTTATGCTTGAAAACCGTCGAAAATTGGGTTCAGCATCTGGACTTCTGCAAGCGTGCTCATACATAATGGCATCGAACGTTCTTTCACAGGAATAAAGAATTTCATTGATATCCAAAACCGTTTTAGTTTTATTTAAATAAGCTTTTGTAGCGCTCTTATTGAAAAACCCGATACTAAGCTGGAGCACTTTTGATTAGTCGTTTTTGTAATTGCTTTTACGAGTAAAAAAAATTTATGAAATAAAAATGTACCTATTTTATTACCTAAACAAAGGGAGACAAAATACTAAATAACTTTAAAGTATAAAACTTAATATTAAGAAGGCCATGAAGTCTTAGAGTACTAGCTTAAAGATAACATCTGTACAAATAAATAACAGAGTTGTTTCACTAACCCAACTAAAATTTAGAAAGTCAAACGCAAAAGCAATTATCACATCTGTCTTTAATGCTTTCGTAGCGTTGATTGGTGGTGACAGATAAATTTCTACCGTTCAAAGGTGCCCCATTCGTTTTGTTCAAACCTGCCTCAAAAGGCCGAGTGACACTCATAAAAAAAATTTAAAATTAGAAATGAAGCATTAAAACCTTCACAACGGGCTACTTTTTATTGGCTTAGGTGCCAGTTGTATCGATCATTGAAACTCATTATTGAAAACTTTAATGATTGATTTTGCGACATTCAGAAAGCAAAATCATTTATTATTTTGATGAACATATTAAGCTCCAGACTTGATTAATAGTTCTAATCAAAAATTCCAATAGGCCCAACTTTCCACATAAAACGACTTTTCTTTTTTCAATGATTGAACTACCTTACCAATGATCATTGGAATCTTAATAATGTTTTTATGTGGAAAGTTGGGCCTATTTGAATTTTTTTTTGACTAGAAATATTAACTAAGTCCTGAGCTTAATTTGTCCATCAAAAAAATAAATGATTTTGCTTTCTAAATGTTTCAAAATCAATTATTAAAATTTTCAATGATGAGTTTCAATGATAGCTACGAGTATAATTGGCGCCTTATTAGAGGAATACTGAAAGCCTTTGACGATAATCGAAGACTGAATTGCCAATTTTAATGTTTGGTTTATGCTCTTAAATATTAATTTAATACGATTTTATTAGCAATGTTCAAAGGTGCTACCTTTCCCCGTAGACCAAACCAAACCAACCAAACTCAAAACCATTCCATCAGTAATGCTTATATTTCCATGCTTTTTTTTGGATTCCGATATACTTTATGGTATCTCAACATTAAAATCCAGCTTGAATCCTGGCCCTGATGGAATTCCTTCTTTTGTTCTAAAGCAATATCAACTCTCGTTAGCTTTGCCACTTACGATTATTTTTAATAAGTCCCTCTCTAGATATGTCACCGATTCTTTTGAATCTGGCTTCCAGTTTTTTTTTTTTTTTATATAATTCATTTTTATTTTTCAATTTTCTTAAAGCTATCTTAAAGCTAGACAAAAATTCATAAAAACTAGCCTACTTATCAATATCTTAAAACTAACTTACTGGCCCCAGTCGGGCGCTCTAAGTTAAACTAGAATAACTTAATGCTAATGCCTTTCGGCCTAAGAACTATCTTAATACTATATCCAGGTCGGTTTTATTTTTTACCGAGAAGAATTTACAAAAAACTCGGTATCTATGTCTTTATTTTTTTGGTTTTATATAAAACTTACAAACTACATAAAACTAAATTAAAGCTAATTAAAACTAATTAAAACTACTTAAAGCTACTTAAAACTATTTACAACTAATTATAATCTAGTTACAACCTACTTATAAGCTACTTACAGACTACTTACAAACTAGAACAGCCACAGGAAGCATTTTCCGGTTTTATGATTTTTTTTGTATTTTTGTGGATTTTATAATTTTTTTTGTGTTTTTGTATGTTTTATATTTTTTTTTTTTTTTTTTTGGTGCCACCCTGACTGTCCCTACTTAAAACTAACTACCTAAACCTATGCAAGTCGGCCATACAAAAGATAATAGCAAGGTCAACTATTAAATATCTGAAGGAACTTCATCTTCGTTTTTCAACCACCAGAACTGGTTCTCCTGCTTTACCCTATCTCTTCGGTCCCGTTCGGACACAGTCCTACTGAACCGAAGGTGCTCAGCTCCGTCTTGTGCGAGGACGTCTCGACTGTAAAGGAGCCGCCGATCCACAGTTCTACGGCCGACGTGGTAGATTAGCGGAACCGCCGCTCTATCCTGGATCAGCCCTCGACTGTCTAGGTGGAGGAATGCATCGGGCGGAATAAAGCCGCTTAGACGCACACTCTCGTAGTATTCGTTGTTGGGGTAGTAAGCCACGAAAATTAAGCTGTTAGACGAGGACATCGCTCTTGCAATGTGACCTCGAATAAGCTTCAGCAAGAAATTATCTATCCTGTTTATGTTGGCCCCGTTATATAGAGCCAGGTTGGAATAGTAGTGTTTGTACTCCGACTCTGGTGTTCTGTGCAATCCAAGGCAGCGTCAAAGACATTGCCACTTTTGACACCAAACTTTCTGCCATTGAGCATATCATAAAGCATATATAATAGTGGTTTACTAATGCCAAGTCTGGTCAGCTTATGACTCAAAGTTTTTGGTATTCATGGTTTGCTGTTGAAATCGATATCCAGCTGCCTTGATGAAAGGACGCAATGTGTGAAACTAGGAAATTTCATTTCTAGTACCATAAAAGTTTCATTTGGGGTTCCTCAAGGTAGTCGCCTTGGGCCACTTCTTTTCAACATATTCTTTAATGATATCCGATTTCTTTTTAAGAATGCTTTATGTTTGATGTATGCTGATGACTTAAACATATATCTATGTATAAAAGAAAAGAGTCGATCATAAATGAAAGAAAGAAATCTTCTTCCTTTAAAAATAAAAAAATGTTATGTTTTTACTAATGCACAAAGCATTTTAATTCCAACGGTACCCAACTATCAAGTTTTCAACCAGATTCTTGATCGCAAATCTGAGATTCGTGATCTAGGAGTCATTTTTGATCTAAAGTTGTCGTTTTCGTTTCATGTAGACTATATTATAGCCAGGGCAAATTAAATGCTTGGTTTCGTTAAGCGAAACTGCAGTGATTTCTCCAACTTTTATGCCTTAAAATCGGTTTACATGTTCTTAGTTCGTCCAATTCCTGAGTATTATTCAATTGTATGGTGAGTTCAAAAGGCATTTATAAGATTTGTAGTCAGACAACTGAGGTGGGAAATTGACTCCCTTTATATCCATGCCTTGATTGGACTTGATTCCTTAGAAAAAAGACGGTCTGTTCAGTGCATTTTGTTTGTGCATGATGTATTTTCATATCGTATTAAATGTCCATCAATTCTTACCTACTTTGAATTCTATATTCCGGAAAGAAATTTGCGTATACGTCATTTTTTAAAAAATCCAATATATATTTACAATTATGGTTGCAATTAGTATTAAACTTTTCAATTTTATATTTAATGAGCTTGATCTGTAAAATTTATATCCGCAGATGAATGAATAAATAAATTAATAAATTAAATTTGAAAAGAAAATTATTCTGTTCAAGTGGAGTGATTGAATATAATTTGAAGTTTAAAGTTCAAGTGAGATCAACTTCATATTCTTTTTAACTTTAAAATTTAGCTCGAGAATTTGAATACATTTTTCATAACGATGATATTGAAGACGAAAGAAGTAGTTCTCACTAAGATTTTGGGGGGGGGGGGGGGGGGTTGTTAGATCCGAATATCTGATGTCTGGGACTAAAATTTTGTGACACAACATGAAAAAAATGCAAAAAATTATTCAAAAATACATTTTTTGGGAGTTTTTCACTTTTGTATCAAAAATTAAAAGTAATTCGTAAATTCCATTAAGGTACAACTCAAAGTATACACAATTTCCAACAAATCATAGGTTTTTTTTAAATTTGATTTTATTGTTTTTATCATACAAAAATTGTTCAAAATTCTTTGAATTATTTATAAATAAAAAATGTTGTGCCTAAAATATCATTCATTTCTTAAATTCACTGAATTGAATTATAGAAATGTGTAAATGTGAATCCCAAATTCCCAACCCAAAATATTATTTTCTTTTTTAATCACAGCCAATTAAAGATTAAATAAATTTTAACTTTATTCAGATAAAAGTAAAAGTTATGACATATCAGTTATTCACTTCTGAAGGTTTTACTTGGCAATATACTGGTTTATGTTTTAATTTCGACCAGAAAAAGTGAGAGTCATTAAAGAACACGATAAGTAGAAAAGAATCAAAATAAAGAATAGATAAATCGAGTGTAGGTGTAGTAAACTGTAAATAAAGGAACTACAGAAGTGACCTAAACTTTATTACGTAATACATTAATTTTTTGTTGAACCTTAACTACTTGATGTGAATGATGATAATTTGCATGATTGAGGAATTTACATTTTTAAGAATTAACTTACTTATATGTGTGTAGAGTGCGGATTTAATTACATACAATCGGAGTTAAATTATTCTTTTTACTTATGTGAATTAAAATTTGTGTGGTTATTTTCATGCTATAATTGAGTTTTGGCTCATTTTTGTTGACATAAAATATTCATGATTTTCTGTTAAAACTTTAGATATTTCAAAAAAAATATAAGATATTATGTATGCAAGTAAAATATTTTTAAGAAACATATTTTAATCTACGCCACACTCAGAGAAAGAAAAAAAGTAAAAAAAAATTGTTTAATCTGTTGAATTAAAAATAACATCGAATAAATGTTTTAGTTACTTTTATTAGTTACTTATTTTATTGGTTACGTTTCTATTGATCATTTTTATTGATTGCTTTTTAAATTATTTTTTTTTTAATTGGTTAATTAATTTATTACTAAATTGGTTACTTTTTCTATTGGTTACTTTTATTGGCAACTTTCTTATTGATAACTTTCATTGGTTACTTTTCTTAATGGTAAATTATATTGGTTCTTGTTCTGTGCATTCAACGGAAAATAATGCAGCTGTTTTTCAAAGTATGTGCGTCTTATCCCAAGAACCTCAATTTTCCAAGATTCTTAGCAACAGAACATCGGGCTAGCCTTAGAAGAATTGACGCGATGCAATCGTCTTGCTTGCACAAAATTGTCTTGATAAACTGAGTGAGTCAATTGAATTGCAGTTGTATTTGATGCTAAAAGAACACGGTCTCTGGCTTTTAAGTATTTTGTTCGTAAACTCCATTTCTTCACTGCACAAACTGCAGACGATATTTTCGAACATGTGGCTTTAGCATGCTACTTTATCAGACACATTGCTAATGTATTAAAATTTTTGCTTACGTTTGGAAACATTTTCACAGTTTGCACTAAAGAGTGTTCTGAACTGAACAAAACCAGTCATTTGCTAACTTTTTTTATGAATATATACGACTGGTTTTTTTCACTTTCATCAAATACCTACTTTATTTTATAAAACTTTGTATTTTTACTAACTAGTCACTTGAAGGCGTATTATTGAATTTACTAAAAAAAACATTTTGTTAAGTTTACTGATTTTAACTTCCAAAGCATGAATTTTTTATCAAAAGTGACTTCTAAGAATTAAAATACATTTCTGACGCTGATGATGTTTTCGCAAACGACCACGGTCTTGATCTAATGGGTGATTTTTTAGCTGGTTTGGTTTTGGCAACACTGGTTTTGACAGCTGACGTGTGTTTAGTACCTTGTGTCACTGTCAAACAGCTTCAGTTTGGTTTGCAATTTAACCATGGATCGTCTTACAAATGAACAACGCTTGCAAATTATTGAATTTTACTATCAAAATTCGTGCTCGGTTCGAAATGTTCATCGCGCGCTGCTTCCATTTTATGGTCGGCATTCTCGACCTTCTGAGCAGTCTATTCGGAAGATTGTGACCGAATTTCGCACCAAATTTACTTTGTTGGACATTAAACCACCAACACGTTTACGTACTGTGCGTAGTGAAGAAAATATTGCGGCCGTATCAGCTAGTGTGACAGAAGACCGCGAAATGTCGATTCGGCACCGTTCCCAGCAGTTAGGCCTTTGTTACAGCACTACGTGGAAAATTTTGCGGAAGGATTTGGGCGTAAAGCCTTTTAAGATACAGCTGGTGCAAGAACTAAAGCCAGCCGACCTACCACAACGCCGAATTTTTGGTGAATGGGCTCTTGGAAAGCTGGCCGAGGATCCGCTTTTTTATCGAAAAATTGTGTTCAGCGATGAGGCTCATTTTTGGTTGAATGGGTACGTAAATAAGCATAATTGCCGCATTTGGAGTGAAGATCAGCCAGAAGCATTGCAACAGCTACCAATGCATCCCGAAAAAGCCACTGTTTGGTGCGGTTTATGGGCCGGCGGCATTATTGGGTCATATTTCTTCAAAGATGATGCGAATCGCAGCGTTACTGTCAATGGTCAACGCTACCGAGCGATGATAACAAACTTTTTTTTGCCCGAAATGGAAGTTCTTGACTTGCATGATATGTGGTTTCAACAAGACGGTGCCACATGCCACACAGCACGCGAAACAATGGCGCAATTGCGAGGCGAGTTTGGTGAACAGTTAATTTCACGTTTCGGGCCGGTCAATTGGCCGCCTAGATCGTGCGATTTGACACCATTAGATTATTTTTTGTGGGGTTATGTCAAAGCTAATGTCTATAGGGACAAGTCCGCTTCGATTGACGCACTGGAAGCCAACATCCATGCATTCATTCGTGAGATACCGGCCGATATGTGTGAAAGAGTATGCCAAAATTGGACTCAGCGGATGGGCTACCTGAGACGCAGCCGCGGTCAACATTTGCATGAAATTATCTTTAAACATTAAATTGCAAGGTTCAAACTATCGATTCAAATAAATATTTTATTCATTTTTTCGAATTTTTTGTATTTTTTTTTTTTAAAGTTCTAAACCTCTTAAAAAATCACCCTTTAGAAACTCATTCTCTAAATCCACTACTAATTTATTGAGTATCTACTCAGCGGATAATCTCTCCCATTGATAAAGACAAAAAAAAACTCCCCAACGCATTGCATTGTGACCCTGTTGGTTTCTGTTAGTATCGCTTTTATTCTATCGTGCAGTTGAACGTCCCCACAGGGACACTCTATTCAAATGCTCAAGGAGACACGGGTGTTCTCTATCGATACGGACTTTTCAAATAATTCCAACGAAAAGTGCTTAAATTCCAATGTTGTCCATGCCATGATATTGTAAATCCCCACCCATTGCCCAAAATCATCACTTTTTAATGGAAAATACTTCAGAGATACCCCTACAAAATTAAAATAAATCTATCTTTGTGACGCATCCATCATCAGTTCAGCTTTCAGTACCAAGTGAGAGGAGAGACAGTGTTCATGTTTCGCGACGTGGTATTACCTTACCAAGTGGAAGATTTTCATAAAAACATTTTTGCTTTATTACAATTAGCTCCTGCTGGTAAGCTAAGGGTTGGGGGATGTGGTGGTGTGCCAGATTGATAACACGTCAATGGTCCACAGTGGCAACAACAACAAAAAAAAAAAAACAACAACACCGTAACCATAGCACTATGAAGTGCCAAAACTTATTGCTTTCAGATAAAATGAAAACCTTCACAAAAAGGTGCGATGAGTCCTTTTGTTATATATTCAAAGTCCATAGTCCTGGAGGAATTTGATGTAATTATTAAATCAATTCGACGAACCGTAAAGAATCTGTGAATGACAATCACGCGGTATACTGTCAGATTTTAAGTATCTTAAAATTCAATCCAGACCAGAGAACAACACAAAAAATAAAATAAGTTGCTTCGCAACGTTTCAGGCTTTCAAACTTTCCAACTTTCATTGTGTGTAAATGATTTGTTGTTAAATGGTAATTTTGAAATTGATCCTTATTGTATAAGAAAAAAAGTCCTTCAAATGTGTTACGGCTTACAGGCGCTCTTAAAAGTGGGGGATGATGATGTTCTGAATATCCGAATTGTTCTTTATATGAATAGAGATAGACGCACTCATAACGATACAAGTCATTTAATCCTGAAAATTATACCATTTCAATGGAGTACAGAAGTTGTTGCATCGATAAATAACCACCCTCTTGGTGATTATCCTTTTCCGATACAATATATCCACCTCTATTCGAATCTAGTATGAGATGACAATAAACATCCAACATCAGCAGTCGCCATCGGGATAATGTTTTATAGGAATTTTGGAAAGTTCCAAAATATGTATTTTTGACATCCATCAAAATACGAATACGTTGTAAGGGGAGTGAGAAGAATGTGAGGGGCAAATGGCTATCGGTTGAGTGAATTTAGGCTTAACGGACCGTATTTCCGGTTTGGTTTTTCCTGTCGAATAGTTACAAAGGAAGACATTCTTCTACCGGAGCCTTCTCTTCTTGTCGCCTTTGACTTTTTTTTGTGTCACTAATCACAGGCGATATCCTGTGAGAGTTGAATTCATTCGATATGGCCTCAGAACTAAGATGGAATTCAAATGTGAAATTGGTTAAGATTGGTGATGCTTATAGTGCTGTGCGGCAAAGGAAATGAACAGTCATAAAAACAGTTTCCATTGGCCATTAAATGGCATATTTTCTAAAAAGGTTTCATTTGTGTTTTTCTATGCCTACGAAAGAAAAGGAAGTAATTATTTATGAAATATTGAAGATATTAAGGATTAAAGTTCAAGTAAAAGTCAAGCTTTTCGCTTAAAACATTATTCAACATCAATAAAATTTATTTCAAGAATTTGAGAAAAAGAAAAAAAAGACACACATGCAAAGTCTTCCATTTTATTCTTTTTTTAAATAAGTTATCTTACATCTTTTTTTGTTTTAATAATAAAATAAATAAATTCTTATTTTACAATAATATTTCTTATAATAATTAGGTATACACCTTCAAGAACCGAAATTCAGCCATTTAAAGTTGCAGCAACATTTGCGGCCTGCTGAGCAATTGCTATTGTTTTAATAGTTGCATCTCGTACATTTTGTCCAGTTCTCTCCTAAAAAAATTGTAAAAAAGTATAAATTTAAATCAAGTCCTTCCTTTTTTTCAAGAGTATATTCTAGTCAAAAGAAAAATTATTTTATAATTTTACTAACCAATCGTTTTCCGAATTTTTTTAGCCATCCAGCTTCAGTTTGGCCAGCAAATATGACCAAAATTGCAGTTAATAGAAGAAATGCCTTAGTGATGTTCATTTTCAGATGCAAAGTGTTACGAGTTTTTTTTGTATATCTTTTGAATTAAGAGAAATGTCTATGGCTTGTTTTCAATCTTCTGAATGGTATCTATTCAATAAAGAATTTCTTTTAAATACTGTTTAGGATAGAATGAATAACATTAGGGGATTTTTCTTTTCTTGAGCTATAGGACATTGTGATAAATTTGGTTGATTGAAGAAAATACCATTAAATGGGATCCCCCCTGCCTACATTCAGGAAATCAAACTACTAACTGTATGACGATATCATCATCATCATCACCATCACCATCGTCATCCAGAATTATTTTTGTTTGCGATATACATAATCGTGTATAATGGGTCGTTGAAAAAGGTCATCTTGAATAAGCCTTATAACCAGTCCCAAATAAAAAACAAAACAAATTTTAATTTTTGTTGACTTGCAATACGGAACCAAATTTGATCTTTTTTGCATTTCAACGATAGGCTGTATTCAAAATTTAAGGACCTCAATTAGAAAAATTTTCCAGAATTGACTTCAATATGAAGTTAGTGTATAAGGTCACGTCGTGTATCTCAGGAACCGAGCATATTAGGAACTTGCAATAAGGCTCCAAATTTAAAACTTTTTTTTTGCATTTCAAAAATATGCTAGGTCCAAATTTTGAGTATTTTTTTAACGAAATTCCATATTGACTTGCTAACTTTACATTGTTAATTTTGTTGAAATCGCTCAAGGAACAGTAAAGTTTAAATTTGTTGACAAATTTTTGGAATACCCTGTTTTGAAAATATTTTTTTCATTTTTAATTTTGTATCAGGTATCACCTGTATCAGTTTCATTGAAATTGCGCGAGAAGCAAAGAAGTTGTATATTTTTCTTTGAACACCTCTTTTTCTGTCTGCTTTCTGTAACAGCTATCGCTTAAGGAACAACGAAGTTCCGAGGATTTCGAAAACTTTTTTTTTTTCGAAACCTTGTCCTTCGATGCTTCTCTTGCGAAATTTTGACTTTTCGAAACTTTTGTTCTCTCTAAACTTTGTTTTTCGAAACTTTGTCTTTCAAAAACTTCACCTTTTCGAAATATTGTCATTTCGTAACATTGTTTTTTCGAAACTATAAATAAATAAATTTGGTGGCACAACAGCTCGTGGAGAACTAAGGCCAAGTGACTTACAACTCTCAACCATTCCTGTGTGCGTATTTTTGGCAGGAATGGAGGGGATCTACAATTTTTTGCCGAGTCCAAACGGCTAGATGAGAAAGCACTTATTCATGACAAGTATACTTTTGGAGGACTTGTCAGTTCCTCGCAAGAGGCAGTACCTCGGAAAAAAATATTTTTGTTTTTAGGTGGCAGCGGCTGGGAATCGAACCAAACCTTTGGCATGACAGTCCTACGCACTAACCATTATGCCACGAGGTACTACTGGTTTTTCGAAACTATATCCTTCGCAAATTTGCTTTGCGAAACTGTGGTGGATACCCTTGTGTAAGACCTTGAAAAAAAAAAAAAATAAAAATATTGTGGTCAAAAATTGTTTCTTGACTAAAAGGTTGCATAATAAAGAATAGAATTTTTGAAAATGTATGTTCAAAAATCGAAGCTATCAAATTTTTGAAAAATGCGATTTAAAGTTTAAAACATTAATAACTGGGTTATTAAAGGGTGTCCATCGCGTACCTTTACAACAACAGAACATTATCCTCATAAAATATCGAAAATCGGCCGCACGTTCTTGCTCTAATGCGCGAGGCGCTGCGCTGAGGGCTTAAGAACTTTATAGGCAAAGACATAGAAATTATAAGAGCAAAATACCTAAGAGTACGAAATGCAATATTAAAATTAACTAAGATAACTTCTTTGAGAGTTTTAAATAAAAAAAAGAACGCCATCTTAAATCTGAATATAATTGTATGGAAAAAAGATTTTAAAATCGTTGAAGCGGTTTTCTTAAAAAATTAATTTTGTATATATTAAATTCTTAAAACCATTTTAAGGAAAATTGTAAGATTTTATTGATTTTGAATATAAAAATAAAGTTTCGAAAAAAAATGTCTACCCGCTTTTAAGATATCAAATTTCAAAAACAAATTTTGAATCTTCTTTTTTTAAATTCAAACACATTTTTTTTTTGAAAATTTGGTATGAAATATTTTTCAATCAAAATTAAAATAAAAGTTCTATGAGAAGTACGTTAGTTGCTATTTGTATTTTTTTATAGTTTTTGGTAGTTAATCGCACTAACTTTAGCATACAAGAAAATTTTTATGAAAATCGTAGCAACCGTTTTTAAGAAAACATATATTTTTACTAACGGGTTTTTAATATTTGCATAGAAGATACCGTTATTTTTCCATGCTAGTAAAATTTTTTCTAAAAATATTTCCCGAAGTAAAGAAAGCCCTTTTTAGTTTTCATAATATTTGATTTTCCAAAAAAAAAAATGAAGTTTTTTTAAAAACCCAAAAAATTTGTTTTCGAAATTTCGGTAAGAAAAACTATAAACATTGTTTAGGCTTCTATTTAAAGAAATATTGAAATAAAAATAATTTTGTTCGAAGAAAATCGAAAATAAAATAAATGGTTCTTTAGGAGGAATCATTAATAACCATTTTTTGAAAAATGGTGTCCCATCCAAAAGTAGCTTTTCCGAAAAAAAATTTATTGAATTTATTTAATTGCTTCAATTTAAGAATGAAAATTTCCGATACAAATTTTTTGTTCAGGTTACTTAAAACTTTGAAAAATCTTTATGAATTCAGATTTACAGTTTTTGAATATCTTATACTTTAGTTTATTTAGTTCCATCTAAAACTAAGAATGTATGAAATTATTAATTCGAGTTAAATTGTCTATTTTTCCTCGAATGATTTTTGATATTATAATTACTTTTATATTCATATGAAAATGAAATAAAATTCTATCTGGATAAAATAAAATTGTCGTTTAAAGAAAAAAGAGAACAAAAAAGATGGTCAGAATCCCGAAAACCAAAATTCCGAAAATCCAAAATCTCTAAAACCCAAAATCTCAAAAACCCCAAAACCTTAGAACACAAAATCCTGAAGAACCAAAATCCTGAAAACCCCGAACACCAAAAACCCAAATTCCCGAAAATCCCAAAAATCCCCACATCGAAACACAGAAAAATTACATAAAATTAAAAATTTGCGAAATTTTTCATTTTATATAGTTTTTCGGAATTTGGATTTCTGGAATAGTATTTTTAGATTTTTAATATAAACTTAAAAACTAAATACATTTTTTTTTGATTGCCCAACAGCTCGTGGTGACTTACAACTGTCAACCATTCCTTTGTGCGTATTTTCGGCAGGAATGGGGGGGACCTACAATTTTTTGCCGAGTCCAAACGGCTAGATGAGAAGCACTTATTCATGACAAGTATACTCTTGGAGGATTTGTCAAGGGCAGTACCTCGGAAAAAAATATTTAAGTAAATATTAAGTAATAACGAGCCAAAAAAGAAAACAAATGTAGATTGGAACGTAAAAACGTTTCCTAAATTTGTTTCTCCATACTTTGCGTCTTAATATATATTTTATTTTAAAATATTGATGGAATTACTTCGAAATGAAATACTTCTTTAATTTGCTTAATGCTTTATAAAAGCATTTATAATAATATGTCTAGGTTAAAAAGTATGCAAAATACAACAAAAAAAGTTTAACGAAAATTTTTTGAAATTAGGACACTAAATACAAAACAACATGCTTAAACTCGGAAGAGGGTTTAAAAACGATTAAATTATCGCAATTAATTGAATTGCGATAATTTAATCGATTTTTTCCAGATTTGTGTGACATGTAGTTTTTAATTTGTTTAAACTATTTGATTTTGATTCAATAAGGCTAGATCGACACTTTTACTCGTATTTTTCATATCGATAATGATAACACCAAAATATTTAAACATATAAGAAAAGATAAAAACGAATTAGGTATTAATGCAGTGAGTACACTCATTGACCCTGTTTAAGATATTCCTTATCATATCAAAACTCTATCAATATCAGAACTTCAATCTGAATTTGGCCTACAAATTCATCAGAAAAGTTTAACGTGACGATTATGGCAGTATTTTTTTTTTTGTATTTTGTATTATTTCTATAATTTCCTTTTTCATTTAACTAGTTTCGGGATTTTGGCCATTCTGGATTTTGGGTTTTTGGGGTTTTGGGTTTCCAGAATTTCTGTTTTTTGGGATCCTGGATTTTCGGGATTCTGGCTTATCAGGATTCTAGGTTTTCAGAATTTTTGTTTTTTGGGATTCTGGATTATCAGGATTCTGAGTTTTCGGGATTTCTGTGTTTTCGGGTTTCTGAATTTACGCAATATCGGGTTTTCTGGATTCAAAATTTCAGGATTGTGTCCGTCTTTCCCTAAAAGACCCTAAAAATAAAGAAAGTGTATACAAAATTGAATTAAAAAGTTGGCGTTTAAGTTGTTATCAGTACATACCAGAACAAATCAAATAAAATACATGAGTGGTTCGCACGTACTTTCTCTTACGCTAAAAGGCGCTGAGGGTTTAAGAAAACTATATGTATGTAGAGACATGGAAATTATGAGAGAAAAAAATGAGAGCATAAAATACGATATTAAAACTATCTAAAAAAAACTTTGTTGAGAGTTTGAGATGAAAATAAAGATTGCCATTTTAATTCTTTATTGAATAAGATTGTTTTTTTTTTTTAATAATTTTTTAAATATAAAATTCTTAAAACATTTTAAGGAAAACTTTTCGTATGTAAATCCTTAGTATTTATTTATGTGCATATAAATATAAAATTGGAAAAAAATTAACAACCCGTTTTAAAAATATCAAATTTTCAAAAAAAAATTGAAACTTTTCTTAAAAATTAAAAAAAAAATTGAAAATTTTTAAATCTTATTAGAAATTTGTTTATAAGAAAATTAATCAAAATCTGTTCAGCCGACTTACAGAAAAAATCTAAGCTAATATGAAAACGTTCTATGAGGTACTTATTGCTATTTGTAAATTATTATATTTTATAGTAGTAGATAAAATTGATTTAAGCATACGAAAAAGTTATATAAAAGTCGCAGGAGCCCTTTTTAAGAAAAAAAATTCCTAAACGGTTAAAAAACCGTATGGAGGTACCGTTATTTTTTCATAAAGTAAATTTAGTTCTTAAAATATTTTTGAAAGTGTTAAAAAACCTTAAAGAGTTTTATAAAAATCAATCGTATAGTTTTCAAAATATTTGATTTTCAAAAAAATATTTTTAAAACATTTCATAAAAATCAAAAAAAAATATTTTTTTTTTTAAATTTGAAGTACCGTTTCGAAGAAAATCGAAAATAAAAAAACTGGTCTTTAGTATCATTAATGACCTTTTTTGAAAAAATGCTCTCCAGTCCAAAAAAAATCTATTTAATTTTTTTAGAAAGGTTGTGGAGCCGTTTTTGAGAAAAATAAGATTTTGTAAGATTGCGAAAAAAATGTATGACAGGTAACGTTATTTTTTGTTCTAAGAAAAAAATTAAAAAAACGTGTGGGTAATATCACCAAAATCCGCTATGCACCAAGCTTTAAGAAAATCGATCCAGCCGTTTAGGTTGTAACCGCACAAACAGACAGACAGACAGAATTGCGAGACTGACTTTTTCGTCTTCCCTGTCATCGTAATGACAACTCTGATCAAAATCTTGAGTGTACCTATATATATCGCATGTAAAAATGAGCGAAATCAAAACTCGGTTTTTTGGCATGGAATGCCCCGATATGCATTTATGTACCAACTCAATATAAACACCACATTCTTTCAGTAGGTACGTACTCTCTTAATTCTTACCTTTTAAATTAAACAATTGTTGTAAAAGTATCATAAACAACTAAGTCAATCATTATACGAGTACTCGTAGCTAAATACAATTATCGTCATTCAAATTAAATACTTTTTTTTCGTGGTCTATTGTTTTCTATAATTGTAAAAAGGTTGGTATCGCATGCGAATAAAATCTTGAATTTTAGTTTTTGATGAATGAAAAACTAACTTATTCATAATCATCACAAGTGCTTACCTAAATAATTTTTTGAAATGAGTTCTACAGCAAATACATTTGCATATTTGATTTACGTCACTCTTTGTAATTGATTATGAGGTCAATGTTTCCGAGAGCGAGAGTATGTGTATGTTTCCTCACAAATTCGTTTGCACTCGCAGCTACGTATAACCCTCTGTGAATTTAATTATGATTCATCTTTAAGATAAATGATGTTGATGGATGCTGTAAGAGATTTAATCAATTGAAAAGAGAAACATTTCTTTCGTTGTTGCTTAGTATACACGATGGGAATCCCGTGTGGTACTTTTCTGTGATGGAAACCTAATTTTTTCAAGATCCGCTCTAACGGTAAAAAAAAGATCCCCTATTTTTTAGATCTGATCCGAATAGTATTTAAAGGGGATTATTAAATTACTAAACTATCAATCGACAAACACAAGACTATCAAGACGGTTCAATTTTCTTAATTTTTGTTTATACCTAAAACTTATCTTAAAATGAATTTCTCTAAAGGATTTCTTCTATTAACTGCAATTTTGGCCATACTTTTTTCTGACCAAATAGAAGCTGGTTGGTTGAAAAAATTTGGTAAGCGACTGGTAAGTAAAAATTGTTTTTTTGATGTTAAAGAACCATTATTGAATGTTAATTATTTCTTTTTTTTAGGAGAGAACTGGACAAAATGTACGAGATGCGTCCATTAAAACTATTGAAATCGCTCAACAAGCTGCAAATGTTGCTGCAACTTTAAAAGGATAAATTTGATTTTGATTATTGTTTAAATTTTTTTTTTTTAATATTTGTAAACCAAGTTTATTTATTTATTTAATTTATTTTAACTAAATTATTCAAAATAATTAAAAAGAAATCATTGTCATATGACTTTGATGTCAATAATTAAATCTTTTTTATTTCTTCTACATTTCTTGTGTTTCATGGTCACTAGTTGCTACTGACAATGAAAATTTCTGTGAATAGTATCCACTTACCGACCCGACTTTGTTGATTGGTGATTTTTTTTTTTCTTCTTAACTTTCTTTCATCATTTAGCTTTGTGTCCAGTTTTATTAAGCGGAAGGAAGCCATTTCAACCGATGAAATCCTTTTTCCTTCATTCTTTTCCCCCATTTAATAAAAGTCCAATTAATTTTATTTTCTTATACAAAAGCCAGATGGGAAAAAAAAGAAGAATTATTTCAGCAACAAAATACAAAAATGTCCGTAATTACTGAACATCCGGAGCTGTTTTAGCCAGAAATGCATATTTCCATAAATTCAATCCGTAGAAGCCCGAAGAACGAGATATACATATCTCTTCGATATTCCTTAGTTCTGCTCTCAAGAGCTACAAATTAAATCTGACAATAGAAAATGTCATTGGCACAAACGACCGACCAGACGGATGGACATATAAGAGGCTGAAGCAACTATACCTACTATCTGCCGATGTCTACCTACTTCTATACCTACATACGAAAGTCAAGTCGAAAAGTTGAAAGGAAAACTCGGCATTGCCATCGTTTTCGTTTCAAGGACTTTTACGTAATCCTGTTGAGTTTTTTTTCTCATTTTGTCTTTAATTTTTTTCATCAATTTTTTTGTTTGTTTGGCTTGACGTATTTTTTTGTCTCTTTCCCATCGTCATTTCTTTTATTTTACGTTGATGTGCTTCTATTGTTTTGGGGGAACCATGACAAATCCCTTAGAAAAGTCCTTGCATCAGGAGATGACTTTCGAATTAATTTCCCACACCCAACTAATCAAAAAACTCACAGGCGTCGGTCGTCGTTCTATTGTGTTGTTCAAGAAGAAGCCGGCCAAAGGTGTTGTGTGATGGATTTGGACTCATCTGTCGACACCGTGATAAAGATGAAGCCTTGATTACCAGTAATGGTGCAAGGAGAATATTTCTTTATCACGGCAGAAGCCTTCGTATTGAATTCATCACACAAAGCGTGAAAAACTGACTGAGTGGTTGTGAAGGAACCAAAAAAAAAAAAAAAAACACCTAACCAGTACACGACTGGTATCCACTTACCTAATGAAATTAGTTCGGACACGTTTTTCGTCAGCTTTTATCAGGCTACCACATCCTGGTAATGAACGAAAGAATTATATCAAGTGTTTTATAGCTTGGCAATATGGGTGACAGTGAAACGTCATAGTGAGAAGAACTCATTTCCCGAGTATAATGAGGGTTGTTAGTTCCGATTTGTTTGGGCGTAAATATACCTACTCTGATTTGCGGCACATATTTCATGGATGTTCACACATAGCTGGAAATTAATTTGGGCTAAAGCTAAAATTTGACATATGTCAGAATGGAAAAAGGTCTTTATCGCTCTCCTTTGATGGGTGTCGCCAAATATCGTCAGCTATGTACTGGTGATGAGGGCGTCATTATGTAATGAATGAGATGTTTAAGTTGAATCTTTATTATATGGTAAGTTGCTTTGCGTGGCATTTTGCGGCAGAATCTTATTATTATTATTATTGTGCTTTTGATTGTTCAACGGTGTAATGGAAATTAATTGTGTAATTGTTTAGAAATGCTGCAGGCTGAGGATTAAAAAAAATTTTTGAGCTATTGATTACAGCAATCAGCAGTAAGTGAGTATGTATAGTGCTGCATGCTGCCCTTTGAAGATTTCAGAAATTAATGAAGTGTATACCATGACTTAATTATAATTGTGGATAAAGTCAATTTAAATTGTTTGAACTGAAAGTTACTTATACTTAGTCCTTAGACGGTCCAACCGTCACATTTGTGAAATTTCTTTCTTATTCGATGAGAAAACAATAATTTCCTATAAAAAAGCTTTTAAAAGTAAGTTAAATTAGTTCGAATCTCTCGGGAACATTCCTCAACAATTTGAACTATCTTTTTTAAATTTTGTACAACTCAGTATTTGTATTATTTTTATGAAGTGTGTTTTTTTAGACGTGTGGTTTTCAATCTGGCAATACTTTTTTCGGAGTTGGTCTCTTTGACAGCTGTCACCTGATTTATACTTAGTTTGGTTTGCCATTTCATAATGAATAGACTTATTCCTGAACAAACGTTTGCAAATTGTGCAAATTTATTTCCAAAATAATGGTTCAGTTCACGCGACGCATCGCAAAACAATCAATTTATTGAAGGAAACTTTTGGTGAGGCGCCATATATTCTCCTTCAAGGCGTCATTATCATCACGGGCTTATCTGCGTAGACAAGCGACTTCACATAACCCCAACAAAAATAAACCCACGACGTGAGATAAGGCACCCACCTGAGCATAAATCGAGTGACAACTATCAAATAGACCAACTCCGAAAAAAGTATTGCCAGATTGAAAACCACACGCCTAAAAAAAAAAAAACACCCTTTATAAAAGAATACAATCAGGCACATATTTTAGGGTAGTATCTCTTGGCAATGAAAATGGCGATTTGCTGGTCGATTTCTGCAACGCTAATCGTCTTGTACTGGGTGGGACCGTGTTTAAACATAAGTCTTGCAACAAAATCACCTGGGTACATCCGGATGGTCAAACCGAAAACCAAATTGACCATATCATGATTCAGCAGCGATGGAGGAAGTCAATGTGCGATGTTCGAAGTATTAGAAATGCCGACGTGGGAAGCGACCACCATCTGGTTCTCTTAAGTCTCAAGCTACGAACCGCAGCTGTACAACGACAATCACAGGGTGCAGTAAGGAGTTCGAAGTTCAATACGAATGCTTTAAGTGATCCCAACATATGTCGTAACTATGTCACCAACCTTAACGACAGAGCTTCGTCATTAAGCGGAATTCAACATTCAACAATTGATGAGATGTGGGGTGATATAAAAAGTGTTTTTATGGAGGCTGGATCCGAAACTGTACCCAAGAGGACGAGAGCAAGGGATTCTTGGATATCCCAAGACACCTGGGATAAAATAGAGCTTCGTAAGTCGTTGAAGTTGCAAATAAATGCCGAAGCAGATGCTCAACGAAAGGCTGAACTGCGAAGAGAGTATCGCCTAGCACATAAGATGATCTCTCGCTGTGTGAGACGTGACAAGAGGGTGAGGTTAGACGGTCTCGCAGAAAATGCGGAAAACGCTGCAAGAAGAGGAGATATGAGGGAATTGTACCAAATATCCAAAGAAGTTGTCGGGAAAAAAAGCAACACCAATCATCCTGTAATGGATGTGGATGGCACACTTTTGGTATCAATTGAGGATCAGCTACGCAGGTAGAAGGATCATTTTTGTGCCTTGCTTAATGAGGTTTCCGTTGAGCAGAGTGCTGCAGTGCCCCAGCTGAACGAGATGCCTAGATCTTATAAGGGTATTGACATCGAACCCCCTACAGTACTGGAAATCCAATCTTCAATATCTCTTCTCAAAAACAACAAAGCAGATGGACTTGATGGAATACCAGCTGAATTCCTGAAAGCTGACCCAGTCAGAACAGCTAGTATTCTACACCCGTTGATACAAGCTGTGTGGGAAAACGAGATCTATCCCAACGACTGGAAGGATGGTGTGATTGTTAAGCTGCCAAAGAAAGGTGACCTTAAGAATTGCAACAATTGGCGAGGTATTACAGTTTTGTCCGTTTTTCCAAAACTAATGGCAACCATCATTCTCGAGCGGATAAAGGTTAGAATCGAGTCTACACTCAAGAGGCATCAAGCTGGTTTCCGCAGTGGGCGGTCGTGTGTCGACCATATCAACACTCTGCGTATCGTTCTGGAGCAGTCTGCGGAGTTTCAATCACCGCTTTACCTCATGTTCGTGGATTTTGAGAAGGCCTTTGACCGAGTTAACCGTGAATGTATATGGAGATCACTGCTTGGTAGGGGAATTCCCCCAAAAATTGTTGCCATTATAAGAGAGTCTTATAACAATGCAAGATGTTTTGTTTTACACAATGGGCAGCTAACCGACTCTTTCGAAAAGCGGCAGGGTGTGAGACAGGGGGATGTTCTGTCGCCAATTCTATTTCTACTGGCGGTTGATGATGTTTTGACGGCCAGCGTTGGAACAGCTGAGAGACAGGGCATTCAATGGAGACCGTTTGAAAGGCTTAGTCACTTATACTATGCCGATGATATATGTCTCTTGGCAAATAACATCAGCGGGCTGAACGGGATGTGTCAAGCTCTGAAGGTGAAAGGAGAGTCGAGTGGTCTAAAAATAAACAGTAAAAAGACAAAAATAATGCTCACAGGCCGCTCCACACATCAGCGTATTTTTATACAGGAGACGCCAGTCGAAGAGGTTGAACAGTTTAACTACCTTGGAAGTATTGTTTCAGCAAATGGTGGTACTGATCTGGACGTTCAAACTAGAATAAATAAAGCTCGCGCAGCCTTCGGTTCTCTGTCCCAAAATTGGAAATCCAGTCAAATCTCCCTACGCACTAAGTTGAGATTCTTCGAATCCAATGTCAAATCCGTGCTATTATATGCTTGCGAAACCTGGAAAGTCACGACTACCATCTCGAGGAAATTGCAGGCTTTTGTGAATCGCTGTCTACGCCATATTCTAAAAATTCGCTGGCCGCAAATTATATCAAACGAAGAATTGTGGCGCAGGACAAGTCAAGAGAGGCTGAGGCTCATTGACATAAGAAAGCGTAAATGGCAATGGATTGGTCACACACTGAGGAAACCAAACGATGAAATTGCAAAGCAGTCCTTTGAATGGAATCCTCAGGGTGCACGGCGGGTTGGAAGACCAAGAACAACATGGAAATCAACAGTCCTAGCAGAAGCAGAATCCCAGAGAAAGACGTGGCCACAGTTAAAATATCTAGCTGCAGACCGTGAAGGATGGAGACGATTTGTTGGCGCCCTATGCCCCAATCGGGGTTTCAGGACTTGATGATGATGATGATCTCTTGGCAAAACGGTAAGTGCGTTGGACCGTCATTCCAAAGTGTGGGTACGAATACAGGCCGCTAACACCTTAAAACAGATATGTTTTTTCCGAGGTACTACCTGTTGTGAGGAACTGAGAATTTCTCCAAGAGTACCTATACTTGTCATACAAAAGTGCTTATAATCTAGACGTGTGTACTTGGTAATAAATTGTAGGTCCCCTCAATTCCTGCCATAAGAACTCGCACACAGGAATAGTGGAAAGTTGTAAATCACTATACCCTGGTTCCCCACGAGCTGTTGCGCCACCAAATTAATTGTTTTCTTTACAAATAGAACATTTCAAAAATAAACTTTATTCAGTTACTGATTGACAATTATTGAATTTAATTAAGATTCTAAGATTTGGGACCATTTCCTACCCTAAATTGTAAAGAAATAGGCAGTAGGTACCACTGAATTCAGCCAAATCATTAAGGACCAGTTTTCAAGGGTAAAACCTGAGTTAACTCCAGAAACGTGTTTTCCAGTTCAAGTTAACTGACGATGGAAGCATAGCTTCCAAAATGCATTTAAGAAAATAAATAATATAAAAAAGTGTTTTTAAGTTATTCAAAATAATTTCTTTTATTTATTTCATGAAAAAACACGTTGAGAATCTCCAATATCAAATCAACTCTAAGTTTGCTCACATACTTTGGTGAGTTAACTCGCAGGCACCAAAGTGAGTGCCCTTTTCAGCTATGGAACCATATCGATATCGATAGTGAAAGGTATTGTCGATGCAATTCTGTTGCAGTGCCATCTCTATTCTCATACGTGAATGACGTAGAAACCCAAAGTGCCACACATGGTCCTAGATTTTTGACAGCTGACTGATAAAAGCTATCCTCAACTGAAAAACTGTTTTTGAGTTAACTAGGGGTTAATTTATTTTCAGGATTAACTAACTAAAAAACTGGGCCTAAGTACCAAATTTCATCAATTTGTATTAAGAATTGGAGTGGGAAATGATTTTTGTTGCCAAAATTCAACAAAGACCACTGTGCAGATGTACGAGCTGTTTTCAGTGATATATGCTTCACTGGAATCTAATGTCACAATTAAGCTAGGGCTTCAGCAGGGGTCTATAACCAAAAACAACAAGTCAACAATTACTTGTTAAACTTAGTTTGTTCAACAAGAGTGACAAAATCATTTCTGTAACTCAATAAAAACCGTAACAATTGTCCACTGAAAACAATGCCCCCGGCTTGTTGAACCAGTTCAACAAGTATTTCTTACACGATGAGTCATAAGGTCTTCGAAAAAGAAAACATTTTATCTTAAATCATTTTTTTTCTTTTATTGGTGGACAAACGTTATATGTAGGAAGCATTTTCAGTAATATAATGAACATTTTGTACAGCCTAAACGGGCAACACATGTGGCCCCATTTCAGAGTATTTTTTTCTTAAAATATAATGATCTAACTATTTTTGATTTTCATTATCACTGCTTGATTCAGAATGAAAAATTAAAACATTTTGTAAACCAAATTCCTTACCATTTAATAAATTCTAAGCAATCTTTCCAATTTCATCACTTGAAAAATACTTTTACAAGCGTATATTTCTAACTTGTTTACTTCGAACAAGTCCGCAACTATTCAACAATTTTATTCACTATTCTCTGAACTCTTGTTGTTTTCAGTTTCAAAAGGGCTAGATTTGTGAAATTTCCCACTTGTTGAAAGAAGCCAAAACAATTGTTTAAGGTCTTGTAGACTTGTTGTTCCTTGTTACAAAAATTTTAAAAAAGTTCTTGAATTTCACTTATTCAACAAGCACATTATGTGTGGTGTATGGAGACAAATGTCATAGCGAAGATTTAGAGGGACCTGGGTACCTACAAGGCCTTACATTAAAATATATTTTAAAAAAATAATAAATTTCTTTTGGTAAAACTTACATTTGGATGGTTAACCATTTTCAAAGAATGGTTATTAATGGTACTTCCAAAGAACCATTTTTAATTTTCGAATCTCTTCAAAACAGTTATTTTGATTTTAATTTTTTTAAATAAACATAGTTTTCTTACCAAAATTTTTCAAAAAAATATTATTTGAGTTTTTAAAAAATTTTCAAATTTTTTTTTTTTTCGAAAATAAAATATTATGATTTGTATAAAACTATTATATTTTTGCTAGGGTTTTTAAACAGTTTGTAAGGTATTTTAAGAAAAAATGTTAACTTTATGAAAAAATAACGGTACCTTCCTTTCTTAAAAACGCCTTCTACTTCCAAAAACTATACAAAATTTCTAAATAGCAACTATAAATAGCACTACTCATACAACATTTTTTTTTTAACTATTTATTTCCTCATTATTGGTTTAACAGATTAATTTTATTTTTATTTATATACAAATTTCAAATAATATTAAAAAAAAAAATTTCAAACAAAACAGTTTCAGAATTAAAAAAAAAATAATTTTTTTTTTGAAAATTAAATATCTCAAAAACGAGTTGACAATTTTTTTTTAATTTTCATTTTTATATGCACGTAAATTAATATTTACGATTTGCGTACCAAAAATTTTCTTCAAAAATGTTTTAAGAATTTGGGATACACTAAAAGAAATTATTTTTTAAGAAAAACCACTCGAACGATTTTAAATGCTTGTTTTCTATCAAATCATATTCAACAAGAATTAAGATCGTCTTCTTCAATTTAAGACTCAAGTAATTATTTTAGCTTTTAAAAATGTTGTATTTTTCCTTGTGCTTACATATACAGCCGAATTTATTCGATTTTCTTAAAATGCCCTTTCAGGGGTAATTTAGTTAAGTTTGCGTAAATATTAAAATTGCCTTAAAATAACGTTACTTAAATTCTCATCTATAATCAATTTTCCATTGCTACTTAACTAAACAATTGAAATGTAATACGTAACGTAAGAAAACTCACTATGTTCACACATGTTCTTTTTAGCTGTTTTTTGACAGCTTGCAAACAAATGCAAACAAAAGATGAAAATCTTATCTATTTATAAGAAAGAAAGAGAAGCAACTGGCACACTAAATGCAAACGAAATGAAACATGACTACATTTTAGTTTCTGATGCTTTGATGTTTGTGTTCAGAAACTCTATTATTCAATTTATTAATTCACACCTTCGCCTTTTGATAGAAAAATATGTAAATAAATCGAAACAATTTATTTTACAATTCATTTCATTAAAGGAAACCACAAATCTTAAAACTTTCATTAGGTACCCACAGCAAAAATATGAAAACTCTACCCACATACATTCAAAGGTATACCTATATTTCTGAAATAAAAACAAAAAACAATTAGTCTCGAATGTCAAAAAAAATTTAAGATGCTTTTAAGTAACGTTGCTTTAAAGTGAAAATTGATTATAGACCGATTTTGCACTTAAGAGCAACTTAGAGGCATTTTAAAGTTACGAAGCCTTTAAATTTTCTTAATAAATACAGCTGATAGTTTTAAACACTCAGCAAGTACGTGCGACCCAGTCGTGTATTTTATTTCCTTGTAGTGTGGTTTCAACTTAAGATATCCGCATGTTCTTCGACATCCAACCATATCTACAATAGCCCTTATCTGTCGAGCATCTCTTTTATCAATTCTTTTGAGCGTTTCACACATATTGCATCAGTCCATTTTGAGACGATTACACTTTGTCCCTGATACTTTAACCTGGAATGTATGCAATGAACGTTAATGACGTGAACTTTCAGCAGGATAGCGAAACACACATCTCGCGAAATAGTGGCTCTATTACATGACAAATTTTCTGGACAAGTGATTTCTAGAAATTGAGGCTTCAATTGAACCACTAGATTGTGCGATTTAGCGCTATTAGACTTTTTTCTTTGAAGTTATATCAAAGATATAATCAACGTCTCAATGCTATGTCAATAATTTAAATTTATGGACCAAAAAAAACTCATTATCTTTATCTTTTATTTTTTCGGTTTTATATAAAACTTATAAACTTCATAAAACAAAATTCAAGGTAACTAAAACTACTTAAGGCTACTTAAAATCACTTACAAACTAGAACAGCCACAGCATGTTTTTTCTGTTCTTATAAATTTTTTTGTTTGGTCTTAAAAATGTTTTTTGTTTTATTTTTTTGTATGTTTTTTTTTTTGTGCCAACCTGACTGTCCCTGCATAAAACCCACTACCTTGGCCTATGTTAGTCAGCCATTACAGAAAAAAGCAAAAATCAACTTCTAGTTATCTGAAGGAACTTCATTTTTATGTTTCAACCACCAGATTTGGTTCTCCTGCTTTACCCTTTCTCTTTGTTCACGATCGGACACTGAACCAAAGGGCTCAGCTCCGTCTTGTGCAAGGAAATCTCGACCATAAAGGAGCAGCCTATCTACAGTTCTGTGGCCGATGACGTGGTAGATTAGCGAAATCGCCACTCTATGAAGGATCAGCCCTTCACTGTCTAAATAGAGGCATGCATCGGGTGAAATAAGGCCGCTTGGATGCACTCTGATGACACTCGTAGAACTCGTTCTTAGGGTAGTTAACCCCAAAAACTAAGCTGTTGGTCGAGCACATCGCTCTTGCAATATGACCCCAAATAAACTTCAGCAAGAAATCATCTATCCTACCTATCTATAGCCACCGCTGTTGTATAGAACAAGGTCGGAATAATAATGTGTGTCCTCCGGCGCTGGTGTTCTGTTTAATCCTGCCTCTGCCTTTCAAACACCTGAATCTTTTCTATTTGAGATGGGACAAAAAACCGGGCATTAATAAGTTATTATCGACCGGATGCGGGCCATGTAGCAAATCACCTAGACCCTTCTGTCAAGCCGGCTGCTATAAAACATATGTTTCATCAGGGCCAAAGCTCCCCAAGCCCTGGTCAGAGCAGCATTTATATATCAGCCAAAATACATATACTGATCCATTTAGATGCCATGGTACTTTACTACACTTTTACTCGCCAGGGCGGATGTCCATTTTTCCCTACGATCACCAGCTTGCACCAGTTTTTTCTCGTATCCCTTGGCGCTCTTCACAAGGGAATCCTTAAGATAGTGTCTGATTTCAGAAAGTTGATTTTAAACATCCAGTCATTGCAATATCGCTGAATTATCTCAAGGTCACGTTGGAAAAGAATGTTCATGACCTTGTAGTCCAGTCAATTTGTGCTCAAAGAGGCTCTTAGCTAGCAACTTGTGGGGTAATTTTAATTTGCTCCTCTTTCGTGTTTTCGGGGGTGAACCTGAGTTTTGCGACTAAAATTTTAAGACGCAACATGCACAAATTTGCAAAAAGTGCACAAAGAATACAAATTTACTGGATTTTTCGAATAAGGTAGTCTAAAATAAAGGCTAACGATTTCTCGAAGATGAATAAGGGTATTTTAAAAATTCAAAAAGAATTTAGATGTAAAATGTTCAAACTTAAGAATGATTATTAATGATTTTTTTCGAAAAATTACTTTGACAAAAATTAGAACCCTAAATTTGTGTAAAAAACGGCATTTTTTATATCTTTAGATTCGAACATCTGGGCTGCGCAGGAAGACCCCACCTAAGGTCGCGCACACAAGTGGAAAGCGACCTCAACCAACTTGGAGTGCCTAACTGGAGGCAGTTAGCTAGGGACCGAGCTGGCTGGAGGGGCTTGTTGGTTGAGGCCTTAGTCCATCCTAGACTGTGAGCGCTATCTTAAGTAGATTCGAATATCTCAAAAACATGACATGCTAAAGCAATTTGAAGACCATATTCAAACTCAGCGCATCAAGATTATTAGAAAAATACATCTTGGTTCATGTTACAGACAAAAATTCGAAAACAGTACAAATACGGCGATTTTCAACTAGCGCTTGAGTCCAAATGGATTGTCGCAAGAACAAACCTTGGACAGAGATTTATTGGAAATTTTAAATACTTTCAATGGTTCTTTGATGTAATTTTCGAATAATTGGTAGTTGGTAGTTTTTGGTTATTAGTGAAAAGCTCCCCAAGAAATGCATTTTTGCATTTTTTTCCATGATGACTCACGAAATTTTAGTTACAAACCTCAGATTCAGATTCAGCCCTCGAAAACATAAAATAGGGGTAAAATCAAAACTAACCTACAATTTTCTTAGTAAAAATGCAATATGACTGGACTATTGACTCTTGGAGCTGTTCTGAATGCACTTTAATCATCGGCATAAGCAATTGCCTGAGTTAGAATACCTAAAAGATCGCTGATGTAAATGATGAATAGAATCGGCGAGTTGACCGCTTTCTGCTGAAGACCACTTTTAATATTTTAGGTTATGGCAGAAGTCACATTGCCACTTTTTACAAGAAACTTTCTACCATTGAGTGAATCATTAAGCATATTATATAAAAGTGGTTTACTAAAATGCAAAGTCTGGTCAGCTTAAGATAATGACCTTCTAACCATAAGTTGTCAAAGACCTTCTCCAAATCAACCAGACAGGCACCCGTGCACTTCTTCTAAGATTTTTTCCATTGGACATCAAAAACGAGTTTAGACGCGGAACTAATTTTCTGGTATGGCATATTATTGTGCTCTGTCCTCTTAGAAGAAGCTTTATTGATAACTTTTTCAAACACCTTGCTGATACTCGGAAGAAGATTTATAGACCGGAGATTCGCCGGATTGGAGTTGTCCTTTCCCTTTTTCGGGAGGACAACTCTTATAAATGTCTACTGCTTCCTGCAGTAAATGTCAAAGTACAACGTTGAATATGCCATCGACTCCTGCTGACTTCTACTTCTTTAATGATTTGAATCGAAGATGAGCTGTGAGAGACACGGAAGGTCATTCTGATCAATTCTACTTAATATCTTGTTAATTTGGGGAAGCACACTCACTAGAATTGAGGGCCCGAATTTGTATATTTCAATACATAAGGAAATTTCTTTTGGAACACCCAAAACAATTTTTAAATGTTCACAGAAATTAAATATATTTTGTGTTTCTTTAAATGTTGGGATCACTATTTCCTGTATACATATCCCGTTTGAGAGTTTAGAAAAAATGTTACTTTTAATACTTTTTCCTTTTTTTTCGAACCAACTCTGCAAAAATATTTCAGAATCCAGATTGGCAAATCCTTACAAATAGTTCGTCCCTGAGGGTTGGGGTAAGCTTTTCCCCAAAGAACAACATTATATCCTCATCATCGTTTTATCTTGATTTACCAAAAAAAAAAATAAATAAAATACATATCGCAACCCTTCTCATCCAACTCCCGCAACAACAACAGAAAAAGACCGAATCCAAAACAAAAAATACAGCTGAGTGATTTTTGCAAGCGATTTATCCTTTTCGATAAACTTTACAATTTTTTTTTCCGCCAAAAATAAATGGATAAACATCCAAAACGTTGATATGGGAAATAAAGTACAATAATAAAATGTTTTAAATTTAGTGGTGATGGGTTGGATTTTGGATTGCCTTTGCATATATTCAAAGTGAAAAGTAGTGTTCCGCGTTGAAATCATTATACCACGCTAAACATCCCCTGAAACAATATTACCAACTATAGATGATGTGTGCTGGGACCTGGGAGTTGACACATGCTGAATACATGCTACTCCAACCCGCTCATAGGACACATTTTCAAAAAAAAGGTATAAAATTCCTCCGGGAATGACAACGCGCCCGTTTCGTCGCCACTACGCCGCCTTTTGAGTAATGATTCTTAACGAAACGATTTCCTTATATGAAAAATAAGGAAATTCGCGAAAAAAAAGTATCAGCCCTACAAAATAATACAAAAAAAAAATAAGAAAAACCTGATGGAAAAAATCTCATTCAATTCAACACCGCATGTGGAAAAATCTCTTTCATTTTCCCATTCAATGTGTTTACGCATCATTTTGGGGGTGAGCTCGGAAAAAAAACAGATCAGGGATAGGTTTTGTGGAATCTGTGAATCTGGGTGGTGATGTGATACCCCGGGGTGCGCAATGATAGGAAGCAAACTTCTTGCATGTGACATCATCACCTCTTTAGAAGCTGGAATTTATTTTTTCCTTTTGCTGACAGGGGGGGGAGGTCGGATTTATAAAAATAATGTAACCCTCGTAATTTTTTTGTTGTTGCTGATTTTGAATGTCAAACTTTGGGTAAAAGCATTGTGTTTTCATTTTTTTTTACAACATTTTAGATTCGCAAAAGATTCTAATCTGCGAATATTAATTTTTAACGAGAACACTGCTGTGAACATGATTAATAGTTCGACAGGATATTATCCGTTTTTACGTCTTTTACAGACTTTTTATAACGCGCCGAAAAAAGGGGTTGAGCAGCGATTTGAATGCGGTGATGCTGTTGAATATGGTTTAATGGCTTTTGAGATATTTTTTTTTGTTAAAGGGTTTCTGTTGGATCCGTAACTGATGACGGAATTTTTTGACAGGTGACTGATTTGACTCCAAAATAGTTAGTTTTTCCAGATATTGATGCTTATATATAGAATTAAGATTGAATCATGGCTGTAAATATCTTAAACTGAAGAGTAAATAAAATAAATTTGGTGGCGCCAAACCTCGTAGAGAACCAGGGCCTAGTGGCTTACAGCTCCCACCTATTCCTGTGTGCGTATTGTTGGCAGGAATGAAGGGGACCTATAATTTTTTTGACGAGTCCGACTGGCTAGATGGGAAGCACTTATTCATGACAAGTATACTCTTAGAAATTTTGTCAGTTCCTCGCAAGAGGCAGTGTCTCGGAAAACGTTACTGTTTAAGATGGAAGCGGCTGGGAATAGAACCCAGACCTTCGGCATGAGAGTACAACGGATTAACCATTAGCCCACCAGGTTGTACTGAACTGAAGCTTAGGCGCCTTAAATATTATTTTACCCCAGATTTTAAGGTTTTTCTGAGATCACGCTCAATTTTTAAAAATAAGGTTTTGTGTAAGTGGAGAAAACCCCTAAAAATGGAGTCACTTCAATCTTTTCAAAATTCAAAATAAAAAAACTACAATACTTCGGCTTTTATATATTCACCTTGAATAATAAACCCTTAAGACTGTTGCCAAAATGATTTTAGAATACTTCAAATCATAAACATGTCAACTGATTATGACACTCAAAGAAACCATTTGCAATCATTTATTAGAAATATGAACTTCCTGCGAACACTAACGCTCACTCTTCAAGTTGAGTCCTCGAAATGCGATAGAAGTCAGTCTTCTTACAATCATACCACAAAAAAAGTCTAGCCATTTTCCCACACCCAAATCATCAATCTCTTTTGCATCCTTTCGTTTTCAACTTTTGAACTATCATCGTCATCATCACACCCCCTCACTTAAGGTATTATACTTAACATTCTCGTGAAATTTTTATCCTTTTCAAGGAGCAGGAGGCACTGCGCTGTGTTGCTGTGGCGCGTTATGTTGGTTGGAGGAAGTGAAAAATTCAAAAAAATGACATTGTATCACATCATTTTTCATGGTCGATGTGTCACTTACATTCGTGTTGTTGTTAACGGTATATAACAAGCGCGCGTGTGAGATATCGTGTATCCCTATTTTTGACAGAAAGGTTGAATCAACAAAAAAAAAAAAAAATATAAATTTGCATTCAACTGAATAAACATGCAGAACTTTTGGCTCAATCTCTTCCAAGCGCCCGGTACAGTAGAAGGTAACACATGCTTTCGACTTTTGAATGTGATCATTTATTTCACTGGAAAATGGTGAAAAATTTAAGAAAAGAAAAAAACCGCGGTTCGCCTCCACCTCGATTCGGTATAATATGCCACCGAGCCACTGATATATAGAGGGTTGACTTCCTGTGTGTCTTTATACAGAATCCATCACATCCCAAGGGATATATGTGAGTATGATGACGAACTGTCACCAGACCGTGTTAGCATACAAAATGATTTTTAAATTAATGATTTTTATGTCATTTTTCAAAAAAAAAAATCTATGGAGCACTTTATAGCGCGTTGGTTGGTTGGTAATACTCGTATGTGTGACTAAAGGTATAGATTTGGATGAAATATACATCCGCAGGGAGGGAATAAAGCTACTTAACTTCATGATTGCATTCAAAAGGTTACGCAGTATGCAAGATGTCGAATAAGGAAGAAGATGGAAAAGTGGAAAATAAATCCTTCCTTATATGAATGAGCATTACATACTAGTAATGATATGGAATGCGGAATTTTCGGTTGTGATAAATGATGGTTTATTGAATTTTAAATTTTTTCTATTCTTGGAATAGTTTTTACTTTTCAAATTTGAAAATTATAATAATATCATATCCATTTGAAAAGGGGTAAGGATTTGTAAGGTATTTTTGAAAATGTTGGATGTTTGATCTCTATTATTCAGGGTGATTCGTATAAGATGAATCTAAAAGCTAGAGCGAGTAGGTTGAATTAAGACAAACAAAATCTTCACGAGGGGACCTATTTCCTCCTGTTTAGGGATGAGGGGCAGTTTTCGTACAAATTGACTTAAAAAAGAAAAAAAATATTACTATAAAAAAATCCAGTTCAGCATTTCATTTCACGATTTTGAAAAAAATTTTTCATTTTTTTCATTTTTTTTTTATCAAAATTTTGAGTTTGTATGCGAATATTTCGAAAATTATTGAAAAAAATAATTAAATTTAAGGATTAAAGAACAGATTGTTGGCTATCAAAAAAGGTATAGCACTTTATTATAAGTGGTGCCGTTGTTTTTTTAAATTAATTTTTTCTATTCATTTTAAGTCGTTTGTTCTTAACTGCCCCCACCTCCTAAACGGGCGAGATAGACCCCACCCTCCCATATTAAAAAAGGATTATTTTTGACCCCTCTACAAAAAAAACTTTTCATCAATTTTTGGTGCTAAAGTTATCGTTCTCTTCCCAAGAATAGTTTTTGAAAAACTTATTTACCAACTCGAAATTTTAAAATAATTTTTTTTATTTTTTTATTTAATTGTTGAAAGATTAAAAGAAAGAAATACTTTCTCCAAAAAAACACGTTTTTTTGGTTTTCTTAGGTCTTTAAGGGGATGGAGAATACGAAAAAAGTGGGTCGCACAATTCAGTCTGTCAATCTGTTTGTCTATCTGTCTGTCTATTCGTCTACAGCCTAAACGGTTCGATCGATTTTCTTCAAGCTTGGTACATAGTGGTTTTTGGTGATTATGTCCACACCATTTTTCATTTTTCTTAGAACCAAAAATAACGGAACCTACCATACAATTTTTTTTTTAGCAATTTAAGCTAATCATATTGTTCTCAAACCCAGCTCTAAAACTTTTCTTGAAATAAATTCAATAAATTACTTTTAGTAAAGGCTTCCTTTAGGCGAAACCATTTTTCAAAAAAATTCTTATTAATGGAACTATTTTTTATGATTTTCTATTTTCTTCAAAACAGCATGACTGATTTCAATGGTTTTTTTTTATACAGGGGCTAAAAAAACTATAAATATTTGTTTGTACTTAAATTTAAAAAAAAAATATTTTTTGGATTTTTAAAAATTAAAAATTTTTTATTTTGAATCTCAAATATTTCGAAATATTTTGAATCAATGGTCAATTTTTTTGAAACTCGAAAAGAGTTTTTAGTACCTACTTATTTAAATAATTTTCGAAAAAAATTCAGATATTTGAAAAAAATAACGGCACCTTCCACACAAAATTTAAATAATTTTTTTTTGTTTAGATATTTCACATAAGATTCATTTATATTACATATACTAGAATTTTCAAAAAATAAAGTTTTTCAATTTTTAAAAGAGTTTCAAATTTTGCTTTTGAAAGTTTGATATTTCAAAAACAGATTGATAATTTTTTTTTCAGATTTTGTTTTTATATTACCTAAATAAATACTTAAGATTGGCATACTAAAAGTTTTCTTTAAAAATATTTTAAGAATTTGGAATCTCATATGTAGTTTTACTTGAAATTTTTCAAAAAATTTTGTAATCATGAGTTTGCAATAAAAAGCCCAAAGAACAACAAGCAATCTCATTTTTTTTTTTTTTTTTTTATCCGATGGAAATCTTCAAAAGACACTCGGTAAGAATCGGTACCAAGTAGCCGGTCACCGGTGAATCAGGACCAATCTATTAAAGATCGACAAATAATTTTTCTTTCTTAATTTATAAATCGCATAGTGGGAAGTTTAAGTTAAAACACTTTCCCATAGCTTTTAGACCATCAGCTCATGAGGCTTGGTTCTTCTTAATCTCCGAACATTGTCTCGTACATTTAAGACGGTCTCCATTTCGGAGTTGGTATAACTTTGTAGTCGCTGATTGTGTGATACAGCGGGTTTTTTAACCATTTCTGTAACCATTTCAATTGGAAGGTCACGATGTAGATCGCTATTTCTTATATACCAAGGGCCATTTATTATTCCGCGAAGGACCTTGCTTTGGAATTTTTGGATGGGCTCAGCATTTGTTTTCTTTGTACAGCCCCACAGTTGGATGTCATATGTCCAAACGGGTTTTAGTACTTGCTTATATAATATTAGTTTGTTCTGGATAGATATGTAGGTCAGAGTTCTTTCCTAGTAACCAGTACATTTTTCTGCACTTCAAATTTAGTTCTTCTCCTTTCTTTTTGATGTGCTCTTTCCATTTAAGCTTTGCATCCAAAGTCATTCCAAGGTATTTGGCAAAGATGCTGCTGGTACAGTTACTGCTGTACCGTTTATAGCAATTGGAACATTGTTTATTTTTTTGTTTGTAAAGTTTATATGCGTCGATTTTGTATCATTTAGTTTGATTCACCATTTTTGCGTCCAATCACTAACTTTAACTTTATTGACTGCATTTGGCAGTTTTTGTGTAGCCTTCGTAATGGATTTATCTGGCACCATTATTGCAGTATCATCAGCAAAGGTCGCCATAATAGCGTTGATGTCCACTGGAATATCCCTTGTGTATACCAGATACACGGTTGGTCCTAGGACACTTCCTTGTGGTACACCAGCTTCAATTGTATTTAGTTCCTAGTAATTTTGGTCGTACCGTACTCTAAAGAGTCGGTTCGTAACGTAGGATTTCAGTATTTCGTAGTACTGCCTGGGAAGATCCCTTTGCATTTTGTACTCAAGTCCCAAGTGCCAAACCTTGTCAAAGGCTTGAGCAATATCCAAGAAAATACCCGAGCATACTTGTTTTTCTTCAAGTGCCTTTTCCACAACATCCGTAATCCGATGCACTTGGTCTATCGTGGAATGTTTATTTCTAAATCCAAACTGATGGCTCGGAATTAGTCTTCTTTCTTCTATTATTCTGCTTAGTCTTTTCAGAAGCAGTTTTTCGAAAACTTTTTCCATGATTAGTATAAGCGATATAGGTCTGTAAGATGTTACTTCTGTTGGTGGCTTACCTTGTTTAGGTATAACAATGACTTCTGCAATTTTCCAATGATGTGGCACATATCTTAGCTTAAGGCATGCATTTATTATAAATTGGAGTTTTTTGAAGGCTCTTGAAGGCATTTCTTTCAAAACCTGAGCAGTTATTAGATCGTACCCTGGTGATTTTTTGCTAGTCAAATTATGTTTCGGGAAACACAGTGATTGTACGCTGGCTGCAAGGTTCCTCAATATAGGAGTTGTCCCCATTTCTCACTTTTTCCAAGACTTCATAATCGTCTTCGTGACCAAGGGGTACTAGAGACTCGAAGGAGAGAATGGTCATTAAGTACATCAACAGACATAGAGGAACGGATTTTGGATTTGGTACAATGTAATACCATTTAAATTTAATTAAATGTAATCAATATGTTTTTAAGTTCGATATGCCAAAAGAGGACTATATACGTATCCATTTTTCTGATTTTCCATTTCACGAAATTATTCAATACTTTTTATGAAACAACCGAAGTACTCGCATATTAGCTCTCCAGATGAGCCTTAGATTAGCTTAGGATAGAAGGGGTGATAATATACGGCAAGCGACATCTCACTTGGATTTCGGTGGATCCACTTCGTTCGCAAAGGTGAGGCGGGTAGTGAGTACGGATAGGGAGAGGATTAAGAGGAAGTTTTAAGTGTGGGAGGCCTCCCTGAACCATCCTGAATTCTGAATTAGTTTTGCGATGTTTTTTAGTGGCAAGACATAGATATCGCCCAGTTCGTTGAAGAAATATTCTCCCAGGGCTGCTTTTCTGGTTCAAACAAAGCTTGGGCATTCACAGAAGAAGTAAAGGGAGCCCTCTTCCACCTCATCATCATAACACCCTCTACATAAGTGCAATGAACAGATGCCCATTCTGTTCTTGTGGGTTCCCATTGAGTTTTTGTCCTTTACGACTCCAACTTTGAGTGATAATTGAGACCTGCTTAACTGCAGTAAGTACTCAGCTTTTTTTGTTCGAAATATTTGATGGATGACCATTTGACATTTGCAGCCTCCAGGAAACTCTGTTGTAATCTACTTTTTTCTTGCTCCAGAGGCATGTTTACCGAGGCTTCGATTTGGCTCGGATCAAGGGATGACCCGCTTTTGGCCAATTCATCTACCATTTCGTTCCGATGAATATCCCCATGTCCTTGGACCCATATTGGGGTAACTGTTTTCGTTGTGTTGAGTACTTTTATCACATTTTGGCAACAATCAACCAACTTTGCGGTGATTAAGAAAAGGGCTTCAATTGCTACCTGGCTATCTATGAAAATGTCAATATTATTGTGGACTAATTCATGTGGGGCAAGGTGTTTCGCCACTTCGCAAACTGCCAGTACTTCCGTTTGGAGTACACTGCAAAAGTTTGGAAGCTTAATAGATCTATTCATGTTTAGGTTATTTGAGAAGATGCCAGACCCAACACCCTCTTAGGTTTTGTAACCGTCAGTAAAGACCGAAACACGATTTCCATTAATAACCCTGTTTTCATTCCAATGTTCCCTGGTGGGGATATCTGTCATGGTTACTGGGTTGAAATAAATATGCGGTGAAACGTTGTCTTTTTGAATGTCAATGCTTGTAAAATTGATATTAGTTCTGTGACCGTAGAGGCCCTTTTCCAATTTTTACTTTGTTGAAGTCTTAAAGCTCTTTTTGCCGCCAACTCTTCCGTAAACAGATCGAGTGGGGCAATTGAAAGGAAAATTTCTCGAGCGGCCGTTGGTGTGGTCCTAATAACACTGCTTGTGCCAATATACGCCAGCCTTTGAATTTTAGTCGTTGTTCTTAGATTGGGTTCCATATCTAACGCTGGCCACCAAACCATGCAATCAATCGGAATGTAAAAGTAAAGGTTTTAATTGAGCTTTTTTCAAAGAGAAACACAATTACAAGCTTAACTCCATTAGCATTGTGTTCGATAATGCATTTAGGTAAGGGCATATATGCGCGAAGGCATTAGCCCTGTTCTTCAGCGACTGTCAAACGGTTTCTGATCGATCGATAAATTTCTTACAAGTAGTGAAAAATTGTACTGTTTCGGACCAAAGAAAGTGCTCGGCAGTTGAGAATATTCTTCAAATGGATTTTTGACGCAAGTGAGCAAGTGACGTTTTCAAAAACAGCCTTTACCTGGCAAGGCCATTGGCCAAATCATCTTGTCCTAGCTAAAGAAAAGGCTGGAACTTTTACTCGAACGTCATGTGTAGGAATAGGAGCACACCAATGTGGCAATATGCTTTCCAAACCTCGAGGTAAAGTAACGAAGATCCAGAAGGAATTTGAAAACGCTGTAAAGGCACCATGCAGCAGTTGATTTCGCGAAGTTCCAAAGAACCCGCTGCTCAAGACACTGTGGCAGATATAAAAGAGGTAATTACTTTTTTTCATAATTCAAACTCATCACATTATGTGATCAGGGGGTCGATTCACGATCTGTGAAATTGTGAAATGACATCAAAGTAATCATTTCATTTCTCACAGAGTTTTATCATTTTATCACTTCACTAACACGCTCAAGGCGATTTTCGAACTCGTTATGAAAAACAACTTCCAAAGAGAGTACTAAAAAGTACTAAAATGAGAAATACCATTCATCTCTCTCAATCTGTCATAGTAAATGATGATTGTGACGTCATAGATAGACCCAGATGGCGACTTGGGGGTATCTTATGAGCACAAATTGCTTCTGTTAATCATTTACCTCTTCACAGGTTTTCACAGGGTGAATTGATTGTGATAAAAGAATTTTCATATGAAAACATTTCTTTTCGTTCTTCACACTTTGAGAATCGGGTGTGAAAGCATTATCATATATATCACTTCACAGGTTCACAGATCAAGAATTGACCCCCAGATGTGTAGACCGGTCTGAAGGTGTACCTACTCCAATTTTCTGTAGACCTCATCAAGGGTTCAAACCCAGATAAGGCCTAAGGTGGTTTTCACTTAATACGAGCATAATCATACAAAGGAACACTAAAGGAGTCTGATGATCAAGGTGTCACTCGTGAAATAGCAATAACTCCTTTCTAAATGCCTGGTGGTAACGCATACAATTTTTGGTTGCTCATTCAAAAATGATTCAAAAAACATTTTGATAATGTTCTCGTCCAGGGCCTCCACCCCACTGAAATACCTCAGCAATGTTTGTCATTAGCTAGGTGGCCCAAATTGTATGGGTGACTGTTGATGTTCCTAGTGGGACCGTGTTAACTTCTTTGTTTAGATGCTTTTTTTGCAGTGTTTTTTCGTAGCTGCCATCAGTTAAAATGTAGTCCGGTGAAGTTTTTTAATAGATGTCTTGGAGATCGAGAACAAAACTTGGAAGTATCGGGTTTTTCAATAAGATTGCTACAACAGTTTTTTTTTAAATAAAACAAAAACGGTTTTGGATATCAATGAAATTCTTTATTCCTGTGAAAGTACGTTTGATGCCATTATGTATGGAACTCGATTTCTTTTGCATGGCCTCCACGGGCACGCTTGCAGAAGTCCAGATGCTGAACCCAATTTTCGACGGTTTTCAAGCATAAATCGGCCGATACTGCCGCAATTTCACATTCGATATTCTTACAAAGTTCATCAATCGTCGCTGGCTTATTGGCATAGACCACAGACTTGACGTAGCCCCACAGGAAATATTCAAACGGCGTCAAATCGCACGACCGAGTTGGCCAAGTGACTGCACCATTTCGTGAGATAACACGTTACGTTCTCCAAACTTGGTTTCCAATAAATTGATTGTGACATTTACTGTGTGGCTTGTGGCGCAGGCGCCGTCCTGTTGGAACCACATGTCCTCCACGTCCATATCATCTAATTGGGGCCAAAAATATTCGGTTATCATTGAACGGTAGCGATCCCCATTCACAGTAACGTGCTGGTCTTAATCATCACGGAAGAAGTATGGCCCAATGACGCCGCCGGCCCATAAGTCACACCAAACCGTAATTTTTTCAGGATGCAATGATGACTCATGAAATACGTGTGGATTGCTGCCTAACCAATACCGCATATTTTGTTTATTGACGAAGTCATTCAGCCAGAAATGAGCCTCATCACTGAATATGAATTTTCGATGAAAATCCGAATCATTTTTGCTCAGCCAAATTCACAAACATATGACGCTTCTGGTGGTCAAGCGGCTCCAGTTCTTGCATCAATTTAATCTTGTAAGGATGTAGGCCAAGATCTTTTCGCAAAATTCGCCACAACGACGTCACAGAGATGCCCAACGCTTGAGAACGACGTGTGAAAGACATATTTGGGCAGCAATATTCTCGACACTACGGGCACTTCTTTCTCTGTGCCTGTGGATTCAAATTTTTCCACTAGACGCTGAATTTTTTATCTGCTAGGATGATTATGAGGACCATAAATTAAACGTAGCGCTCTTAACGTTGAGGCCACTGACTCCGAATTTTGGTAGTAAATTTTAAAATTTCGACTCGTTGGTGGCTCGTACATCTTTCCATCATGAAATGGCAAACCTTACTGAAGAGAAATGTCAAAAGAGTGGCAAGAAATATGGCGTCGTTTGCTGTCCCTATCGCTCTACTTTTGTATCGTCCCTGTTGAAAAACCCTTTAATAGCTTATGAGTGGCCAAAGGAGTTGCTTGCACTCGTTCACCTGTATTTCGTCCATTGGCCAGTCTAGGTCTTTCCTTCTTCTCGTCAAAGGGTGTACGAAGACGGTGGCTCTAAGAAAGCCCACTTTTCGTGAGTATGGATTGAACTTAAGGAGCTCATTGAAATGGATCACCAAGTACTTCAAGTTTCGTTTGGTAACTATGTTGGATTAGTCTAGGAGTTTCACGATAGTGTTTCCTCACCTGTCTGTTTCCTGAAGCGAACACGATCCGATTTGGAAGTGTGAGTGTAGGTATCTACTTATCGGACGGTAACTAGCTAGTGGTGACATAGAAGTGCGTCGGTTAGCAAGTCATCAGAATACAAAAGGTCTTAGCATACAATTGGAATAGGTTGGTCGGATGTCATCAAGCTGTGTAGAGGAAAAAGGGGGCAATTTTTGAACCTTGGATGACACTGGCTCTAATAGTCTTCATATGTGATTAACAGCTATCCAATAAAAAATTCTCCGGAGGAGGGGCAGTACAGGACTGTTCGACAATAAGTTGGAACCTCTCTTTTGTCCACATGGTGGACTAGGAGACAATAGGACTCCTTTCCGATGGGTATACTTCCAAATCTATTTATTTAGCTGTTGATGTTGGTACCATTCCTTCGCCCAAAAATGAGCCTCGTCATTGAAGATAATTTGTTTGCTGAATGCTGAATCCAGTGAAATGTCAAACTATTTTATTTTATTGTTTTTTTTTTGAGTCTGAAGCGTTCAAAACAAAACTGTCGCATTTCCCCTAGTGCTAGGCTAGCGTTTCATCCCATTTTACCACCTCCATTTTTTAAATCAATTTTGAGTTGTCATACTAAGAAAATCAGGCAACAAACAAAGGACAGAGCATCATCATCATTCATGAATGCTCTCGCTGTCACTTTATTCAACATTCCATACTTCCTATAGTATAGACATGAGGGCTCATATTATTTTAAAATAAAACTTTACATTTTAAATAAAAACCAATAATCCTTGAAATTAATCTAACGCCATGCAATTCAAATAAAAGTTAATTGAATCGATTCATTTTCACTCTTCGATAACGAAGAGTCCTTTTGGACTGTCAGATGGAAACAAAAGAAGTTAATTAAAACACCAAAGTTTGACTCAACTGCATTAAGGGATTTTTTTCTTCATCGCATGTCAGGGTGCACATTCTAACAGGCCCGCATCAGCATCAGCAGCCTGTTTTTTTTGAAAATAAAATGAAAAACAATCATAACTGACAAATGTTTACCCATCCAAAAAGCAATTTCAAAATATTTGAATGAGAAAAAATCGAGCGTTTGTATTTATAAAGACACAAAATAGAAACACAACCAGTAAAAGGACATCGGCTAAATTGACGTGAATATAAACATTTTGCCAACCACCATAAGGACGATAGTATGAAGCTACTGAGTGGGATGTAGGTACACAGTCGAGTATATCCGCAATCATCCACAACGTCCGGATAAAAATGATAAACGTTTTTCCGGTTTTTTCCCTTTTACAAAATAAATTCCTTTTTTTATATGCGGGTAGGTGTGTGTGTGTCATATAGGGCCACTTTCGATTTCCACTGACAATGTCCTGTTCAATTTTATTTTCTTCTGTCCTTTGGACAATGGTTTTCCAATTACTGAACCAACACTCAAACCCCTCAACCATGGGTCAGACATAACGACGCCTGATCGAAAACCACAGTGGCTCAAAGGCCAAACTCAGTTCTTCTCCTAAAAGTAATCAACGTTCTTGGCAAAAGGGTGGGATTTGTTGACTGTCGTCAATGTGTGCGTAATTTTTTCTCCCGGATATCGAAACGTATGCAGAATCAATGTTCCCATGCTCATATTTTTTACAAAAGCAACTGCAATAAATTTCAATTTAATCGGAGCAGCAACAAAGTAACAAGTAAACACATGCACATCAGAGGTTCAGAGGGTAGAAACTTCCAAGCATCACGAGACCTTGTTTTGAAAAGCGGACAGCAGACATTAACATCAGTATAGTGAAATGTTTGCACGTTCGAATTCTTCAACCCTCCTTTTTTTCATTTTTTATGGATTGGGCATTTTCCCATCGAAATTCATTGCACACACACGACTTTTTGTCGACTGACCAATACCTCACGTTGGGCGCCATCACAAGAGGGAATATACCTACTGTGGGTGACTTCATCCCTGTAGCTTGTTAATTTGGAGCCCTCTTTCAAAAGGGATGGAATTTTTTAATCAACTTTATTGAAAGTCATCGAGTTGAAATAAAAGGATTAAAATATTCAGAAATGATATACACAAACTGATAAACGGTCCAGCTGACCATGACCATCTGTGACGGAACGTGAAGTGTGTAACAGTTTTTGGTGGTGGATATATACGCAGTTGGTGGGCGGTGAATTGGAATAAATATGCAACTTGTTAACAATCGTGGAACTGGTCGGACTAATCGCTAGTCATTCTGCTGCTAATTTCAGTCGAACCCAACCAGGAAGAGATAGATGGTTTTTGAGGAGATGTCATTTTGTTCAGATAATGGTCAGAGAGTGACTAAGCGGAAAATTGTCTATACGATATGATAAATGGAAATTGGCCTTAGAATTTGACAAGCGACTAATGACAGATGAGTGAGTGACAGGTGAAGTTTTCATCTTTTTGATAGAAAGTTATATAATTTGTCCAGATGCTGTTAAGTGGAGAATTTAAAGTGGTGACATTGTAGAGAATATGACTTTTGGGGTTGATTTTAATTCGAATTTATGTTAATAAGAAAAGCCTTTAGATAAATGTGAAATCGAATGATTTTTCGAAACTACAATATTCATGAGAAGAAGAAAAGATTCATATGGAGTTGATTGTTCCGAATTAATTTTCTGGTGTTTTTATTTTATTAACATATCGCAAGTTTTGCAAGTGCCTCTGCATGGAGATGTAAGTGCAGAATTGAAATTTAAGTTGGCAAAGCAATATTCACTGACCGAGGCATTCAAAGGGTAGACATAATTGTGTACTCAAGAGGACATAAACATCCAAATATTTTTTGTGAGATCCAACCCTGTCTATCAACTTTTATTCTCACCTCCCTGTAATGAACATCAAGTGCCTTGTACCTCAACTCGAGATGGGGTTTCAGTTCCTGGTGGTAGATAATTAGGGGTAACAAATGAGAGAGGGGAAGGTGTGGCACTTCCCGTTTCAGTAAGGCTAAAATTCACCTGCTGGAATTAACGTTTTCTTCTCCAGATCCAGTCAGGCTGAACTATTTAGTGAATACCTTACATGGGCTACATAAACATAATTTCGAGCTCAGGCCTATAAAGAGTTGATGATTGGGCTCCCCGCCCGTGGAGCTATATAAGTACTAAAGCGTCTTTTCCTGGGGGTTGTCCAGCCAATAAAAATTATTTAGCTGTGAAGAGCATGGCATGTTCTATTCCTCTATATAGGCCACGTTCAACCGAGTATTCTGGGAAAAAGAAAACTGAAAGACTTTCGTATGTTGGGCTCAGAGCTGAACTAAACCAAGTCAGAAATAGAATATTCGAAGATAATTTGATGTTTAGTCAATAATCTACCATTAATTATATGAATATTTAAATCGTAAAAAGGATAACTCAAAAGGTTATTCCCTTAATTGAATTATTACTACCATTCTCTTATTGAATAAAATGCACGACTGGGTCACACGTACTTGCTCTTATGTACAAGGCGCTGAGAGTTTAAGAAAATTATGTGTATAAGGACATGGAAATTATGAGAGAAAGATGTTTAAAACATGTAATACGATATTAAAATTTGCTAAAAAAAACTTCGTCGAGAGTTTGACGTAAAAGAAAGGGCGTCATCTTAATTCTTTATTGAATACAGTAGCGTAGTTACCGCGGTGTTGGCCGTATCAATGATACGGGACCCCGAGATAAAGGGGCCCCCAAAATACAGAAGACTAGTGTGTGTTAAACATTTTTCATTGAAATCAATACGACTTAAAAAATCGACTTCATATTTTAAATGTCCTTTTTTGTTGCAAGTTTCGATAGTTTTACTAATTATGAATCCAAATTCTGACAAAGCTGAATTTTGAGGGAGATTTGTTATTAAGTCTCAAGCATTTAATGAAAGGTACCTTAAATTAAGCCTTAATTAAGGTTGGGGTTAATATTTTTACGGGGGGTAGGTACAAATCTTAGCTTATTTTAATCTGTACTAAAACAATTTTCTCATGACGAGTTTAGTAAAAAAAATTTATACAAAATTTCAATAGAGCAACAGATTTTGGGAGAAACGTTCCACACTATTTCTGAGATGAATCTAAATACTAAGCATACTAAGTGTCGCAACTAACAATTTCGCTTCTATATTGCTCTATAGATGCTTTTCGTTTTCATTCAACCTATGCACATAAGCATTGCATAAAACTCCATAGAGTGAAAAAGGCGACCTGTTTTCACTCCTATTGTACCTTTGTGGAGTTAATTATAACAGTCTTAAAGAAGTTCACATTAAATTAAATAAAAAAAACTTGTTGCTAGAACCAGGAATCGAACCCGTGTCCCTCTGAACCAATTGTCTTACTTGCTAACCACTCCACCAATCTCTGATATACAGTTCAATGCATTAAATTGGAACCACTTTTATCTAGAATTGCCTCGTATGAGACAAGAAGCATTAATAAGAAAAAACTTTCTTCAAGAAAAATATAAAATAATAGATTAGTATGGCTATAGCAAACACATATTTTTAGTTAAATAAATAGAGATATAATAGACTAAATAATTAATTAATACCAACCTTAAACATTGTCAACAATAAGAAATATATGTGCTTGTGTGCTAAATTGGATATAAATTATAAAATGGCCGATTTTAGCCTGGCGTCACCATATTCACTAATACATGCAATATAGAAATAAGGACTAACATAAAGATTGTACAGTAATTTTACGGGATGACTATTGAAGTGAAAGTATCTTGGTTACTGTAGTACCTCGTGGCATGATGTCATGCCCAGCCTCTGCCACCTAAAAACAGAAATGTTTTTTTCGCGAGGTACTGCCTCTTGCGAGGAACTAAATAATAGGGTTAAATAGAGCGCTATAGAAAGAAATAACACTTTAATGTCTGAAATGCGAAGCAATTTTGTTGGTTGGGGCTTAGGCCGGTGTTTATAAAAACTTATTGTTCTTACAAAAAATTAATAGTAAAATTAATTATTTTTAAAATAAACTTATCAAAAAGCTAATGCAAGTTTATTTTGTAGAAAAAAAATGGAATTCCTTAGAATGTGCCACTGCCAGGAAAAAGGGGCCTCCAAAAAAATTTTTCATACGGGACCCCGGGGTGCTCGCTACGCCACTGATTGAATATGATCATATGGACAAAAAAAAAATTAAACTCGTAGAAGTGGTTTTCTTAAAAAATAATTTTTTTATATACATATATAAACAATTCTTAAAACATTTTTAAGGAAAACTTTTGTACTTAAAACTTAAGTGTTTATTAAGTTGCATTTTAAAATTAAATTTGAAAAAAAATTGTCAACTTGTTTTTGAAATATCGAATTTTCAAAAGAAAAATTTGAAACTTTTTTAAAAAAATCAAAAACATCATCTTCAAAAATGTTGATATGTGACATTAATTAATCTTATTTGAAATTTGTATACGATAAGATTTATCTAAATCTAATCGTGAGAAAATTCAAAAAAGGAAAAAAAAATTCTATGATAGGCAGGAGTGGCAGATAATATGGGAAAATTATGGGTAGCAATACCCACCCGAGACTTTTCGAGTGGGAAAAATACCTACTCGAAACTTTTTTTTTTTTTTTTTTTTTTTTTTACACTTTTTCTTTGTTGTAGTGAGCTTAGAGCAAGCTGCAAACCTACAATCAGAGGCTCATCATAAGTGCATGTGTTAGTGGTTAGTAAAATAATTCGAGCTAACACATGCATACAAATAAAATTAATACATTTACATAGTTAAACAAACAAACAATAAACATAATTAAACAATATATATCACATTTGAATTAAATATTATCTAAAAGTAAAAAACAAAAAAAAATCACGAAAGTGGAGCACTGGTTCGAAACAATTTTTTCAATCCCATCTTACTAACGTTAAAATCAACCGTGGAGCCATTTAAATTAAATATTTTACACATACGGTTAAGAGGCTCATGTAAACCGTAGTTAGTTCTATGGAAATTTACATCTCAAATCTTCTCAGATGGTGAGATCCTCCACGGAAGTTTATGCCAATACAGGCCAACAAATCAGGAGCATCGATTTGACCATTTAGAAGTTGGTGAAGAAAAATTAGATCATTATTCACCCGCCTTTGATATAAGGTTTGGACTTGCAGTAGCTGGATCCTATGTTCATATGGTGGAAGGTTGAATGGATCTGCCCAAGGAAGACCTTTCAGAGCAAAGCGAATGAATTTATGTTGTATCGATTCGATACGATTTTAATGAATTTCATAAAAGGGAGACCATACTTGAGACGCGTACTCTAGATGAGGTCGTACATAACAATTGTATAAGGAAAGCGTAACGTACGGATCGTCAAATTCCTTTGCCCAACGTTTTATAAGCCCAAGCATAGAGCTTGCTTTATTAACAATGAAGTTAATGTGTTCAGTGAATTCTAAATTTGAGCTGAAGTTAACACCCAAGTCCTTGAAACTAAAGACTCGACAGTCGCTTTCTAGAGAAAGTAATTGTTTGACATTTGGCAGGGTTAAGAGAAAGACCGTTTTTATCACACCAAGTAGCGAAACTATCAATATCGGCTTGCAAAAGAATATGGTCATGGTTAGCTTTTATTGTCTTAAAAATGTTCATGTCATCAGCGAATATAAGAATATCACTTGAACGTATACTTGAGACAACAGAATAAATAGAAATGGGCCTAGATGACTCCCCTGGGGCACACCGGAGTGAGCCTTGAATGAGTTTGAAAGGCAGTTTCTAAATTTCACCTGGTACGATCTATTTTCAAGGTATGATTTTACCCAGTTGATAAAAAATGTTGGAAATCCTAAAGATTTTAGTTTGAAGATAATAATGTTGTGACTAAGTTGGTCGAACGCTTTAGAAAAATCAGTATATATACAATCCATTTCACTTCCATTTTATATAGGTCTGTAATTCGCAATATCAGCTTTATCACCTTTTTTTAAAAACTGGAGTTAGAAATGAAGTTTTCCATGAACAGGGAAATTTCCCTGATTTAATCGAAAACTCAAACAAAAATTGAAGAGGCTCAGCCAGTATATGCCTACAATGTTTCAATAACATTGGGGGAGCTCCATCTGGCCCAGAAGAATAATCATCATTTAACGATGAGAGAAGGTCTAAGACAGTACTAATTTGCGCATAAGAATGCAAATTTCTGAAATAATGTTCATCAATATCAAGAGGTGTGTCTACGAAAGAGTTGCGAAAATTGTTCGCAAAAGCGTTGCAAATATCAATAGTTTCTTTCAACACACAATTTTCATATATGAAATTTGCGGGGTAACCATTTGAATTTTTCTTTGAATTTACAAACTTCCAAAATGCTTTAGGGTCTTCTTTAAGAGATATTCCTATTTTGTTTACATGATTAGTATATAGAGACTTTGACAGAGATTTAAATTCTTCCAGAAGGACAATGTAAGAGTTGTGGTCAACTAAAGAAAGAGTTTTTAAATATGTTTTCCAAGCTCTATTTCTTTTATTTCGTAGTATCCTCAACTCTTTTGTATACCATGAGTTGCAAAAGCTCGTGTTTTTAAATAATTTTAATGGGATAGAGTTATTTATGCAGTTATAAAGTATGGTATTAAAACTAGTAACTGCATCGTCAATATTACTAGAATTTGATACACTTCTGTGCATACCAGATCTAGCTAATTCTTCTGAAAGCAACTGAAAGTTTGCCTTTCTAAAGTCAAAAGTATATGATCGATCATAAGTGTTGCTATTTTCAATTATATGACTACTCAAGTTAAGAACTACATCCAGAGGAGGATGGTAACTATCTATATTAGTGATTCCAGAACTAGATTCTAGAACAAGAGTACTAATAGCGTCGGAAGAAAAAACTAAATCGAGAATTCGATTTTTTGAATTTTTAATACAGCTTACTTGCTGTAAGTCAGTTGTAATAATTCTATCCAAAAACTGAAGCTCAGTTTGTGAAGAAGTTAAGGACGCTTCATGACAAGATTCATCCTCAGAAGGAAACCAATCTTTAGATGGTATATTAAATTCTCCGATACTTGACCCAATTTGCTCCACCATGAAGTTCTTGCATGGTTTTCTCTGTATCTATTGATTGTATGAAAAAAGTGTCGTTATGTTTCTTGTGTAAAATTGCGCAAGCTTCAATTTGTACCTTCACATTTTTTCAGCAAATACTGATAGTTTTCAAGGAATTAAGAAAAAACTGAATTTTATCCCCTTTTACACTCCCTAAAAAATGTTGCCCCGTCCAAAATTTACGGAACTTTTAAGGAAATGCTTAAGACGTAAAAACAAAACTCTCTACCAAAATTTAGCTTTGTCGGAATTTTGTCTGTGCTAAAATTGATTATATTTGTAGCTATGCATACAGGGGCTTAACGCAACGCTGAACGGAAAATGTTTAAAAAGATTTCCCTCAAAAACCCTAAACAAGAATGACGCACCAAAATTATATTTTTTGTTAAAGAAGAAAAGATATTGAACAAAGAGCTGCAAGAGTCGAGAAGACGGATTTTAAGAAAAAAAAAAAATTATAGCTATTTGACAAAAAATTGAAGAAATTTGACGAAAAAGTGTTGAAGCTGTTACTGAACCTTAGATTACGTGTCAGAGTAGAATTTCAAAATGCCTCGATAGAAGTATGTACTAGTGTATATCTATTTACAGTACTAAAAGTACTTAGATATACTCTAGAATGTACATTATGTATGTTAGCCCAAAAATTAAAAATTTTACTACCCACTCGGGCCACGAAGCAGGACTGTTTACCTCCGCCAGTTTACCTCTGCCAGCTTACCTCCAGTGTAGGTTAGGTAATTTATAATCTTTAAACTACCTTCCGACAGCTATCAACTGTCAATTCATTGGCCGCGTTCAAGTTTCAGTAGGATACGACTGCCAAGTTTGTGTGCTAAAAATAATTTTCATATTTTGCTTCCACACTTGTATCCAAGTAAATAAGTTTCACCATAACCTCAAACACCCAAGTGGGATAGAAAGTGTGATGGTTTTAGAACCGTTCCTAAATATTTTCATACATTAACATATGTCAAATCGTGTCGGATGTGCTATCAAGTTGTGCGTAATGAAATTTTATATTTTGCTTCCACACTATTATACGTGATTTTCTTCACACTTTTTTGATATGTTAATACTCAATGGGATAGTGTAGAATAGCTATAAGCATTTAATCATTTTTGACATTAGAGAATATTTGCATAGATTTTTTATTGCGCAAGAGAACTGTAAACTAGGCTTTCAGTCGCAATCCGAGAGAAGAACCCTGTAAGCGTCACATTTCACACTACCTAACCTAGCAGTGGTAAACTGTCCATATGTAAACTGGCGGTGGTTAGCCCGCGGAGGTAAACTGGCAGAGGTAAACTGGCGGAGGTAAACTGCCGGAGGTAAGCCGGCAGAGGTAAACAGTCACGTACCGCTCGGGCCATGACCTGCCGGGCCTGATGACAGGTTATATTAATAGTGCAAAATTATATAATTTTTTGTAGTAGATCGTATTAATCTTGGTATATGGAAAAAGTTTAATCAATATTGTAGGAGTCGTTTATGAGAAAAAAAATATGTTCCTTTCCAGTTTTTATCTTTTGTATGGAAGGTCCTGTTTTTTTTTTTATATATACTTGTATACATTTTTTTCTAAAAACATTTAAGAGAGTACTAAGTATCATAACGTTTCGAAATATTTGGTTTTCAAAAAAAAAAAATTGAATTATTTTTTAAAAATCCAAAAAATATTTCAATTTCAATTTAAATACACAAAAATATTTATAATTTTTGGAAGCCTCTGTATAAAAAAACTTATTGAAATCAGTCATACCATTTTGAAGAAAATCGAAAATTAAAAAAATGGTTCTTTGAGAGGTACCATTAATATACATTTTTGAAAAATAGTTTTCCACCCAAAGGAAGCCTTTACTAAAAGTAATTTATTGAATTTTTTTTAAGAAAAGTCGTCGAGCCATTATTGAGAAAAATACAATTATGTAAAATTAAAAAAAAAAGTTCATGTTGGTTTCCTTTTTTAAAGAAGTTTTATTGCTGCTATTTTGTCCAATTTTAGTATTACTACTTAATTTTTACAAAAAAAAAAACAAAACACGATCCTATTTTGTGTCCTCTAACACATTCCTTCCAAATAAATAATTCAAATAAGGCTATTTTGTAAATCAAGACGTTATAACTTCCCCAAAAGCAGAAAGTAGCAAGCAGTTTTTTGTAATCCATAAGCTTATTAGTCAAGCTTAAGATAGATAAAATATAAATGGACGACACCAGACGATAACACTGTAACACTGACGCTCTATATAAACGAGCCCATCAATTGGGCTTTTCAAATACCAAAGAACTAGTTTAATTGCTTCACAAAAACTGATAGAACAAATAATTTGTGAAAATGTTTTTTCTTTTTTATTAAGCACTACCTTCAGTTAAAAAATCCAATTATTTATTTTTTGTAATCACTTTCGTTTGTATGGAACATGCTTTTACTTTAACGACTGGTTTTTGTTTTGTTTACATTTGTTTTCATAATCTGGTCTATCAAAGCTGTACCTTTGAACTTGAGTAGTGCTGTTATTTTACAAAATAGCTATGTCCAAAATATTTTGTATAGTAAATTGGATATTTTTAAGCCTACATACTTATGAATGAGGTTCTTAGTTAATCTTAGGCTAGTCGCGCACATACAACTGCTAACGCAACAAAATAGTTTAGTCACAAGTTGACTACTGAGCGCGCACATGAGCAACTCCACCAGCAATCGCAACGAACCTAACCTACACACCGACAATGTTTATTCAGTTTTTCTATCTCATACATTCAAAGAAAAATATTATCGCCTACGTCCTATTCTTTTGCTCAGCAAACTAAAGAAAAGATACATTTGTTCTCTTTCGCACAGAGAACATAACGCACTTTCGAAAGAACAAAATTCAACGATGTGGTTAAATATCCACAACTATTTGGTTGAATGTCCGCGCAGTTACATATTATTCCATAATGACAAGCTGAAACACTGATTTCTGGCAATCGTTCAGTTTGTGCCAAAACACAAACTGAAAAGTTGCTCGAATCAAAGACGGAATAGTTTATGCATGTGCGCGGTGTCTCATACGAGTCCATAGAACTCAATTTTGCAACCAAACAGTTTCGAAACTGAAAATTGCATGTGCGCGACTAGCCTTAGAATACACACTTTTTTAATTTTATCCACTTTTTTCACCTCTGTGCGGCGCAAGGCACTTTTCCAGTAGGTGTCAAAAATGTCCGAACGCCCAAAAAAGCCAACGTTGACTCGGACCACTACGTTGTAGCATAGCAGCTTGCAGCATTCAACCTGTACGGCAACGTATATTGAAACAATTCTTGTCGACCCAAACTTGACGAAGTGAAGATGGCTATATCTTAACTAAAGTCTAATAAATCTGCAGGAGATGATGGCCTTGTGGCCATTGGTTAGGAGTACGTACCAGCTCACCTGAAAAATATTGCCGGAGGAAGAAATTCTCGATAAATGGAAATACAGCATTGCTTGCCTTATATTGTATCGAGTTCTTCAATAAGACCGCTACAAAAGGTTTTTTTAGAATAAAACAAAAACGGTTTTGGATATCAATAAAAGTCTTCATTCCTGTGAAAGTACGTTCGATGCCATTATGTATGGAACTCGATTTCTTTTGCATGGCCACCACGGGCACGCTTGCGGAAGTCCAGACGCTGAACCCAATTTTCGACGGCTTTCAAGCATAAATCAGCCGATACTGCTGCAATTTCACATTCGATATTCGTACGAAGTTCAACAATCGTCGCTGGCTTGTTGGCATAGAACATAGACTTGACGAAGCCCCACAGGAATTAGTCTAACGGCGTCAAATCGCACGACCGAGGCCGCCAAGTGACTGGACCATTTCGTGAGATAACACGTTTTCCAAACTTGGTTTCCAATAAATTGATTGTGACATTCGCTGTGTGGCCTGTAGCGCGCGCCGTCCTGTTGGAACCACATGTCCTCCAAGTCCATATCATCCAATTGGGGCCAAAAATATTCGGTTATCATTGAACGGTAGCGATCCCCATTCACAGTAACGTGCCGGTCTTGATCATCGCGGAAGAAGTACGGCCCAATGACGCCGCCGGCCCTTAAACCACACCAAATCGTAATTTTTTCGGGATGCAATGATGACTCATAGAGTACGTGTGGATTGCTGCCTGACCAGTATCGCATATTTTGTTTATTGACGAAGCCATTCAGCCAGAAATGAGCCTCATCGCTGAAGATCATTTTTCGATGAAAATCCGAATCATTTTCAAGTTGTTGCTCAGCCCAATTCACGAACATACGACGCTTCTGGTGGTCAAGCGGCTTCAGTTCTTGCGTCGATTTAATCCTTGTAAGGATATAGGCCAAGATCTTTTCGCAAACTTCGCCACAACGACGTCACAGAGATGCCCAACGCTTGAGAACGACGTTTGAGAGACACATTTAGGCTTTCTGCAGCTGAAGCCTCAGTGGCAGCAATATTCTCCACACTACGGGCAATTGTTGATCTGCTAGGACGATTATGACGACCATAAATTGGACGTGGCGCTCTTAACGTTGAGGCCACTGACTCCGAATTTCGGTAGTAAATTTTAAAATTTCGACTCGTTGGTGGCTCGTACATCTTTCCATCATGAAATGGCAAACCTTACTGAAGAGAAATGTCAAAAGAGCGGCAAGAATAATGGCGTCGTTTGCTGCCCCTGTCGTTCTACTTTTGTAGCGTCCCTGTTGAAAAACCTTTATATGTATTTATAATATAAGGTCAGGACGGTGCCACTTACCACACAGCTAACGAAACAATGGCTCTTTTCCGCAACAAATTCAATGGGCATTGTATCTCACGTGGTGGCGATGTCAATTGGTCGCCAAGATCATGTGATTTGGACTTCTTTCTTTGGGGTTATTTGAAAGCAAAGGTTTACGTCGATAAACCAGCAACAATTCAAGAGCTAAAGGATAGGATAATTTGACACATTAACGGTATAGAAACTCAATTATGCCTCAGCCTCATCGAAAATTTGGACCATCGGATGGAGGTGTGCCACCGAGGTCGCGGCGGCGATTTTGCCGATATTTTGTTCCATACATAATTGAACCATACCAATATTATCATAATAAAAAGAAATGACGGTAGTTTTCAAAATAATTTGTGTTTTATTCAAAATCAACTTCGGCCCTTAAAATGTAACCACCCTTTATTTGAGTTTTCTGAAATCTAATCAACTTGTTGGATAATTTGCGGTCAAATATCTGTTAATTAGCTGTGATTAGTTGAAATTTCTACTATTGCAATTTTAGAAGCAGTCAATTTTATATTAAGTAAACAAAGCAGCAAAAATAAAATTTTCGCACATAATGGAAAATTATCCACTTAATAGAACTTTGATCGGAAAATGCTGCATTGCTAGCCGTTAATTCATGGAAAACTATCGAATACTTCTTCTTAACGAAGGGGAATCTCTTAAATCTAATTAAACGTTATATTTTTGAAGAAAATCTATTGCAACTTTAGGACCTTAGGACAAAGAAATAGAATTATCTACTTAGTAAATCTTTCTTAGGAATTATACCGATTTTTATATTAGAAGTATCTGCCCTTATTTCCATTTCCAAAGTCAAAACTCATTCTAAACTGATGCCTGCCATTTAAATCTATCAAAACCTAAAGCATAGTAAATCCAAGCACTTTGTCATCGCTCATCGCAGCCAAATATTTTAGAAAAGACTATTTTTCACACTCATTTTTTATCTGTGTTCCTTTAACATCCTTGATCCTTGCAACCGTTCACCCTATCTCTGTTTGTCTATATGTTTTGCTCACTGAGAACAACGACGATGTTCTGCTGGTTGGATTCCAATATTTATTTGCTCTCGATTGAATATTATAAAAGGATTCACAAAAAAAAATAGAATTCATAACCTTTTCTTCTTCTTTGACGGTTGGTTGCTTTTGAATTCGATTGGAATGTGCGTGAATTCACTCGATTATAGGTACATGCCAGGATTATTCTTATAAAACATTGCTTTTTCAGCAAAAAAGGAAAAAAACAAGTAAACGAAAAAATTGATTTTGACTACGCGGGGTCACGAATAAAAGACCCTTGTCCTTATACACAGACACTATGTACTTATACCTTTATTAGATATTGTATTCCTTCTATCAAACGCTTTGCAATAAATAATAATAAGAAAAAAATGTCCTTGCAATGGGCGACTTATAATATTTTCCACTGCTTTTGTGTGAAAATTGAATTGTTCCACTATTCGTCTCAAACATATCGAAGATGAATGTGGAATTTTGTTTTAGTTCTTTGGTTGTCTTTTGTGATTTATGTCCGAAGGAGTTTAATACGACATTGGTTATTTGATTCGTAAGATATTGGTAAATTGGATTTTTATAGAATGGCATGCAACAATGTACTTGATCTGGTTGACAAAAAAAGGAAGTGAGAGTCTGTACTTTAGTGTAAATGATTGATCATTGGGATATAGCATGCGATGAAATTCTGATATGAGTGAAACGTAATCAAACATTTTTTTAATTAAATGTTTATAACAAAATATCAATAATATATAAAATATACGACAAAGTTACACGTATTTTATCTTTGAATCATCTAAGAATTTTAAAAAATTTGTACCTACGCTCAGAGTAAAAAGCAGGTATAACTAACCAATATCTGGTTTATTCTACCTTATTTTCAGGTTGTTATTTTTCAACTCCATAGATCAGGTTAACTGCTTTACCAGATACCTGTTATGTCAGGTTCAATGAATGTAGGTTGCAGGTAATATCTGAATGACATCATGTAAATTTAACACTGCCTTAAAATAGTAAAACTTTAAGTTTTACCTGAAAATCTTGCAATTTTTACCTGTAAATCTAGTTAGCTTTACATGAAAATCTAGTTAAAAAACATGATTTAAATGTTCAACGTCCTGTTAATTTGACATGAAGATCTAATTAATTTAACATGATTAATTATTGAAGCAACCATGTGTCCGGTAACTATTATGCCTTGGATGCATGCGTCTAGGTCCCATCTCTAACGCTGCTTACCGTCCAATTCATTTTGCATTATCCTGAAAGTATATAAATTTATTACTATGTACATTATTTTATTTTAAAAATACTTAATTAGCTTTTAACTGGCAACCTCTCACACATGAAGACAGCACGCATCCCCTGGGCCACTTCACTGCTCTTCAACTTGAATATTGTAATATAGGCCACCAGGCTGATTTAATACTTAGTATAACGTTATTAAAATCAGGTTAATTTCTATAATGTCGGTAACTTTATATGTATGAGATAATGCACCTTGTAAATTTAACAGGGCCCCAGGTTAATTATTTAAAGGACTTTTTTCTCTGAGTGCACACAGTGGTCCTGGTAATTCGTTAATAATATTTTAGGGCATCATGATTATCAGGCATATTCTAAGAAGAAAAAATCTCCGTCTGTCTGAAACAATGACTTTAGGAGGGGCAGGATCCATCATTGCATTGATCGAAGCTGCCCCCTCCCCTTATCAAAAATAATTTCATTTGACAGGCAATTTGTCATCTTTTGACTTCACATCAAAGCTTGATTTCTCTTCCAAAACTGTTTTTCAATGAGTTGACCCCCCTGATCAAAATACTGCGTACGCCCTTATTTCACCTCATTTCGTTTGGTTAAAAACTAAATACGTTAGACAAATTTGGTTTATTTGTTGATTTTTATGTTTTTTAGGGCAGGCATTGTTGACTGAGAAAACTGTTGATATTGGCACCTGCCTGGCAACTGAACGAACATACCCATGTTGGTGCATGTTGGATAAGTGGGACGAGAAAGATAACCTAAAAGATGGGGTTAAATTTCTTTGAATCGACAAAGTGGACCAGCCAGGTAGTGTGACCAAGAAAATTGAAAGCTGTAAATTAGTCTAATTCGAAGTTTAAGATTTGGTCTTTTTTCTTGGGGCTTATTTCAACATTTCACCATCTAATCAAACAAAATTAGTAACCGGATTTAAATTAAAAATAAAAGAATGTTATTTGCTAGAACTTTGAAGCTACTCATTTTTTTAGTTTGAAGCACTTTTTTTTTTTTAATTAAAAAAAAATGGACTGCCTATTGGGCTCACACTGTGCTGCCTTGTCCGAAAATATTAAATTTTAAAACATCGAAAAATTTCAAAATCACAAATTGATTTTTTTAAAATCGAAAAAGAAGTAAGATTAAGAAGAAACGCAACATAAAACAATTCAACTCAATTCAACACAACACAACACAACACAACACAACACAACACAACACAACACAACACAACACAACACAACACAACACAACACAACACAACACAACACAACACAACACAACACAACACAACACAACACAACACAACACAACACAACACAACACAACACAACACAACACAACACAACACAACACAACACAACACAACACAACACAACACAACACAACACAACACAACACAACACAACACAACACAACACAACACAACACAACACAACACAACACAACACAACACAACACAACACAACACAACACAACACAACACAACACAACACAACACAACACAACACAACACAACACAACACAACACAACACAACACAACACAACACAACACAACACAACACAACACAACACAACACAACACAACACAACACAACACAACACAACACAACACAACACAACACAACACAACACAACACAACACAACACAACACAACACAACACAACACAACACAACACAACACAACACAACACAACACAACACAACACAACACAACACAACACAACACAACACAACACAACACAACACAACACAACACAACACAACACAACACAACACAACACAACACAACACAACACAACACAACACAACACAACACAACACAACACAACACAACACAACACAACACAACACAACACAACACAACACAACACAACACAACACAACACAACACAACACAACACAACACAACACAACACAACACAACACAACACAACACAACACAACACAACACAACACAACACAACACAACACAACACAACACAACACAACACAACACAACACAACACAACACAACACAACACAACACAACACAACACAACACAACACAACACAACACAACACAACACAACACAACACAACACAACACAACACAACACAACACAACACAACACAACACAACACAACACAACACAACACAACACAACACAACACAACACAACACAACACAACACAACACAACACAACACAACACAACACAACACAACACAACACAACACAACACAACACAACACAACACAACACAACACAACACAACACAACACAACACAACACAACACAACACAACACAACACAACACAACATAACACAAAACACAACACAACATAACACAAAACACAACACAACACAACACAACACAACACAACACAACACAACACAACACAAACTGCGTTGTTTGCCATTTATTACTATTCTGCATAGTGTGATTCAATGTCGAAGCTATGTAGCTAAAACTTTTATGTGAGTACTGTACATTGTTCGTTAAGATATTCGTACATGTAGATTGAAATATACAAATTACAAAGACTTAACCAATGTTCAATGACCATTGATAGATCCATCAAAACAATACCTAAGGCCATTTTCAAAAACCCATCTAAACGGTTTCGATAATGTCATTACCAGAATATCTTTCTTCGGACTTTATACCCATTATACCTTCTAAACATAATGTACCTACTTCGATTGATAAGGAATAGCAATTTGCAAAAAAAAAAGTTTCAAGTACCCGCAAGAGGTAATTTTCAGTCCATTGCTCCTTGTTTGCTGACAACAACGACAAAAGCAAACATTTGCCATCTCAAACATCTACATTCGAGTGTATGTCATGTCAAAGGGTATTTATTGGTTGTATCTTATTTTTCTCTTATCCAATACAGAAGATCAAAGATTCCTTGATTTTTTTTTTCTATTTTATTGTTTGACTTTTTTCTGTCGTTGGTTATATTTTTTTTTTGTGTTTTGCATGTGGCACATGTCCTTGTTATTTAAATTTATCGATGCATATATATTGATGGCTGAAGATAGATGAATCAGGATGTCAAAACACTGTATGGTCTTTCACCCTGTGTGGGTTAGTTGAGTCATGGTCTTAAAGTGAACACCATAATAAAAATGTAGCTACAGTATGGACTCTCTAAAACGGACTCAATGGATTGCGAATGATGTCATATATCTGTCAAGTGCTCATATTTTTGTCTAGTTGTTAATCCACCATTTGTTTGCCTTAAATAAGAAAATGCCAAAAAATGGATAAAATACGATAGCGGTATAAGAATTAGTTAAATGTGTGGATGCACCTTTAGTATTCATCAACATAATCGTATTTTATTTTTTAATTGGGACAGTCGTGTTAGTTCAGCGTACAAGGAACTAGAGCGCATTAAATCTGGAATATATGATTAGCCATTTTCGCAAGATAGTGAAAACTATTTGGTTTAACCTACTTAGACGGAGCTGTCCACATTGAGAGATTTTACTGTACTCATGTCATATGAGTAGCGAATGTGTGTTATTTCTTTATCTTATTGGTAGGGTGAGGCTAATTTGCAAATAATGTGACATGCATAGTCAAATTACACTCTAAATCCTTTTCTCATATTATTTGAATGCGGAAGGAATAGAACTCACCTTTTGTGCGGATTTTTTCAGTGATGTTTGATAAAAGCTATAGTATAGACCTTTTGGTCTTTGTTTGTCCTTTCCTGGTTTTAAATTTAATTTTAAAAAAGAAATATGGCAAAGGTATAGGTAGATATTGAGATACAAAAGATGAAAGGACAAATTTAAAGTTTGAAGGGGTTGGTTGATTTTGTTTTGCATTTACCTAAATTTGCAATTTTCAATTTCACTGAACTGTAAACTTAATCACAGGCTATTTTTCAGTTTTTTTTTTTTTTTTTTTTGATTTTGTTATCTTTCTTTTGTCGGAAGTTGGAATAATGGTAAATTGGAAAAATTTAAAACCTATTTAAAATTATTATAAAATAGGTCTTTTATGGTTTGAAATTATGGCAACATAAGGTGATATTTATGTATCAAAAAATAGTTTTTCTTAAAAATGCTTTCAACAGAAGATAAACTGCCTAATGTATGAAATATGCTCCGACATGGGGGCGCAAGCGATCTTAACTATCCTGATTGCGTACACTTTTGGTCTCAGTCTTATAACTTTATTAAATAGATTTACTTTTTTCTTAACAAAATTCAAATTTTTGTCTCATACTGCATTTCTACCAAACACTTATCTGAGATTAAATAAGATTTACCTCAAATCTTCTTCAAATCCCGAAGACTAAGTCTACATAAAAATGAATTACGTAAATTTCTTAGAGAAATTAATCTTCCTAGGATCAGTGTTTCCAGAAAAAGAAAATCCTTCCTCAGACAAATTTAGAAACCATCCTCACTATAATATTGCAATGAAAGCGACCTTATACGATTATAGTAGAAGAAAAAACAAAAGAAGATAAAAATAGTTAATATTATTAGTTTTCTGATTCTCGAGATGATTTTTGTATTTTTGTATTTTTCATTGTTTCTCAATATTATCATATGGGAAATTTCACCTAATATTTGGGAAATTTAAAAAAAAAAAATCCCATCTAATTTATGAGTAATTGGTCAGAAAAGATCAATAAGTCATAGAAATTGGTCAACCCTTGAAAATTTTGTGATCAAGGCTAAGAGTATCTCAAGGTCACGCGTGATTTTAAGCCCCTCATTCATGGAAAATTGGCAAAAAAAAATATAATCTGATAGATCTCTAGATATACTCGTATATAGAAGATCAGCTAGTTTTAGTGATTAGGTTAGGTTAGGTTAGAAGGGGTGATGATACGGCGAGCCGCATCATCTCACTCGGATCTCAGTGGATCCATTGCGCTCCCCAGAGTGAAAGGTGGGTGGGGAAGAGGGATAGGGAGGGGTTTGAGGAGAAGTATTAGTTGTGGGGGGCCTCTCTCAACCATCCTGAGTTCTGAATACATTTTAGGATGTTTTTAGTGGCAATACAGAGATGTCGCCCAGTTCATCGAAGAAATATTCTCCTAGGGCTGCTTTCCTGGTTCTAGCTAGGCTGGGGCATTCACATAAGAAGTGAAGGGAGCCCTCTTCCGCCTCTTTATCATGACACCCTCTACATAAGTCCGATGAGCTGATGCCCATTCTTTTCTTGTGGGTCTCCATAGAGTTGCGGCTCGGTAGGACGCCAACTATGAGTGATAATTGAAGCCTGCTTAACTTGAGTAGGTATTCAGTTTTTTTCTTTGAAATATTCAGCCAAAGATTCCTTGAAACCCGACAGGTACGATAGATGACCATCTGACATTTGCAGCTTCCAAGAAACCCTGGTGTATTCCACATTTTTCTTCCTCCAGTGGCATGGGCACCGAGGCTTCGATTTGGCTTGGATCAAGAGATGATCCGCTTTTGGCCAGTTCATCTGCCATTTCATTTCCGTGAATATCCCTATGTCCTGGGACCCATTTTAGGGTAACTGTGTTCGTTGCGTTGAGTACTCTTAACTCATTTCGGCAACGATCGATCAGTTTGGACTTTATGGTGATTGAGGAAATGGCTTTAATTGCCGCCTGGCTATCTATGAAAATGTCAATATTATTGTTGACTAATTCACGTGAGGCAAGATGCTTCGCGGCTTCACAAACTGCCAGCATTCCGCTTGGAATACACTGCAAAAGTTTGGAAGCTTCATTGATCTATATGTGGGTGGGTTATCTGAATAGATGCCTGACCCAAAACACTCTCCAAGGTTTTGGAGCCGTCGGTGAAGACCGAAACATGATTTGCATTTATGACCCTGTTTTCGTTCCAGAGTTCCCTGGTGGGGATATCTGTCATGGTTACTGGGTTGAAATCAATGTGCGGCGAAACATAGTCTGTTTGAATGTCAATGTCTGTAAAGTTACTACTTGCTACTGAGGCTTTTTCCTGCCTTTCTTTAATATTCTTTTTCCAGTTCAATTTACGGTCAAGTACAACACCAAGGTATTTGGCGGTATCCGAAACATGAAGTGGAGTTCCATTTATGGTTGGCGGGTTTATGTTAGGAATTTTGTTTTTCCTTGTAAACAACACCAATTCTGTCTTTTGGGGGTTAACGCTAAGTCCACAACTGCTGGCCCAATTACTGAGCTTGTTGAGGGTTAATTGTAGGAGGTCGCATAAGGTTGGGGCAAATTTTCCCGAGGCCATTACCACAATGTCATCGGTGTATGCAACGACCTTGATGCCATTCAGATTAATCTTAAACAATATCTGGTTGACTACAAGGAGCCAAAGCAGAGGAGATAGAACTCCACCTTGCGGAGTCCCCTTGCATGTTCTTACTTTTAACTTCGTATCACCGATTTCTATATTTATGAGTCTTGTTTGAAGCATGGAGTCAATCCAGTTTATCAGTAACGGATCGATGCTGATCGAGTTGAGGGCTTGTCGAATTGCGTTATTATCAACATTGTTAAATGCTCCTTCTATGTCAAGGAACGTACCAGTGTGAGTTGCTTGACTTGGATCGATTTTTCGATTGTACCGACCACTTCATGAAGCGCTGTTTCAACAGATTTGCCCATCATATATGCATGTTGGGCCTGTGAGAGAACGCCGTCATTAAGTTTTAGGCGAATATGAGTCTCCACTAGTCTTTCTAAAGTCTTGAGAAGAAAAGAGGATAGGCTTATAGGCCTAAAATCCTTAGGTTCAGTGTGAGTGGGCTTGCCAGCTTTCGGAATGAAGATGACATTGACTTCTCTCTATTTAGAAGGAATGTAGGTGATGTTAATACAACCCCTAAAAATGTCCACTAGAATTGGAACAATACCGTCTTTAGGGCTTTGGAGCATAATAGGAATTATTCCATCAGGCTCTGGAGACTTGTATGCTGCGAATGAGTATATGGCCCAAGTCACCTTTCTGCTATCTACGATTTGGTTACCTATGTTAGAGATTACACTTATGTCGGGGCCTCTATCCTGGGAAGTGAGTGCTCAAAAGTGACTCTAAGGTCTCAGAGCAGTAATCTGTCCATGTTTTATCAGGTCTTTTTAGAAAATTCGGAGGAGTGCAAACCTTTGACATTCATAACTTTCCTGAGCCTAGCAACGTCATTTTTTGACTCAATGTCTGTGCAAAATGTTTGCCAGGCTGCCCTTTTCGCGTAAGTTGTTCGGTTTTTGTACATATTTTTGCTGATCTTGAAAAGATCCCAGTCAGCAGGTACATTACTATGTTTTGCTCTATTGAAAAGTCTCCTTGAGTTTTTCCTAAGGACAGATAACTCTTTCGATCACCATACGGGGTTGAGTTTACCTTTACCTTTAGAAATGGGGCAAGAACTTCCATAAGCATTATTAATGGCCAATGTTAGTTCATTGATATTTTTTTCAATATCTGAGCGATTTGTCAATGGCTGATTTTCATATTGATCCAAAGATGTGGCCATTCTTATCTTGAAGGCATCCCAGTTTGTCTTCCTGGGGTTTCTGTAGAGTTTTGGGTTTTCTGTTTTGTGTTCGATATGGAGTGTTATCATTCTATGGTCAGAGAATGTTATATTGCCTGAGACCTTCCAGTCGCTGACTACGATAGAATCGGAGTTAGTGGAAAGCGTCACATCGAGCACTTCTTCTCTGTTTCTAGTAACGAAGGTTGGCTCGTTACCTTTATTTAAAATCAACAAATTTGTCTCTATAATATATTCGAGAAGTGACTCACCTCTTTTATTTATGTCTAAGCTCCCCCACTGTATGTGATGAGCATTTGCGTCACAACAAACCAGGAGGTCCCAACCGTTCTTACCAGTCATTGTAACGAGGTCATCAAGAGCATCTGGCGGCGGAGGCCTCGGTGAATCACCTGGCATGTAGACGGAGGCTAGGATCAGGGGCGGAGCCCCTTTTCTTTCGCACTTCACCGCCGTCATGTCTGCACTGCTGTGGGAAGATAAGAGGAAAAGTTTTATAGATTTTTTCGCCATTGTACATGTCCGATAATTACCTTATGTGGGCCCTTTATTGAAGTAGAGAATATAATCTTTGGATATCAGTCCGCAAATCCTGCCGCTGTTGATCCAGGGCTCCTGAATAAGGGTGATATCAATAGTATCTCTTGCCAACAATTAGGTCAGGGTGGCCGAGGCCAACTTACTGTGCTGGAGGTTTATTTGGAGCACCTTCATCATTTTTCAAGTAGCAAAATACTTACTTACTTATCCGGCTCCCGATACATGGAGGGTCTCTGCCTGAGATATTGCGGTCTTCTATCGGTTGCGGTCCCTCGCACGCTCCCTCCAGTCATCGAGGCCAAGCGTTCTTGTGTCGGAAACAGCCTGATCCCTGTAGCGGAGGTTCGGTCTTCCTGGTCGTCTCGAACCTGGGGGCTGGGATTGGAAGATTTTTTTGGCTGGAGCATTGTTGTCTATTCGCTCGATGTGGCCGAGCCAGTGTAGTCGGCGTGTTTTGGCTCTTTGGGCTACATTCACATCTTCGTATAGCTCGTATAATTCACGATTAAATCTTCTCCTCCATTCGCCCTCCTCGATGTCGTCCGCATAGCCAAGCAGTTGCGAAGACCTGTTGAAGATAGTGCCCTCCAGGCTAACACCACTCTTGCGAACTATCTGCTCCAGGACAAGGTTAAAGAAGTCACATGATAGGGCATCTCCTTGTCTGAACCCTGTACATGTCTGGAATAGCTCGGATGAGCTGTTACCCATTTGCACATTGCACCAAGTATTTTGTAACGTCATGCGGCATAGCTGGATAAGTTTTTTCGGGATCCCGAGTTCCAACATCGCCAATAGAAGCTCTTGGCGACTAATGCTGGCATATGCGGCTTTGAAGTCGATGAAAAGATGGTGGGTCTCGACTTGAAATTCGTTGGTCTTTTCCAGGATTTGCCTAAATGTAAAGATTTGGTCTATCGTTAATCTGCCTGGCCTGAAGCCACACTGGTACGTGCCGATCATAGTGTTGCAGAAAGGTTTAAGACGCTCACATAGTACGTTGGATAGGATCTTGTATGCAACATTAAGCAGGGATATTCCTCTGTAGTTTTTGCAGGGCATAGGATTTGTAGATTGGGCATATGGAGCTAATTGACCAGTCATCGGGCATACTTTCCTCCTCCCGAACTTGGTTGATGAGCTGGTGTATACACCCTACCAGGACATCTCCATACTTATAGAGCTCCGCAGGTAGGCCATCCGAGCCGGTGGATTTCTTAATCTCTTCAGTACTGGGCGCTGGGACTGGATCTTCATTGACTGGTCTCATGCTTCTTTGTTCTCCTGTCGCTTCCTCTACAGAATGCCCATTGAGCAGCTGCTGGAAATGCTTAAACACGTCAGCAATTCCCTGTGCTTCGGTGACTAGGTTCCCTTCGCTGTTTCGAAGAGCTTGCGTGCCGGTTTTATAACCATATGCCAGTTGCTTGGCTGTCTTGTAGAACCGGCGGGTGTTGGTGGCAGTGCTAGACTCCTCGAGATACCTGAGCTGAGAGGCTGCGGATGCTCTTTTCTTTCTACGCAGGGTTTTCTTCTCTTTCCTTCTCTTTTCACGGTACTCTTCTCTTGCTGCTCTTGTTTTCCGTTGCAGCATTTGCATTCGTGCATTTTCCGTCTCCTGCTTCAATACCGCGCATTCTTCATCATACCACGGGTTCTTTTTCCTAGGTGGTTGAGAGCCTATGGTAGTCTTGGCTGTCTCCTAAATGACGTCGCAATACAAGTTCCACTGGTTGTTGACACTTGTGGGTGGGGGTACGGCAGAAAGTTTCCCGGTTAACTGCTCACTGTAGTCTCTGGCTTTCTCAGATGTGCTAAGGCATGCAATGTTAAATTTCTTCCTTTGGGCGGTCTTCGCTTTCTTTTCATTGGACAGTCGGGCTCTAAACTGTCACAACAAGAAAGTGGTCAGAGTCCACATTTTCACCTCGAAAGTTCGAAGCGTGCCTTGCGCCAATTAGCACATGGTCGATTTGGTTGGTGGTTCGACCATCTGGGGATCGCAAGGTTGATGTGTGTATCCTTCGCCTGGGGAACCTAGTGCTACTTATCACCGTATTACGAGCTGCAGCAAAGTCGATTAGTTGAAAGCCGTTGTCTGTTGTCGTTTCGTGGAGGCTGTGCTTTCCAACTAATCCGCCAAAGATATTTTCCTTCCCAATCTTAGAATTGAAGTCTCCGAGCACGATTTTGACATCGTACTCTGGATAGGCTCCGTGGGCTCCGTCTAGAAGGTCGTAAAAATCCTCCTTAGACTCCTCCGCCTCATCGGTAGGGGCGTGTGCACATATTAGGCTGATGTTTTGGAAGGTAGCTTTGATGCGGATCACAGCCAGGCGATCGCTGATCGGCTTAAAATCGATGACTCTCGATCTAAGTCGATTTCAAACGACGAATCTGCATCCTAACATGTGCAATCTTTGATAACAGCAGTAATAAATGTCGCAATCTTTTCTTTTCATAATCCCTGATCCTATCCATCGTATCTCCTGGATTGCGGTAATATCTGCCTTGTACCGCGTGAGGACAGATTCAAGTTTTTAAGTAGCACCTGGCGTATAGAGTGTCCTTACATTCCAGGTGCATACTCGCAGGTCATAATCCATTTTCGTTCCGAGTCAGGTTGCCATTTAAGGGGGATTGTTATCCGAGGCTTCTCGCTTCTCTTTCATTACAATTGGTTTTTTTACTGTGGCCGGGTCGTTAGCCCAACACACTAACCTCCAATCTGTAGGGCCATGGGTTTGGTGTTGCAATTCTTTCCTTGATCAACACTCACACTTACAAGTTTAGCAAGTCATGACATAAAGCCAAGACCAGTATCCGGCGGTTACCAACTTGGAGGTAATGTAAGCACTTGATGAGTAGGAAAAGATACAGCTCGAGGCCCCAAGTTCCTACAACATCCAACCACCCTATAGCAAAATGCTTTTACAAACTTGATACCCTGACAAAATGAAGCCATAAAAACAAAACTAAAATTGTTTCCAATAAGTTTAAATTTTTGAAAATGAATCACAGTTGGCAGAGAAATCATCCATGTATTAAATAATATTTCTTAAATCAAAAGCTGGAGTAGATAATGGAAGAGTGGCCTATCTGATCAGCCTTACGTGCAAGTGGCGCCTATACGCAGGCCGCTGAACCCAACGGGCGCCTTGAACAAGCCTTAAAAAAGCCACTCCTTCGTTAATATTACTAACATACTTCTTAAATTTATTTCCTTTTTATAGCTCCAAAATAGCCATCCATTTTATAACTACTAGCTTATTTTAAATTTAAAGAAAGATATCGTTCCATCAGAAGCAAAGTGACTTATCTCAAAATTTGATATGCCATAATACCATTTGCTAGAGGAAAACAGCTTATTTTTTTTCTGTTCTACGAGTTTCAGTTCCTCGCATAAGCCCTAGATGAAAATTTAATTTTCAAGAATCAAAATAGCTCAAATCGATTTTCTGAAAAACTCAGCTTTTGAGATACGTAAACCACTTTGCTTCTGAGGGAGCGATATTAATAATATGGGGCGTTCCATGCCAAATCATCGAGTTTTTGACCCGATCCCTTTCGATTTCGCTAATTTTTTGATATGTTGTGGCAGGTAAGTATTGAAAACAACTTGAACACCAATTTTCAGCTTTATCGTCCAAACCGGTAATAAGTAATCGATTTTTAAAAATTTTGAGGAAATTTTTTTTAATTAATAATAGACAAGTGATCAATATCAATACCTCAAAAAGTAGGGTATTATTTTTTTCGTCTCTTGAGGATGCCTTCTTCAAAGAAGGTATGTTGCAAAGTCTATTCCTTGGTGAGTGAGGAAATCTCTTCTTGCAACGATAAAAGCAATAGATTAATAAATAAATTGGGGCGCCAATTTAGCTCGGGCCAGCCCTGCTGATCTAAGTATAAGGGTATAAGGGTATTTTGAAGGATCAGGAATATAAAACCAAAAACTATTTATTTTTCTATCATATTGCAAATAAAAATCAAAACTCTTAGGACAACAAGCCTTTGAAAATATAATGTGAAGTCTGTTTCTTGTTTTTGCTCTACTGAAAATAATGAAAAAATGCAGCTAGGCCACTATGGCACCGCTCACTTTTGCGTTTTCACAAGTAAAAATAATAAAAAAACAGTAGTTGGTAAATTAATTTTATGGAGGGAAAAATAATTTCATGTTCTTTTTAGAAGGAAATTGATGAATTGCTAGGAAAGTTCCCAAAGGCGAAATAGTTCCAAAAGCCAAAAAACTGATCAGGCAAGTCTAGCTTGGTTGATCAATAATCCCAATAACTTTTTAAGTTTTTTATATATCTTCCCATGAAGGCCAGTTTTTCTGTGAAAGATCATCCTTGGTTGATTATTCCATGACAGGACCGTGTGCGGGGGCAAGAACCCAGAAACCCCCCCCCATTTACACAGAACTAATACACAAATACAAAATTACATTTCGAAAAATGTTTGTGATTTTTATTTATATACGTTCCTACATTTGAGCTGGTATACCCAACTAACATTTCAGTTTTGTTTGGGCCAAACTGAAAAGGCTTTCTTATTTCTGTAAAGGATCTGTAAAATGTCCTTAAATATAAAAAGGAGAACTTTAACGAAGTTCTAAGGAAAGTTCTTTACGGTCTTAAAGAAGTTTAAACGATCGAAACATTAATGAAGCTTAGGTTTTTACAGATAGCTTCTGAAAAGTTTCTATAAAGAAAAAAGCACAAGTTTAATAGAGTTCTGAGTTTTTATGGATGGGCTGTGAAATATCTACTAGAAGTGAATAAAATAACTCTTACAGAAGTTGAAAAAAGGGAAAAAAGTAGAACTTATTTTTAATGTCTTTGAAGTGGTTTTAGTATTTAAACAATTTGTAACCTGAAACTGTGTTTCAGATACGATTACTTGTTATTTAATGTAGAAATAATAATTAAACACAATTGTTTTTCTTATAATTCCAGGGATCGAACAGTGACAGTGATTCGGAAGATGCAAAAACTTAATTAGCCTTTTTCTTTTTTAGAATTTCAAAATATTTAGTAAAACAAACCCTAGATACGCGTTCATATAGGTAAACAAGCTGTAGATTTATAATATAAAATAATTAAATAAAAGATATTAATTTAAACAACTGAAAACACTTATTTTATTTATATATATATAAATATATAAAGCTTACTGACGATGGAAGCATAGCTTCCGAAATGCATATAAGTAAATAAATAAAAAAATAAGTGTTTTCAGTTATTTAAATTAATATCTTTTATTTATTATATGAAAAACACATTGAAAATCTCCAATATCCAAAGAAGTGGCAACGTTGAACGCTCACACAAAAATACACACAATTTGAATTTGACCAAAGCAATTTAGTTCAAGTTTTTAAGAGCTAAAGCATACTTTTCGCTCATTTTTATTTCTCACCTGAAATGTTTTTCTTATTATGAGATCGATATTTGTAAACTAGATTGTTGTCAGTGCGTTAATGTAAAGGGCTTTTCAAACGGAACGCTACAAAAGTAGAACGACAGGGACAGCAAACGACGCCATATTTCTTGCCGCTCTTTTGACATTTATCTTCAGTAAGGCTTGCCATTTCATGATACGAGCCAACAACGAGTCAAAATTATTAAAATTTGCTACCGAAATTCGGAGTCCGTGGCCTCAACGTTAAGAGCGCTACGTCCAATTTATGGTCGTCATAATCGTCCCAGCAGATCAACAATTGGCCGTAGTGCGGAGAATATTGCTGCCGCTGAGGCTTCAGTTGCAGAAAGCCCAAATGTGTCTCTCACACGTCGGTCGTTCTCAAGCGTTGGGCATCTCTGTGACGTCGTTGTGGCGAAGTTTGCGAAAAGATCCTGGGCTACATCCTTACAAGATTAAATTGATGCAAGAACTGGAGCCGCTTGACCACCAGAAGCGTCGTATGTTCGTGAATTGGACTGAGCAACAACTTGAAAATGATTCGGATTTTCATTGAAAAATCATCTTCAGCGATGAGGCTCATTTCTGGCTGAATGGCTTCGTCAATAAACAAAATATGTGGTATTGGTCAGGCAGCAATCCACACGTATTTCATGAGTCATCATTGCATCCCGAAAAAATACGGTTTGGTGTGGTTTATGGGCCGGTGGCGTCATTGGGCCGTACTTCTTCCGTAATGATCAAGACCGGCACGTTACTGTGAATGGGGATCGCTACCGTTCAATGATAACCGAATATTTTTGGCCCCAATTGGATGATATGGACTTGGAGGACATTTGGTTCCAACAGGACGGTGCGCGCCACAAGCCACACAGCGATTGTCGCAATCAATTTATTGGAAGCCAAGTTTGGAGAACGTGTTATCTCACGTAATGGTCCAGTCGCTTGGCCACCTCAGTCGTGCGATTTGACGCCGTTAGACTATTTCCTGTGGGGCTACGTCAAGTCTATGGTCTTTGCCAACAAGCCAGCGATGATTGATGAATTTCGTACGAATATCGAACGTGAAAGTGCAGCAATATCAGCCGATTTATGCTTGAAAACCATCGAAAATTGGGTTCAGCGTCTGGACTTCTGCAAGCTTTCCCGTGGTGGCCATGCAAAAGAAATCGAGTTCCGTACATAATGGCATTGAACGTTCTTTCATAAGAATAAAAAATTTCATTGATATCCTTAACCGTTCTTGTTTTATTTAAAAAAAAACTTTTGTAGCGCTCTTATTGAACAACCCGATATGTCTTATAACAAGAGATTTTAAATCGAACAAGACATTAACGCAACTAGACAGTAATTTACGCAATATATAATAATTGTTTTTAAAAAGCTTCTTTAAAATGGCTTTTACAAGTTTGAGCCTCTGTAATATAAATCCCACATTTTCTTTTATGGTTCGTGTCAAGGTGAAGTATACGATAAAACTTCTTGGAAACTGTATCAGAAACCTTTTAAACACTGACTGACAGCAACTGCAATAAAATAACTTTGTGGAATCTTTACAGAGTCATAGCTTGATGTTCCTTCCTTAAATTAATTTACAGAGGTCTATCCGAAAATAGATGCTAGCCTCGTTTACTTTTCTATATCTAGCTTTCAAACAATTTTAAAGAAGCAGTTATTGAAATCATGACTTCTATAAGAAACAATTTTAAAGAAGCAGTTATTGAAATCATGACTTCTATAAGAAATTTATTTTTGATGAAAGCTATATAGAAGCCTTATAGAAGCCATATCCAGACTTGCAGCATATCAATATTTCTAAGCAATTGAAACTGAAATTTTGGTTGGACTTATTTTTAAAACTTTGAAATACATACATGTCCTGCGAATTAAGTCTTTCAATAAATATTGTCACACACATAGGTAGCTATAGCTTGTTTCAAAATATTTCACAACATAATTTCAATGCAAAACCTTCCATATATCCTCATTCCATACATCAAGATCAAAGTCATTACGGGGATTATTTTACGTGCGTAACCAGTTTTGAGATATAAAGTACGTCACTAAGCCATCAGCTTTGTACCTCTGATTTGCATCAAAAATCCATTTACCAAGCAATAAATTGCCATTGGGGCATCAGAACATCATAAAAATTGACACAGAAATTGCTTAAAAATGTAAAATAACCTTCTTCAAGGATCCTGCTGGGTTTCCGTGTGACCGCTTTCTTCACTGCATATTTTACAAAAACAAAAAAAAAAATAATCCAATGTGTGATGTATGTCTTTTAAAAGTGAAATAAATCTTTTAGTTTTTTTACCTCAAGGATAAATAGGGAAAATTTGAAAAAATGTCTTCTTGTAAAATCCTCCTCAAAATTGATATATACGCAACTGAAGGAGAGTACAACTGTTTTAAATGGCCGCTCATACAAGTATAGTCTCATATGGGAAGTTCTGTAGGTAGGTACATACATATAAGTCTAAAATATATTACCAAAGACGAAGATCCTTAATTTGATTTATTAGCCCGACGTGCGAGGTGAACCCTCATCGTATTGCTCGATTGATTCACACCGATTTTAAATTGACATGACAAAGGACGAAAACGCACAAAAAAAAGGAATCTGGGCCAAACAGTGGTTACTGGTGTCAATGATTTGAAATACTTATGGGTTCATTATTGGGAACAAAACTGATAGGAAGCATCCATAGTACCTAGGTACGAACAAAAATACGAGTAGCTAGCTCTACACCTCCCCCAGGATAATGCTTCAATTACAATTTAAACAACGTTGTGCCTGTTCTTGTTAGAAATGATGTAATTTCGCAGGAAAGTCCTTGTTCGCACGTCTCTGTCTGTGTTGTGTCTTGTTGTAAAGTGGAACGAATTGCAAAAAAATGCAAATTGACACACGCGACAAATACCTCTTGCAACTGATGTATATACTGCTGGCAGCGTTAACCAATGCTTGCAGAAAGGAAAAAAAGACGTAACATCCTACTTTAGCCTATTTGCGAATGTTTGCAAAACAATTTAATGTCAGGGTGACAAGGACATTGAGTGTGTGTGCGCTTGAGAGTGGGAAGATGAAAATATGCGGCTCAAGCGAGAGAGGGCGAACGAAATGACGAGGACGACAATGACAACGTGCTCTATTGTTCTCAAAAACGTCGATGCACGGGACATGAGAAATTGCTGGAGTTTATTTGGATCATTTAAGATTGGTTATCCTTTGTGATTTTCAATTAAATTAATTTTGATGAAAAATTACCAGAGCGGAGCAAAGATTGAATCATGTTTTGATGATGGTGTCATCATTGATGGATTTCGAACATTTATCAAAGAAATTGGAAATAATATTATGTACCGAATCGATGTATACTCCTACCAAGAACATAAGAGATAGCAGCATTAGGGCTAGAAAATTGGGGTCGGGCTTGCTATTGTTATTCGATATTCATTTTGTTGATTTTTTTTTTATTTAGGTAGCTTGTGTGGATATTAGATGATGATTTTATTGTAATGGCTCAATGCGTCCATAATATGTATGTGTTTCAATAGGAAATTATATGCTCTTCAAAAAAGGACTTCGATACCTTATCGATAAATGCATCCGTTTAGTAGATGATAGAAATTAAAGTTAAATTAAGAGTTTATGTAAGTTTCAAAAATGTTTACATTTCAGATTTCGAATGATATAAATTAAAACTAAAACAAAAACTTATTATCTTCAAAATTGGAACTGTTTCTGGGGACTAAGAAAGTTCATCCTTTTTCGCCAACCGCAGAGTTTATGATCCATTTCTTAATAAGATGATGAGTAATCTACTACAAAGTGTTTATTTTACATTTAATCTATAGAATTGGCAGTCGTATTGGGACAAAATTTGACCAATGCGAAGAATATGTATTGGAATCTAAAAAGAAATACAAATTAAAAATCAGTTAGCAGACGCCAATTGCAGTAAAATAACACATAACTTACATCAAATAGATGAATTGACTGATGATAGTTTTCATTATTCTATTTAAAAAAATATAAATTATTTTTCTATTATCAATTAAGACAAAATATATTTACCATTGGTGCAGCAATTGCTATGCTTATGCTTATCAAAATGACAACAATGAAAATATTGCGAATCATTATATTTGTTTTTGTATATATTTGTTTGTTCTGTGCAGTGATGACTACGAGTACTTGAAGCTGCTTCGTTCTGAAGAGGACTGTCCCCAAAAATTGAAAAGATTCGATTTAAATATGTTTAATACAGGAAGTAAATCAACGAATTCTCGGATTTTATAGTCAATAATCAATTCACACGAAACAACATTGATTTCTGCTGAAAACAAATTAAAAGATTGCGCACTCGCAATTCCATTGAATATTATTTATTTCGGTAGGTAAAAACCTAATTAAAAAATACGAGTACATGCTAACAAAAATGAGAATAAAATCCATATAATTGATATACCTTTGTTAATATTAGATCAGAAGATGCCATTTCAATGGCTCTGCAGCTTTAAGTTGAAATTCGTTATGAGCAGGGATAGGATTACTCTTACTTTGCCTTTGTGTAATTGTAAGCAGGTTAGGTTAGGTTAAGGTGGCTGTCAGAAAAAGTGCTGACACACTTAGGCCAGAATAGGCCCATTGTGATACCACATAAAGAATGCGAGGTAATCCTCGTTAATTAAACCAGTTGGAGCTTTTAATAAAGCGATGGAGACTGTGAATGTCGATTTTATTTAAGTCACTGGGATCTTTGAAAAAAAATTTCCTAAGTGTGTTTTGCGTCTTTGAGAAAGAGCAGGACATGAGCAAAGAAGGTGTGGGATAGTTTCTGCCTCCTCCTCGTCCATGCAGCTTCTGCAGAAATCATTTGAAAAAACACCGAGTCTATTGGCGTGTTTACCTATGAGGCAGTGTCCAGTAATAACACTGATTGTGGAGCTAATATGCAATCTACTCAGAGATAACAAACATTTTGATCGCTTCTGATCCTGTGTTGACCAGATCTGTTTTGTCGCCAGACAAGTAGTGATACCTGTCCATAAGTTTACATGTAGCGATCGGTGTTCCAATATTCATCTTGTTAGGTGATATTGGTGTACTAGTTCCTATCCTGGCGAGTTCATCGGCTTTGCAGTTTCATAGAATATCTCTATGTCCCGGCACTCAGAAAAGGTGAATGTTGAACTGTTCTGCCATCTCCATTAGAGACGATCGACAGTTTCGGGTAGTTACGGAGTTTGTAGAAACAGATCCTAATGATTTAGGGGCAGTTTGGCTATCTGAGAAGATACGGATATTCAAAGTAGATATTACGTTTTCTTTGAGCTAAGATAAAACTTCTTTTATCGCCAGGATCTCCGCTTGGAACACGCTACAATGATCAGGGAGACGGAAGGAGAGACTAATGTTTAGTCGTTCTGAGTACACGCCGCCACTTACCCCCTCTTCGTTTTTTGAGCCATCCGTGTAGAAGTGAATTGCTTCATCTCTCAAGAATTCAATATCTTCCCAAGTGGATCTTGTTGGAATTGTTACTTGAATTTTTTTTTTCAAAAACCGGCTGAGGTATGGTGTAGTCGGAGTGTTTAGGGATTGATCCGAATTTGTTCAAATTGATAGTGTGGCCAGTAGAGTTATTGGACCATTGATAAATGGCTCTGAGACGAATAGCTGTGTTCGCCGCCACTTGTTTAATGTATATATCGAGGGGTGTGATGTTAAGCAGTATGTCTAAAGCAGCGGAAGGTGTCGAGCGGAGAGCTCCGCTGATACACATGCAAGCCGATCTCTGTACTTTGCTTAGCTTATCACGATAAGTTATTTTATCTTAAGTAGTCCACCATACTGCCACCCTATAAGTGAGTATCGGTTTGATGACCGCTGTGTATAGCCAGTAGGTGATATGTGGCGACAAGCCCCATTTGTTTCCAATAGCTTTTTTACAGGAGAAAAGTGCCACTGTGGCCTTTCTGACTCCTTCTTGTATATTTGGTTTCCAGCTCAACTTTTTGTCTAAGATTAGACCCTGATATTTAACGTGATCTGAGAAGTTAAGTGGAATACCATATGTTGATGGAGGGTCTATATTCGGAATTTTATATTTCCTTGTAAAGAGGACAAGTTCAGTTTTGTGGGGACCTACACCTAGTCCACATTTGTCTGTCCATTCAAGTAGTTTGTTGAGAGCGGTTTGCATTAATTCTGTTATGATTTGAAGATGCTTTCCCGAAATTGCAATGGCAACGTCATCAGCATATACAATAACTTTGAAACCATCCGCTTCTAGATTGACTAATAGGTCATTAATTACGATGTTCCATAAGATTGGCGATAGGACTCCACCTTGCGGTGTTCCTCTGCTAACAGATCTTCATCTAATGTTGAGCTAATTATTCTGCTTCTCAGTATTAGGCTGATTAACTCCCTGAGTGAGCTATCAACATTCAAGCTCTTAAGCGCGGTTAACCTAGACCTAGTTTATTTATTGTTATATTGTTAGACTCTATTGAGTCAAAACTGCATATATTTTGGGAGCTACCTGGGAAGTGAGTATCTAGAGGGGCAAAACTTAAATCTAGAAAACATTACTAATAATAAAAACACAAAAACCATTAGCTTAACTTTAGATCAGGAATTAAGAATACCTTGCAGGACAAAAACAATAATAGAACTTCCGGTAAAATGTGAAGAACCCATGATCTGTTTATCTAAACAAATAGAAAACGGGATATTCTTAGGAAATTGTTTATTGCCAGTATTAGAGAACACACTTCAACAAGATGTTAAGTTAAGATACATTAGCCTAGAGCTCACAAATTTGAATGAATAAGAAATTATAAACCTAGATAGCAATTCCAAAGAGTACCATCCAAATACAGTATCATGCTATTATACTAGAACTGACACCGACTATAGAAACACAATAGAAACTTTAAAGATACAATTAAACAAAGATGACACTCTCAACGACGAGGAAAGAAGTGCAATAACGGACCTTTGAACACAATACAATGACATATTTTTCTTACCTGGAGACACACTATCTCACACTACGAGCATGCGACATGAGATACCGATCAAACAAGACCAGGCACCCATTAATACAAAAATGTACAGGCTACCAGAAAAACAAAGAGGTATAATCGTATAATCGAAAATGATATCGTACAACCAAGCAAAAGTCCTTGGAATTCGCCACTTTTAGTAGTACCCAAAAAGGCAGGACCAGATGGCGAAGTGCGATGGAGAGTTGTAGTTGATTTCCGTAAATTAAACGAATGTACAGTTGGGGATGCCTTTCCATTACCCCGAATAGAGGATATTCTTGACCAATAAGGTCATGCTAGGTATATTACTACCCTTGACTTAGCTAGCGGGTACCACTAAGTTCTGGTTGACCCAAAAGACAGAGCAAAGACCGCTTTCAGTACGGCCTACGGCCATTATGAATTTAAACGTATGCCTTTTAGTCTCAACTACGTTTCAACGCTTAATGAATTATATCTTAACGGGTTTTCAAGGTCTGGACGCCATTGTCGTTTATGGCAAAAATATAGAAGACCATAATAGAAAATTGCAATTAGTATTCGACAGACTGCGGGAACATAATTTGAAGCTAAATGTAGAGAAATGTCAATTCCTCCGCCGAGAAGTTGTGTATTTGGGACATAAGTATTCCGCAGAGGGAGCGCACCCCGATCCCGGAAAAACTATTTGTACAAAATTTTCCTGTACCTCGAACAGTTAAACAAACTCAATCTTTTCTAGGTCTTGCCAATTACTATAGAAAATTTATTCCAGATTTTTCGAGGATTGCTCGACCTTTGACCAACTTAACACGAAAAGATGTAAAATTCAAGTGGACAGACAAATGTCAAGAAGCCTTTCAGAAAATCAAAGATCTTCTAGTATCCCCTCCTTTACTGATTTACCCTGATTTTAATGAACCGGTTATACTTACGACAGATGCCAGTGATGAAGCTACAGGAGCGGTCCTATCTCAAGGAAAGTTAGGAAAAGACAAACCAATTGCGTACGCTAGCCGTACACTAAATAAAGCTGAACGCAATTACTCCACTAGTCAGAAGGAAATGCTAGCTATAGTTTGGGCCACTAAAAACTACCGATGTTACCGACAATTTACTATATACACGGTCCACGAACCATTAACAGGTAATATTAGAACAAGAGATCCCACGTCAAGACTTATCAGATTTCATCATAAACTATCTGAGTACGACTGTACACTGAAATACAAGCCAGGAAGAAAGAACAATAATGCAGACGCGTTAAGTAGGATCCCAAGGGATGAGACAGAAACTGAACAAACAAGAACAAAAGAAGCACAAAACCCACCATACAAGAATACAACATGTTCAGCAGTGACAAGAGCACAACGCGCAAGACAAAACGCTGACAAGAACATAGGCAAACACAAAAACAACGCCCACAAACCGACAGAAGAACCACTAAAAATAAATGACGAAGAGGAAGAACAAAATAGTCCAACTCCAAATAACAGGTTGAAAGACGTTCGAGAGAAAATCTCTAACACAGATGACATACGAACCATACTTAAAGACTATCACGACTCACCTTTCGGTGGTCACCAAGGTGTAATAAATACATACAAACGTATTCGAAAGAAATATAGATGGCCTAATATGTTCAGGGACATCTCAAGGTATATACGACGATGTCCAAAATGCCAAAAAATGAAAGTGAGCCCAGAGGCCTCACTGGATTGCCAATGGTAATAACAGATACCTGTCAAACACCGTTTGATAGAGTTTACTTAAATATAGTAGGACCACTTCAAGAGGAAATAAGTACATATTAACTTTTCAAGACAATCTCACAAAACTAGTAGATTTTTACCCAATACCCAATCAAGAGGCAGAAACAGTCGCCCATATAACTCATAACGAGGTACAGAATACCTAAGCGACTGGTAACCGACCAGGGAACCAACTTTTTAAGTAAACTATTTAAACAAGTATGCAAGCTATTGAAAATAGAAAAACTCCAGACAACCGCATACCATCCCCAGTCAAATGGAGCATTGGAAAGAACTCACAGGTCCTTAGTAGAATATTTGCGAACGATTTGCGATGAAAATCCAAAGTCCTGGGACCAGTACCTAAGAACAGCGGCATTCGTCTACAAGCGGCATTCGTCTGAGGGGAGCCCATATCAAGTAGTAGAAGTCATCTGTCCAACAAATAGTGTGGTTCTAATTAAGAAGAAACGTGTGACGATACTCTTAAAGATAGACACAGTTATATATAAAATAATAAAAATAAGTCTTATATTTTTTTTCTCTTTTCTCTCTTCTCCCCTCCCTTTTCAACCATTAGATTCTAGAAGTAACCCTTCTAATAAAAGTGGCGACCGGAACACTAACAACTCATAATATACAAAAACTTAACAACACTGGAGTAGTTTTCAAAAATATAGGGAAAGTAATATTATACCATGACACAAATAAAAATATCAGATATAGAAACGTATACTCTGTTATTAACCAAGCAGAAGAATCTTGGTCAACGGTTTGTAGAGCTTATAGAAAAAACAACATTTGTGACAGTCAAACTGCGATACTCCTTCACATTACTTCAACGATCCGCCAACACACGGATATCATAAAGGAATTATTAAAGATCTAGAAGATCATTATTCGATGGAATAGGAAATGGATTACATTACTTATTTGGTGTCATGGATAATCAAGATGGGAACCGACTATACAGCAGAATTGAGGAATTGGGAAACGATGCAAAAACGTTGAATGAATTAAAAAATCCATTGGAAAACATTCAACAACCATTCTTTATTTTGGAAAATAATCAGAAGAACATTACAGAAACTATTAATTATTTATTCAAAATAGATAACGCAATTAACCAAAACCACAAACTGCAAGACATTTTGGCCACACTTACCCTACAAACTCTAGAAGTTCAAAGGAGACAACAACCAATGATGTAAATAGTAAGCTTTTTAAAGCAAAACCATCTGCACTTTTGACCCCGTCTAAATACTAGAGATATATATAAAGCCCTGCCCAAATCCCTCAGTACTCAATAGAGAAATGCTTATGAATATGTTAATAAAAGTACTGACGGTAAAGACACACCCTATGAACGGAACATAGGTAATCCGAATAACACTCCCAATTTTCAACTTAGAACCAATTGAACTCCAGCAAATCCACCTTTTTCCAATCCATCATCAGAACAAAATTTCAACTATCTTGGACATACAGGAAGACTTTTTGGCAAAGAACGTGCCAGGAAATCACACAGTATTGGTTTTAAAAGGAGTAGGAGCAAACAACATAATTAAAGAAAATTCATACGCCATGGCAGACTTGGAAAAAATTTGAGGCCAATCAGAAGGAAAGGGCCCAACAAAGAATATCTTCAATAGCGTTGATATCAACCAGCACGATAGCCATTTTATGCATCTTGGGGGTGATCCTCGGAAGATTATGTAAGAAAACAAGGCAAGCGGCGAAATCTATAGAACCAATTTACCTAGAATTTCGAACCCCATAATCCATGATACCATACAATCCTTACCATCTCCTCAGAATTCACAGTGCAAAAAAGAAATAAAGACAATCCTTACTCCTTTAACACCACCAACATCCGTCTCAACAAACAACCATGCACCAACACCAATTCCCCCACCTTTGCCAAAATTAATCCCAACACCATCAAATCTTAGTAGGCCTAAGAATAACCCACCATTACCAACGGCCAACATAACAAAATCAATAAGGAAATCTTTACGCCGGCCTAGAAAATTACAACTGTACTGATAATTCAAACCCATTTCAGTACAATAACAACAACAGCAACAACAACAACAACAACAACATCAACAATAACATAACAACCAAAGTAGTAACGATGTTTTCAAACCAAATGAACAACGTCCAAATGCACAACTACTTCTACAATATACTCGTACAACAAGCCAGATCGGAAGCCAAGCGTGTCTCACTTCTGAATTTACAATCAATTACGAACTCGATCTTAAAAGAGAGAAAACTAAAAATGGGTGCCATATGAACCGACATTTTCCTATCTACATCAGTCACTCTAATGATTTTGGTATTTTTTTTAAGTTTTTTTTTTTTCGATCTTAATAACAACGAAATATGATGCAAAAAGGCAAAAAAAAACTTTAAAAAAAAAAAAAATTTATTGGAAATCAGGAGGACATGAAACGGATTTGAATAAAGTCGATACCTACTTACAATTACACAAAGGCAAAGTAAGAGTAATCCTATCCCTGCTCATAACGAATTTCAACTTAAAGCTGCAGAGCCATTGAAATGGCATCTTCTGATCTAATATTAACAAAGGTATATCAATTATATGGATTTTATTCTCATTTTTGTTAGCATGTACTCGTATTTCTAAATTAGGTTTTTACCTACCGAAATAAATAATATTCAATGGAATTGCGAGTGCGCAATCTTTTAATTTGTTTTCAGCAGAAATCAATGTTGTTTCGTGTGAATTGATTATTGACTATAAAATCCGAGAATTCGTTGATTTACTTCCTGTATTAAACATATTTAAATCGAATCTTTTCAATTTTTGGGGACAGTCCTCTTCAGAACGAAGCAGCTTCAAGTACTCGTAGTCATCACTGCACAGAACAAACAAATATATACAAAAACAAATACAATGATTCGCAATATTTTCATTGTTGTCATTTTGATAAGCATAAGCATAGCAATTGCTGCACCAATGGTAAATATATTTTGTCTTAATTGATAATAGAAAAATAATTTATATTTTTTTAAATAGAATAATGAAAACTATCATCAGTCAATTCATCTATTTGATGTAAGTTATGTGTTATTTTACTGCAATTGGCGTCTGCTAACTGATTTTTAATTTGTATTTCTTTTAAGATTCCAATATTACTTCTTGAGTATGTTCAAATTTTGGCCAAATCCCTGCCAATACCACTGCCAATACCAGTTCCATTATAACTGATAAATTCTATAGATTAAATGTAAAATAAACACTTTGTAGTAGATTACTCATCATCTTATTAAGAAATGGATCATAAACTGTGCGGTTGGCGAAAAAGGATGAACTTTCTTAGTCCCCAGAAACAGTTCCAACTTTGATATAATAAGTTTTTGTTTTAGTTTTAATTTATATCACTCAAAATGTAAACATTTTTGAAACTTATATAAACTTTAAACTTTAAACAATATTAATTTTTTTATTTTATTTTATTTGTCCAAATATATCTCGATATGATGACCTAAAAAGTTAATATCTTGAGTTCTATTAATCGCATCATAAAAATTAAACTCTGTGGACTTGAAAAAAATGTCAAAGCACTATTTTCCGTTTCTAGAAAATGAAATAAGGTGCATGGGGCTCTAACAAAAAATCTGAAAACCGCTGTTTTCAACCCCCTCGTGACCAGTAGGTGGACTTGTAATGTAGACTGGTCGCCAGAGTCAAACAAATTTTTCATAATGCAAAAATATATCTACTAAATGAAAAATTTTATGATTGGAAATGGAGCAGGGAGTAGCTCTACTATTCAGTGGCCATTTTGAAAAATTCCTAGTACGCAGATCGAGTTAAAATTTCGATAAAATTTCGCTCCCATACAAAATTCTCTCCAAAACTAAGCCAAGCTAAAATTTTGCCAAGCATTTTAGCTCCGCATTCGCGTTGGTTTGGGAGAGCCTCAATTCTTGAGCTGTGGCTGTGTGAAAGTGTGGCAGGTTATTTTATCTGTGAGATTTACGTAAGCTTTACATTTTGAAAATGAAAATTAAGAACGAAAATATTCATGGACAAATGATTTATCAATGCCGAAGAGAAAAATCTATTTTGATCTAGTTGATTATTTTCACTTTGAAATTGTTCTTTTCAGAGAACAGCTGTTTTTTGGGATGTATTCTCCACAAAAATCTTATGTCAAAATTTAGCTAGGATTTTAGCTGGTGTTTGAAGAGAAAAGTGGGAGCGAACTTTTAGCTCGATCTGCGTACTAGGCTTAACCTAAATACATAAACAGCGTCACACTGTATAAAAAGTTGGAAGGATATTTTAAGGAAAATCCAAATTTCTTTTTTTTTATTCTGAACGTTTTTTGTAGAGTTTATACATTAAAGCAGCTGAAAAATTAACGTTTAATCACCTGAAATGCTCTATATATTTTAACAGCTGTTTTCTGAACTCAATCACTTCAATTTTGTTTCCACATTTCCTTGGGATTTGATAAATCATTTTTCTCGAATATTTCACGTTATCGACTTTCATTTTAACAAAATTTCAAAATCTCATGAATGAATAAATCACAATTAAGATCTATGCTCGAGAATAATGTGTGGCAACTAATTACGAGTATTTCGTGTAACAGAATTAGTGTAAATGCTGTACAGTTGGAAACGAAAATTTAATATTTTAGCTGCAGTTGCTTGCTGCTCGACTAAAATACTTGCCATAATTTTGGAGAGAATTATGTATGTGATCGAAATCTTAGCGCGATCCAAAGATATTGGTTAAAAGGTGTTTTTTTGAAAATGGTCATTGAAATAACCATTTACAGCTAAGCCATTTTGTTGTAATCATAAATATTTAATGAATATATTATCGATACATCAATGTTTTATTTCATAGAAAAAAAAGTGGTTAAAATCGCATCGTGTTAAGGAGGCCTATTGAATCATACAAATATCTTCAAGCCACACAAATAACCAAACCAGCTTTAGATTCAATTTTGAGGACACTGATTTTAATAAACAAAAATTATGTGATTGGGTTGCTCGCCAAAATTTCATGCAAACTATCAATATGAAAGATTTTTTGATACCAAAAACACAGTTTTTACAGTTAAAAGTCAAAAAAGTTTTTTGGGCCCAAGCACGTATGAAAGATATGAACAGATGAGCTAAGGAAAAAAATATGTTTACTCTTGTGATCAAATTCAATTCATTCGCTAAACACAATTCTGAAAATTTAACCTAAAAAGGAATTTCCAAGGCTTCGCTCAATGCAGAAGCTATCGGAATTTTGGTTTTTCAATTTCAAGAAAAAAAAAAAAAATAAAGATGAAAATATCAGATGTTGTTCTTCAGAGCTCTTCAATTGTATTTTAAATGTAAATTTTCTGAACTAACGTCGTTTGTTTCGCCCAATGCGCGCTTAGACAAAAATGTTGCGTTTTTCAACTACCTACCTTACTTTTTCGTGCAATTCTCTTGACTCTTGAAAAATACAACTTAGGAAATACAACGAGAAAAATAGACAAAAAGGGTAAGAACCTAAAATTATTGAATATTCCCTTTTTTTTCAGAAGATTAAAGGAACCCCATGTTCCTAAAAACCTCCAAATAAGCCCTTTGGGCTGGAAAGTCTGGGCCTCCACCGGCCGGATAAAAAAAGGGGAATTCCCTCTCCCCTACTCATATTCATAGTATGAGTAGTTTTATCCCCCAGGTTTTGCCGAATGCCCCGTCCCAATTCAAAAAGTTTATATAACATTTTGGCGCAGCCGGTAGGATGGTGATGAGATCAGAGATTAACCAAACCATGAAAACTGAAGATTTCTCTGGCTTCAGTAACACCATCTATCGAACTAAAAAAATATATATGGAATGTAGTTTTTGTTTCTTATATCCGTTCTAAGGATATAAGGATATTGGATTATTACTGAATCCCTAAATATTTTCTGGTGCAAATTATATAAGCTTGATAGAAGCGATGTACCAATGTTTCTTTAATCTCTCTATAATGCTCTTATGAAGTAACCAAGATACTTACACTTCAATAGTCATCCCATCATCCCATAAGATTATTATACAATCTTTATGTTAGTCTTTATTTCTATATTGCTTGTATTAGTGAATATGGTGACGCAAAGCTAACATCAACCATTCTATAATTTATATTCAATTTAGCACCTGAGCACATATATTTCTTATTGTTGACAATGTTTAAGGTTGGTATTACTTAATTATTTAGTCTATAATATCTCTATTTATTAAATTAAAAATATGTGTTTGCTATAGCCATACTAATCTATTATTTTATATTTTTCTTGAAGAAAGTTTTTTCTTATTAATGCTTCTTGTCTCATACGAGGCAATTCTAGATAAAAGTGATTCCAATTTAATGCATTTAACTGTATATCAGAGATTTATGGAGCGGTTAGCGAGTAAGACAATTGGTTCAGAGGGAACTTCTTTAAAACTGTTATAATTAACTCCACAAAGATACAATAGGAGTGCAAAAATGTCGCCTTTTTCACTCAATGGAGTCTTATGCAATGTTTATATGCATAGGTTGAATGAAAACGAAAAGCATCTATGGAGCAATATAGAAGCGAAATTGTTAGTTGGGTATGCACTGTAATAAAAAAAAAAGAATACTTTTTTTGCTTTGTTTCTAAATGGTTTCAATTATATTCTTTGAGTTCGTTACAGCCATATTATTCAATCGTTAAATCCAGATTTGAAATTGAATCCGGATGTGTTTCACTTAATCGATCTTTGTTGTTTTGCGTGCTCTTGTGCCAGATTAATGCATTTGGATTGAGAGATCATTCTAGATCATTCTAAAGTTAGTTTTCACTCCTGGCAACTTCTTGCGGTAGTATGACTCCATTACCATAGTTTATGGCGACGAGGTCTACCGACACGGAAGTCCAAGAATTGCTCGATGAATTACAGCAACTACAAAGGGAGAAGGTAGATCAAATTCAGGAGATAAAACACTTCAACACAACCTTACTCAGTGAGTTAAAATCGCTAGTGGTAAAGGAGGTGTATCGATTGAAATACGATCAACTAAGTGTCCAGTGGGGTCAGTTCTCGAGGCTCGAGACTACCGACGCTTTCTTAACTATTTACATTGAGGCAGTAAAAAATCAGCAGGAACAGCGAGAAAAACAAATCGCAGATCTTAAGAGCGAAATTAGAAATCAAAGAAAAGTTCAAGCCCAATTGAAAACAAATCAACACGAGGCAGAACTAACAAACCTTCAAGCAGAAGAAACAATAGCTAAGTTAGAAAGACTGTTATTCACCCTACAAACAGAAAAACAACAGGTTTAAGAAGACTACAACTCATACAAGATTAAAGGAAATGACTTAATCCGTCAAGGTGATAAGTTCAAGAAACTCGAAGCGGTCTATATCGACCAAATTAAATGCTCGAAAGGAGATATTAGGAAATTAAGAGAAAGGGTAAACACCCCATCCAAAAACAAACCCTTATTTATGCCCCTCTCAAAAGAAATTCAAGAAACATTATCACCCAGTAAAAAACCACTTTTCAACACCGAAACCAAAACTACCGAACAGAACTCCCTTGAAACCACTGAGCAATCATCAACCGAAACTCCCGAAATGTCATTAGGATTTGAGAAACTTCTTAAACTGTCCCATGGGATCCCCGAGTTCTCAGGTTGCCCAAAAGCTACAAACCTTCCTCGCCTGTATCCGGCCGATTGTGGAATATATCCAAACAGAAGATGAAACACTCTTCGTAAAAATTCTTAACACTAGACTGCGTGACAACTACGAGCAACTGGGCCAATACCTTTTTACTCAAAGCTAAAAAAGTTTCGAGGAACTTGTCAAAACCACCTTTGGCATGGAAAGGGTAGAAACAACGCCACTTACGCAAGCTTTTTGCAACCTCACTCAGACAGGAGGATCCACTTATGCGGTTACGCAGCCAGTAAACAACGTTGGCCAAAACATTTCCCTAGAAATAAACAATTCTGCAAAAGCAAGGATAACCTGTAGTTTCTGCAACATAAGAGGTCACACCTACAGTGAATGCCTCAAAGGCAAAGCACTCCTGTCTGCCAACTGTGCAAAAATTACGGTCACGAGGCCGCAACTTGCAATAGACAAGGTACTTACAGAACTGAAAACCAGTTCAACAGGGGCAACCAACAGACTTTTAACAGAGGCAACCCCCAAAACTCCTACTCATCTTTCAATAGAAGAAATCCTCAAAATGAATATGGTAGGGACAGAACCCAAACATTCCAGAGAGGAGACTCACAAAGTGCATTCCAACCTCAGAGAAGTCAAGATCAAAACAGATCGAACCCATTTAGGAATGATAGTGCCCAAAATAGACCTGGGATAAATAATGAAAGCAGGGTGTTCCATATGGAAACGTTATGTAATTGGTGTGGCAGAAACACACACACGATCAATGAATGCACATTCAAAAGTAAGTGGGAGAGTACCCAGTCGGGAAACTCCAATTAGTCGACCGAAAGATCCCCGGCTCGACTCTAAATAGTATTAAGGAAAATTCAGGGCAATCCCAAAGTAAGTGCCAAGAGCCAGAAAAATCTGATCCTGCCACGGACTCAGAACGACTTATATTAAACAAAAAGATAACATTACCTTCAATAGAAATAGGAATAGGAATCAGAAGAACCAAAACAACACGTTTATTGGTAGACACCGCCACACCGGCTCAGAGGTAAGTCTCCTAAAAAAGGGAGCACTAGAAGGTAAAACATATATAAACACTAAAAAGAAGCTAACCATTAACACACCTTGTGGCCTCGGCTATACATTAGGAGAATGTATAGGAACAATTGAAATACCAACACTACCCACATGTGAATTTCAAGTTATAGAAAATGACCTAGCCATCCCAGGTGATGGAATTCTAGGGTATAATTTCATGGGGAAATACTGTAAAGTAGATGGCCCTAACAAATTATTAACATTTTCGCAAACACACGAAAGTAACACAGGTAAACAGGTAGAAGAAGTATACAGTGTCCCATTGTTAGAATCCGATATAACCGAAAAGAATAGGTTGTCCATTTCGCTCAATGGAAGTTGTTAAGTTGTTTTACGAGGGCTCACTCGCAAGTGAATAACTCAAAATATATACAACAGCCAACTGTTCAAGGGTCACCGAAATAAAATTTAACCCATCTACTCACTGGGCACATGTATCTGCCGCTTAATCCGATTCAGCAAGTCAGCACCTGGCAATGTCACTGAACCATCCCTGGTTAAAACTTCAATCACTTACCTGTCAAACGTCAAACCTTCGAGACAAAAAAAAAATTAACTTCTTAAAACCCTAAAAGTCTGTGTCGTCACAACGAATTCCTTACAAGTCTCTTTATCTCATAAATCGCCTCGAAAAGTGGAACAAGGAGACGTTGGACAAAGCAAGGTTGTGATTGACGAAAATGTTGAACTGCAGAAATTATCATCGGCCCAAGGCACTGATAAGCATAGAAAACATAAAATCAGGCAAGGAAACAAGTCTTTAGAGGTAACAAACCATAAAAAAAGCCAAAAAGCCTTCATGGAATGGAAATAACTTCGCTCAAATAGATAAAGAATTTAAGCAAATGATAAAAATTAATATATCAGACAGTGAAAATAAAAGCATTGGCCAATCGGTAAGAATCGGTACCAAGTAGTGTGGGACTCTTACCGCACTAAAACCACCGGTGAATCAGGACCAATCTATGAAAGATCGACAAATGATTTTTCTTTCTTAATTTATCAGTCGCATTGTGGGAAGTTTAAGTTATAACACTTTCCATAGCTTTTAGACCATCAGCTCATGAGGCTTGGTTCTTCTTAATCTTCGAACATTGTCTCGTACATTTAAGACGGTCTCCATTTCGGAGTTGGTATGACTTTGCAGTCGCTGATTGTGTGATACAGCGTGTTTTTTAACCACTTCTGTAACCATTTCAATTTGAAGGTCACGATGTAGATCGCTATTTCTTATATACCAAGGGGCATTTATTATTCCGCGAAGGACCTTGCTTTGGAATTTTTGGATGGGTTCACATAATGAAACCAAAAAAAAAAAAAAAAATTATTTCGGTAGGTAAAAACCTAATTAAAAAATACGAGTACATACTAACAAAAAAGAGAATAAAATCCATATAATTGATATAACTTTGTTAATATTAGATCAGAAGATGCCATTTCAATCGCTCTGCAGCTTTAAGTTGAAATTCGTTATGAGCAGGGATAGGATAACGCTTACTTTGCCTTTGTACAAATCCGTTTCATGTCCTCCTGATTTCCAATAAATTTTTTTTTTAAGTTTTCTTGCCTTTTTGCATCATATTTCGTTGTTATTAAGATCGAAAAAAAAACTTTAAAAAAATACCAAAATCATTAAAGTGACTGATGTAGATAGGAAAATGTCGGTTCATATGGCACCCATTTTTAGTTTTCCGTGGAACACAAGAAGAAAAAATGGTGATTACGTTTTGAGTAATTAATTTTAAGAAAACAAAAATAGGTTGATTACGAACGCTTTTATATAGAAAAACACATTAAACAAAAAATAAAATAAATTAAAAAAAAGACATGTAAGAAAATGGCAGGTGATGATATGGCACTTGCTACAGGGTGATATGGAACTTTACTTTTCGTATGGATTTTTGTCACACTCAAAGCAGAATTATGTCAAATGCAATGAGAAAAGTCAAATAATACGAGTACACTTGTTTGACTCGAATATTTAGAAAAACAGTCCTGGAAAAGTCAATGAAAAATTAACCCAATGTAATAGTGGGTGAAATGAAACCCTTGCAGTGAATCGGGTTGTTCAATAAGAGCGCTACAAAAGTTTTTTTAAATAAAACAAAAATGGTTTTGGATATCAATGAAATTCATTATTCCTTTGAGAGTACGTTTGATGCCATTATGTATGGAATTCGAGTTCTTTTGCATGGCCACCACGGGCACGCTTGCAGAAGTCCAGACGCTGAACCCAATTTTCGACGGTTTTCAAGCATAAATCGGCCGATCCTGCTGCAATTTCACGTTCGATATTCATACGAAGTTCTTCAATCGTCGCTGGCTTGTTGGCATAGACCATTGACTTGACGTAGCTCCACAGGAAATCGTCTAACGGCGTCAAATCGCACGACTGAGGTGGCCAAGCGACTGGACCATTTCGTGAGATAACACGTTTTCCAAACATGGTTTCCAATAAATTGATTGTGACATTCGATGTTTGGCTTGTGGCGCGCGCCGTCCTGTTGGAACCACATGTCCTCCAAGTCCATATCATCCAATTGGGGCCAAAAATATTCGGTTATCATTGAACGGTAGCGATCCCATTCACAGTAACGTCTTGATCATCACGGAAGAAGTATGGCCCAATGACGCCACCGGCCCATAAACCACACCACGCCATAATTTTTTTTGGATGCAATGATGACTCATGGAGTACGTGTGGGTTGCTGCCTGACCAATACCGCATATTTTTTTTATTGACGAAGCCATTCAGCCAGAAATGAGCCTCATCGCTGAAGAACATTTTTCGATGAAAATCCGAATCATGTTCAAGTTGTGAGTGGTCAAGCGGCTCCAGTTCTTGCATCAATTTAATCTTGTAAGGATGTAGGCCAAGATCGAAATTCGCCACAACGACGTCACAGAGATGCCCAACGCTTAAGAACGACGTGTGAGAGACACATTTGGGCTTTCTGCAACTGAAGCCTCAGCGGCAGCAATATTCTCCACACTACGGGCAATTGTTGATCTGCTAGGACGATTATGACGACCATAAATTGGACGTAGCGCTCTTAACGTTGAGGCCACTGACTCCGAATTTCGGTTGTAAACTTTAATAATGTCGACTCGTTGTTGGCTCGTACATCTTTCCATCATGAAATGGCAAACCTTACTGAAGAGAAATGTCAAAAGAGCGGCAAGAAATATGGCGTCGTTTGCTGTCCCTGTCGCTCTACTTTTGTAGCGTCCCTCTTGAAAAACCCTTTCTATACTCTCTCTTTTGATATGGCCACTGTTTATCCAAATTACTCAAACAAAATAAGGACGCTAAGTTATCGAAAGTGAATCACTTTTTGTTTGACTTGATATAATTTAAAACTATTGCCTTAAACTTCGAGCAGTTTAAAGGTGCTTGAAACTTTGTTTATTAACTAAATTAATTTATTTTAATTTTTTTTCATAACTGGTTCACTGTACTGGTACAGGGGGTGGTAACAGTGAACCATTGCGCGTTACGCAGTGAACCATTGATACAAAATGATCAAAAAATGTCAAAAATATAGAATGCAAACCGTTAATTAAAAAAAAGAAATTTTATTATTTTCACGAGGGGTCACGAGCAGTGGCGGATCCAGGTCGGCGCCAAGCCGATTTGTTAAATTAATTTAACAGCTAAACAAAATACATTACGATGTTTCGATTTTGTATTCATTTTTGAACCGATCATTTTTTAAGACACTTGATGAAACAGAATGATTATCTTTTAAATCATTTATTCCAGATAAGAATGGGACAAACATGGTTGGGGCTAAAAATGTGTTTTTAAAAGCCCTTAGAAAATTGTACTATTAATGCAAGGTTGAGGCTCACAAATTTGCTTTGGTTTGTACTAGCCCTAAGAGGGCTGAGATGAGACTAAGCTATTTGAATGTACATGTATGTAGGCTCTATTTATTCCGAGCCTTGAAAGAAGGACTAAAAATAAAAATTGGGGCTAAGAAACGTATGTCTAAAATGTGTTTTTCAAGCCCTAAGGGAATTGAAAAATAAAATGAAAAAGGGGCTAGCAAATATGCATGTTGGCAAGAGGTGATATGGAATTATAAAAAAAACGAGGCTGGGGTTAAATAATCTTCATAACTTAAAATCTGTTGTTTTCCCAAGCTTCGAGGAAATTAGACAAAAGAACTACGTTGGCTCTTTACAATTAACAAATTCCTGAGTTGTATTTTTCAAGCCCCTAAAGCTTAGAGTCAAGAGAATTGCACGAAAAAGCAAGGTAGGTAGTTGAAAAACGCAACATTTTTGTCTAAGCGCTCAGAGCATTGGGCGAAACAAACGACGTTAGTTCAGAAAATTTACATTTAAAATACAATTGAAGAGCTCTGAAGAACAACATCTGATATTTTCATCTTTATTTTTTTTTTTCTTGAAATTGAAAAACCAAAATTCCGATAGGTTCTGCATTGAGCGAAAAATGTTTCCATTTGCCTTGGAAATTCCTTTTTAGGTTAAATTTTCAGAATTGTGTTTAGCGAATGAATTGAATTTGATCACAAGAGTAAACATATTTTTTTCCTTAGCTCATCTGTTCATATCTTTCATACGTGCTTGGGCCCAAAAAACTTTTTTGACTTTTAACTGTAAAAACTGTGTTTTTGGTATCAAAAAATCTTTCATATTGATAGTTTGCATGAAATTTTGGCGAGCAACCCAATCACATAATTTTTGTTTATTAAAATCAGTGTCCTCAAAATTGAATCTAAAGCTGGTTTGGTTATTTGTGTGGCTTGAAGATATTTGTATGATTCAATAGGCCTCCTTAACACGATGCGATTTTAACCACTTTTTTTTCTATGAAATAAAACATTGATGTATCGATAATATATTCATTAAATATTTATGATTACAACAAAATGGCTTAGCTGTAAATGGTTATTTCAATGACCATTTTCAAAAAAACACCTTTTAACCAATATCTTTGGATCGCGCTAAGATTTCGATCACATACATAATTCTCTCCAAAATTATGGCAAGTATTTTAGTCGAGCAGCAAGCAACTGCAGCTAAAATATTAAATTTTCGTTTCCAACTGTACAGCATTTACACTAATTCTGTTACACGAAATACTCGTAATTAGTTGCCACACATTATTCTCGAGCATAGATCTTAATTGTGATTTATTCATTCATGAGATTTTGAAATTTTGTTAAAATGAAAGTCGATAACGTGAAATATTCGAGAAAAATGATTTATCAAATCCCAAGGAAATGTGGAAACAAAATTGAAGTGATTGAGTTCAGAAAACAGCTGTTAAAATATATAGAGCATTTCAGGTGATTAAACGTTAATTTTTCAGCTGCTTTAATGTATAAACTCTACAAAAAACGTTCAGAATAAAAAAAAAGAAATTTGGATTTTCCTTAAAATATCCTTCCAACTTTTTATACAGTGTGACGCTGTTTATGTATTTAGGTTAAGCCTAGTACGCAGATCGAGCTAAAAGTTCGCTCCCACTTTTCTCTTCAAACACCAGCTAAAATCCTAGCTAAATTTTGACATAAGATTTTTGTGGAGAATACATCCCAAAAAACAGCTGTTCTCTGAAAAGAACAATTTCAAAGTGAAAATAATCAACTAGATCAAAATAGATTTTTCTCTTCGGCATTGATAAATCATTTGTCCATGAATATTTTCGTTCTTAATTTTCATTTTCAAAATGTAAAGCTTACGTAAATCTCACAGATAAAATAACCTGCCACACTTTCACACAGCCACAGCTCAAGAATTGAGGCTCTCCCAAACCAACGCGAATGCGGAGCTAAAATGCTTGGCAAAATTTTAGCTTGGCTTAGTTTTGGAGAGAATTTTGTATGGGAGCGAAATTTTATCGAAATTTTAACTCGATCTGCGTACTAGGAATTTTTCAAAATGGCCACTGAATAGTAGAGCTACTCCCTGCTCCATTTCCAATCATAAAATTTTTCATTTAGTAGATATATTTTTGCATTATGAAAAATTTGTTTGACTCTGGCGACCAGTCTACATTACAAGTCCACCTACTGGTCACGAGGGGGTTGAAAACAGCGGTTTTCAGATTTTTTGTTAGAGCCCCATGCACCTTATTTCATTTTCTAGAAACGGAAAATAGTGCTTTGACATTTTTTTCAAGTCCACAGAGTTTAATTTTTATGATGCGATTAATAGAACTCAAGATATTAACTTTTTAGGTCATCATATCGAGATATATTTGGACAAATAAAATAAAATAAAAAAATTAATATTGTTTAAAGTTTAAAGTTTATATAAGTTTCAAAAATGTTTACATTTTGAGTGATATAAATTAAAACTAAAACAAAAACTTATTATATCAAAGTTGGAACTGTTTCTGGGGACTAAGAAAGTTCATCCTTTTTCGCCAACCGCACAGTTTATGATCCATTTCTTAATAAGATGATGAGTAATCTACTACAAAGTGTTTATTTTACATTTAATCTATAGAATTTATCAGTTATAATGGAACTGGTATTGGCAGTGGTATTGGCAGGGATTTGGCCAAAATTTGAACATACTCAAGAAGTAATATTGGAATCTTAAAAGAAATACAAATTAAAAATCAGTTAGCAGACGCCAATTGCAGTAAAATAACACATAACTTACATCAAATAGATGAATTGACTGATGATAGTTTTCATTATTCTATTTAAAAAAATATAAATTATTTTTCTATTATCAATTAAGACAAAATATATTTACCATTGGTGCAGCAATTGCTATGCTTATGCTTATCAAAATGACAACAATGAAAATATTGCGAATCATTGTATTTGTTTTTGTATATATTTGTTTGTTCTGTGCAGTGATGACTACGAGTACTTGAAGCTGCTTCGTTCTGAAGAGGACTGTCCCCAAAAATTGAAAAGATTCGATTTAAATATGTTTAATACAGGAAGTAAATCAACGAATTCTCGGATTTTATAGTCAATAATCAATTCACACGAAACAACATTGATTTCTGCTGAAAACAAATTAAAAGATTGCGCACTCGCAATTCCATTGAATATTATTTATTTCGGTAGGTAAAAACCTAATTTAGAAATACGAGTACATGCTAACAAAAATGAGAATAAAATCCATATAATTGATATACCTTTGTTAATATTAGATCAGAAGATGCCATTTCAATGGCTCTGCAGCTTTAAGTTGAAATTCGTTATGAGCAGGGATAGGATTACTCTTACTTTGCCTTTGTGTAATTGTAAGTAGGTATCGACTTTATTCAAATCCGTTTCATGTCCTCCTGATTTCCAATAAATTTTTTTTTTTTTTAAAGTTTTTTTTTGCCTTTTTGCATCATATTTCGTTGTTATTAAGATCGAAAAAAAAAAAACTTAAAAAAAATACCAAAATCATTAGAGTGACTGATGTAGATAGGAAAATGTCGGTTCATATGGCACCCATTTTTAGTTTTCTCTCTTTTAAGATCGAGTTCGTAATTGATTGTAAATTCAGAAGTGAGACACGCTTGGCTTCCGATCTGGCTTGTTGTACGAGTATATTGTAGAAGTAGTGGTGCATTTGGACGTTGTTCATTTGGTTTGAAAACATCGTTACTACTTTGGTTGTTATGTTATTGTTGATGTTGTTGTTGTTGTTGTTGTTGCTGTTGTTGTTATTGTACTGAAATGGGTTTGAATTATCAGTACAGTTGTAATTTTCTAGGCCGGCGTAAAGATTTCCTTATTGATTTTGTTATGTTGGCCGTTGGTAATGGTGGGTTATTCTTAGGCCTACTAAGATTTGATGGTGTTGGGATTAATTTTGGCAAAGGTGGGGGAATTGGTGTTGGTGCATGGTTGTTTGTTGAGACGGATGTTGGTGGTGTTAAAGGAGTAAGGATTGTCTTTATTTCTTTTTTGCACTGTGAATTCTGAGGAGATGGTAAGGATTGTATGGTATCATGGATTATGGGGTTCGAAATTCTAGGTAAATTGGTTCTATAGATTTCGCCGCTTGCCTTGTTTTCTTACATAATCTTCCGAGGATCACCCCCAAGATGCATAAAATGGCTATCGTGCTGGTTGATATCAACGCTATTGAAGATATTCTTTGTTGGGCCCTTTCCTTCTGATTGGCCTCAAATTTTTTCCAAGTCTGCCATGGCGTATGAATTTTCTTTAATTATGTTGTTTGCTCCTACTCCTTTTAAAACCAATACTGTGTGATTTCCTGGCACGTTCTTTGCCAAAAAGTCTTCCTGTATGTCCAGGATCGTCGAAATTTTGTTCTGATGATGGATTGGAAAAAGGTGGATTTGCTGGAGCTCAATTGGTTCTAAGTTGAAAATTGGGAGTGTTATTCGGATTACCTATGTTCCGTTCATAGGGTGTGTCTTTACCGTCAGTACTTTTATTAACATATTCATAAGCATTTCTCTATTGAGTACTGAGGGATTTGGGCAGGGCTTTATATATATCTCTAGTATTTAGACGGGGTCAAAAGTGCAGATGGTTTTGCTTTAAAAAGCTTACTATTTACATCATTGGTTGTTGTCTTCTTTGAACTTCTAGAATTTGTAGGGTAAGTGTGGCCAAAATGTCTTGCAGTTTGTGGTTTTGGTTAATTGCGTTATCTATTTTGAATAAATAATTAATAGTTTCTGTAATGTTCTTCTGATTATTTTCCAAAATAAAGAATGGTTGTTGAATGTTTTCCAATGGATTTTTTAATTCATTCAACGTTTTTGCATCGTTTCCCAATTCCTCAATTCTGCTGTATAGTCGGTTCCCATCTTGATTATCCATGACACCAAATAAGTAATGTAATCCATTTCCTATTCCATCGAATAATGATCTTCTAGAACGGTGTGGGCTTAATAATTCCTTTATGATATCCGTGTGTTGGCGGATCGTTGAAATAATGTGAAGGAGTATCGCAGTTTGACTGTCACAAATGTTGTTTTTTCTATAAGCTCTACAAACCGTTGACCAAGATTCTTCTGCTTGGTTAATAACAGAGTATACGTTTCTATATCTGATATTTTTATTTGTGTCATGGTATAATATTACTTTCCCTATATTTTTGAAAACTACTCCAGTGTTGTTAAGTTTTTGTATATTATGAGTTGTTAGTGTTCCGGTCGCCACTTTTATTAGAAGGGTTACTTCTAGAATCTAATGGTTGAAAAGGGAGGGGAGAAGAGAGAAAAGAGAAAAAAAATATAAGACTTATTTTTATTATTTTATATATAACTGTGTCTATCTTTAAGAGTATCTTCACACGTTTTTTCTTAATTAGAACCACACTGTTTGTTGGACAGATGACAGATGACAATCCAGTGAGGCCTCTGGGCTCACTTTAATTTTTTGGCATTTTGGACATCGTCGTATATACCTTGAGATGTCCCTGAACATATTAGGCCATCTATATTTCTTTCGAATACGTTTGTATGTATTTATTACACCTTGGTGACCACCGAAAGGTGAGTCGTGATAGTCTTTAAGTATGGTTCGTATGTCATCTGTGTTAGAGATTTTCTCTCGAACGTCTTTCAACCTGTTATTTGGAGTTGGACTATTTTGTTCTTCCTCTTCGTCATTTATTTTTAGTGGTTCTTCTGTCGGTTTGTGGGCGTTGTTTTTGTGTTTGCCTATGTTCTTGTCAGCGTTTTGTCTTGCGCGTTGTGCTTCTGTCACTGCTGAACATGTTGTATTCTTGTATGGTGGGTTTTGTGCTTCTTTTGTTCTTGTTTGTTCAGTTTCTGTCTCATCCCTTGGGATCCTACTTAACGCGTCTGCATTATTGTTCTTTCTTCCTGGCTTGTATTTCAGTGTACAGTCGTACTCAGATAGTTTATGATGAAATCTGATAAGTCTTGACGTGGGATCTCTTGTTCTAATATTACCTGTTAATGGTTCGTGGACCGTGTATATAGTAAATTGTCGGTAACATCGGTAGTTTTTAGTGGCCCAAACTATAGCTAGCATTTCCTTCTGACTAGTGGAGTAATTGCGTTCAGCTTTGTTTAGTGTACGGCTAGCGTACGCAATTGGTTTGTCTTTTCCTAACTTTCCTTGAGATAGGACCGCTCCTGTAGCTTCATCACTGGCATCTGTCGTAAGTATAACCGGTTCATTAAAATCAGGGTAAATCAGTAAAGGAGGGGATACTAGAAGATCTTTGATTTTCTGAAAGGCTTCTTGACATTTGTCTGTCCACTTGAATTTTACATCTTTTCGTGTTAAGTTGGTCAAAGGTCGAGCAATCCTCGAAAAATCTGGAATAAATTTTCTATAGTAATTGGCAAGACCTAGAAAAGATTGAGTTTGTTTAACTGTTCGAGGTACAGGAAAATTTTGTACAAATAGTTTTTCCGGGATCGGGGTGCGCTCCCTCTGCGGAATACTTATGTCCCAAATACACAACTTCTCGGCGGAGGAATTGACATTTCTCTACATTTAGCTTCAAATTATGTTCCCGCAGTCTGTCGAATACTAATTGCAATTTTCTATTATGGTCTTCTATATTTTTGCCATAAACGACAATGGCGTCCAGACCTTGAAAACCCGTTAAAATATAATTCATTAAGCGTTGAAACGTAGTTGAGTCCAAAAGGCATACGTTTAAATTCATAATGGCCGTAGGCCGTACTGAAAGCGGTCTTTGCTCTGTCTTTTGGGTCAACCAGAACTTAGTGGTACCCGCTAGCTAAGTCAAGGGTAGTAATATACCTAGCATGACCTTATTGGTCAAGAATATCCTCTATTCGGGGTAATGGGAAGGCATTCCCAACTGTACATTCGTTTAATTAACTACTAAAAGTGGCGAATTCCAAGGACTTTTGCTTGGTTGTACGATATCATTTTCGAGCATCTCGGCGAGCTGTTCGTTGATTATACCTCTTTGTTTTTCTGGTAGCCTGTACATTTTTGTATTAATGGGTGCCTGGTCTTGTTTGATCGGTATCTCATGTCGCATGCTCGTAGTGTGAGATAGTGTGTCTCCAGGTAAGAAAAATATGTCATTGTATTGTGTTCAAAGGTCCGTTATTGCACTTCTTTCCTCGTCGTTGAGAGTGTCATCTTTGTTTAATTGTATCTTTAAAGTTTCTATTGTGTTTCTATAGTCGGTGTCAGTTCTAGTATAATAGCATGATACTGTATTTGGATGGTACTCTTTGGAATTGCTATCTAGGTTTATAATTTCGTATTCATTCAAATTTGTGAGCTCTAGGCTAATGTATCTTAACTTAACATCTTGTTGAAGTGTGTACTCTAATACTAGCTTGTCCAGTTGGCAATAAACAATTTCCTAAGAATATCCCGTTTTCTATTTGTTTAGATAAACAGATCATGGGTTCTTCACATTTTACCGGAAGTTCTATTATTGTTTTTGTCCTGCAAGGTATTCTTAATTCCTGATCTAAAGTTAAACTAATGGTTTTTGTGTTTTTATTATTAGTAATGTTTTCTAGATTTAAGTTTTGCCCCTCTAGATACTCACTTCCCAGGTAGCTCCCAAAATATATGCAGTTTTGACTCAATAGAGTCTAACAATATAACAATAAATAAACTAGGTCTAGGTTAACCGCGCTTAAGAGCTTGAATGTTGATAGCTCACTTAGGGAGTTAATCAGCCTAATACTGAGAAGCAGAATAATTAGCTCAACATTAGATGAGGATCTGTTAGCAGAGGAACACCGCAAGGTGGAGTCCTATCGCCAATCTTATGGAACATCGTAATTAATGACCTATTAGTCAATCTAGAAGCGGATGGTTTCAAAGTTATTGTATATGCTGATGACGTTGCCATTGCAATTTCGGGAAAGCATCTTCAAATCATAACAGAATTAATGCAAACCGCTCTCAACAAACTACTTGAATGGACAGACAAATGTGGACTAGGTGTAGGTCCCCACAAAACTGAACTTGTCCTCTTTACAAGGAAATATAAAATTCCGAATATAGACCCTCCATCAACATATGGTATTCCACTTAACTTCTCAGATCACGTTAAATATCAGGGTCTAATCTTAGACAAAAAGTTGAGCTGGAAACCAAATATACAAGAAGGAGTCAGAAAGGCCACAGTGGCACTTTTCCACTTCGCCACATATCACCTACTGGCTATACACAGCGGTCATCAGACCGATACTCACTTATAGGGTGGCAGTATGGTGGACTGCTTTAGATAAAATAACTTATCGTGATAAGCTAAGCAAAGTACAGAGATCGGCTTGCATGTGTATCAGCGGAGCTCTCCGCTCGACACCTTCCGCTGCTTTAGACATACTGCTTAACATCACACCCCTCGATATATACATTAAACAAGTGGCGGCGAACACAGCTATTCGTCTCAGAGCCATTTATCAATGGTCCAATAACTCTACTGGCCACACTATCAATTTGAACAAATTCGGATCAATCCCTAAACACTCCGACTACACCATACCTCAGCCGGTTTTTGAAAAAAAAAAATTCAAGTAACAATTCCAACAAGATCCACTTGGGAAGATATTGAATTCTTGAGAGATGAAGCAATTCACTTCTACACGGATGGCTCAAAAAACGAAGAGGGGGTAAGTGGCGGCGTGTACTCAGAACGACTAAACATTAGTCTCTCCTTCCGTCTCCCTGATCATTGTAGCGTGTTCCAAGCGGAAATCCTGGCGATAAGAGAAGTTTTATCTTAGCTCAAAGAAAACGTAATATCTACTTTGAATATCCGTATCTTCTCAGATAGCCAAACTGCCCCTAAATCATTAGGATCTGTTTCTACAAACTCCGTAACTACCCGAAACTGTCGATCGTCTCTAATGGAGATGGCAGAACAGTTCAACATTCACCTTTTCTGAGTGCCGGGACATAGAGATATTCTATGAAACTGCAAAGCCGATGAACTCGCCAGGATAGGAACTAGTACACCAATATCACCTAACAAGATGAATATTGGAACACCGATCGCTACATGTAAACTTATGGACAGGTATCACTACTTGTCTGGCGACAAAACAGATCTGGTCAACACAGGATCCGAAGCGATCGAAATGTTTCTTATCTCTGAGTAGATTGCATATTAGCTCCACAATTGGTGTTATTACTGGACACTGCCTCATAGGTAAACACGCCAATAGACTCGGTGTTTTTTCAAATGATTTCTGCAGAAGCTGCATGGACGAGGAGGAGGCAGAAACTATCCCACACCTTCTTTGCTCATGTCCTGCTCTTTCTCAAAGACGCAAAACACACTTAGGAAATTTTTTTTCAAAGATCCCAGTGACTTAAATAAAATCGACATCCACAGTCTCCATCGCTTTAATAAAAGCTCCAACTGGTTTAATTAACGAGGATTACCTCGCATTCTTTATGTGGTATCACAATGGGCCTATTCTGGCCTAAGTGTGTCAGCACTTTTTCTGACAGCCACCTTAACCTAACCTAACCTGCTTACAATTACACAAAGGCAAAGTAAGAGTAATCCTATCCCTGCTCATAACGAATTTCAACTTAAAGCTGCAGAGCCATTGAAATGGCATCTTCTGATCTAATATTAACAAAGGTATATCAATTATATGGATTTTATTCTCATTTTTGTTAGCATGTACTCGTATTTCTTAATTAGGTTTTTACCTACCGAAATAAATAATATTCAATGGAATTGCGAGTGCGCAATCTTTTAATTTGTTTTCAGCAGAAATCAATGTTGTTTCGTGTGAATTGATTATTGACTATAAAATCCGAGAATTCGTTGATTTACTTCCTGTATTAAACATATTTAAATCGAATCTTTTCAATTTTTGGGGACAGTCCTCTTCAGAACGAAGCAGCTTCAAGTACTCGTAGTCATCACTGCACAGAACAAACAAATATATACAAAAACAAATACAATGATTCGCAATATTTTCATTGTTGTCATTTTGATAAGCATAAGCATAGCAATTGCTGCACCAATGGTAAATATATTTTGTCTTAATTGATAATAGAAAAATAATTTATATTTTTTTAAATAGAATAATGAAAACTATCATCAGTCAATTCATCTATTTGATGTAAGTTATGTGTTATTTTACTGCAATTGGCGTCTGCTAACTGATTTTTAATTTGTATTTCTTTTAAGATTCCAATATTACTTCTTGAGTATGTTCAAATTTTGGCCAAATCCCTGCCAATACCACTGCCAATACCAGTTCCATTATAACTGATAAATTCTATAGATTAAATGTAAAATAAACACTTTGTAGTAGATTACTCATCATCTTATTAAGAAATGGATCATAAACTGTGCGGTTGGCGAAAAAGGATGAACTTTCTTAGTCCCCAGAAACAGTTCCAACTTTGATATAATAAGTTTTTGTTTTAGTTTTAATTTATATCACTCAAAATGTAAACATTTTTGAAACTTATATAAACTTTAAACTTTAAACAATATTAATTTTTTTATTTTATTTTATTTGTCCAAATATATCTCGATATGATGACCTAAAAAGTTAATATCTTGAGTTCTATTAATCGCATCATAAAAATTAAACTCTGTGGACTTGAAAAAAATGTCAAAGCACTATTTTCCGTTTCTAGAAAATGAAATAAGGTGCATGGGGCTCTAACAAAAAATCTGAAAACCGCTGTTTTCAACCCCCTCGTGACCAGTAGGTGGACTTGTAATGTAGACTGGTCGCCAGAGTCAAACAAATTTTTCATAATGCAAAAATATATCTACTAAATGAAAAAATTTATGATTGAAAATGGAGCAGGGAGTAGCTCTACTATTCAGTGGGCATTTTGAAAAATTCCTAGTACGCAGATCGAGTTAAAATTTCGATAAAATTTCGCTAAAATTTCGCTCCCATACAAAATTCTCTCCAAAATTAAGCCAAGCTAAAATTTTGCCAAGCATTTTAGTCGAGAGGTATACGCAGCTCCAGCACCGCATTCGCGTTGGTTTAGGAGAGCCTTAGTTCTTGAGCTAAAGTGTGGCAGGTTATTTTATTTGTGAGATTTACGTAAGCTTTACATTTTTAAAATGAAAATTAAGAACGAAAATATTCATGGACAAATGATTTATCAATGACGAAGAGAAAAATCTATTTTAGTTGATTATTTTCACTTTGAAATTGTTCTTTTCAGAGAACATCTGTTTTTTGTGATGTATTCTCCACAAAAATCTTATGTCAAAATTTAGCTAGGATTTTAGCTGGTGTTTGAAGAGAAAAGTGGGAGCGAACTTTTAGCTCGATCTGCGTACTAGGCTTAACCTAAATACATAAACAGCGTCACACTGTATAAAAAGTTGGAAGGATATTTTAAGGAAAATCCAAATTTCTTTTTTTTTATTCTGAACGTTTTTTGTAGAGTTTATACATTAAAGCAGCTGAAAAATTAACGTTTAATCACCTGAAATGCTCTATATATTTTAACAGCTGTTTTCTGAACTCAATCACTTCAATTTTGTTTCCACATTTCCTTGGGATTTGATAAATCATTTTTCTCGAATATTTCACGTTATCGACTTTCATTTTAACAAAATTTCAAAATCTCATGAATGAATAAATCACAATTAAGATCTATGCTCGAGAATAATGTGTGGCAACTAATTACGAGTATTTCGTGTAACAGAATTAGTGTAAATGCAGTACAGTTGGAAACGAAAATTTTATTATTTTAGCTGCAGTTGCGTGCTGCTCGACTAAAATACTTGCCATAATTTTGGAGAGAATTATGTATGTGATCGAAATCTTAGCGCGATCCAAAGATATTGGTTAAAAGGTGTTTTTTTGAAAATGGTCATTGAAATAACCATTTACAGCTAAGCCATTTTGTTGTAATCATAAATATTTAATGAATATATTATCGATACATCAATGTTTTATTTCATAGAAAAAAAAGTGGTTAAAATCGCATCGTGTTAAGGAGGCCTATTAAATCATACAAATATCTTCAAGCCACACAAATAACCAAACCAGCTTTAGATTCAATTTTGAGGACACTGATTTTAATAAACAAAAATTATGTGATTGGGTTGCTCGCCAAAATTTCATGCAAACTATCAATATGAAAGATTTTTTGATACCAAAAACACAGCTTTTACATATCTTTCATACGTGCTTGGGCCCAAAAAACTTTTTGGACTTGTAGTCCCAAGCACGTATGAAAGATATGAACAGATGAGCTAAGGAAAGAAATATGTTTACTCTTGTGATCAAATTCAATTCATTCGCTTAACACAATAGCATACTTTACTGAAAATTTAACCTAAAAAGGAATTTCCAAAGCAAATGGAAACATTTTTCGCTCAATGCAGAATTTATCGGAATTTTGGTTTTTCAATTTCAAGAAAAAAAAAAATAAAGATGAAAATATCAGATGTTGTTCTTCAGAGCTCTTCAATTGTATTTTAAATGTAAGTTTTCTGAACTAACCTCCTAAGCGCTAAGACAAAAATGTTGCGTTTTTCAACTACCTACCTTGCTTTTTCGTGCAATTCTCCTGACTATAAGCTTTAGGGGCTTGAAAAATACAACTTAGGAAATACAACGAGAAAAATAGACAAAAAAGGGTAAGAACCTAAAATTATTGAATATTCCCTTTGTTTTCAGAAGATTAAAGGAACCCCATGTTCCTAAAAACCTCCAAATAAGCCCTTTGGGCTGGAAAGTCTGGGCCTCCACCGGCCGGATAAAAAAAGGGGAATTCCCTCTCCCCTACTCATATTCATAGTATGAGTAGTTTTATCCCCCAGGTTTTGCCGAATGCCCCGTCCCAATTCAAAAAGCTTATATAACATTTTGGCGCAGCCGGTAGGATGGTGATGAGATCAAAGATTAACCAAACCATGAAAACTGAAGATTTCTCTGGCTTCAGTAACACCATCTATCGAACTAAAAAAAATATATATGGAATGTAGTTTTTGTTTCTTATATCCGTTCTAAGGATATAAGAAAAACTCGGTTATAAGAAACAAATATTGTGCAATTTTTGAGTTTCTTATAAGCATTATGCACTGTAATAAAAAAAAAGAATATTTTGTTTGCTTTGTTTCTAAATGGTTTCAATTATATTCTTTGAGTTCGTTACAGCCATATTATTCAATCGTTAAATCCAGATTTGAAATTGAATCCGGATGTGTTTCACTTAATCGATCTTTGTTGTTTTGCGTGCTCTTGTGCCAGATTAATGCATTTGGATTGAGAGATCATTCTAGATCATTCTAAAGTTAGTTTTCACTCCTGGCAACTTCTTGCGGTAGTATGACTCCATTACCATAGTTTATGGCGACGAGGTCTACCGACACGGAAGTCCAAGAATTGCTCGATGAATTACAGCAACTACAAAGGGAGAAGGTAGATCAAATTCAGGAGATAAAACACTTCAACACAACCTTACTCAGTGAGTTAAAATCGCTAGTGGTAAAGGAGGTGTATCGATTGAAATACGATCAACTAAGTGTCCAGTGGGGTCAGTTCTCGAGGCTCGAGACTACCGACGCTTTCTTAACTATTTACATTGAGGCAGTAAAAAATCAGCAGGAACAGCGAGAAAAACAAATCGCAGATCTTAAGAGTGAAATTAGAAATCAAAGAAAAGTTCAAGCCCAATTGAAAACAAATCAACACGAGGCAGAACTAACAAACCTTCAAGCAGAAGAAACAATAGCTAAGTTAGAAAGACTGTTATTCACCCTACAAACAGAAAAACAACAGGTTGAAGAAGACTACAACTCAAGACAAGATTAAAGGAAATGACTTAATCCGTCAAGGTGATAAGTTCAAGAAACTCGAAGCGGTCTATATCGACAAAATGAAATTCTCGAAAGGAGATATTAGGAAATTAAGAGAAAGGGTAAACACCCCATCCAAAAACAAACCCTTATATATGCCCCTCTCAAAAGAAATTCAAGAAACATTATCACCCAGTAAAAAACCACTTTTCAACACCGAAACCAAAACTACCGAACAGAACTCCCTTGAAACCACTGAGCAATCATCAACCGAAACTCATTAGGATTTGAGAAACTTCTTAAACTGTCCCATGGGATCCCCGAGTTCTTAGGTTGCCCAAAAGCTACAAACCTTCCTCGCCTGTATCCGGCCGATTGTGGAATATATCCAAACAGAAGATGAAACACTCTTCGTAAAAATTCTTAACACTAGACTGCGTGACAACTACGAGCAACTGGGCCAATACCTTTTTACTCAAAGCTAAAAAAGTTTCGAGGAACTTGTCAAAACCACCTTTGGCATGGAAAGGGTAGAAACAACGCCACTTACGCAAGCTTTTTGCAACCTCACTCAGACAGGAGGATCCACTTATGCGGTTACGCAGCCAGAAAACAACGTTGGCCAAAACATTTCCCAAGAAATAAACAATTCTGCAAAAGCAAGGATAACCTGTAGTTTCTGCTCCCATCTTTCAATAGAAGAAATCTTCAAAATGAATATGGTAGGGACAAAACCCAAACATTCAAGAGGGGAGACTCACAAAGTGGATTCCAACCTCAGAGAAGTCAAGATCAATACAGATCGAACCCATTTAGGAATGATAATGCCCAAAATAGACCTGGGATAGATAATGAAAGCAGGGTGTTCCATATGGAAACGTTATGTAATTGGTGTGGCAGAAACACACACACGATCAATGAATGCACATTCAAAAGTAAGTGGGAGAGTACCCAGTCGGGAAACTCCAATTAGTCGACCGAAAGATCCCCGGCTCGACTCTAAATAGTATTAAGGAAAATTCAGGGCAATCCCAAAGTAAGTGCCAAGAGCCAAAAAATCTAATCCTGCCACGGACTCAGAACGACTTATATTAAACAAAAAGATAACATTACCTTCAATAGAAATAGGAATAGGAATCAGAAGAACCAAAACAACACGTTTATTGGTAGACACCGCCACACCAGCTCAGAGGTAAGTCTCCTTAAAAAGGGAGCACTAGAAGGTAAAACATATATAAACACTAAAAAGAAGCTAACCATTAACACACCTTGTGGCCTCGGCTATACATTAGGAGAATGTATAGGAACAATTGAAATACCAACACTACCCACATGTGAATTTCAAGTTATAGAAAATGACCTAGCCATCCCAGGTGATGGAATTCTAGGGTATAATTTCATGGGGAAATACTGTAAAGTAGATGGCCCTAACAAATTATTAACGTTTTCGCAAACACACGAAAGTAACAGGTAAACAGGTAGAAGAAGTATACAGTGTCCCATTGTTAGAATCCGATATAACCGAAAAGAATAGGTTGTCCATTTCGCTCAATGGAAGTTGTTAAGTTGTCTTACGAGGGCTCACTCGCAAGTGAATAACTCAAAATATATACAACAGCCAACTGTTCAAGGGTCACCGAAATAAAATTTAGCCCATCTACTCATTGGGCACATGTATCTGCCGCTTAATCCGATTCAGCAAGTCAGCACCTGGCAATGTCACTGAACCATCCCTGGTTAAAACTTCAATCACTTACCTGTCAAACGTCAAACCTTCGAGACAAAAAAAACATTAACTTCTTAAAACCCTAAAAGTCTGTGTCGTGTTTTATTTCATTTATTTTCGGGAATTTTATAACTTAAAATTAAAACTAAATTTAATGCTATACAGCAAAATCAGCCAACTTTGAAAAGAACTCAATCGAGGATGATTGTATTTTGCGGCCTAGACGAAGATTCTTAGAGTTTATTTTCAAAAGATTTAGGTTATTTGAACACAACGAATTCCTTACAAGTCTCTTTATCTCATAAATCGCCTCGAAAAGTGGAACAAAGAGACGTTGGACAAAGCAAGGTTGTGACTGACGAAAATGTTGAACTGCAGAAATTATCATCGGCCCAAGGCACTGATAAGCATAGAAAACATAAAATCAGGCAAGGAAACAAGTCTTTAGAGGTAACAAACCATAAAAAAAGCCAAAAAGCCTTCATGGAATGGAAATAACTTCGCTCAAATAGATAAAGAATTTAAGCAAATGATAAAAATTAATATATCAGACAGTGAAAATAAAAGCATTGGCCAATCGGTAAGAATCGGTACCAAGTAGTGTGGGACTCTTACCGCACTAAAACCACCGGTGAATCAGGACCAATCTATGAAAGATCGACAAATGATTTTTCTTTCTTAATTTATCAGTCGCATTGTGGGAAGTTTAAGTTATAACACTTTCCATAGCTTTTAGACCATCAGCTCATGAGGCTTGGTTCTTCTTAATCTTCGAACATTGTCTCGTACATTTAAGACGGTCTCCATTTCGGAGTTGGTATGACTTTGCAGTCGCTGATTGTGTGATACAGCGTGTTTTTTAACCACTTCTGTAACCATTTCAATTTGAAGGTCACGATGTAGATCGCTATTTCTTATATACCAAGGGGCATTTATTATTCCGCGAAGGACCTTGCTTTGGAATTTTTGGATGGGTTCACATAATGAAACCAAAAAAAAAAAAAAAATTATTTCGGTAGGTAAAAACCTAATTAAAAAATACGAGTACATACTAACAAAAAAGAGAATAAAATCCATATAATTGATATAACTTTGTTAATATTAGATCAAAAGGATTACGCTAACTTTGCCTTTGTACAAATCCGTTTCATGTCCTCCTGATTTGCAATAAATTTTTTTTTTAAGTTTTCTTGCCTTTTTGCATCATATTTCGTTGTTATTAAGATCGAAAAAAAAAACTTAAAAAAAAATACCAAAATCATTAAAGTGACTGATGTAGATAGGAAAATGTCGGTTCATATGGCACCCATTTTTAGTTTTCCGTGGAACACAAGAAGTAAAAATGGTGATTACGTTTTGAGTAATTAATTTTAAGAAAACAAAAATAAGTTGATTATGAACGCTTTTATATAGAAAAACACATTAAACAAAAAATAAAATAAATTGAAAAAAAGACATGTAAGAAAATGGCAGGTGATGATATGGCACTTGCTACAGGGTGATATGGAACTTTACTTTTCGTATGGATTTTTGTCACACTCAAAGCAGTATTATGTCAAATGCAATGAGAAAAGTCAAATAATACGAGTACACTTGTTTGACTCGAATATTTAGAAAAACAGTCCTGGAAAAGTCAATGAAAAATTAACCCAATGTAATAGTGGGTGAAATGAAACCCTTGCAGTGAATCGGGTTGTTCAATAAGAGCGCTACAAAAGTTTTTTTAAATAAAACAAAAATGGTTTTGGATATCAATGAAATTCTTTATTCCTGTGAAAGTAAGTTTGATGCCGTTATGTATGGAACTCGATTTCTTTTGCATGGCCACCACGGGCACGCTTGCAGAAGTCCAGATGCTGAACCCAATTTTCGACGGTTTTCAAGCATAAATCGGCCGATACTGCTGCAATTTCACGTTCGATATTCGTACGAAGTTCATCAATCGTCGCAAGCTTGTTGGCATAGACCATAGACTTGACGTAGCTCCACAGGAAATAGTCTAACGGCGTCAAATCGCACGACCGAGGTGGCCAAGCGACTGGACCGTTTCGTGAGATAACACGTTCTCCAAACAAGGTTTCCAATAAATTGATTGTGACATTCGCTGTGTGGCTTGTGGTGCGCGCCGTCCTGTTGGAACCACATGTCCTCCAAGTCCATATCATCCAATTGGAGCCAAAAATATTCGGTTATCATTGAACGGTAGCGATCCCATTCACAGTAACGTCTTGATCATCACGGAAGAAGTATGGCCCAATGACGCCGCCGGCCCATAAACCACACCAAACCGTAATTTTTTCGGGATGCAATGATGACTTATGGAGTACGTGTGGATTGCTGCCTGACCAATACCGATTATTTTGTTTATTGACGAAGCCATTCAGCCAGAAATGAGCCTCATCGCTGAAGAACATTTTTCGATGAAAATCCGAATCATGTTCAAGTTGTCAGTGGTCAAGCGGCTCCAGTTCTTGCATCAATTTAATCTTGTGAGGATGTAGGCCAAGATCAAAATTCGCCACAACGACGTCACAGAGATGCCCAACGCTTGAGAACGACGTGTGAGAGACACATTTGGGCTTTCTGCAACTGAAGCCTCAGCGGCAGCAATATTCTCCACACTACGGGCAATTGTTGATCTGCTAGGACGATTATGACGACCATAAATTGGACGTAGCGCTCTTAACGTTGAGGCCACTGACTTCGAATTTCGGTTGTAAGCTTTAATAATTTCGACTCGTTGTTGGCTCGTACTTCTTTCCATCATGAAATGGCAAACCTTACTGAAGAGAAATGTCAAAAGAGCGGCAAGAAATATGGCGTCGTTTGCTGTCCCTGTCGCTCTACTTTTGTAGCGTCCCTCTTGAAAAACCCTTTCTATACTCTCTCTCTTTTGATATGGCCACTGTTTATCCAAATTACTCAAACAAAATAAGGACGCTAAGTTATCGAAAGTGAATCACTTTTTGTTTGACTTGATATAATTTAAAACTATTGCCTTAAACTTCGAGCAGTTTAAAGGTGCTTGAAACTTTGTTTATTAACTAAATTAATTTATTTTAATTTTTTTTCATAACTGGTTCACTGTACTGGTACAGGGGGTGGTAACAGTGAACCATTGCGCGTTACGCAGTGAACCATTGATACAAAATGATCAAAAAATGTCAAAAATATAGAATGCAAACCGTTAATTAAAAAAAAGAAATTTTATTATTTTCACGAGGGGTCACGAGCAGTGGCAGATCCAGGCCAGCGCCAAGCCGATTTGTTAAATTAATTTAACAGCTAAACAAAATACATTACGATGTTTCGATTTTGTATTCATTTTTGAACCGATCATTTTTTAAAAAACTTGATGAAAAAAATAATTTATTCCAGATATAATATGTTTTTTTTTAAGTTGGAAGAGAATGGGACAAACTTGGGGCTAAAAATGTGTTTTTAAAAGCCCTTAGAAAATTGTACTATTAATGCAAGGCTTTATTTGCTTTGGTTTGTACTAGCCCTAAGAGGGCTGAGATGAGACTAAGCTATTTGAATATACATGTATGAAGGCTCTATTTATTCTGAGCCTTGAGATAAGGATTACAAATAAAAATTGGGGCTAAGAAACGTATATCTAAAATGTGTTTCTCAAGCCCTAAGGGAACTGAAAAATAAAATGAAATAGGGGCTAGCAAATATGCATGTTGGCAAGAGGTGATATGGAATTATAAAAAAACGAGGCTGGGGTTAAATAATCTTCATAACTTAAAATCTGTTGCGTTGTAGCGTTATCCTGCACCTTCTACCACTCGACCTTTATATAAAATATCTAGCGGCATGCAGTGCTGTAAGACTAAAAGAATCTAATTGTTGGTTTTCAAAACCCTATGGTCATGGAAATATAACAAAATTGATTCCTCAGGATATTTTTCTAACGAACACCGACTACTGTATTCCCCCTCTTGGCCTAGGCGGGGACTTCAAAGCCGTTTTTTCCAACCAGAGAGGATTGGAAAAATGACATTGTTACGAAGGACTACGACACTATAATCTTCACTGATGGGTCTAAGATGGAGTGCGGTGTTGGTTCTGGAATTTTTTCTAAGACCCTTAAAATATCCAAGTCCCTCAGACTACCAGACTTTGCTAGCGTATTTCAAGCTGAACTACTAGCAATCAGGGAAGCATGCAAGCTACTCAAATCAAACCATAATCAATTCAGGAACACAGCAATTTGCTCCGACAGCCAGGCTGCCATTAAGGCTATTAAATCGGCTACATCCACCTCTGTACTTGTCCAGCAATGTCGAGATGAACTATCAAGTCTGAACATTAACCTCCAGGTCACTCTCATTTGGGTTCCAGGTCACAGTGACATAGAGGGTAATGAACGGGCTGACGTCTTAGCTCGACAAGGCTCGGCCCTTCATAGCTCACTAGCGGTAAATGTAAATATGCCTATTGGTGCTATGAAGAGAAATATTTTCTCGATTTTTCTCGATGAATCTAACCTCAGATGGAGCAGTCTTACAAACTGTGTCATATCAAGAATGATATGGCCATCCTATAACAAAACTCGTTCTAACGATCTTATATGCAGACCCAGGCGCGATATAGCCAGGATCACAGCAATATGCACCGGACACTGGCCCATAGGGGAGCATGCAAGGAGGCTGGGAATCCCCTACAACTCCCACTGTCGTAGCTGTGGAGACCCTCAGGAAAAAGAAACTGTAGTTCATTTTCTTTGCAACTGCCCTGCTTTAGCCAATTCTAGATTGTCATCTTTTGGAAAGGCCTTCCTCGATGACTCAAAAGAGCTTTCTGAGAAGAAAAGAAAATCAAAGATCTGATTATCTTTCTGAATGCGACTAAATGGCTCTAACAATAGTCCGTTAAAGTCTATAAAGCCATATAATTCCGTATTAAATCCCTACTAGGTTAACACAAGTAATTGGTATCAAAACGGCGCACTCCAGCGCTAATTGAGTCGCGAGGCCAGGGCTAGCGACTGCCATCTCTACCTACCTACCTAAAATCTGTTGTTTTCCCAAGCTTCGAGGAAATTAGACAAAAGAACTACGTTGGCTCTTTACAATTAACAAATTCCTGAGTTGTATTTTTCAAGCCCCTAAAGCTTAGAGTCAAGAGAATTGCACAAAAAAGCAAGGCAGGTAGTTGAAAAAACGCAACATTTTTGTCTTAAGCCTAGTACGCAGATCGAGCTAAAATTTCACTCCCACTTTTCTCTCCAAACACCAGCTAAACTCCTAGCTAAATTTTGACACCTGATTTTTGTGGAGATTACATTAAAAAAAAACAGCTGTTCTCTGAAAAAAACAATTTCAAAGTGAAAATAATCAACTAAAATAGATTTTTCTCTTCGGCATTGATAAATCATTTGACTATGAATATTTTCGTTCTTAATTTTCATTTTCAAAATGTAAAGCTTACGTAAATCTCACAAATAAAATAACCTGCCACACTTTAGCTCAAGAACTAAGGCTCTCCTAAACCAACGCGAATGCGGTGCTGGAGCTGCGTATACCTCTCGACTAAAATGCTTGGCAAAATTTTAGCTTGGCTTAATTTTGGAGAGAATTTTGTATGGGAGCGAAATTTTAGCGAAATTTTATTGAAATTTTAACTCGATCTGCGTACTAGGCATTTTTCAAAATGGCCACTGAATTGTAGAGCTACTCCCTGCTCCATTTCCAATCATAAAATTTTTCATTTAGTAGATATATTTTTGCATTATGAAAAATTCGTTTGACTCTGGCGACCAGTCTACATTACAAGTCCACCTACTGGTCACGAGGGGGTTGAAAACAGCGGTTTTCAGATTTTTTGTTAGAGCCCCATGCACCTTATTTCATTTTCTAGAAACGGAAAATAGTGCTTTGACATTTTTTTCAAGTCCACAGAGTTTAATTTTTATGATGCGATTAATAGAACTCAAGATATTAACTTTTTAGGTCATCATATCGAGATATATTTGGACAAATAAAATAAAATAAAAAAATTATTTTCAATTTCCTTAAACAATATTAAGCTCGTTAATAAAGTAAGTATCCTTGTTTTTGTGCATTTGTTGTTATTTTTAATGGGCTAAATATTGTTTAAAGTTTAAAGTTTATATAAGTTTCAAAAATGTTTACATTTTGAGTGATATAAATTAAAACTAAAACAAAAACTTATTATATCAAAGTTGGAACTGTTTCTGGGGACTAAGAAAGTTCATCCTTTTTCGCCAACCGCAGAGTTTATGACCCATTTCTTAATAAGATTATGAGTAATCTACTACAAAGTGTTTATTTTACATTTAATCTATAGAATTTATCAGTTAAAATGTAATTGGTAATGGCAGTGGTGTTGGAAGGGATTCGTACCACATTTTATTAAAGAAAGGAGGTGGTGTTCGAATCTAAAAAGAAATACAAATTAAAGATCAGTAAGCAGACGCCAATTGCAGTAAAATAACACATAACTTACATCAAATATATGAATTGGCTGATGATAGATTTCATTATTCTATTTAAAAAAATATAAATTATTTTTCTATTATCAATTAAGACAAAATATATTTACCATTGGTGCAGCAATTGCTATGCTTATGCTTATCAAAATGACAACAATGAAAATATTGCGAATCATTGTATTTGTTTTTGTATATATTTGTTTGTTCTGTGCAGTGATGACTACTTGAAGCTGCTTCGTTCTGAAGAGGACTGTCCCCAAAAATTGAAAAGATTCGATTTAAATATGTTTAATACAGGAAGTAAATCAACGAATTCTCGGATTTTATAGTCAATAATCAATTCACACGAAACAACATTGATTTCTGCTGAAAACAAATTAAAAGATTGCGCACTCGCAAATCCATTGAATATTATTTATTTCGGTAGGTAAAAACCTAATTAAGAAATACGAGTACATGCTAACAAAAATGAGAATAAAATCCATATAATTGATATACCTTTGTTAATATTAGATCAGAAGATGCCATTTCAATGGCTCTGCAGCTTTAAGTTGAAATTCGTTATGAGCAGGGATAGGATTACTCTTACTTTGCCTTTGTGTAATTGTAAGTAGGTATCGACTTTATTCAAATCCGTTTCATGTCCTCCTGATTTCCAATACATTTTTTTTTTTTAAGTTTTTTTGCCTTTTTGCATCATATTTCGTTGTTATTAAGATCGAAAAAAAAAACTTAAAAAAAAATACCAAAATCATTAGAGTGACTGATGTAGATAGGAAAATGTCGGTTCATATGGCACCCATTTTTAGTTTTCTCTCTTTTAAGATCGAGTTCGTAATTGATTGTAAATTCAGAAGTGAGACACGCTTGGCTTCCGATCTGGCTTGTTGTACGAGTATATTGTAGAAGTAGTGGTGCATTTGGACGTTGTTCATTTGGTTTGAAAACATCGTTACTACTTTGGTTGTTATGTTATTGTTGATGTTGTTGTTGTTGTTGTTGTTGCTGTTGTTGTTATTGTACTGAAATGGGTTTGAATTATCAGTACAGTTGTAATTTTCTAGGCCGGCGTAAAGATTTCCTTATTGATTTTGTTATGTTGGCCGTTGGTAATGGTGGGTTATTCTTAGGCCTACTAAGATTTGATGGTGTTGGGATTAATTTTGGCAAAGGTGGGGGAATTGGTGTTGGTGCATGGTTGTTTGTTGAGACGGATGTTGGTGGTGTTAAAGGAGTAAGGATTGTCTTTATTTCTTTTTTGCACTGTGAATTCTGAGGAGATGGTAAGGATTGTATGGTATCATGGATTATGGGGTTCGAAATTCTAGGTAAATTGGTTCTATAGATTTCGCCGCTTGCCTTGTTTTCTTACATAATCTTCCGAGGATCACCCCCAAGATGCATAAAATGGCTATCGTGCTGGTTGATATCAACGCTATTGAAGATATTCTTTGTTGGGCCCTTTCCTTCTGATTGGCCTCAAATTTTTTCCAAGTCTGCCATGGCGTATGAATTTTCTTTAATTATGTTGTTTGCTCCTACTCCTTTTAAAACCAATACTGTGTGATTTCCTGGCACGTTCTTTGCCAAAAAGTCTTCCTGTATGTCCAGGATCGTCGAAATTTTGTTCTGATGATGGATTGGAAAAAGGTGGATTTGCTGGAGCTCAATTGGTTCTAAGTTGAAAATTGGGAGTGTTATTCGGATTACCTATGTTCCGTTCATAGGGTGTGTCTTTACCGTCAGTACTTTTATTAACATATTCATAAGCATTTCTCTATTGAGTACTGAGGGATTTGGGCAGGGCTTTATATATATCTCTAGTATTTAGACGGGGTCAAAAGTGCAGATGGTTTTGCTTTAAAAAGCTTACTATTTACATCATTGGTTGTTGTCTTCTTTGAACTTCTAGAATTTGTAGGGTAAGTGTGGCCAAAATGTCTTGCAGTTTGTGGTTTTGGTTAATTGCGTTATCTATTTTGAATAAATAATTAATAGTTTCTGTAATGTTCTTCTGATTATTTTCCAAAATAAAGAATGGTTGTTGAATGTTTTCCAATGGATTTTTTAATTCATTCAACGTTTTTGCATCGTTTCCCAATTCCTCAATTCTGCTGTATAGTCGGTTCCCATCTTGATTATCCATGACACCAAATAAGTAATGTAATCCATTTCCTATTCCATCGAATAATGATCTTCTAGAACGGTGTGGGCTTAATAATTCCTTTATGATATCCGTGTGTTGGCGGATCGTTGAAATAATGTGAAGGAGTATCGCAGTTTGACTGTCACAAATGTTGTTTTTTCTATAAGCTCTACAAACCGTTGACCAAGATTCTTCTGCTTGGTTAATAACAGAGTATACGTTTCTATATCTGATATTTTTATTTGTGTCATGGTATAATATTACTTTCCCTATATTTTTGAAAACTACTCCAGTGTTGTTAAGTTTTTGTATATTATGAGTTGTTAGTGTTCCGGTCGCCACTTTTATTAGAAGGGTTACTTCTAGAATCTAATGGTTGAAAAGGGAGGGGAGAAGAGAGAAAAGAGAAAAAAAATATAAGACTTATTTTTATTATTTTATATATAACTGTGTCTATCTTTAAGAGTATCTTCACACGTTTTTTCTTAATTAGAACCACACTGTTTGTTGGACAGATGACAGATGACAATCCAGTGAGGCCTCTGGGCTCACTTTAATTTTTTGGCATTTTGGACATCGTCGTATATACCTTGAGATGTCCCTGAACATATTAGGCCATCTATATTTCTTTCGAATACGTTTGTATGTATTTATTACACCTTGGTGACCACCGAAAGGTGAGTCGTGATAGTCTTTAAGTATGGTTCGTATGTCATCTGTGTTAGAGATTTTCTCTCGAACGTCTTTCAACCTGTTATTTGGAGTTGGACTATTTTGTTCTTCCTCTTCGTCATTTATTTTTAGTGGTTCTTCTGTCGGTTTGTGGGCGTTGTTTTTGTGTTTGCCTATGTTCTTGTCAGCGTTTTGTCTTGCGCGTTGTGCTCTTGTCACTGCTGAACATGTTGTATTCTTGTATGGTGGGTTTTGTGCTTCTTTTGCTCTTGTTTGTTCAGTTTCTGTCTCGTCCCTTGGGATCCTACTTAACGCGTCTGCATTATTGTTCTTTCTTCCTGGCTTATATTTCAGTGTACGTGGGATCTCTTGTTCTAAAATTACCTGTTAATGGTTCGTGGACCGTGTATATAGTAAATTGTCGCCCTAGTAAATAACATTGGTAGTTTTTAGTGGCCCAAACTATAGCTAGCATTTCCTTCTGACTAGTGGAGTAATTGCGTTCAGCTTTGTTTAGTGTACGGCTAGCGTACGCAATTGGTTTGTCTTTTCCTAACTTTCCTTGAGATAGGACCGCTCCTGTAGCTTCATCACTGGCATCTGTCGTAAGTATAACCGGTTCATTAAAATCAGGGTAAATCAGTAAAGGAGGGGATACTAGAAGATCTTTGATTTTCTGAAAGGCTTCTTGACATTTGTCTGTCCACTTGAATTTTACATCTTTTCGTGTTAAGTTGGTCAAAGGTCGAGCAATCCTCGAAAAATCTGGAATAAATTTTCTATAGTAATTGGCAAGACCTAGAAAAGATTGAGTTTGTTTAACTGTTCGAGGTACAGGAAAATTTTGTACAAATAGTTTTTCCGGGATCGGGGTGCGCTCCCTCTGCGGAATACTTATGTCCCAAATACACAACTTCTCGGCGGAGGAATTGACATTTCTCTACATTTAGCTTCAAATTATGTTCCCGCAGTCTGTCGAATACTAATTGCAATTTTCTATTATGGTCTTCTATATTTTTGCCATAAACGACAATGGCGTCCAGACCTTGAAAACCCGTTAAAATATAATTCATTAAGCGTTGAAACGTAGTTGAGTCCAAAAGGCATACGTTTAAATTCATAATGGCCGTAGGCCGTACTGAAAGCGGTCTTTGCTCTGTCTTTTGGGTCAACCAGAACTTAGTGGTACCCGCTAGCTAAGTCAAGGGTAGTAATATACCTAGCATGACCTTATTGGTCAAGAATATCCTCTATTCGGGGTAATGGGAAGGCATTCCCAACTGTACATTCGTTTAATTAACTACTAAAAGTGGCGAATTCCAAGGACTTTTGCTTGGTTGTACGATATCATTTTCGAGCATCTCGGCGAGCTGTTCGTTGATTATACCTCTTTGTTTTTCTGGTAGCCTGTACATTTTTGTATTAATGGGTGCCTGGTCTTGTTTGATCGGTATCTCATGTCGCATGCTCGTAGTGTGAGATAGTGTGTCTCCAGGTAAGAAAAATATGTCATTGTATTGTGTTCAAAGGTCCGTTATTGCACTTCTTTCCTCGTCGTTGAGAGTGTCATCTTTGTTTAATTGTATCTTTAAAGTTTCTATTGTGTTTCTATAGTCGGTGTCAGTTCTAGTATAATAGCATGATACTGTATTTGGATGGTACTCTTTGGAATTGCTATCTAGGTTTATAATTTCGTATTCATTCAAATTTGTGAGCTCTAGGCTAATGTATCTTAACTTAACATCTTGTTGAAGTGTGTACTCTAATACTAGCTTGTCCAGTTGGCAATAAACAATTTCCTAAGAATATCCCGTTTTCTATTTGTTTAGATAAACAGATCATGGGTTCTTCACATTTTACCGGAAGTTCTATTATTGTTTTTGTCCTGCAAGGTATTCTTAATTCCTGATCTAAAGTTAAACTAATGGTTTTTGTGTTTTTATTATTAGTAATGTTTTCTAGATTTAAGTTTTGCCCCTCTAGATACTCACTTCCCAGGTAGCTCCCAAAATATATGCAGTTTTGACTCAATAGAGTCTAACAATATAACAATAAATAAACTAGGTCTAGGTTAACCGCGCTTAAGAGCTTGAATGTTGATAGCTCACTTAGGGAGTTAATCAGCCTAATACTGAGAAGCAGAATAATTAGCTCAACATTAGATGAGGATCTGTTAGCAGAGGAACACCGCAAGGTGGAGTCCTATCGCCAATCTTATGGAACATCGTAATTAATGACCTATTAGTCAATCTAGAAGCGGATGGTTTCAAAGTTATTGTATATGCTGATGACGTTGCCATTGCAATTTCGGGAAAGCATCTTCAAATCATAACAGAATTAATGCAAACCGCTCTCAACAAACTACTTGAATGGACAGACAAATGTGGACTAGGTGTAGGTCCCCACAAAACTGAACTTGTCCTCTTTACAAGGAAATATAAAATTCCGAATATAGACCCTCCATCAACATATGGTATTCCACTTAACTTCTCAGATCACGTTAAATATCAGGGTCTAATCTTAGACAAAAAGTTGAGCTGGAAACCAAATATACAAGAAGGAGTCAGAAAGGCCACAGTGGCACTTTTCTCCTGTAAAAAAGCTATTGGAAACAAATGGGGCTTGTCGCCACATATCACCTACTGGCTATACACAGCGGTCATCAAACCGATACTCACTTATAGGGTGGCAGTATGGTGGACTACTTAAGATAAAATAACTTATCGTGATAAGCTAAGCAAAGTACAGAGATCGGCTTGCATGTGTATCAGCGGAGCTCTCCGCTCGACACCTTCCGCTGCTTTAGACATACTGCTTAACATCACACCCCTCGATATATACATTAAACAAGTGGCGGCGAACACAGCTATTCGTCTCAGAGCCATTTATCAATGGTCCAATAACTCTACTGGCCACACTATCAATTTGAACAAATTCGGATCAATCCCTAAACACTCCGACTACACCATACCTCAGCCGGTTTTTGAAAAAAAAAAATTCAAGTAACAATTCCAACAAGATCCACTTGGGAAGATATTGAATTCTTGAGAGATGAAGCAATTCACTTCTACACGGATGGCTCAAAAAACGAAGAGGGGGTAAGTGGCGGCGTGTACTCAGAACGACTAAACATTAGTCTCTCCTTCCGTCTCCCTGATCATTGTAGCGTGTTCCAAGCGGAAATCCTGGCGATAAGAGAAGTTTTATCTTAGCTCAAAGAAAACGTAATATCTACTTTGAATATCCGTATCTTCTCAGATAGCCAAACTGCCCCTAAATCATTAGGATCTGTTTCTACAAACTCCGTAACTACCCGAAACTGTCGATCGTCTCTAATGGAGATGGCAGAACAGTTCAACATTCACCTTTTCTGAGTGCCGGGACATAGAGATATTCTATGAAACTGCAAAGCCGATGAACTCGCCAGGATAGGAACTAGTACACCAATATCACCTAACAAGATGAATATTGGAACACCGATCGCTACATGTAAACTTATGGACAGGTATCACTACTTGTCTGGCGACAAAACAGATCTGGTCAACACAGGATCCGAAGCGATCGAAATGTTTCTTATCTCTGAGTAGATTGCATATTAGCTCCACAATTGGTGTTATTACTGGACACTGCCTCATAGGTAAACACGCCAATAGACTCGGTGTTTTTTCAAATGATTTCTGCAGAAGCTGCATGGACGAGGAGGAGGCAGAAACTATCCCACACCTTCTTTGCTCATGTCCTGCTCTTTCTCAAAGACGCAAAACACACTTAGGAAATTTTTTTTCAAAGATCCCAGTGACTTAAATAAAATCGACATCCACAGTCTCCATCGCTTTAATAAAAGCTCCAACTGGTTTAATTAACGAGGATTACCTCGCATTCTTTATGTGGTATCACAATGGGCCTATTCTGGCCTAAGTGTGTCAGCACTTTTTCTGACAGCCACCTTAACCTAACCTAACCTGCTTACAATTACACAAAGGCAAAGTAAGAGTAATCCTATCCCTGCTCATAACGAATTTCAACTTAAAGCTGCAGAGCCATTGAAATGGCATCTTCTGATCTAATATTAACAAAGGTATATCAATTATATGGATTTTATTCTCATTTTTGTTAGCATGTACTCGTATTTCTTAATTAGGTTTTTACCTACCGAAATAAATAATATTCAATGGAATTGCGAGTGCGCAATCTTTTAATTTGTTTTCAGCAGAAATCAATGTTGTTTCGTGTGAATTGATTATTGACTATAAAATCCGAGAATTCGTTGATTTACTTCCTGTATTAAACATATTTAAATCGAATCTTTTCAATTTTTGGGGACAGTCCTCTTCAGAACGAAGCAGCTTCAAGTACTCGTAGTCATCACTGCACAGAACAAACAAATATATACAAAAACAAATATAATGATTCGCAATATTTTCATTGTTGTCATTTTGATAAGCATAAGCATAGCAATTGCTGCACCAATGGTAAATATATTTTGTCTTAATTGATAATAGAAAAATAATTTATATTTTTTTAAATAGAATAATGAAATCTATCATCAGCCAATTCATATATTTGATGTAAGTTATGTGTTATTTTACTGCAATTGGCGTCTGCTTACTGATCTTTAATTTGTATTTCTTTTTAGATTCGAACACCACCTCCTTTCTTTAATAAAATGTGGTACGAATCCCTTCCAACACCACTGCCATTACCAATTACATTTTAACTGATAAATTCTATAGATTAAATGTAAAATAAACACTTTGTAGTAGATTACTCATAATCTTATTAAGAAATGGGTCATAAACTCTGCGGTTGGGGAAAAAGGATGAACTTCCCAGAAACAGTTCCAATTTTGATATAATAAGTTTTTGTTTTAGTTTTAATTTATATCACTCAAAATGTAAACATTTTTGAAACTTATATAAATTTTAAACTTTAAACAATATTTAGCCCATTAAAAATAACAACAAATGCACAAAAACAAGGATACTTACTTTATTAACGAGCTTAATATTGTTTAAGGAAATTGAAAATAATTTTTTTATTTTATTTTATTTGTCCAAATATATCTCGATATGATGACCTAAAAAGTTAATATCTTGAGTTCTATTAATCGCATCATAAAAATTAAACTCTGTGGACTTGAAAAAAATGTCAAAGCACTATTTTCCGTTTCTAGAAAATGAAATAAGGTGCATGGGGCTCTAACAAAAAATCTGAAAACCGCTGTTTTCAACCCCCTCGTGACCAGTAGGTGGACTTGTAATGTAGACTGGTCGCCAGAGTCAAACAAATTTTTCATAATGCAAAAATATATCTACTAAATGAAAAATTTTATGATTGGAAATGGAGCAGGGAGTAGCTCTACTATTCAGTGGCCATTTTGAAAAATTCCTAGTACGCAGATCGAGTTAAAATTTCGATAAAATTTCGCTAAAATTTCGCTCCCATACAAAATTCTCTCCAAAACTAAGCCAAGCTAAAATTTTGCCAAGCATTTTAGCTCCGCATTCGCGTTGGTTTGGGAGAGCCTCAATTCTTGAGCTGTGGCTGTGTGAAAGTGTGGCAGGTTATTTTATTTGTGAGATTTACGTAAGCTTTACATTTTGAAAATGAAAATTAAGAACGAAAATATTCATGGACAAATGATTTATCAATGACGAAGAGAAAAATCTATTTTAGTTGATTATTTTCACTTTGAAATTGTTCTTTTCAGAGAACATCTGTTTTTTGTGATGTATTCTCCACAAAAATCTTATGTCAAAATTTAGCTAGGATTTTAGCTGGTGTTTGAAGAGAAAAGTGGGAGCGAACTTTTAGCTCGATCTGCGTACTAGGCTTAACCTAAATACATAAACAGCGTCACACTGTATAAAAAGTTGGAAGGATATTTTAAGGAAAATCCAAATTTCTTTTTTTTTATTCTGAACGTTTTTTGTAGAGTTTATACATTAAAGCAGCTGAAAAATTAACGTTTAATCACCTGAAATGCTCTATATATTTTAACAGCTGTTTTCTGAACTCAATCACTTCAATTTTGTTTCCACATTTCCTTGGGATTTGATAAATCATTTTTCTCGAATATTTCACGTTATCGACTTTCATTTTAACAAAATTTCAAAATCTCATGAATGAATAAATCACAATTAAGATCTATGCTCGAGAATAATGTGTGGCAACTAATTACGAGTATTTCGTGTAACAGAATTAGTGTAAATGCTGTACAGTTGGAAACGAAAATTTAATATTTTAGCTGCAGTTGCTTGCTGCTCGACTAAAATACTTGCCATAATTTTGGAGAGAATTATGTATGTGATCGAAATCTTAGCGCGATCCAAAGATATTGGTTAAAAGGTGTTTTTTTGAAAATGGTCATTGAAATAACCATTTACAGCTAACCCATTTTGTTGTAATCATAAATATTTAATGAATATATTATCGATACATCAATGTTTTATTTCATAGAAAAAAAAGTGGTTAAAATCGCATCGTGTTAAGGAGGCCTATTAAATCATACAAATATCTTCAAGCCACACAAATAACCAAACCAGCTTTAGATTCAATTTTGAGGACACTGATTTTAATAAACAAAAATTATGTGATTGGGTTGCTCGCCAAAATTTCATGCAAACTATCAATATGAAAGATTTTTTGATACCAAAATTACAGTTTTTACAGTTAAAAGTCAAAAAAGTTTTTTGGGCCCAAGCACGTATGAAAGATATGAACAGATGAGCTAAGGAAAAAAATATGTTTACTCTTGTGATCAAATTCAATTCATTCGCTAAACACAATTCTGAAAATTTAACCTAAAAAGGAATTTCCAAGGCAAATGGAAACATTTTTCGCTCAATGCAGAACTTATCGGAATTTTGGTTTTTCAATTTCAAGAAAAAAAAAAAATAAAGATGAAAATATCAGATGTTGTTCTTCAGAGCTCTTCAATTGTATTTTAAATGTAAGTTTTCTGAACTAACCTCCTAAGCGCTAAGACAAAAATGTTGCGTTTTTCAACTACCTACCTTGCTTTTTCGTGCAATTCTCCTGACTATAAGCTTTAGGGGCTTGAAAAATACAACTTAGGAAATACAACGAGAAAAATAGACAAAAAAGGGTAAGAACCTAAAATTATTGAATATTCCCTTTGTTTTCAGAAGATTAAAGGAACCCCATGTTCCTAAAAACCTCCAAATAAGCCCTTTGGGCTGGAAAGTCTGGGCCTCCACCGGCCGGATAAAAAAAGGGGAATTCCCTCTCCCCTACTCATATTCATAGTATGAGTAGTTTTATCCCCCAGGTTTTGCCGAATGCCCCGTCCCAATTCAAAAAGCTTATATAACATTTTGGCGCAGCCGGTAGGATGGTGATGAGATCAAAGATTAACCAAACCATGAAAACTGAAGATTTCTCTGGCTTCAGTAACACCATCTATCGAACTAAAAAAAATATATATGGAATGTAGTTTTTGTTTCTTATATCCGTTCTAAGGATATAAGAAAAACTCGGTTATAAGAAACAAATATTGTGCAATTTTTGAGTTTCTTATAAGCATTATGCACTGTAATAAAAAAAAAGAATATTTTGTTTGCTTTGTTTCTAAATGGTTTCAATTATATTCTTTGAGTTCGTTACAGCCATATTATTCAATCGTTAAATCCAGATTTGAAATTGAATCCGGATGTGTTTCACTTAATCGATCTTTGTTGTTTTGCGTGCTCTTGTGCCAGATTAATGCATTTGGATTGAGAGATCATTCTAGATCATTCTAAAGTTAGTTTTCACTCCTGGCAACTTCTTGCGGTAGTATGACTCCATTACCATAGTTTATGGCGACGAGGTCTACCGACACGGAAGTCCAAGAATTGCTCGATGAATTACAGCAACTACAAAGGGAGAAGGTAGATCAAATTCAGGAGATAAAACACTTCAACACAACCTTACTCAGTGAGTTAAAATCGCTAGTGGTAAAGGAGGTGTATCGATTGAAATACGATCAACTAAGTGTCCAGTGGGGTCAGTTCTCGAGGCTCGAGACTACCGACGCTTTCTTAACTATTTACATTGAGGCAGTAAAAAATCAGCAGGAACAGCGAGAAAAACAAATCGCAGATCTTAAGAGTGAAATTAGAAATCAAAGAAAAGTTCAAGCCCAATTGAAAACAAATCAACACGAGGCAGAACTAACAAACCTTCAAGCAGAAGAAACAATAGCTAAGTTAGAAAGACTGTTATTCACCCTACAAACAGAAAAACAACAGGTTGAAGAAGACTACAACTCAAGACAAGATTAAAGGAAATGACTTAATCCGTCAAGGTGATAAGTTCAAGAAACTCGAAGCGGTCTATATCGACAAAATGAAATTCTCGAAAGGAGATATTAGGAAATTAAGAGAAAGGGTAAACACCCCATCCAAAAACAAACCCTTATATATGCCCCTCTCAAAAGAAATTCAAGAAACATTATCACCCAGTAAAAAACCACTTTTCAACACCGAAACCAAAACTACCGAACAGAACTCCCTTGAAACCACTGAGCAATCATCAACCGAAACTCATTAGGATTTGAGAAACTTCTTAAACTGTCCCATGGGATCCCCGAGTTCTTAGGTTGCCCAAAAGCTACAAACCTTCCTCGCCTGTATCCGGCCGATTGTGGAATATATCCAAACAGAAGATGAAACACTCTTCGTAAAAATTCTTAACACTAGACTGCGTGACAACTACGAGCAACTGGGCCAATACCTTTTTACTCAAAGCTAAAAAAGTTTCGAGGAACTTGTCAAAACCACCTTTGGCATGGAAAGGGTAGAAACAACGCCACTTACGCAAGCTTTTTGCAACCTCACTCAGACAGGAGGATCCACTTATGCGGTTACGCAGCCAGAAAACAACGTTGGCCAAAACATTTCCCAAGAAATAAACAATTCTGCAAAAGCAAGGATAACCTGTAGTTTCTGCTCCCATCTTTCAATAGAAGAAATCTTCAAAATGAATATGGTAGGGACAAAACCCAAACATTCAAGAGGGGAGACTCACAAAGTGGATTCCAACCTCAGAGAAGTCAAGATCAATACAGATCGAACCCATTTAGGAATGATAATGCCCAAAATAGACCTGGGATAGATAATGAAAGCAGGGTGTTCCATATGGAAACGTTATGTAATTGGTGTGGCAGAAACACACACACGATCAATGAATGCACATTCAAAAGTAAGTGGGAGAGTACCCAGTCGGGAAACTCCAATTAGTCGACCGAAAGATCCCCGGCTCGACTCTAAATAGTATTAAGGAAAATTCAGGGCAATCCCAAAGTAAGTGCCAAGAGCCAGAAAAATCTGATCCTGCCACGGACTCAGAACGACTTATATTAAACAAAAAGATAACATTACCTTCAATAGAAATAGGAATAGGAATCAGAAGAACCAAAACAACACGTTTATTGGTAGACACCGCCACACCGGCTCAGAGGTAAGTCTCCTTAAAAAGGGAGCACTAGAAGGTAAAACATATATAAACACTAAAAAGAAGCTAACCATTAACACACCTTGTGGCCTCGGCTATACATTAGGAGAATGTATAGGAACAATTGAAATACCAACACTACCCACATGTGAATTTCAAGTTATAGAAAATGACCTAGCCATCCCAGGTGATGGAATTCTAGGGTATAATTTCATGGGGAAATACTGTAAAGTAGATGGCCCTAACAAATTATTAACGTTTTCGCAAACACACGAAAGTAACAGGTAAACAGGTAGAAGAAGTATACAGTGTCCCATTGTTAGAATCCGATATAACCGAAAAGAATAGGTTGTCCATTTCGCTCAATGGAAGTTGTTAAGTTGTTTTACGAGGGCTCACTCGCAAGTGAATAACTCAAAATATGTACAACAGCCAACTGTTCAAGGGTCACCGAAATAAAATTTAACCCATCTACTCAATGGGCACATGTATCTGCCGCTTAATCCGATTCAGCAAGTCAGCACCTGGCAATGTCACTGAACCATCCCTGGTTAAAACTTCAATCACTTACCTGTCAAACGTCAAACCTTCGAGACAAAAAAAAAATTAACTTCTTAAAACCCTAAAAGTCTGTGTCGTCACAACGAATTCCTTACAAGTCTCTTTATCTCATAAATCGCCTCGAAAAGTGGAACAAAGAGACGTTGGACAAAGCAAGGTTGTGACTGACGAAAATGTTGAACTGCAGAAATTATCATCGGCCCAAGGCACTGATAAGCATAGAAAACATAAAATCAGGCAAGGAAACAAGTCTTTAGAGGTAACAAACCATAAAAAAAGCCAAAAAGCCTTCATGGAATGGAAATAACTTCGCTCAAATAGATAAAGAATTTAAGCAAATGATAAAAATTAATATATCAGACAGTGAAAATAAAAGCATTGGCCAATCGGTAAGAATCGGTACCAAGTAGTGTGGGACTCTTACCGCACTAAAACCACCGGTGAATCAGGACCAATCTATGAAAGATCGACAAATGATTTTTCTTTCTTAATTTATCAGTCGCATTGTGGGAAGTTTAAGTTATAACACTTTCCATAGCTTTTAGACCATCAGCTCATGAGGCTTGGTTCTTCTTAATCTTCGAACATTGTCTCGTACATTTAAGACGGTCTCCATTTCGGAGTTGGTATGACTTTGCAGTCGCTGATTGTGTGATACAGCGTGTTTTTTAACCACTTCTGTAACCATTTCAATTTGAAGGTCACGATGTAGATCGCTATTTCTTATATACCAAGGGGCATTTATTATTCCGCGAAGGACCTTGCTTTGGAATTTTTGGATGGGTTCACATAATGAAACCAAAAAAAAAAAAAATTATTTCGGTAGGTAAAAACCTAATTAAAAAATACGAGTACATACTAACAAAAAAGAGAATAAAATCCATATAATTGATATAACTTTGTTAATATTAGATCAGAAGATGCCATTTCAATCGCTCTGCAGCTTTAAGTTGAAATTCGTTATGAGCAGGGATAGGATAACGCTTACTTTGCCTTTGTACAAATCCGTTTCATGTCCTCCTGATTTCCAATAAATTTTTTTTTTAAGTTTTCTTGCCTTTTTGCATCATATTTCGTTGTTATTAAGATCGAAAAAAAAACTTTAAAAAAATACCAAAATCATGAAAGTGACTGATGTAGATAGGAAAATGTCGGTTCATATGGCACCCATTTTTAGTTTTCCGTGGAACACAAGAAGTAAAAATGGTGATTACGTTTTGAGTAATTAATTTTAAGAAAACAAAAATAGGTTGATTACGAACGCTTTTATATAGAAAAACACATTAAACAAAAAATAAAATAAATTAAAAAAAAGACATGTAAGAAAATGGCGGGTGATGATATGGCACTTGCTACAGGGTGATATGGAACTTTACTTTTCGTATGGATTTTTGTCACACTCAAAGCAGAATTATGTCAAATGCAATGAGAAAAGTCAAATAATACGAGTACACTTGTTTGACTCGAATATTTAGAAAAACAGTCCTGGAAAAGTCAATGAAAAATTAACCCAATGTAATAGTGGGTGAAATGAAACCCTTGCAGTGAATCGGGTTGTTCAATAAGAGCGCTACAAAAGTTTTTTTAAATAAAACAAAAATGGTTTTGGATATCAATGAAATTCATTATTCCTTTGAGAGTACGTTTGATGCCATTATGTATGGAATTCGAGTTCTTTTGCATGGCCACCACGGGCACGCTTGCAGAAGTCCAGACGCTGAACCCAATTTTCGACGGTTTTCAAGCATAAATCGGCCGATACTGCTGCAATTTCACGTTCGAAATTCGTACGAAGTTCGTCAATGGTCGCTGGCTTGTTGGCTTAGACCATTGACTTGACGTAGCTCCACAGGAAATCGTCTAACGGCGTCAAATCGCACGACTGAGGTGGCCAAGCGACTGGACCATTTCGTGAGATAACACGTTTTCCAAACTTGGTTTCCAATAAATTGATTGTGACATTCGATGTTTGGCTTGTGGCGCGCGCCGTCCTGTTGGAACCACATGTCCTCCAAGTCCATATCATCCAATTGGGGCCAAAAATATTCGGTTATCATTGAACGGTAGCGATGGAGTACGTGTGAATTGCTGCCTCACCAATACCGCATATTTCGTTTATTGACGAAGCCATTCAGCCAGAAATGAGCCTCATCGCTGAAGATCATTTTTCGATGAGAATCCGAATCATTTTCAAGTTGTTGCTCAGCTCAATTCACGAACATACCAAGCTTCTGGTATTCAAGCGGCTCCAGTTCTTGCATCAATTTAATCTTGTAAGGATGTAGGCCAAGATCTTTTCGCAAAATTCGCCACAAAAATCCCCAACGCTTGAGAACGACGTGTGAGAGACACATTTGGGCTTTCTGCAACTGAAGTCTCAGCGGCAGCAATATTCTTCACACTACGGGCAATTGTTGATCTGCTAGGACGATTATGACGACCATAAATTGGACGTAGCGCTCTTAACGTTGAGGCCACTGACTTCGAATTTCGGTTGTAAGCTTTAATAATTTCGACTCGTTGTTGGCTCGTACTTCTTTCCATCATGAAATGGCAAACCTTACTGAAGAGAAATGTCAAAAGAGCGGCAAGAAATATGGCGTCGTTTGCTGTCCCTGTCGCTCTACTTTTGTAGCGTCCCTCTTGAAAAACCCTTTCTATACTCTCTCTCTTTTGATATGGCCACTGTTTATCCAAATTACTCAAACAAAATAAGGACGCTAAGTTATCGAAAGTGAATCACTTTTTGTTTGACTTGATATAATTTAAAACTATTGCCTTAAACTTCGAGCAGTTTAAAGGTGCTTGAAACTTTGTTTATTAACTAAATTAATTTATTTTAATTTTTTTTCATAACTGGTTCACTGTACTGGTACAGGGGGTGGTAACAGTGAACCATTGCGCGTTACGCAGTGAACCATTGATACAAAATGATCAAAAAATGTCAAAAATATAGAATGCAAACCGTTAATTAAAAAAAAGAAATTTTATTATTTTCACGAGGGGTCACGAGCAGTGGCGGATCCAGGTCGGCGCCAAGCCGATTTGTTAAATTAATTTAACAGCTAAACAAAATACATTACGATGTTTCGATTTTGTATTCATTTTTGAACCGATCATTTTTTAAGACACTTGATGAAACAGAATGATTATCTTTTAAATCATTTATTCCAGATAAGAATGGGACAAACATGGTTGGGGCTAAAAATGTGTTTTTAAAAGCCCTTAGAAAATTGTACTATTAATGCAAGGTTGAGGCTCACAAATTTGCTTTGGTTTGTACTAGCCCTAAGAGGGCTGAGATGAGACTAAGCTATTTGAATGTACATGTATGTAGGCTCTATTTATTCCGAGCCTTGAAAGAAGGACTAAAAATAAAAATTGGGGCTAAGAAACGTATGTCTAAAATGTGTTTTTCAAGCCCTAAGGGAATTGAAAAATAAAATGAAAAAGGGGCTAGCAAATATGCATGTTGGCAAGAGGTGATATGGAATTATAAAAAAAACGAGGCTGGGGTTAAATAATCTTCATAACTTAAAATCTGTTGTTTTCCCAAGCTTCGAGGAAATTAGACAAAAGAACTACGTTGGCTCTTTACAATTAACAAATTCCTGAGTTGTATTTTTCAAGCCCCTAAAGCTTAGAGTCAAGAGAATTGCACGAAAAAGCAAGGTAGGTAGTTGAAAAACGCAACATTTTTGTCTAAGCGCTCAGAGCATTGGGCGAAACAAACGACGTTAGTTCAGAAAATTTACATTTAAAATACAATTGAAGAGCTCTGAAGAACAACATCTGATATTTTCATCTTTATTTTTTTTTTTCTTGAAATTGAAAAACCAAAATTCCGATAGGTTCTGCATTGAGCGAAAAATGTTTCCATTTGCCTTGGAAATTCCTTTTTAGGTTAAATTTTCAGAATTGTGTTTAGCGAATGAATTGAATTTGATCACAAGAGTAAACATATTTTTTTCCTTAGCTCATCTGTTCATATCTTTCATACGTGCTTGGGACTATAAGTCCAAAAAGTTTTTTGGGCCCAAGCACGTATGAAAGATATGTAAAAGCTGTGTTTTTGGTATCAAAAAATCTTTCATATTGATAGTTTGCATGAAATTTTGGCGAGCAACCCAATCACATAATTTTTGTTTATTAAAATCAGTGTCCTCAAAATTGAATCTAAAGCTGGTTTGGTTATTTGTGTGGCTTGAAGATATTTGTATGATTTAATAGGCCTCCTTAACACGATGCGATTTTAACCACTTTTTTTTCTATGAAATAAAACATTGATGTATCGATAATATATTCATTAAATATTTATGATTACAACAAAATGGCTTAGCTGTAAATGGTTATTTCAATGACCATTTTCAAAAAAACACCTTTTAACCAATATCAGATTTCGATCACATACATAATTCTCTCCAAAATTATGGCAAGTATTTTAGTCGAGCAGCAAGCAACTGCAGCTAAAATATTAAATTTTCGTTTCCAACTGTACAGCATTTACACTAATTCTGTTACACGAAATACTCGTAATTAGTTGCCACACATTATTCTCGAGCATAGATCTTAATTGTGATTTATTCATTCATGAGATTTTGAAATTTTGTTAAAATGAAAGTCGATAACGTGAAATATTCGAGAAAAATGATTTATCAAATCCCAAGGAAATGTGGAAACAAAATTGAAGTGATTGAGTTCAGAAAACAGCTGTTAAAATATATAGAGCATTTCAGGTGATTAAACGTTAATTTTTCAGCTGCTTTAATGTATAAACTCTACAAAAAACGTTCAGAATAAAAAAAAAGAAATTTGTATTTTCCTTAAAATATCCTTCCAACTTTTTATACAGTGTGACGCTGTTTATGTATTTAGGTTAAGCCTAGTACGCAGATCGAGCTAAAAGTTCGCTCCCACTTTTCTCTTCAAACACCAGCTAAAATCCTAGCTAAATTTTGACATAAGATTTTTGTGGAGAATACATCACAAAAAACAGATGTTCTCTGAAAAGAACAATTTCAAAGTGAAAATAATCAACTAAAATAGATTTTTCTCTTCGTCATTGATAAATCATTTGTCCATGAATATTTTCGTTCTTAATTTTCATTTTCAAAATGTAAAGCTTACGTAAATCTCACAAATAAAATAACCTGCCACACTTTCACACAGCCACAGCTCAAGAATTGAGGCTCTCCCAAACCAACGCGAATGCGGAGCTAAAATGCTTGGCAAAATTTTAGCTTGGCTTAGTTTTGGAGAGAATTTTGTATGGGAGCGAAATTTTAGCGAAATTTTATCGAAATTTTAACTCGATCTGCGTACTAGGAATTTTTCAAATGGCCACTGAATAGTAGAGCTACTCCCTGCTCCATTTCCAATCATAAATTTTTTCATTTAGTAAATATATTTTTGCATTATGAAAAATTTGTTTGACTCTGGCGACCAGTCTACATTACAAGTCCACCTACTGGTCACGAGGGGGTTGAAAACAGCGGTTTTCAGATTTTTTGTTAGAGCCCCATGCACCTTATTTCATTTTCTAGAAACGGAAAATAGTGCTTTGACATTTTTTTCAAGTCCACAGAGTTTAATTTTTATGATGCGATTAATAGAACTCAAGATATTAACTTTTTAGGTCATCATATCGAGATATATTTGGACAAATAAAATAAAATAAAAAAATTAATATTGTTTAAAGTTTAAAGTTTATATAAGTTTCAAAAATGTTTACATTTTGAGTGATATAAATTAAAACTAAAACAAAAACTTATTATATCAAAGTTGGAACTGTTTCTGGGAAGTTCATCCTTTTTCCCCAACCGCAGAGTTTATGACCCATTTCTTAATAAGATTATGAGTAATCTACTACAAAGTGTTTATTTTACATTTAATCTATAGAATTTATCAGTTAAAATGTAATTGGTAATGGCAGTGGTGTTGGAAGGGATTCGTACCACATTTTATTAAAGAAAGGAGGTGGTGTTCGAATCTAAAAAGAAATACAAATTAAAGATCAGTAAGCAGACGCCAATTGCAGTAAAATAACACATAACTTACATCAAATATATGAATTGGCTGATGATAGATTTCATTATTCTATTTAAAAAAATATAAATTATTTTTCTATTATCAATTAAGACAAAATATATTTACCATTGGTGCAGCAATTGCTATGCTTATGCTTATCAAAATGACAACAATGAAAATATTGCGAATCATTGTATTTGTTTTTGTATATATTTGTTTGTTCTGTGCAGTGATGACTACTTGAAGCTGCTTCGTTCTGAAGAGGACTGTCCCCAAAAATTGAAAAGATTCGATTTAAATATGTTTAATACAGGAAGTAAATCAACGAATTCTCGGATTTTATAGTCAATAATCAATTCACACGAAACAACATTGATTTCTGCTGAAAACAAATTAAAAGATTGCGCACTCGCAATTCCATTGAATATTATTTATTTCGGTAGGTAAAAACCTAATTAAGAAATACGAGTACATGCTAACAAAAATGAGAATAAAATCCATATAATTGATATACCTTTGTTAATATTAGATCAGAAGATGCCATTTCAATGGCTCTGCAGCTTTAAGTTGAAATTCGTTATGAGCAGGGATAGGATTACTCTTACTTTGCCTTTGTGTAATTGTAAGTAGGTATCGACTTTATTCAAATCCGTTTCATGTCCTCCTGATTTCCAATAAATTTTTTTTTTTTTTAAAGTTTTTTTTTGCCTTTTTGCATCATATTTCGTTGTTATTAAGATCGAAAAAAAAACTTAAAAAAAAATACCAAAATCATTAGAGTGACTGATGTAGATAGGAAAATGTCGGTTCATATGGCACCCATTTTTAGTTTTCTCTCTTTTAAGATCGAGTTCGTAATTGATTGTAAATTCAGAAGTGAGACACGCTTGGCTTCCGATCTGGCTTGTTGTACGAGTATATTGTAGAAGTAGTGGTGCATTTGGACGTTGTTCATTTGGTTTGAAAACATCGTTACTACTTTGGTTGTTATGTTATTGTTGATGTTGTTGTTGTTGTTGTTGTTGCTGTTGTTGTTATTGTACTGAAATGGGTTTGAATTATCAGTACAGTTGTAATTTTCTAGGCCGGCGTAAAGATTTCCTTATTGATTTTGTTATGTTGGCCGTTGGTAATGGTGGGTTATTCTTAGGCCTACTAAGATTTGATGGTGTTGGGATTAATTTTGGCAAAGGTGGGGGAATTGGTGTTGGTGCATGGTTGTTTGTTGAGACGGATGTTGGTGGTGTTAAAGGAGTAAGGATTGTCTTTATTTCTTTTTTGCACTGTGAATTCTGAGGAGATGGTAAGGATTGTATGGTATCATGGATTATGGGGTTCGAAATTCTAGGTAAATTGGTTCTATAGATTTCGCCGCTTGCCTTGTTTTCTTACATAATCTTCCGAGGATCACCCCCAAGATGCATAAAATGGCTATCGTGCTGGTTGATATCAACGCTATTGAAGATATTCTTTGTTGGGCCCTTTCCTTCTGATTGGCCTCAAATTTTTTCCAAGTCTGCCATGGCGTATGAATTTTCTTTAATTATGTTGTTTGCTCCTACTCCTTTTAAAACCAATACTGTGTGATTTCCTGGCACGTTCTTTGCCAAAAAGTCTTCCTGTATGTCCAGGATCGTCGAAATTTTGTTCTGATGATGGATTGGAAAAAGGTGGATTTGCTGGAGCTCAATTGGTTCTAAGTTGAAAATTGGGAGTGTTATTCGGATTACCTATGTTCCGTTCATAGGGTGTGTCTTTACCGTCAGTACTTTTATTAACATATTCATAAGCATTTCTCTATTGAGTACTGAGGGATTTGGGCAGGGCTTTATATATATCTCTAGTATTTAGACGGGGTCAAAAGTGCAGATGGTTTTGCTTTAAAAAGCTTACTATTTACATCATTGGTTGTTGTCTTCTTTGAACTTCTAGAATTTGTAGGGTAAGTGTGGCCAAAATGTCTTGCAGTTTGTGGTTTTGGTTAATTGCGTTATCTATTTTGAATAAATAATTAATAGTTTCTGTAATGTTCTTCTGATTATTTTCCAAAATAAAGAATGGTTGTTGAATGTTTTCCAATGGATTTTTTAATTCATTCAACGTTTTTGCATCGTTTCCCAATTCCTCAATTCTGCTGTATAGTCGGTTCCCATCTTGATTATCCATGACACCAAATAAGTAATGTAATCCATTTCCTATTCCATCGAATAATGATCTTCTAGAACGGTGTGGGCTTAATAATTCCTTTATGATATCCGTGTGTTGGCGGATCGTTGAAATAATGTGAAGGAGTATCGCAGTTTGACTGTCACAAATGTTGTTTTTTCTATAAGCTCTACAAACCGTTGACCAAGATTCTTCTGCTTGGTTAATAACAGAGTATACGTTTCTATATCTGATATTTTTATTTGTGTCATGGTATAATATTACTTTCCCTATATTTTTGAAAACTACTCCAGTGTTGTTAAGTTTTTGTATATTATGAGTTGTTAGTGTTCCGGTCGCCACTTTTATTAGAAGGGTTACTTCTAGAATCTAATGGTTGAAAAGGGAGGGGAGAAGAGAGAAAAGAGAAAAAAAATATAAGACTTATTTTTATTATTTTATATATAACTGTGTCTATCTTTAAGAGTATCTTCACACGTTTTTTCTTAATTAGAACCACACTGTTTGTTGGACAGATGACAGATGACAATCCAGTGAGGCCTCTGGGCTCACTTTAATTTTTTGGCATTTTGGACATCGTCGTATATACCTTGAGATGTCCCTGAACATATTAGGCCATCTATATTTCTTTCGAATACGTTTGTATGTATTTATTACACCTTGGTGACCACCGAAAGGTGAGTCGTGATAGTCTTTAAGTATGGTTCGTATGTCATCTGTGTTAGAGATTTTCTCTCGAACGTCTTTCAACCTGTTATTTGGAGTTGGACTATTTTGTTCTTCCTCTTCGTCATTTATTTTTAGTGGTTCTTCTGTCGGTTTGTGGGCGTTGTTTTTGTGTTTGCCTATGTTCTTGTCAGCGTTTTGTCTTGCGCGTTGTGCTTCTGTCACTGCTGAACATGTTGTATTCTTGTATGGTGGGTTTTGTGCTTCTTTTGTTCTTGTTTGTTCAGTTTCTGTCTCATCCCTTGGGATCCTACTTAACGCGTCTGCATTATTGTTCTTTCTTCCTGGCTTGTATTTCAGTGTACAGTCGTACTCAGATAGTTTATGATGAAATCTGATAAGTCTTGACGTGGGATCTCTTGTTCTAATATTACCTGTTAATGGTTCGTGGACCGTGTATATAGTAAATTGTCGGTAACATCGGTAGTTTTTAGTGGCCCAAACTATAGCTAGCATTTCCTTCTGACTAGTGGAGTAATTGCGTTCAGCTTTGTTTAGTGTACGGCTAGCGTACGCAATTGGTTTGTCTTTTCCTAACTTTCCTTGAGATAGGACCGCTCCTGTAGCTTCATCACTGGCATCTGTCGTAAGTATAACCGGTTCATTAAAATCAGGGTAAATCAGTAAAGGAGGGGATACTAGAAGATCTTTGATTTTCTGAAAGGCTTCTTGACATTTGTCTGTCCACTTGAATTTTACATCTTTTCGTGTTAAGTTGGTCAAAGGTCGAGCAATCCTCGAAAAATCTGGAATAAATTTTCTATAGTAATTGGCAAGACCTAGAAAAGATTGAGTTTGTTTAACTGTTCGAGGTACAGGAAAATTTTGTACAAATAGTTTTTCCGGGATCGGGGTGCGCTCCCTCTGCGGAATACTTATGTCCCAAATACACAACTTCTCGGCGGAGGAATTGACATTTCTCTACATTTAGCTTCAAATTATGTTCCCGCAGTCTGTCGAATACTAATTGCAATTTTCTATTATGGTCTTCTATATTTTTGCCATAAACGACAATGGCGTCCAGACCTTGAAAACCCGTTAAAATATAATTCATTAAGCGTTGAAACGTAGTTGAGTCCAAAAGGCATACGTTTAAATTCATAATGGCCGTAGGCCGTACTGAAAGCGGTCTTTGCTCTGTCTTTTGGGTCAACCAGAACTTAGTGGTACCCGCTAGCTAAGTCAAGGGTAGTAATATACCTAGCATGACCTTATTGGTCAAGAATATCCTCTATTCGGGGTAATGGGAAGGCATTCCCAACTGTACATTCGTTTAATTAACTACTAAAAGTGGCGAATTCCAAGGACTTTTGCTTGGTTGTACGATATCATTTTCGAGCATCTCGGCGAGCTGTTCGTTGATTATACCTCTTTGTTTTTCTGGTAGCCTGTACATTTTTGTATTAATGGGTGCCTGGTCTTGTTTGATCGGTATCTCATGTCGCATGCTCGTAGTGTGAGATAGTGTGTCTCCAGGTAAGAAAAATATGTCATTGTATTGTGTTCAAAGGTCCGTTATTGCACTTCTTTCCTCGTCGTTGAGAGTGTCATCTTTGTTTAATTGTATCTTTAAAGTTTCTATTGTGTTTCTATAGTCGGTGTCAGTTCTAGTATAATAGCATGATACTGTATTTGGATGGTACTCTTTGGAATTGCTATCTAGGTTTATAATTTCGTATTCATTCAAATTTGTGAGCTCTAGGCTAATGTATCTTAACTTAACATCTTGTTGAAGTGTGTACTCTAATACTAGCTTGTCCAGTTGGCAATAAACAATTTCCTAAGAATATCCCGTTTTCTATTTGTTTAGATAAACAGATCATGGGTTCTTCACATTTTACCGGAAGTTCTATTATTGTTTTTGTCCTGCAAGGTATTCTTAATTCCTGATCTAAAGTTAAACTAATGGTTTTTGTGTTTTTATTATTAGTAATGTTTTCTAGATTTAAGTTTTGCCCCTCTAGATACTCACTTCCCAGGTAGCTCCCAAAATATATGCAGTTTTGACTCAATAGAGTCTAACAATATAACAATAAATAAACTAGGTCTAGGTTAACCGCGCTTAAGAGCTTGAATGTTGATAGCTCACTTAGGGAGTTAATCAGCCTAATACTGAGAAGCAGAATAATTAGCTCAACATTAGATGAGGATCTGTTAGCAGAGGAACACCGCAAGGTGGAGTCCTATCGCCAATCTTATGGAACATCGTAATTAATGACCTATTAGTCAATCTAGAAGCGGATGGTTTCAAAGTTATTGTATATGCTGATGACGTTGCCATTGCAATTTCGGGAAAGCATCTTCAAATCATAACAGAATTAATGCAAACCGCTCTCAACAAACTACTTGAATGGACAGACAAATGTGGACTAGGTGTAGGTCCCCACAAAACTGAACTTGTCCTCTTTACAAGGAAATATAAAATTCCGAATATAGACCCTCCATCAACATATGGTATTCCACTTAACTTCTCAGATCACGTTAAATATCAGGGTCTAATCTTAGACAAAAAGTTGAGCTGGAAACCAAATATACAAGAAGGAGTCAGAAAGGCCACAGTGGCACTTTTCCACTTCGCCACATATCACCTACTGGCTATACACAGCGGTCATCAGACCGATACTCACTTATAGGGTGGCAGTATGGTGGACTGCTTTAGATAAAATAACTTATCGTGATAAGCTAAGCAAAGTACAGAGATCGGCTTGCATGTGTATCAGCGGAGCTCTCCGCTCGACACCTTCCGCTGCTTTAGACATACTGCTTAACATCACACCCCTCGATATATACATTAAACAAGTGGCGGCGAACACAGCTATTCGTCTCAGAGCCATTTATCAATGGTCCAATAACTCTACTGGCCACACTATCAATTTGAACAAATTCGGATCAATCCCTAAACACTCCGACTACACCATACCTCAGCCGGTTTTTGAAAAAAAAAAATTCAAGTAACAATTCCAACAAGATCCACTTGGGAAGATATTGAATTCTTGAGAGATGAAGCAATTCACTTCTACACGGATGGCTCAAAAAACGAAGAGGGGGTAAGTGGCGGCGTGTACTCAGAACGACTAAACATTAGTCTCTCCTTCCGTCTCCCTGATCATTGTAGCGTGTTCCAAGCGGAAATCCTGGCGATAAGAGAAGTTTTATCTTAGCTCAAAGAAAACGTAATATCTACTTTGAATATCCGTATCTTCTCAGATAGCCAAACTGCCCCTAAATCATTAGGATCTGTTTCTACAAACTCCGTAACTACCCGAAACTGTCGATCGTCTCTAATGGAGATGGCAGAACAGTTCAACATTCACCTTTTCTGAGTGCCGGGACATAGAGATATTCTATGAAACTGCAAAGCCGATGAACTCGCCAGGATAGGAACTAGTACACCAATATCACCTAACAAGATGAATATTGGAACACCGATCGCTACATGTAAACTTATGGACAGGTATCACTACTTGTCTGGCGACAAAACAGATCTGGTCAACACAGGATCCGAAGCGATCGAAATGTTTCTTATCTCTGAGTAGATTGCATATTAGCTCCACAATTGGTGTTATTACTGGACACTGCCTCATAGGTAAACACGCCAATAGACTCGGTGTTTTTTCAAATGATTTCTGCAGAAGCTGCATGGACGAGGAGGAGGCAGAAACTATCCCACACCTTCTTTGCTCATGTCCTGCTCTTTCTCAAAGACGCAAAACACACTTAGGAAATTTTTTTTCAAAGATCCCAGTGACTTAAATAAAATCGACATCCACAGTCTCCATCGCTTTAATAAAAGCTCCAACTGGTTTAATTAACGAGGATTACCTCGCATTCTTTATGTGGTATCACAATGGGCCTATTCTGGCCTAAGTGTGTCAGCACTTTTTCTGACAGCCACCTTAACCTAACCTAACCTGCTTACAATTACACAAAGGCAAAGTAAGAGTAATCCTATCCCTGCTCATAACGAATTTCAACTTAAAGCTGCAGAGCCATTGAAATGGCATCTTCTGATCTAATATTAACAAAGGTATATCAATTATATGGATTTTATTCTCATTTTTGTTAGCATGTACTCGTATTTCTTAATTAGGTTTTTACCTACCGAAATAAATAATATTCAATGGAATTGCGAGTGCGCAATCTTTTAATTTGTTTTCAGCAGAAATCAATGTTGTTTCGTGTGAATTGATTATTGACTATAAAATCCGGGAATTCGTTGATTTACTTCCTGTATTAAACATATTTAAATCGAATCTTTTCAATTTTTGGGGACAGTCCTCTTCAGAACGAAGCAGCTTCAAGTACTCGTAGTCATCCCTGCACAGAACAAACAAATATATACAAAAACAAATATAATGATTCGCAATATTTTCATTGTTGTCATTTTGATAAGCATAAGCATAGCAATTGCTGCACCAATGGTAAATATATTTTGTCTTAATTGATAATAGAAAAATAATTTATATTTTTTTAAATAGAATAATGAAAACTATCATCAGTCAATTCATCTATTTGATGTAAGTTATGTGTTATTTTACTGCAATTGGCGTCTGCTAACTGATTTTTAATTTGTATTTCTTTTTAGATTCCAATATTACTTCTTGAGTATGTTCAAATTTTGGCCAAATCCCTGCCAATACCACTGCTAACACCAGTTCCATTATAACTGATAAATTCTATAGATTAAATGTAAAATAAACACTTTGTAGTAGATTACTCATCATCTTATTAAGAAATGGATCATAAACTCTGCGGTTGGCGAAAAAGGATGAACTTTCTTAGTCCCCAGAAACAGTTCCAATTTTGATATAATAAGTTTTTGTTTTAGTTTTAATTTATATCACTCAAAATGTAAACATTTTTGAAACTTATATAAACTTTAAACTTTAAACAATATTAATTTTTTTATTTTATTTTATTTGTCCAAATATATCTCGATATGATGACCTAAAAAGTTAATATCTTGAGTTCTATTAATCGCATCATAAAAATTAAACTCTGTGGACTTGAAAAAAATGTCAAAGCACTATTTTCCGTTTCTAGAAAATGAAATAAGGTGCATGGGGCTCTAACAAAAAATCTGAAAACCGCTGTTTTCAACCCCCTCGTGACCAGTAGGTGGACTTGTAATGTAGACTGGTCGCCAGAGTCAAACAAATTTTTCATAATGCAAAAATATATCTACTAAATGAAAAAATTTATGATTGGAAATGGAGCAGGGAGTAGCTCTACTATTCAGTGGGCATTTTGAAAAATTCCTAGTACGCAGATCGAGTTAAAATTTCGATAAAATTTCGCTAAAATTTCGCTCCCATACAAAATTCTCTCCAAAATTAAGCCAAGCTAAAATTTTGCCAAGCATTTTAGTCGAGAGGTATACGCAGCTCCAGCACCGCATTCGCGTTGGTTTAGGAGAGCCTTAGTTCTTGAGCTAAAGTGTGGCAGGTTATTTTATTTGTGAGATTTACGTAAGCTTTACATTTTTAAAATGAAAATTAAGAACGAAAATATTCATGGACAAATGATTTATCAATGACGAAGAGAAAAATCTATTTTAGTTGATTATTTTCACTTTGAAATTGTTCTTTTCAGAGAACATCTGTTTTTTGTGATGTATTCTCCACAAAAATCTTATGTCAAAATTTAGCTAAGATTTTAGGATTTTAGCTGGTGTTTGAAGAGAAAAGTGGGAGCGAACTTTTAGCTCGATCTGCGTACTAGGCTTAACCTAAATACATAAACAGCGTCACACTGTATAAAAAGTTGGAAGGATATTTTAAGGAAAATCCAAATTTCTTTTTTTTTATTCTGAACGTTTTTTGTAGAGTTTATACATTAAAGCAGCTGAAAAATTAACGTTTAATCACCTGAAATGCTCTATATATTTTAACAGCTGTTTTCTGAACTCAATCACTTCAATTTTGTTTCCACATTTCCTTGGGATTTGATAAATCATTTTTCTCGAATATTTCACGTTATCGACTTTCATTTTAACAAAATTTCAAAATCTCATGAATGAATAAATCACAATTAAGATCTATGCTCGAGAATAATGTGTGGCAACTAATTACGAGTATTTCGTGTAACAGAATTAGTGTAAATGCTGTACAGTTGGAAACGAAAATTTAATATTTTAGCTGCAGTTGCTTGCTGCTCGACTAAAATACTTGCCATAATTTTGGAGAGAATTATGTATGTGATCGAAATCTGATATTGGTTAAAAGGTGTTTTTTTGAAAATGGTCATTGAAATAACCATTTACAGCTAAGCCATTTTGTTGTAATCATAAATATTTAATGAATATATTATCGATACATCAATGTTTTATTTCATAGAAAAAAAAGTGGTTAAAATCGCATCGTGTTAAGGAGGCCTATTAAATCATACAAATATCTTCAAGCCACACAAATAACCAAACCAGCTTTAGATTCAATTTTGAGGACACTGATTTTAATAAACAAAAATTATGTGATTGGGTTGCTCGCCAAAATTTCATGCAAACTATCAATATGAAAGATTTTTTGATACCAAAAACACAGTTTTTACAGTTATAAGTCAAAAAAGTTTTTTGGGCCCAAGCACGTATGAAAGATATGAACAGATGAGCTAAGGAAAAAAATATGTTTACTCTTGTGATCAAATTCAATTCATTCGCTAAACACAATAGCATGCTTTACTGAAAATTTAACCTAAAAAGGAATTTCCAAGGCAAATGGAAACATTTTTCGCTCAATGCAGAACCTATCGGAATTTTGGTTTTTCAATTTCAAGAAAAAAAAAATAAAGATGAAAATATCAGATGTTGTTCTTCAGAGCTCTTCAATTGTATTTTAAATGTAAATTTTCTGAACTAACGTCGTTTGTTTCGCCCAATGCTCTGAGCGCTTAGACAAAAATGTTGCGTTTTTCAACTACCTACCTTGCTTTTTCGTGCAATTCTCTTGACTCTTGAAAAATACAACTTAGGAAATACAACGAGAAAAATAGACAAAAAGGGTAAGAACCTAAAATTATTGAATATTCCCTTTTTTTTCAGAAGATTAAAGGAACCCCATGTTCCTAAAAACCTCCAAATAAGCCCTTTGGGCTGGAAAGTCTGGGCCTCCACCGGCCGGATAAAAAAAGGGGAATTCCCTCTCCCCTACTCATATTCATAGTATGAGTAGTTTTATCCCCCAGGTTTTGCCGAATGCCCCGTCCCAATTCAAAAAGTTTATATAACAGTTTGGCGCAGCCGGTGGGATGGTGATGAGATCAGAGATTAACCAAACCATGAAAACTGAAGATTTCTCTGGCTTCAGTAACACCATCTATCGAACTAAAAAAAATATATATGGAATGTAGTTTTTGTTTCTTATATCCGTTCTAAGGATATAAGGATATTGGACTATTACTGAATCCCTAAATATTTTCTGGTGCAAATTATATAAGCTTGATAGAAGCGATGTACCAATGTTTCTTTAATCTCTCTATAATGCTCTTATGAAGTAACCAAGATACTTACACTTCAATAGTCATCCCATCATCCCATAAGATTATTATACAATCTTTATGTTAGTCTTTATTTCTATATTGCTTGTATTAGTGAATATGGTGACGCAAAGCTAACATCAACCATTCTATAATTTATATTCAATTTAGCACCTGAGCACATATATTTCTTATTGTTGACAATGTTTAAGGTTGGTATTACTTAATTATTTAGTCTATAATATCTCTATTTATTAAATTAAAAATATGTGTTTGCTATAGCCATACTAATCTATTATTTTATATTTTTCTTGAAGAAAGTTTTTTCTTATTAATGCTTCTTGTCTCATACGAGGCAATTCTAGATAAAAGTGATTCCAATTTAATGCATTTAACTGTATATCAGAGATTTATGGAGCGGTTAGCGAGTAAGACAATTGGTTCAGAGGGAACTTCTTTTAAACTGTTATAATTAACTCCACAAAGATACAATAGGAGTGCAAAAATGTCGCCTTTTTCACTCAATGGAGTCTTATGCAATGTTTATATGCATAGGTTGAATGAAAACGAAAAGCATCTATGGAGCAATATAGAAGCGAAATTGTTAGTTGGGTATGCACTGTAATAAAAAAAAAGAATATTTTTTTTGCTTTGTTTCTAAATGGTTTCAATTATATTCTTTGAGTTTGTTACAGCCATATTATTCAATTGTTATATCCAGATTTGAAATTGAATCCGGATGTGTTTCACTTAATCGATCTTTGTTGTTTTGCGTGCTCTTGTGCCAGATTAATGCATTTGGATTGAGAGATCATTCTAGATCATTCTAAAGTTAGTTTTCACTCCTGGCAACTTCTTGCGGTAGTATGACTCCATTACCATAGTTTATGGCGACGAGGTCTACCGACACGGAAGTCCAAGAATTGCTCGATGAATTACAGCAACTACAAAGGGAGAAGGTAGATCAAATTCAGGAGATAAAACACTTCAACACAACCTTACTCAGTGAGTTAAAATCGCTAGTGGTAAAGGAGGTGTATCGATTGAAATACGATCAACTAAGTGTCCAGTGGGGTCAGTTCTCGAGGCTCGAGACTACCGACGCTTTCTTAACTATTTACATTGAGGCAGTAAAAAATCAGCAGGAACAGCGAGAAAAACAAATCGCAGATCTTAAGAGTGAAATTAGAAATCAAAGAAAAGTTCAAGCCCAATTGAAAACAAATCAACACGAGGCAGAACTAACAAACCTTCAAGCTGAAGAAACAATAGCTAAGTTAGAAAGACTGTTATTCACCCTACAAACAGAAAAACAACAGGTTGAAGAAGACTACAACTCATACAAGATTAAAGGAAATGACTTAATCCGCCAAGGTGATAAGTTCAAGAAACTCGAAGCGATCTATATCGACCAAATGAAATTCTCGAAAGGAGAAATTAGGAAATTAAGAGAAAGGGTAAACACCCCATCCAAAAACAAACCCTTATTTATGCCCCTCTCAAAAGAAATTCAAGAAACATTATCACCCAGTAAAAAACCACTTTTCAACACCGAAACCAAAACTACCGAACAGAACTCCCTTGAAACCACTGAGCAATCATCAACCGAAACTCATTAGGATTTGAGAAACTTCTTAAACTGTCCCATGGGATCCCCGAGTTCTCAGGTTGCCCAAAAGCTACAAACCTTCCTCGCCTGTATCCGGCCGATTGTGGAATATATCCAAACAGAAGATGAAACACTCTTCGTAAAAATTCTTAACACTAGACTGCGTCACAACTACGAGCAACTGGGCCAATACCTTTTTACTCTAAGCAAAAAAAGTTTCGAGGAACTTGTCAAAATCACCTTTGGCATGGAAAGGGTAGAAACAACGCCACTTACGCAAGCTTTTTGCAACCTCACTCAGACAGGAGGATCCACTTATGCGGTTACGCAGCCAGTAAACAGCGTTGGCCAAAACATTTCCCAAGAAATAAACAATTCTGCAAAAGCAAGGATAACCTGTAGTTTCTGCTCCCATCTTTCAATAGAAGAAATCTTCAAAATGAATATGGTAGGGACAAAACCCAAACATTCAAGAGGGGAGACTCACAAAGTGGATTCCAACCTCAGAGAAGTCAAGATCAAAACAGATCGAACCCATTTAGGAATGATAATGCCCAAAATAGACCTGGGATAGATAATGAAAGCAGGGTGTTCCATATGGAAACGTTATGTAATTGGTGTGGCAGAAACACACACACGATCAATGAATGCACATTCAAAAGTAAGTGGGAGAGTACCCAGTCGGGAAACTCCAATTAGTCGACCGAAAGATCCCCGGCTCGACTCTAAATAGTATTAAGGAAAATTCAGGGCAATCCCAAAGTAAGTGCCAAGAGCCAAAAAATCTAATCCTGCCACGGACTCAGAACGACTTATATTAAACAAAAAGATAACATTACCTTCAATAGAAATAGGAATAGGAATCAGAAGAACCAAAACAACACGTTTATTGGTAGACACCGCCACACCAGCTCAGAGGTAAGTCTCCTTAAAAAGGGAGCACTAGAAGGTAAAACATATATAAACACTAAAAAGAAGCTAACCATTAACACACCTTGTGGCCTCGGCTATACATTAGGAGAATGTATAGGAACAATTGAAATACCAACACTACCCACATGTGAATTTCAAGTTATAGAAAATGACCTAGCCATCCCAGGTGATGGAATTCTAGGGTATAATTTCATGGGGAAATACTGTAAAGTAGATGGCCCTAACAAATTATTAACGTTTTCGCAAACACACGAAAGTAACACAGCTAAACAGGTAGAAGTATACAGTGTCCCATTGTTAGAATCCGATATAACCGAAAAGAATAGGTTGTCCATTTCGCTCAATGGAAGTTGTTAAGTTGTTTTACGAGGGCTCACTCGCAAGTGAATAACTCAAAATATGTACAACAGCCAACTGTTCAAGGGTCACCGAAATAAAATTTAACCCATCTACTCAATGGGCACATGTATCTGCCGCTTAATCCGATTCAGCAAGTCAGCACCTGGCAATGTCACTGAACCATCCCTGGTTAAAACTTCAATCACTTACCTGTCAAACGTCAAACCTTCGAGACAAAAAAAAAATTAACTTCTTAAAACCCTAAAAGTCTGTGTCGTGTTTTATTTCTTTTATTTTCGGGAATTTTATAACTTAAAATTAAAACTAAATTTAATGCTATACAGCAAAATCAGCCAACTTTGAAAAGAACTCAATCGAGGATGATTGTATTTTGCGGCCTAGACGAAGATTCTAAGAGTTTATTTTTAAAAGATTTAGGTTGTTTGAACACAACGAATTCCTTACAAGTCTCTTTATCTCATAAATCGCCTCGAAAAGTGGAACAAAGAGACGTTGGACAAAGCAAGGTTGTGACTGACGAAAATGTTGAACTGCAGAAATTATCATCGGCCCAAGGCACTGATAAGCATAGAAAACATAAAATCAGGCAAGGAAACAAGTCTTTAGAGGTAACAAACCATAAAAAAAGCCAAAAAGCCTTCATGGAATGGAAATAACTTCGCTCAAATAGATAAAGAATTTAAGCAAATGATAAAAATTAATATGTCAGACAGTGAAAATAAAAGCATTGGCCAACAGCGCCAACAACTACATACTGCAGACGCAGAATATAATAAAGTTAATACTCAAACAATACTGCACCCTGCAGATTCACATAATTTTTTTTTTTTTTTTTTTTTTTTTTTATCCGATGGAAATCTTCAAAAGACACTCGGTAAGAATCGGTACCAAGTAGTGTGGGACTCTTACCGCACTAAAACCACCGGTGAATCAGGACCAATCAATGAAAGATCGACAAATGATTTTTCTTTCTTAATTTATCAGTCGCATTGTGGGAAGTTTAAGTTATAACACTTTCCATAGCTTTTAGACCATCAGCTCATGAGGCTTGGTTCTTCTTAATCTTCGAACATTGTCTCGTACATTTAAGACGGTCTCCATTTCGGAGTTGGTATGACTTTGCAGTCGCTGATTGTGTGATACAGCGTGTTTTTTAACCACTTCTGTAACCATTTCAATTTGAAGGTCACGATGTAGATCGCTATTTCTTATATACCAAGGGGCATTTATTATTCCGCGAAGGACCTTGCTTTGGAATTTTTGGATGGGTTCACATAATGAAACCAAAAAAAAAAAAAATTATTTCGGTAGGTAAAAACCTAATTAAAAAATACGAGTACATACTAACAAAAAAGAGAATAAAATCCATATAATTGATATACCTTTGTTAATATTAGATCAGAAGATGCCATTTCAATCGCTCTGCAGCTTTAAGTTGAAATTCGTTATGAGCAGGGATAGGATTACGCTAACTTTGCCTTTGTGTAATTGTAAGTAGGTATCGACTTTATTCAAATCCGTTTCATGTCCTCCTGATTTCCAATACATTTTTTTTTTTTTAAAGTTTTTTTGCCTTTTTGCATCATATTTCGTTGTTATTAAGATCGAAAAAAAAACTTAAAAAAAAATACCAAAATCATTAGAGTGACTGATGTAGATAGGAAAATGTCGGTTCATATGGCACCCATTTTTAGTTTTCTCTCTTTTAAGATCGAGTTCGTAATTGATTGTAAATTCAGAAGTGAGACACGCTTGGCTTCCGATCTGGCTTGTTGTACGAGTATATTGTAGAAGTAGTTGTGCATTTGGACGTTGTTCATTTGGTTTGAAAACATCGTTACTACTTTGGTTGTTATGTTATTGTTGTTGTTGTTGTTGTTGTTGTTGTTGTTGCTGTTGTTGTTATTGTACTGAAATGGATTTGAATTATCAGTACAGTTGTAATTTTCTAGGCCGGCGTAAAGATTTCCTTATTGATTTTGTTATGTTGGCCGTTGGTAATGGTGGGTTATTCTTAGGCCTACTAAGATTTGATGGTGTTGGGATTAATTTTGGCAAAGGTGGGGGAATTGGTGTTGGTGCATGGTTGTTTGTTGAGACGGATGTTGGTGGTGTTGTTGAGACGGATGTTGGTGGTGTTAAAGGAGTAAGAATTGTCTTTATTTCTTCTTTGCACTGTGAATTCTGAGGAGATGGTAAGGATTGTATGGTATCATGGATTATGGGGTTCGAAATTCTAGGTAAATTGGTTCTATAGATTTCGCCGCTTGCCTTGTTTTCTTACATAATCTTCCGAGGATCACCCCCAAGATGCATAAAATGGCTATCGTGCTGGTTGATATCAACGCTATTGAAGATATTCTTTGTTGGGCCCTTTCCTTCTGATTGGCCTCAAATTTTTTCCAAGTCTGCCATGGCGTATGAATTTTCTTTAGTTATGTTGTTTGCTCCTACTCCTTTTAAAACCAATACTGTGTGATTTCCTGGCACGTTCTTTGCCAAAAAGTCTTCCTGTATGTCCAAGATCGTCGAAATTTTGTTCTGATGATGGATTGGAAAAAGGTGGATTTGCTGGAGTTCAATTGGTTCTAAGTTGAAAATTGGAGTGTTATTCGGATTACCAATGTTCCGTTCATAGGGTGTGTCTTTACCGTCAGTACTTTTATTAACATATTCATAAGCATTTCTCTATTGAGTACTGAGGGATTTGGGCAGGCCTATCTCTAGTAATTTAGACGGGGTCAAAAGTGCAGATGGTTTTGCTTTAAAAAGCTTACTATTTATATCATTGGTTGTTGTCTCCTTTGAACTTCTAGAATTTGTAGGGTAAGTGTGGCCAAAATGTCTTGCAGTTTGTGGTTTTGGTTAAGTGCGTTATCTATTTTGAATAAATAATTAATAGTTTCTGTAATGTTCTTCTGATTATTTTCCAAAATAAAGAATGGTTGTTGAATGTTTTCCAATGGATTTTTTAATTCATTCAACGTTTTTGCATCGTTTCCCAATTCCTCAATTCTGCTGTATAGTCGGTTCCCATCTTGATTTTCCATGACACCAAATAAGTAATGTAATCCATTTCCTATTCCATCGAATAATGATCTTCTAGAACGGTGTGGGTTTAATAATTCCTTTATGATATCCGTGTGTTGGCGGATCGTTGAAATAATGTGAAGGAGTATCGCAGTTTGACTGTCACAAATGTTGTTTTTTCTATAAGCTCTACAAACCGTTGACCAAGATTCTTCTGCTTGGTTAATAACAGAGTATACGTTTCTATATCTGATATTTTTATTTGTGTCATGGTATAATATTACTTTCCCTATATTTTTGAAAACTACTCCAGTGTTGTTAAGTTTTTGTATATTATGAGTTGTTAGTGTTCCGGTCGCCACTTTTATTAGAAGGGTTACTTCTAGAATCTAATGGTTGAAAAAGGAGGGGAGAAGAGAGAAAAGAGAAAAAAAATATAAGACTTATTTTTATTATTTTATATATAACTGTGTCTATCTTTAAGAGTATCTTCACACGTTTTTTCTTAATTAGAACCACACTGTTTGTTGGACAGATGACAGATGACAATCCAGTGAGGCCTCTGGGCTCACTTTAATTTTTTGGCATTTTGGACATCGTCGTATATACCTTGAGATGTCCCTGAACATATTAGGCCATCTATATTTCTTTCGAATACGTTTGTATGTATTTATTACACCTTGGTGACCACCGAAAGGTGAGTCGTGATAGTCTTTAAGTATGGTTCGTATGTCATCTGTGTTAGAGATTTTCTCTCGAACGTCTTTCAACCTGTTATTTGGAGTTGGACTATTTTGTTCTTCCTCTTCGTCATTTATTTTTAGTGGTTCTTCTGTCGGTTTGTGGGCGTTGTTTTTGTGTTTGCCTATGTTCTTGTCAGCGTTTTGTCTTGCGCGTTGTGCTCTTGTCACTGCTGAACATGTTGTATTCTTGTATGGTGGGTTTTGTGCTTCTTTTGTTCTTGTTTGTTCAGTTTCTGTCTCATCCCTTGGGATCCTACTTAACGCGTCTGCATTATTGTTCTTTCTTCCTGGCTTGTATTTCAGTGTACAGTCGTACTCAGATAGTTTATGATGAAATCTGATAAGTCTTGACGTGGGATCTCTTGTTCTAATATTACCTGTTAATGGTTCGTGGACCGTGTATATAGTAAATTGTCGGTAACATCGGTAGTTTTTAGTGGCCCAAACTATAGCTAGCATTTCCTTCTGACTAGTGGAGTAATTGCGTTCAGCTTTGTTTAGTGTACGGCTAGCGTACGCAATTGGTTTGTCTTTTCCTAACTTTCCTTGAGATAGGACCGCTCCTGTAGCTTCATCACTGGCATCTGTCGTAAGTATAACCGGTTCATTAAAATCAGGGTAAATCAGTAAAGGAGGGGATACTAGAAGATCTTTGATTTTCTGAAAGGCTTCTTGACATTTGTCTGTCCACTTGAATTTTACATCTTTTCGTGTTAAGTTGGTCAAAGGTCGAGCAATCCTCGAAAAATCTGGAATAAATTTTCTATAGTAATTGGCAAGACCTAGAAAAGATTGAGTTTGTTTAACTGTTCGAGGTACAGGAAAATTTTGTACAAATAGTTTTTCCGGGATCGGGGTGCGCTCCCTCTGCGGAATACTTATGTCCCAAATACACAACTTCTCGGCGGAGGAATTGACATTTCTCTACATTTAGCTTCAAATTATGTTCCCGCAGTCTGTCGAATACTAATTGCAATTTTCTATTATGGTCTTCTATATTTTTGCCATAAACGACAATGGCGTCCAGACCTTGAAAACCCGTTAAAATATAATTCATTAAGCGTTGAAACGTAGTTGAGTCCAAAAGGCATACGTTTAAATTCATAATGGCCGTAGGCCGTACTGAAAGCGGTCTTTGCTCTGTCTTTTGGGTCAACCAGAACTTAGTGGTACCCGCTAGCTAAGTCAAGGGTAGTAATATACCTAGCATGACCTTATTGGTCAAGAATATCCTCTATTCGGGGTAATGGGAAGGCATTCCCAACTGTACATTCGTTTAATTAACTACTAAAAGTGGCGAATTCCAAGGACTTTTGCTTGGTTGTACGATATCATTTTCGAGCATCTCGGCGAGCTGTTCGTTGATTATACCTCTTTGTTTTTCTGGTAGCCTGTACATTTTTGTATTAATGGGTGCCTGGTCTTGTTTGATCGGTATCTCATGTCGCATGCTCGTAGTGTGAGATAGTGTGTCTCCAGGTAAGAAAAATATGTCATTGTATTGTGTTCAAAGGTCCGTTATTGCACTTCTTTCCTCGTCGTTGAGAGTGTCATCTTTGTTTAATTGTATCTTTAAAGTTTCTATTGTGTTTCTATAGTCGGTGTCAGTTCTAGTATAATAGCATGATACTGTATTTGGATGGTACTCTTTGGAATTGCTATCTAGGTTTATAATTTCGTATTCATTCAAATTTGTGAGCTCTAGGCTAATGTATCTTAACTTAACATCTTGTTGAAGTGTGTACTCTAATACTAGCTTGTCCAGTTGGCAATAAACAATTTCCTAAGAATATCCCGTTTTCTATTTGTTTAGATAAACAGATCATGGGTTCTTCACATTTTACCGGAAGTTCTATTATTGTTTTTGTCCTGCAAGGTATTCTTAATTCCTGATCTAAAGTTAAACTAATGGTTTTTGTGTTTTTATTATTAGTAATGTTTTCTAGATTTAAGTTTTGCCCCTCTAGATACTCACTTCCCAGGTAGCTCCCAAAATATATGCAGTTTTGACTCAATAGAGTCTAACAATATAACAATAAATAAACTAGGTCTAGGTTAACCGCGCTTAAGAGCTTGAATGTTGATAGCTCACTTAGGGAGTTAATCAGCCTAATACTGAGAAGCAGAATAATTAGCTCAACATTAGATGAGGATCTGTTAGCAGAGGAACACCGCAAGGTGGAGTCCTATCGCCAATCTTATGGAACATCGTAATTAATGACCTATTAGTCAATCTAGAAGCGGATGGTTTCAAAGTTATTGTATATGCTGATGACGTTGCCATTGCAATTTCGGGAAAGCATCTTCAAATCATAACAGAATTAATGCAAACCGCTCTCAACAAACTACTTGAATGGACAGACAAATGTGGACTAGGTGTAGGTCCCCACAAAACTGAACTTGTCCTCTTTACAAGGAAATATAAAATTCCGAATATAGACCCTCCATCAACATATGGTATTCCACTTAACTTCTCAGATCACGTTAAATATCAGGGTCTAATCTTAGACAAAAAGTTGAGCTGGAAACCAAATATACAAGAAGGAGTCAGAAAGGCCACAGTGGCACTTTTCTCCTGTAAAAAAGCTATTGGAAACAAATGGGGCTTGTCGCCACATATCACCTACTGGCTATACACAGCGGTCATCAGACCGACACTCACTTATAGGGTGGCAGTATGGTGGACTACTTAAGATAAAATAACTTATCGTGATAAGCTAAGCAAAGTACAGAGATCGGCTTGCATGTGTATCAGCGGAGCTCTCCGCTCGACACCTTCCGCTGCTTTAGACATACTGCTTAACATCACACCCCTCGATATATACATTAAACAAGTGGCGGCGAACACAGCTATTCGTCTCAGAGCCATTTATCAATGGTCCAATAACTCTACTGGCCACACTATCAATTTGAACAAATTCGGATCAATCCCTAAACACTCCGACTACACCATACCTCAGCCGGTTTTTGAAAAAAAAAAATTCAAGTAACAATTCCAACAAGATCCACTTGGGAAGATATTGAATTCTTGAGAGATGAAGCAATTCACTTCTACACGGATGGCTCAAAAAACGAAGAGGGGGTAAGTGGCGGCGTGTACTCAGAACGACTAAACATTAGTCTCTCCTTCCGTCTCCCTGATCATTGTAGCGTGTTCCAAGCGGAAATCCTGGCGATAAGAGAAGTTTTATCTTAGCTCAAAGAAAACGTAATATCTACTTTGAATATCCGTATCTTCTCAGATAGCCAAACTGCCCCTAAATCATTAGGATCTGTTTCTACAAACTCCGTAACTACCCGAAACTGTCGATCGTCTCTAATGGAGATGGCAGAACAGTTCAACATTCACCTTTTCTGAGTGCCGGGACATAGAGATATTCTATGAAACTGCAAAGCCGATGAACTCGCCAGGATAGGAACTAGTACACCAATATCACCTAACAAGATGAATATTGGAACACCGATCGCTACATGTAAACTTATGGACAGGTATCACTACTTGTCTGGCGACAAAACAGATCTGGTCAACACAGGATCCGAAGCGATCGAAATGTTTCTTATCTCTGAGTAGATTGCATATTAGCTCCACAATTGGTGTTATTACTGGACACTGCCTCATAGGTAAACACGCCAATAGACTCGGTGTTTTTTCAAATGATTTCTGCAGAAGCTGCATGGACGAGGAGGAGGCAGAAACTATCCCACACCTTCTTTGCTCATGTCCTGCTCTTTCTCAAAGACGCAAAACACACTTAGGAAATTTTTTTTCAAAGATCCCAGTGACTTAAATAAAATCGACATCCACAGTCTCCATCGCTTTAATAAAAGCTCCAACTGGTTTAATTAACGAGGATTACCTCGCATTCTTTATGTGGTATCACAATGGGCCTATTCTGGCCTAAGTGTGTCAGCACTTTTTCTGACAGCCACCTTAACCTAACCTAACCTGCTTACAATTACACAAAGGCAAAGTAAGAGTAATCCTATCCCTGCTCATAACGAATTTCAACTTAAAGCTGCAGAGCGATTGAAATGGCATCTTCTGATCTAATATTAACAAAGGTATATCAATTATATGGATTTTATTCTCATTTTTGTTAGCATGTACTCGTATTTTTTAATTAGGTTTTTACCTACCGAAATAAATAATATTCAATGGAATTGCGAGTGCGCAATCTTTTAATTTGTTTTCAGCAGAAATCAATGTTGTTTCGTGTGAATTGATTATTGACTATAAAATCCGGGAATTCGTTGATTTACTTCCTGTATTAAACATATTTAAATCGAATCTTTTCAATTTTTGGGGACAGTCCTCTTCAGAACGAAGCAGCTTCAAGTACTCGTAGTCATCCCTGCACAGAACAAACAAATATATACAAAAACAAATATAATGATTCGCAATATTTTCATTGTTGTCATTTTGATAAGCATAAGCATAGCAATTGCTGCACCAATGGTAAATATATTTTGTCTTAATTGATAATAGAAAAATAATTTATATTTTTTTAAATAGAATAATGAATACTATCATCAATCAGACTATCAGCCAATTCATATATTTGATGTAAGTTATGTGTTATTTTACTGCAATTGGCGTCTGCTTACTGATCTTTAATTTGTATTTCTTTTTAGATTCGAACACCACCTCCTTTCTTTAATAAAGTGTGGTTAGAATCCCTTCCAACACCACTGCCATTACCAATTACATTTTAACTGATAAATTCTATAGATTAAATGTAAAAGAAACACTTTGTAGTAGATTACTCATCATCTTATTAAAAAATGGATCATAAACTCTGCGGTTGGCGAAAAAGGATGAACTTTCTTAGTCCCCAGAAACAGTTCCAACTTTGATATAATAAGTTTTTGTTTTAGTTTTAATTTATATCACTCAAAATGTAAACATTTTTGAAACTTATATAAACTTTAAACTTTAAACAATATTAATTTTTTTATTTTATTTTATTTGTCCAAATATATCTCGATATGATGACCTAAAAAGTTAATATCTTGAGTTCTATTAATCGCATCATAAAAATTAAACTCTGTGGACTTGAAAAAAATGTCAAAGCACTATTTTCCGTTTCTAGAAAATGAAATAAGGTGCATGGGGCTCTAACAAAAAATCTGAAAACCGCTGTTTTCAACCCCCTCGTGACCAGTAGGTGGACTTGTAATGTAGACTGGTCGCCAGAGTCAAACAAATTTTTCATAATGCAAAAATATATCTACTAAATGAAAAATTTTATGATTGGAAATGGAGCAGGGAGTAGCTCTACTATTCAGTGGGCATTTTGAAAAATTCCTAGTACGCAGATCGAGTTAAAATTTCGATAAAATTTCGCTCCCATACAAAATTCTCTCCAAAATTAAGCCAAGCTAAAATTTTGCCAAGCATTTTAGTCGAGAGGTATACGCAGCTCCAGCACCGCATTCGCGTTGGTTTAGGAGAGCCTTAGTTCTTGAGCTAAAGTGTGGCAGGTTATTTTATTTGTGAGATTTACGTAAGCTTTACATTTTGAAAATGAAAATTAAGAACGAAAATATTCATGGACAAATGATTTATCAATGCCGAAGAGAAAAATCTATTTTAGTTGATTATTTTCACTTTGAAATTGTTCTTTTCAGAGAACATCTGTTTTTTGTGATGTATTCTCCACAAAAATCTTATGTCAAAATTTAGCTAGGATTTTAGCTGGTGTTTGAAGAGAAAAGTGGGAGCGAACTTTTAGCTCGATCTGCGTACTAGGCTTAACCTAAATACATAAACAGCGTCACACTGTATAAAAAGTTGGAAGGATATTTTAAGGAAAATCCAAATTTCTTTTTTTTTATTCTGAACGTTTTTTGTAGAGTTTATACATTAAAGCAGCTGAAAAATTAACGTTTAATCACCTGAAATGCTCTATATATTTTAACAGCTGTTTTCTGAACTCAATCACTTCAATTTTGTTTCCACATTTCCTTGGGATTTGATAAATCATTTTTCTCGAATATTTCACGTTATCGACTTTCATTTTAACAAAATTTCAAAATCTCATGAATCAATTAAGATCTATGCTCGAGAATAATGTGTGGCAACTAATTACGAGTATTTCGTGTAACAGAATTAGTGTAAATGCTGTACAGTTGGAAACGAAAATTTAATATTTTAGCTGCAGTTGCTTGCTGCTCGACTAAAATACTTGCCATAATTTTGGAGAGAATTATGTATGTGATCGAAATCTTAGCGCGATCCAAAGATATTGGTTAAAAGATGTTTTTTTGAAAATGGTCATTGAAATAACCATTTACAGCTAAGCCATTTTGTTGTAATCATAAATATTTAATGAATATATTATCGATACATCAATGTTTTATTTCATAGAAAAAAAAGTGGTTAAAATCGCATCGTGTTAAGGAGGCCTATTAAATCATACAAATATCTTCAAGCCACACAAATAACCAAACCAGCTTTAGATTCAATTTTGAGGACACAAAATAAACAAAAATTATGTGATTGGGTTGCTCGCCAAAATTTCATGCAAACTATCAATATGAAAGATTTTTTGATACCAAAAACACAGTTTTTACAGTTATAAGTCAAAAAAGTTTTTTGGGCCCAAGCACGTATGAAAGATATGAACAGATGAGCTAAGGAAAAAAATATGTTTACTCTTGTGATCAAATTCAATTCATTCGCTAAACACAATAGCATGCTTTACTGAAAATTTAACCTAAAAAGGAATTTCCAAGGCAAATGGAAACATTTTTCGCTCAATGCAGAACCTATCGGAATTTTGGTTTTTCAATTTCAAGAAAAAAAAAATAAAGATGAAAATATCAGATGTTGTTCTTCAGAGCTCTTCAATTGTATTTTAAATGTAAATTTTCTGAACTAACGTCGTTTGTTTCGCCCAATGCTCTGAGCGCTTAGACAAAAATGTTGCGTTTTTCAACTACCTACCTTGCTTTTTCGTGCAATTCTCTTGACTCTTGAAAAATACAACTTAGGAAATACAACGAGAAAAATAGACAAAAAGGGTAAGAACCTAAAATTATTGAATATTCCCTTTTTTTTCAGAAGATTAAAGGAACCCCATGTTCCTAAAAACCTCCAAATAAGCCCTTTGGGCTGGAAAGTCTGGGCCTCCACCGGCCGGATAAAAAAAGGGGAATTCCCTCTCCCCTACTCATATTCATAGTATGAGTAGTTTTATCCCCCAGGTTTTGCCGAATGCCCCGTCCCAATTCAAAAAGTTTATATAACAGTTTGGCGCAGCCGGTGGGATGGTGATGAGATCAGAGATTAACCAAACCATGAAAACTGAAGATTTCTCTGGCTTCAGTAACACCATCTATCGAACTAAAAAAAATATATATGGAATGTAGTTTTTGTTTCTTATATCCGTTCTAAGGATATAAGGATATTGGACTATTACTGAATCCCTAAATATTTTCTGGTGCAAATTATATAAGCTTGATAGAAGCGATGTACCAATGTTTCTTTAATCTCTCTATAATGCTCTTATGAAGTAACCAAGATACTTACACTTCAATAGTCATCCCATCATCCCATAAGATTATTATACAATCTTTATGTTAGTCTTTATTTCTATATTGCTTGTATTAGTGAATATGGTGACGCAAAGCTAACATCAACCATTCTATAATTTATATTCAATTTAGCACCTGAGCACATATATTTCTTATTGTTGACAATGTTTAAGGTTGGTATTACTTAATTATTTAGTCTATAATATCTCTATTTATTAAATTAAAAATATGTGTTTGCTATAGCCATACTAATCTATTATTTTATATTTTTCTTGAAGAAAGTTTTTTCTTATTAATGCTTCTTGTCTCATACGAGGCAATTCTAGATAAAAGTGATTCCAATTTAATGCATTTAACTGTATATCAGAGATTTATGGAGCGGTTAGCGAGTAAGACAATTGGTTCAGAGGGAACTTCTTTTAAACTGTTATAATTAACTCCACAAAGATACAATAGGAGTGCAAAAATGTCGCCTTTTTCACTCAATGGAGTCTTATGCAATGTTTATATGCATAGGTTGAATGAAAACGAAAAGCATCTATGGAGCAATATAGAAGCGAAATTGTTAGTTGGGTATGCACTGTAATAAAAAAAAAGAATATTTTTTTTGCTTTGTTTCTAAATGGTTTCAATTATATTCTTTGAGTTTGTTACAGCCATATTATTCAATTGTTATATCCAGATTTGAAATTGAATCCGGATGTGTTTCACTTAATCGATCTTTGTTGTTTTGCGTGCTCTTGTGCCAGATTAATGCATTTGGATTGAGAGATCATTCTAGATCATTCTAAAGTTAGTTTTCACTCCTGGCAACTTCTTGCGGTAGTATGACTCCATTACCATAGTTTATGGCGACGAGGTCTACCGACACGGAAGTCCAAGAATTGCTCGATGAATTACAGCAACTACAAAGGGAGAAGGTAGATCAAATTCAGGAGATAAAATACTTCAACACAACCTTACTCAGTGAGTTAAAATCGCTAGTGGTAAAGGAGGTGTATCGATTGAAATACGATCAACTAAGTGTCCAGTGGGGTCAGTTCTGGAGGCTCGAGACTACCGACGCTTTCTTAGCTATTTACATTGAGGCAGTAAAAAATCAGCAGGAACAGCGAGAAAAACAAATCGCAGATCTTAAGAGTGAAATTAGAAATCAAAGAAAAGTTCAAGCCCAATTGAAAACAAATCAACACGAGGCAGAACTAACAAACCTTCAAGCTGAAGAAACAATAGCTAAGTTAGAAAGACTGTTATTCACCCTACAAACAGAAAAACAACAGGTTGAAGAAGACTACAACTCATACAAGATTAAAGGAAATGACTTAATCCGCCAAGGTGATAAGTTCAAGAAACTCGAAGCGATCTATATCGACCAAATGAAATTCTCGAAAGGAGAAATTAGGAAATTAAGAGAAAGGGTAAACACCCCATCCAAAAACAAACCCTTATTTATGCCCCTCTCAAAAGAAATTCAAGAAACATTATCACCCAGTAAAAAACCACTTTTCAACACCGAAACCAAAACTACCGAACAGAACTCCCTTGAAACCACTGAGCAATCATCAACCGAAACTCATTAGGATTTGAGAAACTTCTTAAACTGTCCCATGGGATCCCCGAGTTCTCAGGTTGCCCAAAAGCTACAAACCTTCCTCGCCTGTATCCGGCCGATTGTGGAATATATCCAAACAGAAGATGAAACACTCTTCGTAAAAATTCTTAACACTAGACTGCGTCACAACTACGAGCAACTGGGCCAATACCTTTTTACTCTAAGCAAAAAAAGTTTCGAGGAACTTGTCAAAATCACCTTTGGCATGGAAAGGGTAGAAACAACGCCACTTACGCAAGCTTTTTGCAACCTCACTCAGACAGGAGGATCCACTTATGCGGTTACGCAGCCAGTAAACAGCGTTGGCCAAAACATTTCCCAAGAAATAAACAATTCTGCAAAAGCAAGGATAACCTGTAGTTTCTGCTCCCATCTTTCAATAGAAGAAATCTTCAAAATGAATATGGTAGGGACAAAACCCAAACATTCAAGAGGGGAGACTCACAAAGTGGATTCCAACCTCAGAGAAGTCAAGATCAAAACAGATCGAACCCATTTAGGAATGATAATGCCCAAAATAGACCTGGGATAGATAATGAAAGCAGGGTGTTCCATATGGAAACGTTATGTAATTGGTGTGGCAGAAACACACACACGATCAATGAATGCACATTCAAAAGTAAGTGGGAGAGTACCCAGTCGGGAAACTCCAATTAGTCGACCGAAAGATCCCCGGCTCGACTCTAAATAGTATTAAGGAAAATTCAGGGCAATCCCAAAGTAAGTGCCAAGAGCCAAAAAATCTAATCCTGCCACGGACTCAGAACGACTTATATTAAACAAAAAGATAACATTACCTTCAATAGAAATAGGAATAGGAATCAGAAGAACCAAAACAACACGTTTATTGGTAGACACCGCCACACCAGCTCAGAGGTAAGTCTCCTTAAAAAGGGAGCACTAGAAGGTAAAACATATATAAACACTAAAAAGAAGCTAACCATTAACACACCTTGTGGCCTCGGCTATACATTAGGAGAATGTATAGGAACAATTGAAATACCAACACTACCCACATGTGAATTTCAAGTTATAGAAAATGACCTAGCCATCCCAGGTGATGGAATTCTAGGGTATAATTTCATGGGGAAATACTGTAAAGTAGATGGCCCTAACAAATTATTAACGTTTTCGCAAACACACGAAAGTAACAGGTAAACAGGTAGAAGAAGTATACAGTGTCCCATTGTTAGAATCCGATATAACCGAAAAGAATAGGTTGTCCATTTCGCTCAATGGAAGTTGTTAAGTTGTCTTACGAGGGCTCACTCGCAAGTGAATAACTCAAAATATATACAACAGCCAACTGTTCAAGGGTCACCGAAATAAAATTTAGCCCATCTACTCATTGGGCACATGTATCTGCCGCTTAATCCGATTCAGCAAGTCAGCACCTGGCAATGTCACTGAACCATCCCTGGTTAAAACTTCAATCACTTACCTGTCAAACGTCAAACCTTCGAGACAAAAAAAACATTAACTTCTTAAAACCCTAAAAGTCTGTGTCGTGTTTTATTTCATTTATTTTCGGGAATTTTATAACTTAAAATTAAAACTAAATTTAATGCTATACAGCAAAATCAGCCAACTTTGAAAAGAACTCAATCGAGGATGATTGTATTTTGCGGCCTAGACGAAGATTCTTAGAGTTTATTTTCAAAAGATTTAGGTTATTTGAACACAACGAATTCCTTACAAGTCTCTTTATCTCATAAATCGCCTCGAAAAGTGGAACAAAGAGACGTTGGACAAAGCAAGGTTGTGACTGACGAAAATGTTGAACTGCAGAAATTATCATCGGCCCAAGGCACTGATAAGCATAGAAAACATAAAATCAGGCAAGGAAACAAGTCTTTAGAGGTAACAAACCATAAAAAAAGCCAAAAAGCCTTCATGGAATGGAAATAACTTCGCTCAAATAGATAAAGAATTTAAGCAAATGATAAAAATTAATATATCAGACAGTGAAAATAAAAGCATTGGCCAATCGGTAAGAATCGGTACCAAGTAGTGTGGGACTCTTACCGCACTAAAACCACCGGTGAATCAGGACCAATCTATGAAAGATCGACAAATGATTTTTCTTTCTTAATTTATCAGTCGCATTGTGGGAAGTTTAAGTTATAACACTTTCCATAGCTTTTAGACCATCAGCTCATGAGGCTTGGTTCTTCTTAATCTTCGAACATTGTCTCGTACATTTAAGACGGTCTCCATTTCGGAGTTGGTATGACTTTGCAGTCGCTGATTGTGTGATACAGCGTGTTTTTTAACCACTTCTGTAACCATTTCAATTTGAAGGTCACGATGTAGATCGCTATTTCTTATATACCAAGGGGCATTTATTATTCCGCGAAGGACCTTGCTTTGGAATTTTTGGATGGGTTCACATAATGAAACCAAAAAAAAAAAAAAAAATTATTTCGGTAGGTAAAAACCTAATTAAAAAATACGAGTACATACTAACAAAAAAGAGAATAAAATCCATATAATTGATATAACTTTGTTAATATTAGATCAGAAGATGCCATTTCAATCGCTCTGCAGCTTTAAGTTGAAATTCGTTATGAGCAGGGATAGGATAACGCTTACTTTGCCTTTGTACAAATCCGTTTCATGTCCTCCTGATTTCCAATAAATTTTTTTTTTAAGTTTTCTTGCCTTTTTGCATCATATTTCGTTGTTATTAAGATCGAAAAAAAAACTTTAAAAAAATACCAAAATCATTAAAGTGACTGATGTAGATAGGAAAATGTCGGTTCATATGGCACCCATTTTTAGTTTTCCGTGGAACACAAGAAGAAAAAATGGTGATTACGTTTTGAGTAATTAATTTTAAGAAAACAAAAATAGGTTGATTACGAACGCTTTTATATAGAAAAACACATTAAACAAAAAATAAAATAAATTAAAAAAAAGACATGTAAGAAAATGGCAGGTGATGATATGGCACTTGCTACAGGGTGATATGGAACTTTACTTTTCGTATGGATTTTTGTCACACTCAAAGCAGAATTATGTCAAATGCAATGAGAAAAGTCAAATAATACGAGTACACTTGTTTGACTCGAATATTTAGAAAAACAGTCCTGGAAAAGTCAATGAAAAATTAACCCAATGTAATAGTGGGTGAAATGAAACCCTTGCAGTGAATCGGGTTGTTCAATAAGAGCGCTACAAAAGTTTTTTTAAATAAAACAAAAATGGTTTTGGATATCAATGAAATTCATTATTCCTTTGAGAGTACGTTTGATGCCATTATGTATGGAATTCGAGTTCTTTTGCATGGCCACCACGGGCACGCTTGCAGAAGTCCAGACGCTGAACCCAATTTTCGACGGTTTTCAAGCATAAATCGGCCGATCCTGCTGCAATTTCACGTTCGATATTCATACGAAGTTCTTCAATCGTCGCTGGCTTGTTGGCATAGACCATTGACTTGACGTAGCTCCACAGGAAATCGTCTAACGGCGTCAAATCGCACGACTGAGGTGGCCAAGTGACTGGACCATTTCGTGAGATAACACGTTCTCCAAACTTAGTTTCCAATAAATTGATTGTGACATTCGATGTTTGGCTTGTGGCGCGCGCCGTCCTGTTGTCCATATCATCCAATTGGGGCCAAAAATATTCGGTTATCATTGAACGGTAGCGATCCCATTCACAGTAACGTCTTGATCATCACGGAAGAAGTATGGCCCAATGACGCCACTGGCCCATAAACCACACCACACCATAATTTTTTTTGGATGCAATGATGACTCATGGAGTACGTGTGGGTTGCTGCCTGACCAATACCGCATATTTTTTTTATTGACGAAGCCATTCAGCCAGAAATGAGCCTCATCGCTGAAGATCATTTTTCGATGAAAATCCGAATCATTTTCAAGTTGTTGCTCAGCTCAATTCACGAACATACCAAGCTTCTGGTATTCAAGCGGCTCCAGTTCTTGCATCAATTTAATCTTGTAAGGATGTAGGCCAAGATCTTTTCGCAAAATTCGCCACAAAAATCCCCAACGCTTGAGAACGACGTGTGAGAGACACATTTGGGCTTTCTGCAACTGAAGTCTCAGCGGCAGCAATATTCTCCACACTACGGGCAATTGTTGATCTGCTAGGACGATTATGACGACCATAAATTGGACGTAGCGCTCTTAACGTTGAGGCCACTGACTCCGAATTTCGGTTGTAAACTTTAATAATGTCGACTCGTTGTTGGCTCGTACATCTTTCCATCATGAAATGGCAAACCTTACTGAAGAGAAATGTCAAAAGAGCGGCAAGAAATATGGCGTCGTTTGCTGTCCCTGTCGCTCTACTTTTGTAGCGTCCCTCTTGAAAAACCCTTTCTATACTCTCTCTCTTTTGATATGGCCACTGTTTATCCAAATTACTCAAACAAAATAAGGATGCTAAGTTATCGAAAGTGAATCACTTTTTGTTTGACTTGATATAATTTAAAACTATTGCCTTAAACTTCGAGCAGTTTAAAGGTGCTTGAAACTTTGTTTATTAACTAAATTAATTTATTTTAATTTTTTTTCATAACTGGTTCACTGTACTGGTACAGGGGGTGGTAACAGTGAACCATTGCGCGTTACGCAGTGAACCATTGATACAAAATGATCAAAAAATGTCAAAAATATAGAATGCAAACCGTTAATTAAAAAAAAGAAATTTTATTATTTTCACGAGGGGTCACGAGCAGTGGCGGATCCAGGTCGGCGCCAAGCCGATTTGTTAAATTAATTTAACAGCTAAACAAAATACATTACGATGTTTCGATTTTGTATTCATTTTTGAACCGATCATTTTTTAAGACACTTGATGAAACAGAATGATTATCTTTTAAATCATTTATTCCAGATAAGAATGGGACAAACATGGTTGGGGCTAAAAATGTGTTTTTAAAAGCCCTTAGAAAATTGTACTATTAATGCAAGGTTGAGGCTCACAAATTTGCTTTGGTTTGTACTAGCCCTAAGAGGGCTGAGATGAGACTAAGCTATTTGAATGTACATGTATGTAGGCTCTATTTATTCCGAGCCTTGAAAGAAGGACTAAAAATAAAAATTGGGGCTAAGAAACGTATGTCTAAAATGTGTTTTTCAAGCCCTAAGGGAATTGAAAAATAAAATGAAAAAGGGGCTAGCAAATATGCATGTTGGCAAGAGGTGATATGGAATTATAAAAAAAACGAGGCTGGGGTTAAATAATCTTCATAACTTAAAATCTGTTGTTTTCCCAAGCTTCGAGGAAATTAGACAAAAGAACTACGTTGGCTCTTTACAATTAACAAATTCCTGAGTTGTATTTTTCAAGCCCCTAAAGCTTAGAGTCAAGAGAATTGCACGAAAAAGCAAGGCAGGTAGTTGAAAAAACGCAACATTTTTGTTTAAGCGCAACAACAACAACATCTGATATTTTCATCTTTATTTTTTTTTTTTTCTTGAAATTGAAAAACCAAAATTCCGATAGGTTCTGCATTGAGCGAAAAATGTTTCCATTTGCCTTGGAAATTCCTTTTTAGGTTAAATTTTCAGAATTGTGTTTAGCGAATGAATTGAATTTGATCACAAGAGTAAACATATTTTTTTCCTTAGCTCATCTGTTCATATCTTTCATACGTGCTTGGGCCCAAAAAACTTTTTTGACTTATAACTGTAAAAACTGTGTTTTTGGTATCAAAAAATCTTTCATATTGATAGTTTGCATGAAATTTTGGCGAGCAACCCAATCACATAATTTTTGTTTATTAAAATCAGTGTCCTCAAAATTGAATCTAAAGCTGGTTTGGTTATTTGTGTGGCTTGAAGATATTTGTATGATTTAATAGGCCTCCTTAACACGATGCGATTTTAACCACTTTTTTTTCTATGAAATAAAACATTGATGTATCGATAATATATTCATTAAATATTTATGATTACAACAAAATGGCTTAGCTGTAAATGGTTATTTCAATCACCATTTTCAAAAAAACACCTTTTAACCAATATCTTTGGATCGCGCTAAGATTTCGATCACATACATAATTCTCTCCAAAATTATGGCAATAAATTTTGGTTTCCAACTGTACAGCATTTACACTAATTCTGTTACACGAAATAATTAGTTGCCACACATTATTCTCGAGCATAGATCTTAATTGATTCAAGAGATTTTGAAATTTTGTTAAAATGAAAGTCGATAACGTGAAATATTCGAGTAAAATGATTTATCAAATCCAAAGGAAATATGGAAACAAAATTGAAGTGATTGAGTTCGGATGTCAACGAGTGCACACTAGCTTTTGTATACCTCTCCGTTTAAACATTTATCCACATAATTAAAATTAAAAAATCTTATATTTATTTAATTATATACAGAGTTGTAGTTTTCGATTTGCTGCTTTCAAATAAATCAATAATAATTAATTTGTGTACTTACCTATTTCGTATTTGTGATAAAATATAGTTGGCAAAACAACATAACCACAATGTCAAACACAAATACTTCCGATGGAGTAACCACGAGATCAAAGTTAATTGAAAGTGATGTGTCGGAAACTATGCAAAGTATCCAAAAATCACTTATAAAGCTTATTGAAAAGAAATTCAAAGATATGGAAAAAGTTTTAACTAAAAAATTCGAAAATAGCATGGTTAATTTGGAAGTTGAGGTTAAGAAGTTGTCCGAGAAAAATGATTCCCTGATTCAAGAAGTAAACAAATTATCTGCCAAAAATAATTCAATGGAAGAAGACCTTCAATGGAACTCGAGAAAAAATTACCTGTCTGATGTTATTATTTCTGGGATTCCATTTAAACAAAACGAAAATCTATTCGAGCTTTTTAATCAAATTTGTAATCAAATTGGATGTCTAGATATCAAACCAATGCATATTTTTCGAGTGCACTCAAAACAAAAGCAAAACAAAACTCAATCAAATTCACCAGTGATCATAGCTAAGCTAGCAAATTCGAGTATATATGACCGGAGAACACTTATGAAATCACTGTACACGATCATCAAAACCAACAACAAACAACTTATTTTATCAAACATTGGCTTTTCGCAGTCCTCAGCGTTCTTTATATCAGAGAGCCTTTCACGACATAATAAAAAAATTATTTAATTATGCTTACTCTCTAAAAAAAAAAACAAAAAAACTGGCGGGTGTGATCACTATGGGCGGATTAGTGTATATTAAAGGTATGGGAAAAAAAGTTAACAAAATGGTTAACACGATTGAGGAGATGATGAAGCTGGCAGAAGAAGCGGATGAAGGTGATACCAGCAGCGTTGATCACATCTCACTTGAAGGTGTACAAGACAAAAAACAGGAAAATCATTCTATGGAAGCTGAAGCAACGGATTAATTTAGAAATAGTATTATTTTTATCATTATTATTACTTTATAAATTTTGTTTTTCTATATTTCAAATTAATTCTATTACTTGCTTATTATTACTCTATAAATTTTTCATTTTCATATTTCCAATAATTTTTTTTTCTATTTTAAAGCTAAGTTTTTTTTCAACATTCTTCTTTGCTTCTTTTTCCTCTTTTTTCTTTCTTTCCAGATCTAGAAAAATGCTAAACTTGTGGTTCATACTACGAGTATTATTTTTTTTTGATTCTTTTGAATTTTGCTTTAATTTTTTATGTTGAATTCTCATAGGATAAGTCGAATGGACGATTATAATTCTTGTAGACTGATGGTTAATGTTCTTTCTAATCAATATTCTGGGTTTAAAGTGTGCCACATTAATGCCCAGAGTATACATGCGCATATAGATGAGATAAAAGACTTATTTTGTAATGGTCCAGTTGATGCCTTGTGCATATCTGAAACCTGGTTGAAACCAGAGGTCCCTAATACACTTATTGACATTCCTGGATATACTATCTATCGAAACGACAGGTTGTTGAGAAGGGGTGGTGGAGTTGCAGTTTACTGCAAAGATTCTTATTCGTGTCGCATCGTTAGCACCTCGCAGGAATTTTTGGAAGTCTTTGATAATGTCAGTAAATGACTTTTAGCATGTGTTTATAATCCTCACAAACTATTTCCCTTAGATTCATTGTTTTCTAAGTTGATAGAATTCAGTGCTGATTTTGTTGACATTATACGAGTAGTATGTGGTGATTTTAATAAGGACTTGCATGATGATAGTGCTATGTGTGGTCTTCAAGTAGTTAACACAACCTTCGCAGCCCACTTTCGTCCAAATTGTGTCCCCAGTTTGCTTGATATTTTTCTGACAGCGAATCTTGGGAAAGTCTTAGATATTATTTGATCAGTTAAGTTTGCCTGGAGTGCCATCATATCACGATCTGATCTTTCTGACATATGACATTTGTTTTAATGAACTCCCAGTTCCTGAATGTTTCAGCTATAGGGACTATACAAATATTTGTATGAATGAGCTTATTCATGATTGTGTGACTTTACCTTGGAACTTATGTTGGAGTTAACCTAATGTGGATGACAAAGTTGAAATATTCGAATCTCTTGTTTTAACATTACTTGAAAATCATGTCCCAATAAAAAAAGTTACCTCAATTGATTCTCGTGTTAGTTGGTTCAGCAACGTTATAAAAAGGCTTATTAAAGATAGGAGTTATTCACGCTGGAGAAGATACAAAAGTGATATAAATTTGAAAGCTTTCAAAATGGCTAGAAATACTGTTGTTTATCAAGTAAAAAGAGCAAATGCACAATATTACTATTCAAAACTCAATGTTAATCTTCCTAGTAGAAGTTTGTGGAAAAATATTAAAAGATGTGGTATTCAGAGTAAATCTAATAAAAACGTTTGCATGGTTGATCCTAATCATATCAACAACTATTTACTATCACATGGTTCCTCCTCTCAAGGTGACATGAGTCAATCAAAAACAGGTGTTCCACAAGGATCGATTTTGGGACCCTTATTTAATTTCATTATTTATAAATGATTTGCCCAAAGTCTGCAAAAGCGTGTCGATGCATATTTTTGCAGATGATGCTCAGATATACCGTTCCTGTGGAAGTGGCCTTTCTGAAGACTGTGTATTCCGAATTAACGAAGATTTGCAGGAAATCGCTAATTGGGCTTAATCTAATAAACTTATCCTTAACCCAAATAAGACAAAAAGTATAGTCTTTTCCAAGCATAAAATCGATACCTCGTACTTGCCTCCCATTTCCCTATCTTCTAAAATAATACCATATCTAGACACAGCTAAAAGCCTAGGAATATATTTAAATTCTCAACTATCTGGTGCTGATAACGTGAATTACATTACGAAATCGATTTATGGCGGTGTGAGGCAGCTTAATGTCGCATCTAAGTTTACACCTCAAGCCACTAGGATGAGACTTGCCAAAACCTTATTATTACCAATAATTAACTATAGCGCAGCAGTCTTCAGTTGTCTTGATTCAGTTTCAAGTAGCTTATAACACAATTGTGCGATATGTGTTTGCCTTGCGACGATTTGACCATCTTTATTTAGTAAGTAAATAACGGGGCTTTCACTTAAAGAGTTTTTAAACTGTAGAAGTTGTATTTTACTTTTCAATGTAATCAGGAATAAAGAACCAGAGTATCTCTACGAAAAGATTAACTTTGCTGCATCTAGTAGAACAAGTAATATCATCGTACCAAATTATAACTACTTAGAAAGCAAGAGATTATTTTTCTTTCATTCGCTTAAGCTATGGAACTCTTTACCGTTTTCGATCCGAAATTGCAGGACCCAACAAAGTTTTAGAAAATCAATGTATGAATATGTTAAGACCAGCAATAATAATAGCTTTTTTTCATAGGAAAGCTCTAGCTCTTCGCTTCTTCATTCTATATTTCTAATATATATTTTTTTTTTCTTACTCCTTCTTTCTAACTTCTTTATCCTGTCCTGCTTTTATCTTTCTCTTTTAGGTATCCTTTTTTAATTAATTTGTGATTTTAAATCAATTATTTTGTATGCTATGAATTAAAATTAAATTGTAATAAACAATGTTGACCTTTGAATTAAAATATAAAATTAAGTACTCGTAATAAGAATCAGATTCTTTTTGTACTACCTCATTTTGAATTAAATAAAAATAAAAATAAATAAATAAAACAGCTGTTAAAATATATAGAGCATTTCAGGTGATTAAACGTTAATTTTTCAGCTGCTTTAATGTATAATCTCTACAAAAAACGTTCAGAATAAAAATAAAGAAATTTGGATATTCCTTAAACTTTTTATACAGTGTGACGCTGTTTATGTATTTAGGTTAAGCCTAATACGCAGATCGAGCTAAAAGTTCGCTCCCACTTTTCTCTTCAAACACCAGCTAAAATCCTAGCTAAATTTTGACATAAGATTTTTGTGGAGAATACATCACAAAAAACAGATGTTCTCTGAAAAGAACAATTTCAAAGTGAAAATAATCAACTAAAATAGATTTTTTTTTCGGCATTGATAAATCATTTGGCCATGAATATTTTCGTTCTTAATTTTCATTTTCAAAATGTAAAGCTTACGTAAATCTCACAAATAAAATAACCTGACACACTTTCACACAGCCACAGCTCAAGAATTAAGGCTCTCCCAAACCAACACGAATGCGGAGCTGGAGCTGCGTATACCTATCGACTAAAATGCTTGGCTAAATTTTAGCTTGGCTTAGTTTTGGAGAGAATTTTGTATGGGAGCGAAATTTTAGCGAAATTTTATCGAAATTTTAACTCGATCTGCGTACTAGGAATTTTTCAAATGGCCACTGAATAGTAGAGCTACTCCCTGCTCCATTTCCAATCATAAAATTTTTCATTTAGTAGATATATTTTTGCATTATGAAAAATTTGTTTGACTCTGGCGACCAGTCTACATTACAAGTCCACCTACTGGTCACGAGGGGGTTGAAAACAGCGGTTTTCAGATTTTTTGTTAGAGCCCCATGCACCTTATTTCATTTTCTAGAAACGGAAAATAGTGCTTTGACATTTTTTTTTAAGTCCACAGAGTTTAATTTTTATGATGCGATTAATAGAACTCAAGATACTAACTTTTTAGGTCATCATATCGAGATATATTTGGACAAATAAAATAAAATAAAAAAATTAATATTGTTTAAAGTTTAAAGTTTATATAAGTTTCAAAAATGTTTACATTTTGAGTGATATAAATTAAAACTAAAACAAAAACTTATTATATCAAAATTGGAACTGTTTCTGGGGACTAAGAAAGTTCATCCTTTTTCGCCAACCGCAGAGTTTATGATCCATTTCTTAATAAGATGATGAGTAATCTACTACAAAGCGTTTATTTTACATTTAATCTATAGAATTTATCAGTTAAAATTTAATTGGTATTAGCATTGGTATTGGAATGGAGTTGAGCAAAATTTGACCAGTGCGAAGAATAGCTATTGGAATCTAAAAAGAAATACAAATTAAAAATCAGTAAGCAGACGCCAATTGCAGTAAAATAACACATAACTTACATCTAATAGACGAACTGACTGATGGCCTGATTGATGATAGTTTTCATTATTCTATTTAAAAAAATATAAATTATTTTTCTATTATCAATTAAGACAAAATATATTTACCATTGGTGCAGCAATTGCTATGCTTATGCTTATCAAAATGACAACAATGAAAATATTGCGAATCATTGTATTTGTTTTTGTATATATTTGTTTGTTCTGTGCAGTGATGACTACTTGAAGCTGCTTCGTTCTGAAGAGGACTGTCCCCAAAAATTGAAAAGATTCGATTTAAATATGTTTAATACAGGAAGTAAATCAACGAATTCTCGGATTTTATAGTCAATAATCAATTCACACGAAACAACATTGATTTCTGCTGAAAACAAATTAAAAGATTGCGCACTCGCAATTCCATTGAATATTATTTATTTCGGTAGGTAAAAACCTAATTAAAAAATACGAGTACATGCTAACAAAAATGAGAATAAAATCCATATAATTGATATACCTTTGTTAATATTAGATCAGAAGATGCCATTTCAATCGCTCTGCAGCTTTAAGTTGAAATTCGTTATGAGCGAGATAGGATTTTGCCTCTTTGCATCATATTTCGTTGTTATTAAGATAGAAAAAAAAACTTAAAAAAAAATACCAAAATCATTAGAGTGAATGATGTAGATAGTAAAAGTGGGTTCATATGGCACACATTTTTAGTTTTCCGTGGAACACAAGGAGTAAAAATGGTGATTACGTTTTGAGTAATTAATTTTAAGAAAACAAAAATAGGTTGATTAGAAACGATAGAAAAACACATTAAAAAAAATATAAATAAATTTAAAAAAAGACATGTCAGGTAATGGCGGGTGATGATCTGGCACTTGCTACATCAGGGTGATATGGAACTTTACTTTTCGCATGGATTTTTGTCACACTCAAAGCAGTATTATTACAAATGTAATGAGAAAGAGAGCTTGTAAGTGTTGTGGGGTACGCACGTGTCAAGCAAAGTGTGCATTAAGTTTAAACTTTAATTCCCATACATAGTCTATTTTTTCTTTATAAAAACTATATCAAATCAAATAATCAATCATGAGTTGTATCTGTGGTGAAAAAATTCAAAGAGGTGATAGCAAGATTAATTGTTGTGACTGTAAAAAGATTTTTCATGGTGTTTGCGTTAACTTGCTTCCAGCTGACATTGAATATTTAAGAAAAGACAAAGCTGCGTGGAGATGTCCGCTCTGCACCTCACTCCGCAGATCCTCCATTGTAGAAAACATTACTCTCTCTTCCCACCATAATAACCAAACTGAGAATCAATTCGTGAATAATTAAGAACAATCACCAAAAGCTGAAATTTCCAATGAAACCATTTATAATGAACTTATTGAATTGAAGAAAATAAACCAAGACTTTATGAATTTAATTAGCAATCTTCAAACTGAAAATCATAGAGTACCTATTATCTAGAGTCGCGACTCGTACCCCTTTTGCCTAAAACACCCGCAAATTTTATTTGAGCACATTAAGAGAAAACTCTCTTAAATTCCCTGTCCGTGAATACGTGTGATAGCTCTAAATGTGGCGTTTTCAATTTTTTTCAATTCAATTTGTTGTTGTTTTCAGTCTAATGACCAAAATTCCATTAAGTTATCATTGTATTGGTGAGGTTCCATTTAAAATGCATTGGGCAGCTAACACATGCTCAGCCATGTGGAGGAAATACACAGTGCAGTTTGTAGGGTGAAAGAGAAAAAGCCCTGAAGTCGGTTCTCTAGATAATATAGGTACTCTATGCTGAAAATAGTGATCTTAAGACAAAAATAAGTGAATCAAGAGTCAAAGTCCATGTCCTAAAACAATCCAACCTCTCCAACACAATAGAAATATTTAATGTACCAAATATTGCAAGCACAAGTGCAACACAGCTTGCATTGCAAATTGTGAGGGAGGGTGTAGGTGTGCAAATTGATGAGAAAGACATTGATTTTTGTTATACAAAAAAAATAAAAAAGACCAACGGAGATTCTCTTAACTCGAAGCCAAACACCAGCATATCTTCAACTAATGCTAACATCTTGGTTGTCAAACTAACCCGCCGTGAAACAAAAAACGTTATCATGAAAACAAAACAGATGAAGAGAGCAAATCTAACAACAAAAATCTTTGGCGATGATTTCGACGATACAAACATCTATATCAACAATAGCATGACTTCTCATACACGGGAGCTCTAGTAAACGATCCGTTGATCGTGTAATATAAAAAATATAATTTCGAGGGACCTCACCACTGGTCCCAATTAAAACACAGTAATTATCACGTTACAAAAAGTTCTTTATTAGGAGTGCGACTGCACTTGATAACGATTCAAAGACAAGTGAAGCTTAGTCTCTAATCTAAAACATAATTTAATTCGAATTTAATAATTTAAATGATTAATAAGCATTTCCCATGCGGACCCATTTCAGTAGGCATTGCCCGCGCATCAGATTTCCCAGTGGGAAATAATCCAAAGGTGTGCACCGGATACTCGTGTGCATCGTCTGCACTTTATTGTTGGCTGGGTCAATGCCTGATGTGATAACTGCCGCCCCTTCAAATGTCTGCGTCCCGCAGATTGGATGATGAACAAGAGCAACAACCTGAGCTTCCGTTGGTGTCATTGGCCCTTGGGGTAGGTCTGGGTATAGGATTTTGTCTTCTACGGAATGATAGTTGTAGCTCTGGGATGTGGACTCTCCCGTAGATTTTCTTCCAGAATAGACAGATGATTACTATGACGGTGAGAATTATGAGAACTTCTGTGAATATAGAAGAGGTAAGATTTGTATGTAATGTTTTAATTAGTTCAATATTTTTTGCGCTTAGGTTGTGCACATATTCCAAATTTGGTATCATCTTTTTGCTGGTAACATTTGACAGAACAGGGGGTAGTGCCTGCGGGATGGTAGTAGTCTTGCTGTAATACGTTTTGTCCTTGATTTGAACCATATCATTGTCCAGTTGAATTAGATAAGTACCTTCTAAGGGAAAAGATGAATTTTTATTTAGTATATTTCCATTAAAGTTTGATAAGAAAATCGTATTTTCGCCAATCAGTTCTACTATTTCGTCATTGTTCGTCCTATAGTCACATAATGCGTTACCACCCTTGAGCGTTCTAGGTACACATGAGTCTTCTGGTAACTTCTTAAGGGTGTTTTCTTGACACACAGAAGTGTTGCCAATATTGAGGCATTTGTCTTTCAGTCCATATGTCTCGTCATGGTTGATGAGGAGTCTTGAAAATTCTAAGTCAATTTGTGTACCGTTCTTGATTGCTGCACGAGCAGTCACCAGGTGATAAGTCTTTGGATTAATTTTGGGTATAGACAAGACATAGAGCATCAATGTCCCGTTAGAGTAAACCGAAGGTTGACTAAATTCAACGGCTTCTACAACATTCTGATACGGTAAGGTTTCAAGTTCGTTAATGATGGTATTAATTTCTTCTGTGTCCAGAAGATTACTGTTGACAATACTTTTCTTGGCCATTTGGCAAGCCCTTATCAATTCATTTACTTCCTCCTTTAGAATTAGTACTTTGTTTAGTAAGTCCTGTCTAAGTTTGTCTGTCTCTTCTTTTTGTATAGAGTTATTGTATCGCTCAATTATTTTATTGAGTTTCCCAGTTATTCCTTGAGTCATATCAAATAATTTTTCGTTAATCAAATACTGTCGATTGTTGTTCTCTTCGATATCCGTCTGTTTTCCTAAAAGTCTGTCCCAGTCAGTAGCGTCAGGAGAACCACCTATCCATTTCCAGGCGGTACCTATCCAGTTAATTGACCTTGTTTTTCTCATCTTCGCGTCTCTTAGTTCGGAGAGGCGAGTCTTGATTTGTTTCAGATGATAATTCATAACGAGTTTCATTTCCTCGTCTTTAATGTGATTTAAGACTAATCGTTCAGTGTCCTTTAAGAGTACGTCATATTTCCCTAAGTCAATCACATGTATTAGTTTAAAAAAACCATTCGTCACCCAAGCGTTGCTTTCCTTAATTGTAACCACCGGTGAATCATAAGCGAAAATGTGCAGGGTCTGCATGGGATTGAAATAAGTTACTAATCTGTAATATATACAAAATTTTATTACTTGGTAAAATTACATTTTTCTTAAATCTAAAACATGAAGTTGTTGTTTGATTATTTAACATTTATTTTATATTTTTTCTTGAATTCATTCTTTTTTTTGTGTATTCATTTATTAATATTCATTCTTTTTTATGTATTCATTTATTAATATTCATTCTTTTTTGTGTATTTATTTATTAATATGCTCTATGGGCTAACTCTCCATTAAATTTTCGGGGTAGTCACTGCGGATCGGAAGGTTCGTATTAGTCCGTTTTGGCCACAAGGTTTTACAAGGAACCTACTAGGGTACGAGGTCCAACACCACCGCAACTACGATTAAGTAGTTTTTTAAGTGAACCGGACCCTTGTTTCTTGAGAGATCAACCCAAGGCGTTTCTTTATTCGGACCCATGTGGTACCATTGCCCTTTTTTTTTTTTATTTTTATTTTTATCTTAATATATACATATAAGGGCTAGGGAAAATATGTGTTCTTTATTTAATATTTTTCAGGTGGGCCTTATGGTTCTTTTTGCCACTCAATGTCGTTATAGTGACCTTGTTATCTTTGGTTACGATTTCTTTTCTATATAGAGGCTTATTTTTACTTTTAATGCCTTTGGTAGCCACATGAACGACATCATCCTTCCTATACTTCTTAGGAACCACTCTTTTCAGATTTCTTCTAGCATTCCTAGCATCCATATTTTTCCTAATAATCCCCCTAAGGTCGTTATTAATTTTTTGACGTATGTTTAAAAGGCTTTGATAGTTAATCCTCTGTGACCTATTAAAGAATACATCCGATGGTTTCTTATTTATCACAGAGTGTATGGTATTATTATAACGATCAACGGCCACGTACACCAGTTCTTTGACGCTCAGATCCTTATATTCCTCTCTGAGGCACCTGTATATTTCTAGAACCGTGGAATGTACTCGTTCTATTTGGCCGTTGACTTCGCTTCTATGTGATGGGGTGAGATACAGTTTTATTCCCAGATTTTTTATTAAATTAAGGACAATAGGGCTAAGGAACCCTTTCTCATTGTCAGTGACAAGAGTGAGAGGAGCTGTAAAGAAGTGTACCATTTTTATGATCTTTGACCTAATACTAATCGCGGACCTATCTTTAAGATGAAAAAATTTTGAAAATTTTGAAAACTTGTCCACAACCGTAATAAATTTTTCATCCTGAATTTCCATTATATCCATATGAATTATCTCACATGGGTATCTTGGAACGGGTGTTGCTTGCAATTCGGGGTTATTGGGATGTCTGTCATATTTATTACGATTGCATACATCACAGGAGGCAGCGTACCTCCTTACGTTTGCCATCATTTGTGGAAAATAGTACCTTTCAAGGATCTGTTCCTTGTTTTCCCTTGGAGCTCGGTGAGCTCTCCGGTGCTCGTTTTCAATTATAGAAAACCTTCGCTCTTCTTTAGCGACGTCTTCGACTAGCCTTTGTGTTACTCTTATTTTGTATTTTTCGAAATTTTCTAGGTATACATTTTGTAACATCCAGAGGTATTCCTCGGGAATTTTTATACCATTGATAACATTTGGATTAAGATTTTCTCTCAACGCCTCTCTTAATCTTACTTGATCTAATTTCTTAGAGGAAATATAATAGCGATGGAATCCAGGATGTGGTTCCTCGTGGCAACACATGTCCAAGCGGGCGATTCTGAAAACTAATTGGTTTCTAAAAACATTAAGTGGAACTTCAACGTGTGGTATTAAATCTGTACCATCCTGGTTAGCACTATGCATGGTACAAGATTCCTCGGTTTCAGATAGAGATAGCTCACGCAATCCTTCATCAGCAGTTGCAGTCAGTATGTTGTCTGTCACGTCACTTCGTCCCTCGTATGCCGTTTCTGTACTTATATGTGTGTTGGCTGTCTCTGTTCGAGAAGAAGAGGAGCCTGAACTTGAAAGGTTATTGACTTGCGTTGGAAGCCTCGAGAGAGCATCAGCCACAAAGTTCGATTTACCAGGTGTGTAAATCAACTCGTAGTTATATTCCTCGATTCTGGCCTTCCAACGTTTGAGCTTTGCATTATAGTTTTTGTTGCTAAGGGTGTAGGTCAAGGGTTGGTGATCAGTGTATATCCTGATCTTCTTAGCTCCGTACAGGTAATTCCTTAAATTGTCAAGTGCCCAGACTATGGCACGAAGCTCTTTCTCATTAGTTGCATAGCCCTCTTCTGATCTGCTCAGCGAACGAGAGATGAATGAAATTGGCCTATCCTTACCAGGTTCACCTTGGGATAGTACGGCGCCAATAGCATAGTCGGAGGCGTCTGTCGTCAAATTAAAGGGTTTGTCAAAGTCAGGGAAGGCTAACACTTCTGCTGAGGTGAGAAGTTTTTTTAAAGTTTGGAAAGCTTTTAATCCTTCGTCATTAAGTTCAATGGCAACTTTCTTGGATTGGTTAGCTCTCACTTGTGATAATTCCCCACGAGTCATATTCGTTAGGGGTTTCGCAATTTTGGCGTAGTCTTGAATAAATCGTCTATAGTAAGACGTAAGGCCAAGAAAACTCTTCAGTTCCTTCAGTGTATTTGGTGGAAGGATAGCTTCGATAGCCCTTACCTTATCTGGGTTAGGGAGAATGCCGTCTGATGTCACCAAAAATCCCAAGAATTCTACACTAGTGTTTAAAAAATGGGTCTTTTCGAGATTAACCTTAAGACCAGCTTCGTGGAGTTTTGAGAAGATGGTCTCTATATCTTTTAGATGGTCTTCTATCGTCTTGCTGTAAATGATAATGTCATCTATGTAGACGTAGCAGATCTTCCCAATCAGTTCCTTAAGCACGTCATCTATCATTCGTTGAAAAATGGCTGGAGCATTTTTCAGTCCGAAGGGTAGCCTAAGGAACTCGAAACTTGCCATTCATCGTGGAGAAGGCGGTTTTAGGGATATCTTTCTCGTGCATAGAAATCTGATGGAATCCTGAGGTGAGGTCTAGGGTGGTAAAAAATTTAGCATCGCCAAGACTGGCAAGTGTGTTGTTTATGTCGGGAATAGGATAGGTGTCTGAAATAGTAACGGCGTTGAGACGTTTGAAGACTTCAATCACCATTCTGTATTGTTTTTCTCCATTTGGTTTGTCCTTCTTCGGAACAACCCAAATAGGGGAATTATAGGGACTTTTTGAGGGTCGAATAATTTTTTCTGCTAAGAGTTCGTTAATTTGCCTCTCCACCTCTTCTCTCATACCGGCAGGGTAGGGATAGCTTTTAGTATAAATTGGTTCGTCTACACTGGTACGAATTTCGGCCCTCACATTTGTTCTTATCTTTTCGTTATTAACTGGGTCGAAAAGCCCTTCAAATTTTTTACATATAGATTCAAGTTTTAATTTAGATGTATGGTCAAATTATTGACCACTTCTGAGGTTTTGTTTTTTAGAGGGATTTTTATTCTCGAATTAATTATTAATTCATTTTTATCTCTATCTATAATTGCTCGAAGGTCTTTAAGGGTATCGTCGCCGATTATTCCGTCAAATGATTGTAGGGTTGGAAGGATAAAGAAGGTTATTTCTAAATCGCAGCCAACAAAGGCAAAAAATTTACCGGAGATTTTGTCTTTAACCAAGACCTTTCCAGCGGGACTACTGATATGAAAAGGGTTTTTGACAGGATGGGGTACAGGTACTAAGTTTGGCCTAATAAAATTTTTGTTCGCACCCGTATCGACAAGAAAGTGTAGAATTTTTCCGTCTCGCGTACCATACTCTATATATGGTACGCTGGAAACGAGGCTTCTGTCATAAAATTTTCCTCAGCGGGGGTTGTTGAATTCGAGCAGCTTGGTTCATCTACAACTCCAGATACGTCCGCAACTACTATGGAAACGTTGTTGTTTTCCATAGTAGTTATCGGATCCCGATCCCCGTTTAAATGGGTTGTTGGGCCGATTCATGTAGTCAACATTTTTGGTTTGTTCAGACCCCAGCTCCATTTTGACTGGGGGTTTCGGTCCTGTGGGGTGTTGGTATTGTTTAAAATTATAACTTTGACCCCATGTATTGTTATAGCCAGGACCCCGACTATTTTGCCATTGCCTAGACTGCATGGATCCGCCCCTGCCATTAGAAAATCTATTCGCATATCTGTTCGGATTTCTAGCTGGCAGAGGGGGTTTCCTATTTGTTCCAAAGTCATAAGCCACAGGCGCAGAAACTATATTTGGTGCTTGTACGTGCACCGAACTGTTCCGCAAATTTATATTTTGCATGTCTAGGCAGACCGTGTATGCCTCAGGGAGAGATTTAGGTTTCTGAATCATCAGAAGCCGTGATAAATCTCCGCTCAGACCCCTGACGAATACGTCCAGGGCCCTGTCACGGTATGCTCCCACAAGAGCATCGGCGGTCTCCGTAGAATAAGTCTCCGTACGGATCTTATTTATAATGAGGGAGAACTGGTGATTAACATTGGCATAAAAGTCGTCAACTCTTAAACTGCCCTGCTTCAACTGATTAAGTTGATGTTCAAGTGTTCGGATATCCCTTTTATCCGCGTAATGGAGGGATAACACTCTTTTAATCTCCGCCCAGTTATTATCGAAAATGTTGTACGACACAAGGGCGGAGTCAGCCTTCCCACGAATCTTTTGGCGTATATGTTGAAGGATCGCCCTGTATAGTGGTTTCGTACGGACTATCTCGTAGTCTTTCAATACGGTTTCTACGCAAAGCATCCACGAGAGGTACTGGACCGGGTTCCCGTCAAATACTTGAATTTCCTTGACGGGATCCGGGAGCTTGGAGATTTCTCTCAGCTCGTTTTCATTACTTGGCCCTCGAAGTGGCTCAACGGATAAGGGAGACTGAGTATTGTTCCCGGTATTCCTACCTTCCTCAACCAATTTAATTTTATCGTTAATGGAACCTAACTGCCCTAATATTGTGTTTATGACTTCCTTTGTACCTCCCTGTTCTAGCTGAACAACACGGGTTTCAAATCCTCTTAGTTGGTCGAGGATGGAGTTCATAGCCCCCGTAAGATGGGTGACAGACACTTTCAATTCTTCCATAGTGATTTAATGTGATTTTTTATTTAGTTAATGCAATAATTCTTTACAATAATGTTAGTCAATCTTATGTATTCAAAGGAGTGATTCTCCAGAAGAAGGATTTTTATTACAAAAAAATGTATCTTCCCTTTCCCTTCACAGAGTTGGTTTAGAAATTAATATGTTTTATTTCTGATTTCTTGCAGAGTTTTATTTAATTCTACTTATATATGTATAAATATATGTTTGTATCAAATTAAGTTTTGTATGTAATGCAAAAATTTTAATCTTATATTATTTGGAATGATCTTACATGAAAAAATACATCCAGCTCATTTTGTAGAATACAGTAATCTTGAATTAAATCAGCTTCTTCTGCTCCAACGATGAACGAACAATTTCTTCCACACCAACGCAGTTGAAATATCCACTTGGCTATACAGATTTGTATTTCGTCTCACTTTTTGTAGAATAGTTTTTAAAGTATCCTCTTTGTTTCACAGATTTGTATCTTGTATCACCTTTTGTTCGATTATTTATATTAACTCGATCTATTCGGTTACACTATTTTATGGAAGCAACCTTTTTTTCAGGTAGGAGAGGAATAGTTTTTAATATATCTTCTTAGTTTCACAGGTTTCTACCGCGTATCACTTCTTATTCAATTATTTATATCAATTCAATCGATTTGGTTGCACTATTTTATGGAAGTAATTTTTATTTTATTTTTTCTTTGAGCAGTTAGGTCCCTGCTCGGGCGCCAGTAAACGATCCGTTGATCGTGTAATATAAAAAATATAATTTCGAGGGACCTCACCACTGGTCCCAATTAAAACACAGTAATTATCACGTTACAAAAAGTTCTTTATTAGGAGTGCGACTGCACTTGATAACGATTCAAAGACAAGTGAAGCTTAGTCTCTAATCTAAAATATAATTCAATTCGAATTTAATAATTTAAATGATTAATAAGCATTTCCCATGCGGACCCATTTCAGTAGGCATTGCCCGCGCATCAGATTTCCCAGTGGGAAATAATCCAAAGGTGTGCACCGGATACTCGTGTGCATCGTCTGCACTTTATTGTTGGCTGGGTCAATGCCTGATGTGATAACTCTCTTCAATGCAGCAAAGAAGGTGAAGGTGGCAAAAAAATATAAGAACATTTGGATGAGAAATAACATAATTTTTTTGCGTAAAAGTGAAGGTGATAGGGCTGTCAGAGTGAGTTGCTCTGATGACTTGAGCAATTGTAAATTAAATTAAAACAATGAGTTCAAATTTTACATTAAATGCAAAAAATTATGTTAGTTATATTGAAAACTGTTCACCTTTATTTATTCACCAAAATATTAGAAGTATGAGAAAAAATTTTGATTCTTTCTTGGCTCATTTTGAAGCTTTAAAAATTTTAGCAGATTTTATTATTTTAACAGAAATTTGGCTGTACGACCTTGAACTTCCAAATTACAGTATACCTGGTTATGATATATAATAAATAATTCTTACAATGCAGGTGGTGCTGCAGTGTTTATCAAGAAATCTCATCAATGTAAAATTTCTTGTTATAATTTGAGCAGTGCTGATATAATGAAAATAGATTTTGTGTTTAATAATGATAACTTCACCTTACTGTGCGACTGTGCGTATATCGCTTACATGCAACAAGCTTAGGAACATTTTTGGATCAATTCAGTGATGTTTTAAAGTACATAAGAACAAAGAATTTGATAGTGGTAGGATATTTAAATATAGATATTCTTAAAAATAACACAGATTCCGACAATTACTTACTGCTTATGTCTTCATTTGGACTAAAATCGATTGTGAATGAGCCTACACGAATAAGTGAAACATCTCAAACATGCATTGATCACATATTTGTAAGACTACAAACAAATTGGTTTGACGGCCTATCAGGCGAGGTCTTAGATTACAAGCGTATAGCTTTTTATGTTAGTGACATACTTTGCTTCATATTTAATACGAGTCCGAGTTCTGGCGTGTTTCCTTCGTCCTTGAAAGATGCGGAAGTAATTCCTTTATTTAAAAAGGGCAATCGTAGTGAAACTAGTAATTACAGACCGATATCATTATTACCTACATGTGCTAAGCTTTTAGAAAAACTTGTGAAGGATCGTATGATTTTATTTTTAAACAAAAACAATTATTTTAGTAATGATCAATTTGGCTTTCGGGAAAGTAGATCCAATGAGAAGCTCAAATTCGTATAGCTTAAGGATTAATACTCAGGGCTTAGTGAAAATTCCACTATGTAATAAAACACATTTCTCAAATTTTTTTACTGCAACAGCACCTAAGCTTTTTAATCAATTACCGCTTAATGTAAGAAGACAAAACTCTCTTCATTCATTTTTGAAATCTGTTAAGCAATGGCTTTTCAATATGGATAGTTCGATGGGCAAAAATCTCTTTTTAACTGTAACGTAAATTAAAATGTTATTGTTTTATCTTTCTTTCTTTATCATTCTATTTTTCATTGTTTATGAATCTTGGTTTTTTCTTTTCGTTATTATTCTTAAATATTATATTTTCATTTTTAACTTTTGTTAAAGTAACTTTTGTACCCCAAATACTTACTTTATTATTGAAATTATTTTTGATTTTGGTTCATTCGCCTCTAGTTTTACAAATTACAGAATGAACCTATTATTCTTTCCTATTTTGTACTTATAAAATATTTATTGTTATAAAACTTATTAAAATTGTATTTCAAATATGGATGAATAAATTGAATTAAAAAAAAAAAGTCAAATAATACGAGTACACTTGTTTGACTCGAATATTTAGAAAAACAGTCCTGGGAAAAATTAACCCAATGTAATAGTGGGTGAAATGGAACCCTTGCAATGTATCGGGTTGTTCAATAAGAGCGCTACAAAAGTTTTTTTTTTTAAATAAAACAAAAACGGTTTTGGATATCAATGAAATTCTTTATTCCTTTGAAAGTACGTTTGATGCCATTATGTATGGAACTCGATTTCTTTTGCATGGCCACCACGGGCACGCTTGCAGAAGTCCAGATGCTGAACCCAATTTTCCCCGGTTTTCAAGCATAAATCGGCCGATACTGCTGCAATTTCGCGTTCGATATTCGTACGAAGTTCATCAATCGTCGCTAGCTTGTTGGCATAGACCATAGACTTGACGTAGCTCCACAGGAAATCGTCTAACGGCGTCAAATCGCATGGCTGAGGTGGCCAAGCGACTGGACCATTTCGTGAGATAACACGTTTTCCAAACTTGGTTTCCAATAAATTGATTATGACATTCGCTGTGTGGCGTGATTTACAAACCCAAATATGCAAGGTTTGCATATTCCCACACTTTGCATTTACCCACAAAAATATTTATCTTTAATGTGCACATATCACATAGCCCTTCTTGTTGTGCATCTTCTATGCACATTCCAGTAATAAGAAACCTTGCCTTGCACCTTCTGTGCAATTTCTAAAAATTATTGTTTGTATTGTTTGGCACCTTAAGTGCATGAAATAAAATGAATTGTATAAAGAGTTAGTTCTTACGTTGGAGTGATCGAATAAAGTCTAAAAAATATTCCAAAGGAATACAAATATTTTGTTTATAATAAAGTTTTTAAACAAAACTTAAGTGGCGCAGTCGGTGACGGATAGCACAAAACCGTTTAAAATACGTGTGAATATTTATCGTTAATAATTCAATATCGGCAGTAAACTGATAGTAGTGCTACTGTGTTGAGACTTTATTTAGCAACAACAATATCGGAAGCATACCGATAATAAAACGGTGCAAGAACTCTACAGCGGCTAAAGGACTCAACGCAACTGGTCAGAGAAAATGGCTTTTTCCATTATATTGTAAGTTTGATTCATGTTATGGAAACTATAGAAATATCCTTAATTCCTTACTAACTTGATAAATTCAATGCCAAACATATATAGAGACAGATTAAGACCAAAACCATATCAAAGAGAAATAATAGATAACTAGAACTTATATAATAGTGAAGAAACAAATTGTATATTTTAATCCATCCGATTATCATATACCAACAATTTACAATATTTATTACCCTACAACAGCTTCTCTGTTTAATTAACAGCAACAGCAACCGCTTCCCTGTATGCTTTATTTTCACATTTTTCTATATGCTTCAATTCAAATGCAACAGCTCCTCTGTATGCTTCAATTCAAATGCAAATAATAATTTTCTCACAGTAGTCAGCAGTTTTTTCCTTCATTCATGCTCAGAGCATACCTGACAGAAATGTATTATATTTCCTTTAATTTTTTGTATCATATTATTTTTTGTATATTTTAGTTCTTTATAAATTTAGCTAATTAAGCAAAATTATTGTATAAATAGTATTGTAAGCTAATAAAATTTATCATTTATTCTCAAAAGGTTGTTTGGTCTCCTTGTTATTATTGCTTCCCCCCACCAGTGGTAAGGGGCATTGATATAATCACTACTATTCCTTCTTCCGCAGTATACAAAAGGTACAAGAACCTTTTTGTATAATCTTCATTCTGGTCAAGGTTTATGTACCCTGTCCAGACAGTCGGAGCAAAATAGTTCCGACTCAAACACAAATAGTGAAACAATAAATAGTAAAGCAACAAATAGTGAACTAAATTGCGAAAGTATTGTAAGTGTTAGTAATAACTTAAATCCATTTCTCTTAAAAAATCAAACCAATATGACTAATAATAATATAAACCCCGGTCAAGTTGACCAATTTCATTATCTCTAGATCCCAGACGCCATAAAAGATTTACCAAAATTCGATGGTAATCTGCGTCTATTATATGACTTTATTTCGAATGTAGAAGAGATCCTTTTAATTGTTACATAAATAATCCTACTTATGGTAGAATTCTTTTACGGGCAATCCGTAATAAAATTGATGGACCTGCAAACGAGGTTCTCAATATGTATGGAACACCTTTAGAGTGGTCTCAAATTAAGGCTAACCTAATTCTTCATTGCGCCGACAAGCGTAATGAAATCTCATTAATCAAAAATCTACATAATTTACGCCAACACAATAAGTCTGTAGAACAGTTTTATAGTGAAGTTATAGAAATTTATCTACAATAACGAATCACGTCCAATTCCATAATAATGATCCTAATGTTGTGAAAGTGAAAGGAGACTTATATAGTGAAATGTGCTTAAACATATTTTTAACTGGATTAAAAGAACCGATGGGTTCTACAATAAGATCCATGAGACCTAATTCCTTGGCAGAAGCGTTTGCTAATTGTATTAAAGAACAAAACATGGCTTATTTTAGATACGAACATAAACCTTTACCAAAACCCTCCATCCATCCATCTTACTTCCGAATAAGACATATTCCTTTCAAACAAACCACCTCGAACCCCGTACAACCAATGTTCAATAATCAGAAATTCGCTCAGTCGAGCACGAGACCGCCAATTGTCCAACAACAGTACAGACTACAAGAACAGTATCAACCCCAACTACAATACAGACCTCAACAACCACAACAATATAGACCCCCAACAATTTCAACAATATAGACCTCAACAACAATCTTATTATCAAAAACAAATTAGTACACAACACACGAATAATGTTCTCCAACCAAAACCAACGTCCGCTTAAACAGAACCAATGGACACACTTTCGGCTCAGACATTAGTCAAGAAATCCCCATCTGGACAAACGAACACTTTTCGACAAAACGCTCAGTTCCATAATATTGAAAATAGAAAGACTAGACGATCTAAATAATTATGTCCCAGCAGAACCTACAAAACTCGGTGATTTTCAAAGCTGTTATACTCAGGGCAATTATCCACAACTAGACGCATACTATGATAACCCTAATGAAAACCCCTTTAGTTGTCCTGATTGTGAAGAGGAAACAAATTTTCAGTCTCTTGCCCCAATATACTTAGACATTAACAAACACGGACGTTCTCTTCCTTTGAGAAAAAACTGAAGTTCTTAATAGACACAGGAGCTTCCGCCTCTTTTATAAATCCCGAATAAGTTCACCCAGACGATGTTAAAACAACTACACCCACAGTAATTACTACTATCTTAAAAAAACATAGTATAGACAAACAAAAGTAGAGTTTCCTATCTTTATAGAATTTCAACAATCTGGTGAATTTAAATTTCTTATAAATATATAAATTCGATGGCTACTTTGATGCATTGGCGGATACAAGGGGATACAGATACAGATACAAAATATTAGACAAATGAATTCAATCATAAACAAAACATTTCACTGCTCAAAGGATATAATTCGCCTTCAAATTTATTTTAATTAAACGTGCGTATTTAAAGAGTTAAAACACAAAAATCAAAGTAAAAAGTACATATTGTGGGTTTCCTGTCAAAACAAATTCCAAATTTGAAAAATTGGTTAGAAGACACAAAACACCGATTTGAAAGGAAATAAAATAGAATTTTAAGATAATGAAAGGTTTTAAAACTGGTTGATAGAGTCAAAAGAAACCATGACACATTGATATTCGAATTCAGTAATTCTTGTTGACCAAAAGTACATTAAAATGTCATTTAAGAACTTGCTAGGCTTTGACAGAAAGCCGACGATATGTACATCGTTCGTGAAAAGTTGAAAAAAAAATTCTTCTGCCAGAAAAACAATAAAAGTTTTCATTTCAAGAATAATTCAGAACTCTACTTTTTGTTTTACCGTAAAAATAATTTGAAATTGATTAGATGATTTTGTGAACATTTCTGACACCGTACACCGAATCAGATGACAAATTTCATGGCATCCCGTATGTGTACTCTTCGAAAGGTTACTGGTCATAAAAGGGCAGGTAGTAACAGTAGATAATTTTTCAGACATAGAATTTACAAAAAGGAATACTGAACCATGAAAGAACTTTGAAAATTCTTTTAAAAAAATGTATGTCACCAATTAATCTAGGTGACCTTTAATAACAATTTAGTGACCTTTGAAAAGAAATATTTGTTTCTTAAGATAACCTTAATAAGGTACCTAAAAATTTTGTTCAGTGACCTGGAATGACTTAAAAAAAAAAACTTTAAAATCCCATTAGAACAAATTCACAACCAATTAATGTAGCTAGTTGACCTTATCAACGGCCTTTTGAATTGGGCACAAATTTCAAAACCGTGCAAATGAAAAACTCGCATTCGAGATCTTGCAAATAAAAATCCCTCTAATTATGTGACCACTAAATTTTGATCAGGAATTCGAGATTTTGGTTGACATTTGCAAGATTGTAAGGTGAGAATGCTATGTTTTATTTTTACTTAGTAAGAGATATCATTTTTCAAGATCTATAAATAATGCAGTTTCGATATTTTAGATTTTGGTATCTTGCAAATTTCTCATGTGAAGTGCGAAAAATTGGGCGGTACTTGGAAAAACTCTTACAGCTGATTCAAAATTTTCTAAGTCCAACTCAACAAATTTATAAAATTAAACTTTTTGGACTTTTTACTGATCGCATACACTCTTTACAAATATCCTAAATGACATATCGCTTGCTTAATCTCAAAATCAAGGTCAAGCAACCACTAGGCAACTAAGTTGTTAATTGCGATCAACTTTTAGTTTCTGAAGTAACTTAAAGCATAGAACAACTCGAAGACATGAGTGGTAGCAAGCCTTTTTTTATGGAAAAACTACCTACTACTACTACTACTAGACTGTAATTGCTTACGCTTTCCCACTAACTTGGGTGCACCATTTTGGGAATACAAAGTTTTTTATTTTGTAATTTTGACGTTGCATGAATTTGTTTTGTTCGGGGGATGTCATTAAGGAAAGTGGTAAGTATAACAAAAGTAGCTTCTAACGGGTGATTTTTTAGCTGGTTTGGTTTTGGCAACACTGGTTTTGACAGCTGACGTGTGTTTAGTACCTTGTGTTACTGTCAAACAGCTTCAGTTTGGTTTGCAATTTAACCACGGATCGTCTTACAAATGAACGACGCTTGCAAATTATTGAATTTTACTATCAAAATTCGTGCTTGGTTCGAAATGTTCATCGCGCGGTGCTTCCATTTTATGGTCGGCATTCTCGACCTTCTGAGCAGTCTATTCGGAAGATTGTGACCAAATTTCGCACCAAATTTACTTTGTTGGACATTAAACCACCAACACGTTTACGTACTGTGCGTAGTGAAGAAAATATTGCGGCCGTATCAGCTAGTGTGACAGAAGACCGCGAAATGTCGATTCGGCGCCGTTCCCAGCAGTTAGGCCTTTGTTACAGCACTACGTGGAAAATTTTGCGGAAGGATTTGGGCGTAAAGCCTTTTAAGATACAGTTGGTGCAAGAACTAAAGCCAGCCGACCTACCACAACGCCGAATTTTTGGTGAATGGGCTCTTGGAAAGCTGGCCGAGGATCCGCTTTTTTATCGATAAATTGTGTTCAGCGATGAGGCTCATTTTTGGTTGAATGGGTACGTAAATAAGCATGATTGCCGCATTTGGAGTGAAGATCAGCCAGAAGCATTGCAACAGCTACCAATGCATCCCGAAAAATCCACTGTTTGGTGCGGTTTATGGGCCGGCGGCATTATTGGGCCATATTTCTTCAAAGATGATGCGAATCGCAGCGTTACTGTCAATGGTGAACGCTACCGAGCGATGATAACAAACTTTTCTTTTTTTTGCCCGAAATGGAAGTTCTTGACTTGCATGATATGTGGTTTCAACAAGACGGTGCCACATGCCACACAGCACGCGAAACAATGGCGCAATTGCGAGGCGAGTTTGGTGAACAGTTAATTTCACGTTTCGGGCCGGTCAATTGGCCGCCTAGATCGTGCGATTTGACACCATTAGATTATTTTTTGTGGGGGTATGTCAAAGCTTATGTCTATAGGGACAAGCCCGCTTCGATTGACGCACTGGAAGCCAACATCCATGCATTCATTCGTGAGATACCGGCCGATATGTGTGAAAGAGTATGCCAAAATTGGACTCAGCGGATGGGCTACCTGAGACGCAGCCGCGGTCAACATTTGCATGAAATTATCTTTAAACATTAAATTGCAAGGTTCAAACTATCGATTCAAATAAATATTTCATTAATTTTTTCGAATTTTTTGTGTTTTTTTTTTTTTAAGTTCTAAACCTCTTAAAAAATCACCCTTTAGTTGCCAGGCATAAGATCAAAATAGATCTTGTAGAATAAAAACGATCTTATTGTAAATGAGTTAAGATTTTAAGGGCAAAAATAAACTTTCCTAAACAATATTTTTAGTATCTAGAGGGATGATGGTTCTGGCTTCAATTCTTTAATAAAATAATTTATTTAAAAAAAATATTTTCAATGGAAATAAAATGTACGACTGTATTGCAGGTACTTGCTCTGATGTTCAAGTTGCCTGTAATTAAGAACTTTAAAAATGGTTTGGTTATTTGTGTGGCTTGAAGATATTTGTATGATTTAATAGGCCTCCTTAACACGATGCGATTTTAACCACTTTTTTTTCTATGAAATAAAACATTGATGTATCGATAATATATTCATTAAATATTTATGATTACAACAAAATGGCTTAGCTGTAAATGGTTATTTCAATCACCATTTTCAAAAAAACACGTTTTATCCAATATCTTTGGATCGCGCTAAGATTTCGATCACATACATAATTCTCTCCAAAATTATGGCAAGTATTTTAGTCGAGCAGCTTAAATATTAAATTTTCGTTTCCAACTGTACAGCATTTACACTAATTCTGTTACACGAAATAATAAGTTGCCACACTTTATTCTCGAGCATAGATCTTAATTGATTCATGAGATTTTAAAATTTTGTTAAAATAAAAGTCGATAACGTGAAATATTTTCCAAGGGAAAAAATCCATTCTATTTTAATAGATTCACTTGAAATATGGAAAAAAATTTAAATGATTGAGTTCAGAAAACAGCTGTTAAAATATATAGAGCATTTCAGCTGATTAAACGTTGATTTTTCAGCTGCTTTAATGTATAAACTCTACAAAAAACGTTCAGAATAAAAAAACAGAAATTTGGATTTTCCTTAAAATATCCTTCCAACTTTTTATACAGTGTGACGCTGTTTATGTATTTAGGTTAAGCCCACTTTTCTCTTCAAACACCAGCTAAAATCCTAGCTTAATTTTGACATAAGATTTTTGTGGAGAATACATCACAAAAAACAGATGTTCTCTGAAAAGAACAATTTCAAAGTGAAAATAATCAACTAAAATAGATTTTTCTCTTTGGCATTGATAAATCATTTGGCCATGAATATTTTCGTTCTTAATTTTCATTTTCAAAATGTAAAGCTTACGTAAATCTCACAGATAAAATAACCTGCCACACTTTCACACAGCCACAGCTCAAGAATTTAGGCTCTCCCAAACCAACACGAATGCGGAGCTGGAGCTGCGTATACCTCTCGACTAAAATGCTTGGCTAAATTTTAGCTTGGCTTAGTTTTGGAGAGAATTTTGTATGGGAGCGAAATTTTATCGAAATTTTAACTCGATCTGCGTACTAAGAATTTTTCAAAATGCCCACTGAATAGTAGAGCTACTCCCTGCTCCATTTCCAATCATAAAATTTTTCATTTAGTAGATATATTTTTGCATTATGAAAAATTTGTTTGACTCTGGCGACCAGTCTACATTAAAAGTCCACCTACTGGTCACGAGGGGGTTGAAAACAGCGGTTTTCAGATTTTTTGTTAGAGCCCCATGCACCTTATTTCATTTTCTAGAAACGGAAAATAGTGCTTTGACATTTTTTTTAAGTCCACAGAGTTTAATTTTTATGATGCGATTAATAGAACTCAAGATACTAACTTTTTAGGTCATCATATCGAGATATATTTGGACAAATAAAATAAAATAAAAAAATTAATATTGTTTAAAGTTTAAAGTTTATATAAGTTTCAAAAATGTTTACATTTTGAGTGATATAAATTAAAACTAAAACAAAAACTTATTATATCAAAATTGGAACTGTTTCTGGGGACTAAGAAAGTTCATCCTTTTTCGCCAACCGCAGAGTTTATGATCCATTTCTTAATAAGATGATGAGTAATCTACTACAAAGCGTTTATTTTACATTTAATCTATAGAATTTATCAGTTAAAATTTAATTGGTATTAGCATTGGTATTGGAATGGAGTTGAGCAAAATTTGACCAGTGCGAAGAATAGCTATTGGAATCTAAAAAGAAATACAAATTAAAAATCAGTAAGCAGACGCCAATTGCAGTAAAATAACACATAACTTACATCTAATAGACGAACTGACTGATGGCCTGATTGATGATAGTTTTCATTATTCTATTTAAAAAAATATAAATTATTTTTCTATTATCAATTAAGACAAAATATATTTACCATTGGTGCAGCAATTGCTATGCTTATGCTTATCAAAATGACAACAATGAAAATATTGCGAATCATTGTATTTGTTTTTGTATATATTTGTTTGTTCTGTGCAGTGATGACTACTTGAAGCTGCTTCGTTCTGAAGAGGACTGTCCCCAAAAATTGAAAAGATTCGATTTAAATATGTTTAATACAGGAAGTAAATCAACGAATTCTCGGATTTTATAGTCAATAATCAATTCACACGAAACAACATTGATTTCTGCTGAAAACAAATTAAAAGATTGCGCACTCGCAATTCCATTGAATATTATTTATTTCGGTAGGTAAAAACCTAATTAAAAAATACGAGTACATGCTAACAAAAATGAGAATAAAATCCATATAATTGATATACCTTTGTTAATATTAGATCAGAAGATGCCATTTCAATCGCTCTGCAGCTTTAAGTTGAAATTCGTTATGAGCGAGATAGGATTTTGCCTCTTTGCATCATATTTCGTTGTTATTAAGATAGAAAAAAAAACTTAAAAAAAAATACCAAAATCATTAGAGTGAATGATGTAGATAGTAAAAGTGGGTTCATATGGCACACATTTTTAGTTTTCCGTGGAACACAAGAAGTAAAAATGGTGATTACGTTTTGAGTAATTAATTTTAAGAAAACAAAAATAGGTTGATTAGGAACGCTTTTACATAGAAAAACACATTAAAAAAAATATAAATAAATTTAAAAAAAGACATGTCAGGTAATGGCGGGTGATGATATGGCTCTTGCTACATCAGGGTGATATGGAACTTTACTTTTCCCATGGATTTTTGTCACACTCAAAGCTGTATTATGTCAAATGCATTCAGAAAAGTCAAATAAAACGAGTACACTTGTACAGTCCTGGAAAAGCCGATGAAAAATTAACCCAATGTAATAGTGGGTGAAATGGAACCCTTGCAATGAATCGGGTTGTTCAATAAGAGCGCTACAAAAGTTTTTTTAAATAAAACAAAAAGGGTTTTGGATATCAATGAAATTCTTTATTCCTTTGAAAGTACGTTTGATGCCATTATGTATGGAACTCGATTTATTTTGCATGGCCACCACGGGTATGCTTGCAGAAGTCCAGATGCTGAACCCAATTTTCGACGGTTTTCAAGCATAAATCGACCGATACTGCTGCAATTTCACGTTCGATATTCGTACGAAGTTCATCAATCGTCGCAAGCTTGTTGGCATAGACCATAGACTTGACGTAGCTCCACAGAAAATAGTCTAACGGCGTCAAATCGCACGACCGAGGTGGCCAAGCGACTGGACCGTTTCGTGAGATAACACGTTCTCCAAACTTAGTTTCCAATAAATTGATTGTGACATTCGCTGTTTGGCTTGTGGCGCCGTCCTGTTGGAACCACATGTCCTCCAAGTCCATATCATCCAATTGGGGCCAAAAATATTCGGTTATCATTGAACGGTAGCGATCCCATTCACAGTAACGTCTTGATCATCACGGAAGAAGTATGGCCCAATGACGCCACCGGCCCATAAACCACACCACGCCATAATTTTTTTTGGATGCAATGATGACTCATGGAGTACGTGTGGGTTGCTGCCTGACCAATACCGCATATTTTTTTTATTGACGAAGCCATTCAGCCAGAAATGAGCCTCATCGCTGAAGATCATTTTTCGATGAAAATCCGAATCATTTTCAAGTTGTTCCTCAGCTCAATTCACGAACATACCAAGCTTCTGGTATTCAAGCGGCTCCAGTTCTTGCATCAATTTAATCTTGTAAGGATGTAGGCCAAGATCTTTTCGCAAAATTCGCCACAAAAATCCCCAACGCTTGAGAACGACGTGTGAGAGACACATTTGGGCTTTCTGCAACTGAAGTCTCAGCGGCAGCAATATTCTCCACACTACGGGCAATTGTTGATCTGCTAGGACGATTATGACGACCATAAATTGGACGTAGCGCTCTTAACGTTGAGGCCACTGACTCCGAATTTCGGTTGTAAACTTTAATAATGTCGACTCGTTGTTGGCTCGTACATCTTTCCATCATGAAATGGCAAACCTTACTGAAGAGAAATGTCAAAAGAGCGGCAAGAAATATGGCGTCGTTTGCTGTCCCTGTCGCTCTACTTTTGTAGCGTCCCTCTTGAAAAACCCTTTCTATACTCTCTCTCTTTTGATATGGCCACTGTTTATCCAAATTACTCAAACAAAATAAGGACGCTAAGTTATCGAAAGTGAATCACTTTTTGTTTGACTTGATATAATTTAAAACTATTGCCTTAAGCTTCGAGGAGTTTAAAGGTGCTTGAAACTTTGTTTATTAACTAAAGAAATAATAAAAAAGAAATGTCTTTTTTAATTTATTTTAATTTTTTTTCATAACTGGTTCACTGTATAACAGGGGGTGGTAACAGTGAACCATTGCGCGTTATGCAGTGATACAAAACCGTTAATTAAAAAAAAGAAATTTTATTATTATCACGAGGGGTCACGAGCAGTGGCAGATCCAGGCCAGCGCCAAGCCGATTTGTTAAATTAATTTAACAGCTAAACAAAATACATTTCGATGTTGGTGGTTTTTAGTAGCCCTAAGAGAATTTGATGAAAAAACAAAGATGAGACATAACGAGTGACTTTCGATGGAGTAAGACGTGTTTCTAGACTGCTCTTGTAACTTTTAATTATAAAGTGATCTGAGTGATAATACCGAATGTAAAAACTTTATTCATCGGTGACAGTTAGATTTCATTAAATGAAAAATATACTCTTTTTTGATGGATATTGGTTAAATTCATATTTTAATTTATAAATAAAAGTGAAAAATTAAATATTGGTTTCTGGTAAAACGGTTTGTTTTGCCGTTGAAAGTCGGAGAAAACAACCCGACAGACAGAGATGGTGTTGTGTGAAGGTGGTTGTAGAAATGCATTTCACCTTAAATGTATAGGTCTCGCTGGATATGATGCCGCATCGATAACAAAGTCAAATTACATTGTTATCCTATGCGATTCATTCAAAACCAAATTGTTTGAAGTGTAGACATCAATGAGCAATGAGATGAAAAATATTAAAGAAATTTTAAGTGACTCGAATAAAACAATAAATAAATTTGTTGAAAAAAGTGCATGTGCAATACGAAATGATGAATCAGTGATCACAGAGATAAAAAAAGGTATTGGTAGTAGTTTGAGTGAAAAGAATTCTTTTGATGATGTTGTAAAGAAAAGTGCATCAGTAATGGTTGAACCAAAAATCACTTAAAGTGCAGATGTAACAAAAAGTGCAATTAAATCTAATGTTAATCCCTCAAATAGTGGTGCTCAAGTTTCTGGTATCAAAAAATTAAACAGTGGTGCGGTAATTGTTGCATGTTCTAATGAAAAATCAGTGGAAAAACTCAAAGATGACATAGAAGTTAAGTTAGGAGAGAACTATAATGTGAATGTGGTAGTGAATAAAAAGCCAAGAATCAAAATAGTTAACATGTCAGAGAAAATGGAAAACAGTGACGTTATACAGTGTTTAAAAGAGCAAAATGATTTTTTGAAATGCTCTGATATGCAAGTAAAAGCTCAATGGAAAAGCAAGTTTAGAAGGCATGATTCTTTCAACGTAGTTATTGAATTAGACGCTGAATGTTATAATAAAGCATTGCAAGGTGCTAAGCTAAGCTAAGTTGGGTGGGATCAATGTGAAGTCAAAGATGGGCTACATATAAGAAGATGCTACAAGTGCCTAGGTTTTAACCATACGAGTGAAAAGTGCACAAGCTTGGAAAAAGTTTGTTTTAAATGTGGAGGGCCGCATATTGGATCTGAGTGTCAGTCAGATGTATTAAAATGTGTTAACTGTGTTAAAGTAAATAGTGAATTAAAATTTAATTTTGATGTTAACCATCATGCATTTGATAACGATTGTAATGTTTATAAGCGGAAGCTCAGCGTAGAGAGAAAGAAACAGTGGTAGCAACGCATTTAAAAGTGTAGAGGAAAAACTTTAATATATTACCTAAATAAACAGAGCCTATTGGCAAATAAAAGTGAATTAGAAATATTAATCCGTTAGTGCTCCCCTGATATAATTGTCCTCTCTGAAACTCATGTTACAACAAAAATTGAAGAATGTGAAACAAAAATTATCAATTATTCTCATGTTACTTGCACTTCAATATCAAGGCACACAGGTGGAGTTAGTATATATGTAAGAAATGGTATAGACTACTCCGTAAAAAATGTAAGTAAATTTGATTCTATTGCATGGTTTCTTAAAGTTAAAATTTATCTTAAAAATGAAAACTGGTCATTTGGAATAGTCTACAGGTCACCAAGCTCTAGCATCAACGAGTTTTTAGAAATATATTCAAACTGGTGCATACAGTGTTTCGAAAATGATAAAAATGTTATTATTGCGGGTGATTTCAATATTGACTTGCTATCGGATGATAACAACAAGTCAAAAATTGAGGACTCGATTCTGGATTCACGTCTCTCTCAGTTAGTGGAAGATCCGACAAAAATTACCGAAAACTCAAAAACTTTAATTGATTATGTCATAACGAAAACAGAATTGTGCAATAAAGTGAATGTTGAAATAGACTGTGATAATAAAATAACAGACCATGAAACAATAAAAATAGAAATATTAAATAGTGAAGGCAAACAAATACAGAAACGAAAGTGCCGATTTTTTGATTATTCAAAAGAATCATTTGATGATATGTTGGAGCAGGTCGCATTCTCTGAATTGTTTTACATTGAAAATGGTGAAGATCTTTTTGATTTATTCGATACTAAAATAAATGCATGTGTTGAAGCACTGACGATTGAAAAAGATGTTAAACAATATGATAATCATAAATGGTTTACTCCACTGCTTCAACGTTTAAAAACCGATAAAATAGTAGCATATAGGACACCATCATATACAAGCACAATAGAGAACTGGTCAAAATACAGAGATATTTGTAGAAAATATAAGGAAAGCATCAAAGAATCTAAAAATAAGTATATTCACGAACAAATAGAAATGAGATCTGGAGACCAAAAGGAGTTTGGAAAATGCTTAAAACCTTTATTTTGAAGGATGATATCAACAAAAGTGTCTGAATGGTATAGAATTTGGACAAGAAAAAGTAAAAGACGCAAAGACAATTGCCAATAAGTTTAACACCTACTTTGTAGAAAGCATCTGTGATATAACTAGATCGATTCCTTACGTGCAATATGAAACTTCTGTGATTAGCATAGCTACTAGATTTAAGTTCAAATTCTGTGATCAAAGAACCATATGTGATATAATTAATAAGTGCAATACTAAAAAAGACATTTACGGTATAAATAGAGACATCGTATATAACGGGTGATTTTTTAGCTGGTTTGGTTTTGGCAACACTGGTTTTGACAGCTGACGTGTGTTTAGTACCTTTTGTCACTGTCAAACAGCTTCAGTTTGGTTTGCAATTTAACCATGGATCGTCTTACAAATGAACAACGCTTGCAAATTATTGAATTTTACTATCAATATTCGTGCTCGGTTCGAAATGCTTTTTTATCGAAAAATTGTGTTCAGCGATGAGGCTCATTTTTGGTTGAATGGGTACGTAAATAAGCATAATTGCCGCATTTGGAGTGAAGATCAGCCAGAAGCATTGCAACAGCTACCAATGCATCCCGAAAAAGCCACTGTTTGGTGCGGTTTATGGGCCGGCGGCATTATTGGGCCATATTTCTTCAAAGATGGTGCGAATCGCAGCGTTACTGTCATTGGTGAACGCTACCGAGCGATGATAACAAACTTTTTTTTGCCCGAAATGGAAGTTCTTGACTTGCATGATATGTGGTTTTAACAAGACGGTGCCACATGCCACACAGCACGCGAAACAATGGCGCAATTGCGAGGCGAGTTTGGTGAACAGTTAATTTCACGTTTCGGGCCGGTCAATTGGCCGCCTAGATCGTGCGATTTGACACCATTAGATTATTTTTTGTGGGGGTATGTCAAGGCTAATGTCTATAGGGACAAGTCCGCTTCGATTGACGCACTGGAAGCCAATATCCATGCATTCATTCGTGAGATACCGGCCGATATGTGTGAAAGAGTATGCCAAAATTGGATTCAGCGGATGGGCTACCTGAGACGCAGCCGCGGTCAACATTTGCATGAAACTATCCTTAAACATTAAATTGCAAGGTTCAGACTATCGATTCAAATAAATACTTCATTCATTTTTTCGAATTTTTTGTGTTTTTTTTTTTTTAAGTTCTAAGCCTCTTAAAAAATCACCCTTTAATTCACTAGAAATATTAGGCCCGGTTCTAATGAAATTGGTAAATAAATCACTGAACCATGGGATGTCGATGATTGTGCCGGTTGAAAAAGTAAAAGGAACAAGTAATAGTGAAAATTTTCGTGCAATAAACATGTTGCCGATGTTCGGAAAAATCCTGGAGCGTGTCGTGAGTGAGCAACTTACAGCATATATTGAAAACAACAAAATTTTAGCTATAGAACAATCTGGTTTTCGAAGTGGTCACTTTTGTGAAACAGCGTTGAACTACATCACAAACGAATGGAGAAAAGACATGGATCGTGCTAATGGAGTGATAGCAGTTTTTCTGGACTTTAAACGAGTATTTGAAACAATAGATCGGCAAATATTGTTAGATAAACTTAAACTTTTTGGAATTTGTGATAAAGAATATGACTGGTTTTTTTCATACCTAAATGGCAGATACCAACGAACAAAATTCGGTGATGACATATCCGATTCAATAGAGGTAAAGTTAGGAGTTCCGCAAGGTTCTCTTTTGGGTGTTTCTCTATTCCTGCTATATATAAATGATGCTAAAAGTGTTTTAAAACATTGCAAAATAGTTTTGTTCGCGGATGACACGTTACTATACATTTCGGGAAAAGACCTAAAGGACATGTGCTTTAAATTGAACTCGGATTTATAAAATATAAATATATGGCTTAAAGCAAACAAACTTTGTCTCAATGTAAATAAAACCAAATGTATGAAGTTAAGAATTCGTAATCTGGTGTCAGTATGCATAGACGGTTGTCAAATAGAGTGCGTTGAGAACATTAAATACCTGGGTGTTATATTAGATAGTGAGTTAAATTTTAAAGAATATGCCAAACATATATGCACAAAAATTGCAAAAAAAGTTGGGTTCCTAAGACGTATAAGACCAGTTTTGTCGATGGGAAATGCGATCATGTTACATAACGCAATAATTTTACCACATTTCTTGTACTGTTCTACGATTTTGTTCGGTTGTCATAATTACATAAGACATCGTATGCAGTTACTTCAAAACAAGGCAATGCGAACTATTCTTAAGTGCAATAGATACACACCGATAAGACAAATGTTAGATGCATTAAAATGGATGAACATCGAGCAAAAAATAACATTCAATGCAATGGTGTTTATATTTAAAATGAAAAACGGACTGCTTCTACCATACTTCGAAGACAACATAACAACAGTAGCAGAAATCCAGCCTTATAATCTAAGAAATAATCAAGACTTCCGACCGATGCGAAGCAACAGAAGTAGCACTATGAATTCGTTGATGTATACGGGAGTTGATTTTTTCAACAGTTTGCCAAATGACTTGAAATCAGAAACGAACTTAATATCATTCAAGCGTAAACTTCAAATTTTTATAAAAAATACTGTAAATTAAGCAAGAAATTGCAACTTAAAATTTATATTTATGTTTAAACTTTTTCAAATTTATTGATTTATTTTGCTCTTCACTTTAACTTAACTTAATATCCGAAATTTTAATTTAAATTTAAAAGAAAAAAACAAAAAGTCTAGAAATTGTCAAGACATAAAATGTAATTGTAAAATTGTAAATGATTTTGGAAAAGTTCATTTAAATAATAAAGAAATATTATTATTATAGACTAAGCTATTTGAATGTACATGTATGTAGGCTCTATTTATTCCGAGCCTTGAAAGAAGGACTAAAAATAAAAATTGGGGCTAAGAAACGTATGTCTAAAATGTGTTTTTCAAGCCCTAAGGGAATTGAAAAATTGAATGAAAAAGGGGCTAGCGAATATGCATGTTGGCAAGAGGTGATATGGAATTAAAAAAAAAACGAGGCTGGTGTTAAATAATCTTCATCTGTTGTTTTCCCAAGCTTCGAGGAAATTACACAAAAGAACTATGTTAGGGCTTTATAATTAACAAATTCCTAAGTAGTATTTTTCAAGCCACTAAAGCTTAGAGTTAAGAGAATTGCACGAAAAAGCAAGGTAGATAGTTGAAAAAACGCAACATTTTTGTCTAAGAGCTTAGAGCATTGGGCGAAACAAACAAGGTTAGTTCAGAAAACTTACATTTAAAATACAATTGAAGAGCTCTGAAGAACAACATCTGATATTTTCATCTTTATTTTTTTTTTTTCTTGAAATTGAAAAACCAAAATTCCGATAGGTTCTGCATTGAGCGAAAAATGTTTCCATTTGCCTTGGAAATTAATTTTAGGTTAAATTTTCAGTATTGTGTTTAGCGAATGAATTGAATTTGATCACAAGAGTAAACATATTTTTTTCCTTAGCTCATCTGTTCATATCTTTCATACGTGCTTGGGCCCAAAAAACTTTTTTGACTTATAACTGTAAAAACTGTGTTTTTGGTATCAAAAAATCTTTCATATTGATAGTTTGCATGAAATTTTGGCGAGCAACCCAATCACATAATTTTTGTTTATTAAAATCAGTGTCCTCAAAATTGAATCTAAAGCTGGTTTGGTTATTTGTGTGGCTTGAAGATATTTGTATGATTTAATAGGCCTCCTTAACACGATGCGATTTTAACCACTTTTTTTTCTATGAAATAAAACATTGATGTATCGATAATATATTCATTAAATATTTATGATTACAACAAAATTGCTAAGCTGTAAATGGTTATTTCAATGACCATTTTCAAAAAAACACGTTTTATCCAATATCTTTGGATCGCGCTAAGATTTCGATCAAATACATAATTCTCTCCAAAATTATGGCAAGTATTTTAGTCGAGCAGCAAGCAACTGCAGCTAAAATATTAAATTTTCGTTTCCAACTGTACAGCATTTACACTAATTCTGTTACACGAAATACTCGTAATTAGTTGCCACACATTATTCTCGAGCATAGATCTTAATTGATTCATGAGATTTTAAAATTTTGTTAAAATGAAAGTCGATAACGTGAAATATTCGAGAAAAATGATTTATCAAATCCCAAGGAAATGTGGAAACAAAATTGAAGTGATTGAGTTCAGAAAACAGCTGTTAAAATATATAGAGCATTTCAGGTGATTAAACGTTAATTTTTCAGCTGCTTTAATGTATAAACTCTACAAAAAACGTTCAGAATAAAAAAAAAGAAATTTGGATTTTCCTTAAAATATCCTTCCAACTTTTTATACAGTGTGACGCTGTTTATGTATTTAGGTTAAGCCCACTTTTCTCTTCAAACACCAGCTAAAATCCTAGCTTAATTTTGACATAAGATTTTTGTGGAGAATACATCACAAAAAACAGATGTTCTCTGAAAAGAACAATTTCAAAGTGAAAATAATCAACTAAAATAGATTTTTCTCTTCGGCATTGATAAATCATTTGGCCATGAATATTTTCGTTCTTAATTTTCATTTTCAAAATGTAAAGCTTACGTAAATCTCACAGTAAAATAACCTGCCACACTTTCACACAGCCACAGCTCAAGAATTTAGGCTCTCCCAAACCAACACGAATGCGGAGCTGGAGCTGCGTATACCTCTCGACTAAAATGCTTGGCTAAATTTTAGCTTGGCTTAGTTTTGGAGAGAATTTTGTATGGGAGCGAAATTTTATCGAAATTTTAACTCGATCTGCGTACTAAGAATTTTTCAAAATGCCCACTGAATAGTAGAGCTACTCCCTGCTCCATTTCCAATCATAAAATTTTTCATTTAGTAGATATATTTTTGCATTATGAAAAATTTGTTTGACTCTGGCGACCAGTCTACATTACAAGTCCACCTACTGGTCACGAGGGGGTTGAAAACAGCGGTTTTTAGATTTTTTGTTAGAGCCCCATGCACCTTATTTCATTTTCTAGAAACGGAAAATAGTGCTTTGACATTTTTTTTTAAGTCCACAGAGTTTAATTTTTATGATGCGATTAATAGAACTCAAGATACTAACTTTTTAGGTCATCATATCGAGATATATTTGGACAAATAAAATAAAATAAAAAAATTATTTTCAATTTCCTTAAACAATATTTAGCTCGTTAATAAAGTAAGTATCCTTGTTTTTGTGCATTTGTTGTTATTTTTAATGAGCTAAATATTGTTTAAAGTTTATATAAGTTTCAAAAATGTTTACATTTTGAGTGATATAAATTAAAACTAAAACAAAAACTTATTATATCAAAATTGGAACTGTTTCTGGGGACTAAGAAAGTTCATCCTTTTTCCCCAACCGCAGAGTTTATGATCCATTTCTTAATAAGATGATGAGTAATCTACTACAAAGCGTTTATTTTACATTTAATCTATAGAATTTATCAGTTATAATTTAATTATTGGTATTTGAATGGCTTTTAACGAATTTTGAAGACTCTTCAAAAGTGATATTGGAATCTAAAAAGAAATACAAATTAAAAATCAGCAAGCAGGCGCCAATTGCAGTAAAATAACACATAACTTACATCTAATAGATTAATTGACTGCTGGTCTGATTGATGATAGTATTCATTAATCTATTTAAAAAAATGTAAATTATTTTTCTATTATCAATTAAGAACAACAAGTTAAGACAATATATATTTACCATTGGTGGAGTAGCAATTACTATGCTTATGCTTATCAAAATGACAACAATGAAAATATTGCGAATCATTATATTTGTTTTTGTATATATTTGTTTGTTCTGTGCAGTGATGACTACGAGTACTTGAAGCTGCTTCGTTCTGAAGAGGACTGTCCCCAAAAATTGAAAAGATTCGATTTAAATATGTTTAATACAGGAAGTAAATCAACCAATTGCCTACTGAAAATCGTCGACCTCTTATCACGATCTAGAGATCTTTCGGATGCTATACTTTCTTTTTGTAAATCTCCCATAAATGAGGTGTAAAGAATCGCGCGGGACCGTCGGTGACCTGGAAAAACCTTAAGCCTTGATTACAAGTTACCCAGGGCTGACCAATTTCTAGGACTAGTTGACTAGTTGACAAGTTTTCTGATCAATTAGTTAGCATTTTCTTTTTTCAAATTTCCCATATATGATACTAAAGACCCTCAACCGCAATAATCTTGGTCCCTTTTAAAGTACGGGTAACACGGTTGATAACAGAAGGCTCAATAGGTTAAGAAGAAGATTATACTGAGGTGTTGTCAGAGTCATTTTTAGGTTATCAATTTCAGCAGTCTTTGGCGTTATGCCCTTAGGTTATATAATAAGGATGTGAAAGTTTCTCATTGCGATATGTATAACCGCATCAGTAAGTCGCTCAATCTTCTGCTCTAAAGAGTTTATACCAGCTTTTAAGATATTAATTACTAAAATATATATTTTATAACGCGTGATTTTTTAAGAGGCTTAGAACTTTAAAAAAAAAAACACAAAAAATTCGAAAAAATTAATGAAATATTTATTTGAATCGATAGTTTGAACCTTGCAATTTAATGTTTAAGGATAATTTCACACATATCGGCCGGTATCTCACGAATGAATGCATGGATGTTGGCTTCCAGTGCGTCAATCGAAGCGGGCTTGTCCCTATAGACATTAGCCTTGACATACCCCCACAAAAAATAATCTAATGGTGTCAAATCGCACGATCTAGGTGGCCAATTGACCGGCCCGAAACGTGAAATTAACTGTTCACCAAACTCGCCTCGCAATTGCGCCATTGTTTCGCGTGCTGTGTGGCATGTGGCACCGTCTTGTTGAAACCACATATCATGCAAGTCAAGAACTTCCATTTCGGGCAAAAAAAAGTTTGTTATCATCGCTCGGTAGCGTTCACCATTGACAGTAACGCTGCGATTCGCAGCATCTTTGAAGAAATATGGCCCAATAATGCCGCCGGCCCTTAAACCGTACCAAACAGTGGCTTTTTCGGGATGCATTGGTAGCTGTTGCAATGCTTCTGGCTGATCTTCACTCCAAATGTGGCAATTATGCTTATTTACGTACCCATTCAACCAAAAATGAGCCTCATCGCTGAACACAATTTTTCGATAAAAAAGCGGATCCTCGGCCAGCTTTCCAAGAGCCCATTCACCAAAAATTCGGCCTTGTGGTAGGTCGGCTGGCTTTAGTTCTTGCACCAGCTGTATCTTAAAAGGCTTTACGCCTAAATCCTTCCGCAAAATTTTCCACGTAGTGCTGTAACAAAGGCCTAACTGCTGGGAACGGCGCCGAATCGACATTTCGCGGTCTTCTGTCACACTAGCTGATACGGCCGCAATATTTTCTTCACTACGCACAGTACGTAAACGTGTTGGTGGTTTAATGTCCAACAAAGTAAATTTGGTGCGAAATTTGGTCACAATCTTCCGAATAGACTGCTCAGAAGGTCGAGAATGCCGACCATGAAATGGAAGCAGCGCGCGATGAACATTTCGAACCGAGCACGAATTTTGATAGTAAAATTCAATAATTTGCAAGTGTTGTTCATTTGTAAGACGATCCATGGTTAAATTGCAAACCAAACTGAAGCTGTTTGACAGTGACAAAAGGTACTAAACACACGTCAGCTGTCAAAACCAGTGTTGCCAAAACCAAACCAGCTAAAAAATCACCCGTTATATGTATGATTTATATGTAGGTATGATATGATTAAAGTTGTCTTATAAAAATATTAATTTGTTTATAATTTTGTTTTTTATTTGGGGCGATATTCAGTACGGCTTGGATAATTTAAGTGTGCCAGATTGAAATATAACATAAATAGCACAAATGTATGCAATATGCAATACAAATTTCGAAGAAAAAAATGTTTAACAAAGGTGTTTTAGCTTCAAAAATTAATTTCATGCCATTAAACATCTCTCACTACACTAATAATATCAGTCTAATTTCAGATGAGCATCTTGAATTTCGATCATGCGGTCCACTAGATTTAACATGTTTTTTGTTGAAGAAATAAAAATTAACTTTTCCGAAGGTCAGATCATTGTTCTATTTTTTCAGATATACCCGTTTGCAAAAGCTAAAAAAATAATTCCACTATGACTATGATTTTAAAGAATATTTTTTTTTTTTTTCATCAAAATGTTGAGTAATTTCTGAAAGTAGTAATATTTTTTAAAATCATTTCAAATTTTTGCAATATTTTTGTTTAGTGAGATTGTTAGTGAGACCAACTAATCTAATCATTTAAACGAGTTAAGCATTGGTATATCTACTTAAAGTGTCCTAACTTAACTTGCAGAACTGTTATACTTAGGAAAACTGAGCAAATTGGTTTTGAGTTGCTCTGATTTCAATCAGAAAATTACTTTGTTTATTTTAATTTATATAAAAGCAACGAATATAATTTATATTTACAATAATTTTCTAGGTAATGTTTTTGATAATTTTCTTATTAAAATAACGTTATTTGTGGTAATTGAATAGGTTTCAATGATACTTGAACACTCTTCAGTGAAATTGGAATCTATGGAAGAAGAGAAAAATAATTAAAAGTTGATAAACAAAATCATAATAATAAAATGTCTATCCATAAGCATGTTTTGCTGAGCTTCTTACTCTAACATTAAGAGCTGTGTAAATCGTTCATTTCAAATGATCGAATCGTTCAAGAATCGAAAAAAAAAAAAATAATTCGATTATTCGATCATTTTTATTTCACTCAATTCATTATTCTATACTGCTTTAATTCGATTTTTTTTTTCGATATTGATTAAATCCAATCTTGAATTCAATACTGCACCGTTGATCGAATCTAAATTATTCCAAATTAACAAACAATACAATTTGATTGGATTAAAAACTGTTAAGAAAATCTTAAATTTTCAGTTTTCTTACTGCTCCAGTAAAATTGGATTTTACGTCGATTGGTTGACATTTGGATCGAAATACACCTTTCCTGCCAAAACATAGTTTGTCTCCTATTTGCTAAGCCATCAACTGTCAAATTCCATTGAAGGATGGTTTCGATGTCGAAGGATTAAAAAACTTCTAAGAAATCCGAAATTTTTGAAGAATTCTTACAGCTCCAGAAAAAAGGTGATTTTAGGGTAATTTGGTGATATTTTGATCGAATTACACTTATCCTGTCAAAATATAGTTTGTCCCCTATCTCTGTCAAGACATCAACTGTCAAATTTCATTGAAGGATGGCTACGTTGCCGATGGATTAAAAGATCTCTAAAAATTCAGACTTTTGAAAAGATTGATACAAAATATCGAGATTAGTTATTGAAATTATTGAGATTGGGATGGAAAATCGAAAACAATCGAAATTATTGAGATTAAGGTCGATTGAAATGAAAATTTGTTTTTTCGATGATTGGATTTAAAAAATCAAATCGTTCCTGAATGACACAGCCCTCCCTACTAACATTAAGCCACATTATCACTGAAGAACCAATATTCTATTACATAGTTTGTTGTTGTTGAAGCTCTTCATAATTTGCATATAGGTTAGCTCAATAAAACACACCTTCTAATCCTAATGTATAGGTTAGGTAAGGTTAGTATATATTTACCTCTAAGAGATTAATGGATTCTCTCTGCCTGTAATAATCATTCGTCTGTAAATTGAAGAGAATGTATTTTAATTTTATTTCTTTGCATAAATTATCCCACATTTACAAAATATTTTACCATACCCAATATTAATTTGTATTAGTTATTTAAGTACACTTACATTAACGTAGTTAATTGATTCTTTTTGCTGCCGGTAATATTCATTTATCTGGAAAAAAATTTAAAAAAAAGAGATTAACAGCTTAGCAAAATAATGGTTAGGTACCAAAATATACCATAGGTGGTGAGGTGAGGACAGTATTTATCAAAATGACGAAAATAAAAATAAAGCGAAACATTTTAAAATGTTATAACAATGGTGTCTTAAAACAATTTGTATTAATACTGAACCAAAAAATCAATCCGAAGTGCTTTAAGTACTTACTTAAAATTCTGAGAATCCATACCTACTAAGATTTCGTCTTCAATTTGATTATTTTTTCTTAAACTGCAGGCTATTTCTTTATTAATATAAAGATTAAGAATTTCATTCATTCATACTAACAACGATTCACGTTTCACGTTTATTAACCTATCTACCCTGCACCAGATTTGGCCCCCTTGTCTATTATTGCTCCTCTATAATTCAAAAAATATTGTCATTCTATTAATAGCGTTTTTTGGTATTTATTGTTTCCTATATTATCAAAAGACATACAAGTAATTTAATCAGCAGACAAAGTTGAACAACCCCAACTGATTGATTGTAGTGTAGGTTATCTCATCGAGTAGCATTTTTATTTTCACTTAATGTGATTCGTGAGTCTCAGTCTATTAACTTTTTCAGAATTATTTGGTTTACAATTCAGTGTGAGTTGCAGGGCTGTAGCGTCAATCGGGGCAAACGAAACAATGCCCCAGAGCTCCCAGCCAAAGGTCCGCGACCAAAGGCCCCAACGGAGATCACCCAATGTATCGTTCTATTCCTGTTTAAATTTTGTAAAGTTAGTTTCATTCAACTCAACAACAAAAAATAAAAAATTTAAACTAAAAAATATAAATTAAAAAAACAAAAAACTAAAATACACAACTAGATCAACCGTGCTTGCTCTTATGTCCAAGTTGCTTGGAATTTCAGAAAAGAAAAATAATATCTGAATATTTTTTATTTTTAACAATTTTTAAAAACCTTGAAAAAAGTATTAGTACAGGTAAAATAGGATAAATTAAACAAAAAAACGTTTCATGTACAATGAGAATCAAGAATCAAAAGAGTCTATAAAAATATTTCATATGGAAGATTGTTTTTTTGAGGGCTAAAGGGGGGAAGTTGTGGTATATCAAACGGAAAAATTTACCTTGGTACAACGTAAGTACATGACACATGTTTTTACGGTAGTTTTAAATACTGAATCAAATGACACCAAAACCAAATTTATACGACTTCCGTGGAAAAAGTTACTGTCATATTTATGGTAGGATGACTGTATTTTCAGTATAAATGTTAAATATTACCGAAACCCAATTGGAAACAGTGGTCCATTATTAAAATTTGGCATTTGTGGTTCATTTGTCATTTAAATCAATAATATGAAAAATCTAAGAAAATATCTATGGCAAAAGGGTGTTTTTTCGGAGGTTGGGGACAAGGTGGGATTTATACCAAAAATACTAACACAAAAATAGTACCGTCATGTAACTGGTAAAAATGTTACCATAACTTCGAGAATGTCGAATGCAAAGATTCTATAAAAAGGTTGGAAGGGTGTTCTTTGGGGGGGGGGGGGGGGGTTTGGTAATGTGTGGGCTTATTACCAAAAAACTAGAAACAATATGGTACCATCTTGAAACTTGGTTAAAATGTATCCTTGACTATGCGAATGAAGAATCATAATAGTCTTTAAAAATATCGAGACTGAAAGGTTGTTTTTTTTGAAGGAGGGGGAATATGGGATTATTGTTAAAACACCTTTGATAAAAATGGTACCCTCATGTATCTTGGTAAGAATGTTTTATTTGCTATGAAAATGAAGAATCAAAAGAGTCGATGAAAATATTTATAGTAAAGGGTGTGTTTTAGGTGGTGAAGGAAAGTAAATACTGTTACAGAAAAACAACTGGGAAAATGGTACATAGATAAAGCTTGGCGAAAATGAAGGATTTGCCACATCATGAGAATGAAAAGGGTCCAGAAAAATCTCTATAGACAAAGGGTGTTTTTTATAGTAAGTAAAAATGTACATTTTCAACAAAAATTTTTTCTAATCGAGCTATACATAATGTAAACTGAATGTTTACAAGTAATTTCAAAATAAGTTAATACTGTATTTATATTTATACGTCAAGTAAAATGTTACCAAAAGTTGTACAAAAAAATGGTCCAATTTTTAATAGCCCATCGATGAATGTCTACAAGTAATAAATAATTAGTTAAATAAAGGAACAAAATTTAGATACTTTACAAAACAAACAAAGCATATCGAAGTTAAATTCCGTTTTGGACCTTAAACGTTTCGGTGAAACGTCTTCATTTGTTTTCTGCGTTGACATTCTTTTTTCTTGCTGCACATAAAAGGACTGGGTATAGATATTTCTGCAGGCCCGATGAACTACTATTTGACTATTTTCAGACAAAAACTTGTGCTTCCCGTCTTCACTCTTTATGTTGCATTCCTTAATAGTCAAAATTGCAGCAGCACTAGGACTTACAATGTCTTTCATCACTACTGGCTGTTCACAAATGAAACACAGTTTTATCTGGCACTGTCACACATTTTTTAAATTATTAATAGATCGCTGGATGTTAAGAAACTCCTTTGGGTTTTACAAGAAATAAGCAAAATTTGTAAATTAGTAAATCTCTTCAACAAAGTTAACTTTAAGTTTAAATTTTTTTATTTTCACGTTTTATAAAACATGTAGTTTAGGTATTTTATGTTTTAACTGAATTTTTCAAGGCATACAATGGTTATTAGATTAGTTATCTCGACTAGTTTATTTTTTTTAATTCTGTGAGCTTTTATGAATTTTACCTTTAAACCGACTTATGTATATACGCGAAACTTTCAGAAGATATAAATGATAAATACAAATAATTTTTGCAACTCGCATTGACGGCTGAATCAGGATGTTAGGAAGTTACTTACAGTTTCATTTGATGGTTTAAAACAAAAATAATATTTTTGATATTATAATGAACCCTTTTCATTCTCATGATGTGGCAAAGCCTTCATTTTCGCCAAGTTTTATCTATGTACCATTTTCCCAGGTGTTTTTCTGTAACAGTATTTACTTTCCGTCGCCAAACACCAAAAACACACCCTTTACTATAAATATTTTCATCGACACTTTTGATTCTTCATTCTCATAGCAAATAAAATATTCTTACCAAGATACATGAGGGTACCATTTTTATCAAAGGTTTTTTAACAATAATCCCATATTCCCCCTCCTTCAAAAAAAACACCCTTTCAGTCTCGATATTTTTATAGACTATTATGATTCTTCATTCGCATAGTCAAGGATACATTTTAACCAAGTTTCAAGATGGTACCATATTGTTTCTAGTTTTTTGGTAATAAGCCCACACATTACCAAACCCCCCCCAAAGAACACCCTTCCAACCTTTTTATAGACTCTTTGCATTCGACATTCTCGAAGTTATGGTAACATTTTTGCCAGTTACATGACGGTACTATTTTTGTCTTAGTATTTTTGTGTGTCTTCAACCTCCGAAAAAACACCCTTTTGCCATAGATATTTTCTTAGATTTTTCATATTATTGATTTAAATGACAAATGAACCACAAATGCCAAATTTTAATAATGGACCACTGTTTCCAATTGGGTTTCGGTAATATTTAACATTTATACTGAAAATACAGTCATCCTACCATAAATATGACAGTAACTTTTTCCACGGAAGTCGTATAAATTTGGTATTGGTGTCATTTGATTCAACATTTAAAACTACCTTAAAAACATGAGTCATATGCTTAAGTTGTACCAAGGTAAATTTTTCCGTTTGATATACCACAACTTCCCCCCCTTTAGCCCTCAAAAAAACACTCTTCCATGTGAAATATTTTATTCCAAGCCTTTTCTCTACTATAGGAGCAAATTTACTCCAATTTTAAGGAAGAAACAAAATTTACTCTGACACTTCACTTTTTGAGATCTACTTCTATTTTTCCACACTAAAAAAATTCTGTTGCCAAGATACATGAAGTCCTTTAAGGACAACACTGTGCTATTTGATTTTTCAACTCTGTTGAATGGAATTGTTTAAATTAACTTTTTATTTATTGTTAAATTAATTTTTGATAAGAATAAGATTTTTGAAAACTTGATTTTTTCCTCCGTTTTCAAATCTACTCCGAACATTTTTGTTTTACTCCATTTTTTTAAACAAATCTGCTCCGAAATTTTGCGTATTTTTGATGTAGGTCCAGCCCAGAATTGTTTCCCTATTATTATTCATTTTTTTAATGTTTTAAGGGCAAATTATATAATTTTATTTGTTTTATATTTTGACGCTGGAAAATTTTCTTTGTAAAAATTTTATTTTTAAATTTATTTTTTTGATTTCTCTCTTGGAAATAATGTTGCATTGATAAAACTTGACATCAACTGTGCATTTGTCATAAAAAAAAACCATAATCAGAAGAATTCATTACAATCTCTATGGTGAAAAGGTGTTGTTTTTGGTGTGGGTGCAGGGCCGGACCAGCTATATGTGCAAGCGGTGCAAATGCGCAGGGCGCTAAACCCAATGGGTGCATTTGCAATCATTAAAAAGCCACTAACTCGTAACCAATACCTACGTACCTTTATTTAATTTAATTTTTTGTAATAGCTCACACAAATATTGATTTCCTTTATATAACTACCTGATTATTTTGAGTTTAAGGACCGATACATATATTTTTATGTATCTTCTTTTTCAAAAATTAGTCTACCTATCTATTCATACGCATTCCATTAAAAAAAAACTACATCACAAAATCTTTTTTGTAACTTTCCAGAAGGGAAAGTGAAAGCACCAAAAATAACGGTACTTGCCCTACAACCTTAAATGAAACGCTTATTTATCTCAAAAACGGCCCTAACGATCTCGACAAAAAAATCTCTATGTTATTGTAGGCATGGTGTGCTGTTTGATGGCAAAATAAAATTAGCAAAACCAGTTATTTTTTTTTTTTTTTTTTTTTTTTAATTCCTTTTTATTTTGCATTTTCTTAAAACTATCTTAAAGCTAGACAAAAATTCATAAAAACTAGCCTACTTATCGATATCTTAAAACTAACTTACTGGCTCCAGTCGGGGGCTCTAAGTTAAATTATAATAACTTAATGCTAATGCCTTTCGGCCTAAGAACTATCTTAATACTAAATCCAGGTCGGTTTTATTTTTTACCGAGAAGAATTTCACAAAAAAACTCGGTATCTATGTCTTTATTTTTTGGTTTTATATAAAACTTACAAACTACATAAAACTTAATTAAAGCTAATTAAAACTACTTAAAACTACGAGTACTTACAACTAATTTTAAACTAATTACAAACTACTTACAAACTAATTACAAACTACTTACAAACTACTACTTACAAACTAGAACAGCCACAGCAAGCATTTTCCGGTTTTATATTTTTTTTTGTATTTTTGTTGATTATATATTTTTTTTTTTTTTTTTTTTTTTGTGCCACCCTGACTGTCCCTACTTAAAACTAACTACCTAAACCTATGAAAGTCGGCCATGACAGAGAAAAACCAAGGACAACTTTTAGATATCTGAAGGAACTTCACTCTTCATATTTTAACCACCAGAACTGGTTCTCCTGGCTTACCCTATCCCTTCGGTCCCGTTCGGACACAGTCCTACTGAACCGAAGGTGCTCAGCTCCGTCTTGTGCGAGGACGTCTCGACTGTAAAGGAGCCGCCGATCTACAGTTCTACGGCCGACGTGGTAGATTAGCAGAACCGCCGCTCTATCCTGGATCAGCCCACGACTGTCTAGGTGGAGGAATGCATCGGGCGGAATAAAGCCGCTTAGACACACACTCTCGTAGTATTCGTTGTTGGGGTAATAAGCCCCGAAAATTAAGCTGTTGCTCGCGGACATCGCTCTTGCAATGTGACCTGGAATAAGTTTCAGCAAGAAATTATCCATCCTGTTTATGTTGGCGCCGTTGTATAGAGCCAGGTTGGAATTATAGTGTTTGTACTCCGACTCTGGTGTTCTGTGCAATCCAAGGCAGCGTCGAAGACACTGCCTCCCAAATACCCGAATCTTTTCCATTTGAGATGGGGCAACGTTGAACCAAACCGGGCATCCATAGGCAATGATCGGCCGGATAAGGGCCATGTAGCAAATCACCTTCACCCTGCTATCAAGCCGGCTGCTATAAAACAACCGTTTCGTCAGGGCAAAGGCTCCCCTAGCCCTGGCCAGAGCAGCATTTATATGTCTGTCGAAATACAAATACTGATCCATCCAGATGCCAAGGTACTTTACTACACTTTTACTCGCCAGTGGATGTCCATTTGGCCCTACGATCACCAGCTTGCGCCAGTTCTTTCTCGTATCCCTTGTGGCTCTAAGCAACGGAGTCCTAAACAAGATAGTTTCTGATTTCTGAAAGTTGATTTTCAACTTCCAGTCATCGCAATATCGCTGAATCTTCTCGAAGTAACGCTGCAAAAGAATCCTGATGACCTCGACTTTTGGAGCTGTTCTGTACGTTATTAACTGTACCTGCCATACAATGGTTTTTTTCAATTTTCGATTTTCTCAAAAAAACGAAAGGAAACGAAACGAAAATGTTAATAATCTTGCATATAAAAAATTTTGAAAAAAAAAAAAATTTTAGATTCTAAAAAAGTATTAAATTTATATTCAATATTTCAAAAACGAGTTGATGACTTTTTTTTAAGCTAGATTTAAAAGTGTATTTTAATGCATACTTAAAATTGGCATACCAAAACTTTTTTTTTAAATATTATTAAAATTTTATATATAAAAAATTTATTTGTAAGAAAACCGTTCCAACGATTTACATTTTTTTTGCTTATATTAATTTTTTTAAGTAATCAAATGCCATACTTGTTTTTGAGCTCTTTGTATTTAAACTAGTTATTTAAACAGTTAAAAGAACGATTTAAATGCTTTTTTTATATTTTTATATTTGTTTTATAATTACTTTCATATTTAAAAAAGTTTTTTGTTCCAAGCAACTTGAACACAAGAGCGACTACGCGTGTGATCCAGTCGTGCATTTTATTTTTTACGAATTTATAACTTTCTATATTGTACCTACATATGTTTATATCGCAAGTGAAAATAGTAACTGCTTAGTTAAACCTTTCCAATGATAAATGTTGGAATGAATGGCATGAAATGGCAACTCATAAAATTATGTCCATTCTCCTTTGCTATAGAGCACTTTTTGTGATTTCCGAGAAAAAAAAAATAAATTTGGTGGCACAACAGCTCGTGGAGAACCAATGCCTAGTGACTTACAACTCTCAACCATTCCTGTGTTCGTGTCATAGGCAGGAGTGGAGGGGACCTACAATTTTTTACCGAGCCCGAACGGCTAGATGAGAAGCACTTATTCATGACAAGTATACTCTTGGAGGATTTGTCAGTTCCTCGCAAGAGGCAGTACCTCGGAAAAATACATTTCTGTTTTTAGGTGGCAGCGGCTGGGAATCAAACCCAGACCTTTGGCATGACAGTCCTACGCACTAACCATCATGCCACGAGGTACTACAAATTTCCGAGAAGACAAGTTTTAATTTCGGATTAAGCACACAGAACGGATAGCTCTCATTCAACGATTAAAGTTTTTTTAAATGTTATCAAAAACGGCTCGGACGATTTTAATCAAACTTCACACATGTTGTTGTTTGAACAAATTTTAATATATTCAACCAACCATGGCCGTGGTGGCTCTTTGGTAAATACGCCACTGCATAACGAAGTTATGGTTTTAACGATTTTTTAGGAAGTAATTTTATTTTTGAGTTGTGATCGAGTTGAGTACGAGTCATTTATCTACAAGATATGTCAATGTCAATTGTAAGTTATGAATTTAATAAAACCACTACTTTATAACTTTACTAAACTGCTTTCTCCTCATATGAACACTGTCACTTTCATCTCTTTAACATTGAACTTATAAATAATGTCTTTCTTCTCTTCTCTAATCGTGACCTATCTTTTTTCGAGAAAAAAAAATCCATCCTAACGATATAAATATGAGTATCTGGCTTAAAGTGGCTTCCATACATTTTTCTAAATTCAAAGACAAAACATCAAAACAAACAATGCAAGTTCAAAAGTTTTTAATTTTAATTTTTATTGTTTTAACAATTTCTGCTGTGCAAATACAATCAAGCTGGTTAAAAAAGTTTCAAGAACGATTGGTATGATTTTTGTTTCATTTTTGGCTTGTATAGTGCCTAATTAAATTTCTGATTGTTTCAACAGGAACGTGTTCTCAAACAAACTCATGATGCGTCTGCAAAAACTATTGAATTAGCACAACAAGCAGCTAGTGTTGCAGCCACAGTTAGAGGATGAAAATAAAAAAAAAAAAGAAAATTCTATAAAAATCATAATGTTATTAATTTGAATAATAAAGTGTTGTTGCGTTTTTCATTGGTTTCATTGGAATTCATTCTGAAATTCAGTGACACAGTGCTAGTTAGTTTTACTGAATTCAGAAGATTATTTCTTGGTTGTGAATCGTCAAAATAGAAATTATTTTCTGGAACACAAAAAATTAAATTCAAAATAAAAGTGAAAATACTAATATTCTTAACTTAAGTAGAAGTAGCTAATTGTTTTTCTTAAAGATTTTCTTAATTTTTTTTTTATTAAGATACGTAAATAAATATTAACACCGTTATTCATAAACGCAAATAAAACACGAATAATCTTTAGTCAGTGAGTAAGTGTCAAATCTTATCATTAAATAAATTCATTGTAATAAACTAGCACACCAAAATATTTACATTAAACGAGGAACTAAGTTAACAATAGTTCTGTCCTTGTTCCCAAAAAGTAGAGATAAAAGGAAAAAAACGCAAGTGACACACATACTTCTTACAACTTCAAATGAGAGAGTGAATGTGCAAAAGTTCACAATTTGTGAGAAAGTATATGTGCAGCTCGATAATTAGTCTTTGGTAACAGCAGAGTTCTTGTTGATTGTAGTAGATTTTCGTTAAGATTTTGAGCTTAAGGTTGAATAGCAGTTTATATTTTTATTGATATGAAATTTTAGTTAGTGAACTAACTCCTGATCGACTTTTTAGTTAATTTGTGAATCAAAAGATATCAAAGCAATTTTTATTAATATGGCTGTAAGACTTTATTTAAATTTATTAAAATTAAAATGCTGCTGATGCGAAACGAAATTTTAAGTTGGTCTCAAACAAGACATGCTTACGAAAACGATGCGGGAAAATATTGATTGACAGTTGCAAAAATTCAAAAAAGTGAAATAGAAATAATTAATGAAACAAGAAAAATAACCACAAAAAACACAAATGTCATTTTTTCACACTCAATAAATGGCCTGGGTAGTAAATTATGTGCAAAGAAAAGAAATATAACTTGCTACATTCATCAATTTCGCTTGTCGAACTGAAAAGTCCTTTTTGAAACTAGACCATCAAGACTAGACATACCTGGATGTCCAACAACATTGAACGGCTTGTATTCGGTACATATATGTACAGCGAAGCTTGATTGAGATGTTTGGTTTACTAAGGGCCAGTTTTTCAGTTCAGGGTTAACCCTGAGTTAAATCAGGGTTAGCTAATCCCGAAAATAGAGTAACTCCGAGTTAATTCAGAAACTGTTTTTTAGTTGAGGATTAACTTGATATTTCACTAACCAAAAATCTCCGTCGATGTGGGACACTGTGGAAATTACCCTTCTACGCAATTCACGCATGAAAACAGAGATGGCGCAACGACGGAATTGCACTGACAATAACTGTCACTTTTGAAATCGAGATAACGCCTTAGCTGAAAAGGCACTGGTCCTTTAGTAAACTCACCAAAATAGGTGAGTTTACTTGGAGTTAACTTAAACTGAAAAACACGTTTCTGGGGTTTACTCAGCTTTAACAATGAGTAGGATAGTCTCGTACTGAAAAAGTGGCCCTTAGAGTGAATGGACAAAATTCTCTTGATTTAGTTCCTACCTCCCTCTGTCGAATAGCCGAGGTACATTGGTTCATGAGTGGACACAAATTATTGTTTTATCTATTTTTAGATATTAATGTTTTTGAAATGCAGATTGAATAAGTAATTGTTGAACCATACGGAACAATATTTTTATTATAAAATAAGTTTCTGTACATGTAAAATTTTGGACCTTAAAGTTGATAAAAGGCTATATGGTAATTTTGAAGAAACAAAAATTTGCATAGACACTTTAAAAATTAGTTTTTTAGTTAAATGGATCTTTCATGACAAGTATACTCTTGGAGGTTTTGTCAGTTCCTCGCAAGAGGCAGGACCTCAGGAAAAAAATTTCTGTTTTTTAGGTGGAAGCGGCTGGGAATCGAACCCAGACCTTCGGCAGTCCAACGCACTAACCATCACGTTATGTGGTACTCCTTGAGTATACTTGTCTTGAAGAAGTGCTTCTCATCAAGCTATTCGGACTCGGCGAAAAATTGTAGGCCCCCTCCATTCCTGCCAACGACACGCACACAGAAGTGGTTGAGAGTTGTAAGTCACTAGACCCTAGTTCTCCACGAGCCGTTGTGCCACCATAATTATTTTTATTTTATTTCAAAATATGGAAGTTGTACTCAAGCTTTGGACCAATAAAGGCTATATAGATTACAGCCAGATTAGAAGAAGAGAAAAATTTCTGGCATCTTCGAAGAAAACCAAAACATTTCGCAGCATTTTTGGTTACTGCGAATATGCGGTCATTTCACAGAACGTGGTTTGTTATGCACATTCCCAGTACAAAAGCTATTCGGTTTCCTCGATGCAAGTGGGGGATGGATTTTGCTTTAACGACAGAAAACAGCATTAAGTTTTTGGCTCTGAACCTTTGGCACCTCATATATGGGAAATTTGATATTTCTAATTGGTCAGTAATTGGTCAAGAAAGGTCAACTAGTCCTAGAAATTGGTCAGCCCTTGATAACTAGTTATAAGGACTTAAAGTTTCTCAAGGTCACTCAAGGTCACGCGCGATTTTTGGCACCTCATATATGGGAAATTTACAAAAAAAACAAAGCCATCTGAAAGATTTGTAGATAGGGATAAAAGGTCAACTATTTTCAGTAATTGGTCAGCTATAGTTTTTTTTTCTATGAATTTTCAAAACTCGTTTCAAGGTCACAAAAAAAACTTTTGGCACCTCATTTGGGTCATTTGAAATAAACAAGTATGCCATTTGAAAGGCCATTTCACGGTCATAAAAGGTCATCTATTTTCAGAAATTGGTCAGGCATAGTTTTTTTTTAATGAATTTTTAATTTATTTAAAGAAAAAATTCAAGGTCAGCGATTTTTGCACCTCATTTACGGGAAATTTGCAAAAAATATATACCATCTGAAAGATCTCTAGATCTATATAAAAGGTCAACTATTTTCAATAATTGGTCAGCGATAGATTATTTTTTACGATTAAAACAAAAAAAAAATTCAAGGTCACGAACGATTTTTGGCACCTCATTTGGGTAATTTTCCAAAAAAAGAATACACTATGTGATAGGTTACTCGGTCATCATAAAAGGTCAACTAGTTTCAGTAATTGGTCAGCCATAGATATTTGTATGTTCATTCATTCATTTCATGTTCAAAATTAGCTACTAACATTCTCTTATACTACTGATGAAAATGCAAAAACTCATACAAAAACGTCCATGACTGACCAATTACTGAAAGTAGTTGACCTTTTATTATCGTTCAGTAACCTTTCAAATGGCTTACTTTTTTAATAAACAAAAACTTTAAAAATTGATTAAAAAAAATATGACTGACCAATTGCTGAATCTAACTGGCCTTTTATGATGACCGAGTAACCTATCACATAATATATTTTTTTTTGGAAAATTACCCAAATGAGGTGCCAAAAATCATTCGTGACCTTGAATTTTTCTTTTGGCTCAACTTTCCTTTACGACATCGCGATTTCGAAGTTAATTTTTTTTTTTTAGGGGTAGGTAGGTATCTCAAAAGAAAATTTTCCAAATCTTAAGGTGAGGAAACCCCCCTAAATGCAATTAAAAAATGTTTAAACTTTTGAAAATCGGGTTTTTTGTTACCGGATTGGATTAATTTGTTTACTATTAACACAATTAGTGCAACCCATTTCACCAGAGTATGACAAACCCTTCTTGATGTTTTCTTCGTAAACGACAATAGCGATGTTTTATTTATGATCAGTTATCTGCACCTGCCTTTTCCAAACACGACCTCATTTACTTTACATTTGATTTTCAATTTAAAAGTTCCACGTCCTCTTTCGAGCATAAAGATTTTAATCGCATGGGAACGTATTTCTTACATGAGTTCACCCAACGACCAAAAAGAGTTTTTCAATACTAATATTTCTAGCTTGTTGAGCAATTATGTTCCACTTAGATCAAGAATAATTAAGCATGATCAACGTCCCTGATTTTCTAACGAAATTCACCGACTCTTACTGCTATGATGGGATCAGGCATACAACGAGTGGAAGCTTTATAGACTAGATCTTCAAATGTACTATCCGCAACCAAGTGGTCTGTAAAATAAGAACTGCCAAGATTCATCTGTATAATAGCAAGCTAGGATCATCAGTCAATGGGGGTCAATTGTGGAAGAACCTTAGAGAAATGGGCTTTGGGAAAAAATATAAAGATCTCGATGAGAATATGGATTTCCTCCCCTCCTTAACCATCCTAACCTTTCTTCTAATCTAATAGATCTTCCTGATGAATCCACTTCCGACTATATTTTTGAATTTTGTGGTGTAGATAGTTCTGATGTAGTTGAAAGCTTACTTTCTGTTAAGTCAAATGACAATTTACATCCCGTATTCATTAAATCACTTCTTCCTTTTATTCTGTCTTACATTATGCACATATTTAATATGATATTGAAGACAGAAATTTTTCCCTTCAAGTTAGTAAAAATATTACCCATTCCAAAAAGGCGCAATGCTAATGATTATAGACCAATTTCCGTGCTCCCTAAAGTATTCGAACAAGCAATTAAATGTACGGTTTTTCATCTTCTGCGGTTCATCGAATCTGTGGGACAGAAAACAGTTGCTTTCAGTTAATAATATGTTATCTAATTTTCTTCGTGGAAGTCCCCAGGGTTCAATTCTAGGACCTCTTTTCTTCTCGTTATATATTAACGAACTTCCTACCAAGATAACGAGATTTTCTATCTAAATGTATGCTGATGATGTGCAGCTTTTTAAAAGTTGTACTCTTGGGCTAATTCAGGATTGTACATATATGCTATAAACAGGGACCTTGAGGATATCTCCTACTGGTCAGACTGTAACGGTTTGTTCCTTAATCCTCTTACGTCGAAATGCATCATCAAATCTAAAAAGCCTCTGAGCCTAGACTATTTTCCCAGTCTATATCTAAATGACCTATCCATCGCTTTCACACCTTCAGTAAAAAATCTTGGTATGCTCTTCAACAGACCACTGACTTGGGACACGCACATCAATGTCACTGAGGGTAAAGTTTATTTTGTGCTTCGTATGTTATGGTCTTCAAAGTATTGCATACCTTTAAAAACCCGATTAATGCTGGCAAAAGCACTTGTAGTTCCAATATTAACATACGGATGTGAAGTGTAAATAACTGTGATGCTGTCAGTCGGAGAAAGCTGAATGTCGCTTTTAACAATACACCTCGCTCCATATTTGGCCTTCGACGTTTAGATCTCATATCAAGCTTTTCAGTCAAAATTTATAATATGTCATTTGACCACCTTCTCCGATATAGAACCCTAACCTTATTATTTAAAATAATTCAAACACAGCAACCCCCTGCAGTTTGTTCAATAGGATTAGATTTATCTCCTCTAACAGATCCCGAATCCTCATACTCTCTCGGTGTTCATGTCTGACCTCTGAACGACAATTTTTCATCAGTGCCATTCGTTTGTGGAATCTGCTTCCAAGAAACATTAGTTACGATTTAATGTTGGCCATAAAGAAAGCTTTCGTTGTTCGAGATATTTCTAAAGCTGATATTCCAAGTGTTTCCAAGACCTTTGAACGTAACTGGGTCATACATAACTCATGTTTCCGTGACTTATTGTATTTAACAGAAAATCCAAAACCCTACAGAAACCCCACAAAGACAAACTGGGATGCCTTCAAGATAAGAATGGCCACATCTTTGGGTCAATATGAAAATCAGCCATTGACAAATCGCTCAGATATTGAAAAACATATCAATGAACTAACATTGGCCATTAATAATGCTTATGAAAGTTCTTGCCCCATTTCTAAAGGTAAAGGTAAACTCAACCCCGTATGGTAGTCAAAAGAGTTATCTGTCCATTGGAAAAAACTCAAGGAGGCTTTTCAATAGAGCAAAACATAGTAATGTACTTGCTGACTGGGATCTTTTCAAGATCAGCAAAAATATGTACAAAAACCGAACAACTTACGCGAAAAGGGCAGCCTGGCAAACATTTTGCACAGACATTGAGTCAAAAAATGACGTTGCTAGGCTCAGGAAAGTTATGAATGTCAAAGGTTTGCACTCCTCCGGGTTCTCTAAAAAGACCTGATAAAACATGGACAGATTCCTGCTCTGATACCTCAGAGTCACTTTTGAGCACTCACTTCCCAGGATGTACTACTGATTCATCGTCTGCGGACAGAGGCCCAAGACATAAGTGTAATCTCTAACATAGATGACCAAATCGTAGATAGCAGAAAGGTGACTTGGGCCATAGACTCATTCTCAGCATACAAGTCTTCAGGGCCTGATGGAATATTTCCATTTAATAATGGAGAGAAGTCAATGTCATCTTCATTCCGAAAGCTGGCAAGCCGACCCACACCGAACCTAAGGATTTTAAGCCTATAAGCCTATCCTCTTTTCTTCTCAAGACTTTAGAAAGACTAGTGGAGACTCACATTCGCCTAAAACTTAATGACGGCGTGCTCTCACAGGCCCAACATGCATATATGAAGGGCAAATCTGTTGAAACAGCGCTTCATGAAGTGGTCGGTACAATCGAAAAATCGATCCAATTCAAGGAATTCACACTGGTAGCATTCCTTGACATAGAAGGAGCATTTAACAATGTTGATAATAGCGCAATTCGACAAGCCTTCAACTCGATCAGCATCGATCCGATACTGATAAACTGTATTGACTCCATGCTTCAAACAAGACTCATAAATGTAGAAATGGGTGATACGAAGTTAAAAGTAACAACATGCAAGGGGACTCCGCAAGGTGGAGTTCTATCTCCTCTGCTTTGGCTCCTTGTAGTCAACCAGATATTGGTTAAACTTAATCTGAATGGCATCAAGGTCGTTGCATACGCTGATGACATTGTGTTAATGGCCTCGGGAAAATTTGCCCCAACCTTATGTGACCTCCTACAATTAGCCCTCAACAAGCTCAGTAATTGAGCCAGCAGTTGTGGACTTAGCGTTAACCCTCAAAAGACAGAATTGGTGTTGTTTACAAGGAAAAACTAAATTCCTAACATAAACCCGCCAACCATAAATGGAACTCCACTTCAAGTTTCGGATACCGCCAAATACCTTGTTGTTGTACTTGACCATAAATTGAACTGGAAAAAGAATATTAAAGAAAGGGAGGAAAAAACCTCAGTAGCATTCTATACGTGAAGTCGAATTTTTGGTAGAAGATGGGGTCCCAGCCCTAGAACCATTCATCGGATGTACACAGCCATTATAAGGCCAATCCTAACGTACGCATGTATGGTCTGGTGGCCAGCCTTAGATAAGGAGACCAATCTAAAAACCATGACTAAAATTCAAAGACTAGCGTGTATCGGCACAACCAGTGCAATAAGAATCACACCAACGGCCGCCTTTCACTTTCCCCACTCGATCTGTTTACGAAAGAGTTGGCAGCAAAAAGTGCTTTACGACTTCAACAATGTAATAATTGGAAAAGGGGCCTCTTCGGTCACAGAACTATAATGAACCTTACAGACATTGACATTCAAACAGACTATGTTTCGCCGCCTCGGTGCTCATGTCACTGGAGGAAGAAAAAAGTTGAATACACCAGGGTTTCTTGGAAGCTGCAAATGTCAGATGGTCATCTATCGACACCTGTCGGGTTTCAAGAAACCTTTGGCTGAATATTTCGAAGAAAAAAACTGAATACCTACTCAAGCTAAGCAAGCCTCAATTATCACTCATAGTTGGCGTCCTAACGGGCCACAACTCTATGGGAACCCACATGAAAAGAATGAGCATCAGCTCATCGGACTTATGTACAGGATGTCATGATGAAGAGGCGGAAGAGGGCTCCCTTCACTTCTTATGTGAATGCCCCAGCCTAGCTAGAACCAGGAAAGCAGCCCTAGGAGAATATTTTTTCGATGAACTGGGTGACATCTCTGTATTGCCACTAAAAAACATCCTAAAATTTATTCAGAACTCAGGATGGTTCAGAGAGGGCCCCTACAACTAATACTTCTCCTCAAACCCCTCCCTATCCCTCTTCATTACCCACCTTTCACTCTGGGGAGCGCAATGGATCCACTGAGATCCGAGTGAGATGATGCGGCTCGCCGTATCATCATGCCTTCTAACCTAACCTAACCTATTGTATTTATAAAAAATCTTGATTTTCAAATTTCAGCCACTTAAACCTCGGAAAAACACTGATATTTGAAATATCTATGCTGCTAATTTAACAAGCACTTGAAGGACAGTTTTGAGAGCCTGCAGGCAGCCAAGTGTGCTGAACAGACTAAGTATAGCCAAGAGCGTACCCAAAATTTTGGTAAGGGGGGGGGGGGAGGCAAACTTATTTAGGATTTTCGTTAGGTTTGGTTTTGCTTTAACTGCCTTAAAGGAATGAAAACATTGATCTTGATTTTTTGAATCAAAACAAATAAAAAAATTAATAACTTTAGTAAATGCTATTAGTTTCCTTATTGATTATTTAGTTTTATAATACCTACTGCTACTATACCTACATTAACCCATCAGTCATTAAATTCGACATAGCTGAATGGTAAATCCTCCAAATTTTCAATACCTATTCGACATTTTTTGATTACCTCCACAGTTGTTCAATAACTCTTACCAACCATTAGCAGGTAATTCTAACTGTCAGCCGATAACAAACAAAAACAAAAAAAAAAAACATTCGACACCCTATGCAACATCAACCAAAGTACCCACGAACAACCACCCAATTTGCAGCTTCCGTTTATTTTTTCAATAAAAAAAAAAAATTAAACAAAGGACTCTCGAATCGTATCGAATTACGTTTTTTAGTAGATGTTTGTTGCGACCATATCGTTCATATACATTAAACCAAGTAGTATATCACCTCCACTCTCAACCATACCTTTTGATCGAATTCTTTTTTGGGTGCGCGAATTTCATTGTGTCAGAGGACACCGTCTAAACCGACAGAACAGGACTCTGATAATTTTTAAATCGATTCATTTCCAATATCCATTACCCAGATCCACATGCCTTACCTTGCCATATAACAAAACGCAAGACAAAACAACTCATTATTTGCCTAATACACCAAATGTCCTGCCGCATAGCATGTGCCATAGAGCCCATATTGATGATGATGAAATTGCGAGCCCGGGAATCCAGCCAATATGGTTTAATTTTTTTTTTTATTTGTATTTTGTTCGACTAGGACTAGAGGGAAATGTCTGAAATGTCCTTTTGTTTGTCGAAATAACGAACGTAAAAAATAAACGCACTTCTCTATTTCGTGATTATTGTTATTATTATCCGCATCGACAACAAGGATAATAATAGGAAACGTACACAGAAAACGCAAGCGAATAAGTGAATTCCCTCGAGATGAGAGGATATGCCCATCAAGAAGAAGAATTCTTTGTATTGTTTTTTTTTTTTTGTATTTCTTTGAAATATCCTGGATAACCTGTATCCTGTTACTATCGAACCTTCCGATTTTTTTACTTTTTGATTGTTTAATATCATAGAGTAAACTTTGATGATGCGGGAGCTCGATAAAGGACTCTTTTTTTTTGAGAAAAAAAGTCAATATTTGGGTTTTTGTTTTGTTTAAATATCTTGATGTTAAGGTCTTGTATACGAGTATGAAGGTAATTTCTGACATGATGACATAAATTGACAAGTTTTTCTTTTTGTTGGTAGGCACTCAGATCTACAAACAAAAGTCAATTGAGTGATTGACAAACATCAAATCTATGAATTAACTTATGGAGGTTTGGTACGAAGGCCACCAGAAATTAATTAGTTTTATCAACTAAGAATCAGTGTCACTTTATGTCAGTATATTGAGTATTGTGGTCTTAAATAAATATATTTTTGTAGAAAGAGTCCACCCCTCGTATTTCATAGTAATTTTGTCACGAATGAAATATTCTTGCTTTTTAAAAATCCAGCTTCCTAAGTATTTCTACAAATCACAACAAATTTGATATTTTTATAAGAAAACATTTTTTGAAAAATATTTTCTTTTGTCTGTTTCTCTTCTTAAATTTATTTATTTGAATTAAAATTGGTACTTGATTAATCTCGGTTTCGATTTTGTGATTGTTGCAAAGTCGCTGCAACATTAGCAGCAGATTGTGCTATTTCAATTGCCTGAATTGTTGCATCCCGTGTACGTTGACCAACTCCTTCCTAAAAACAAAAATGATAAACAAAAATTATATGTTGTGTTCCTTTGATATGAAATTGACTTGATGATAAACTTACAATTTCCTTGCCAAGTTTGCTCCAAAAATCAGCTTGGGATCTTCCAGTGCATATGACTAGAAAAATAGCTCAGATAACCAAGAAATACTTGTTGAAGTTCATTTTGAAAAATAATATTATTGTGTTGTTCTTTGATTTGTGTTTGAAAGTGATCGATGCACTAGCGGGAAAAAATTGATTGTTGACAGCTGAACGAACTAGTGTTATATACTCGCCAATATTGCTTTGGGGATTCCCTTTTGAAATTTTAATCAAAACTGAATGGGGATTTACTTTCAATATAAGAATAATTTTTTAGTGTTCGTTTTTTTGTTCAATTGGGATCAAAATGCCATCTGTGTGTTATCGTTGTCAGTTTTGAGTTGTTGTGTTTTATGATAAAGTTAATTAATATTCTTTTTAAAAAGGGTTACAAGAACTTGAAAAATCGAAAAAGAAAAAGTGATGAATCTAGGGCAAAGAGAACGTGTGGGATCTTAGCAACTTACATATTTTAGGATATTGAATGTACCATATGTATTTGAATTTAGAAAGGAAACAAGAAGTTCAAGGGTTTTTATTGCAAAGACCATTAAATGGATCATTGAGGATGCAATTTCGAAAGCGGAAAGTGGGGGAAAAGCACCTTTTATGGTTTTGTGCATAAGTATACTTCGAAAACGAATTAAAATTTTGACATAATGCTAAAAGTCTTTTTTGTTGAGGATAAAATTTACCATTGAAATGCATCATTTAAATTAAAAAACCAATTTCCAAGAAAATTGTGAAAAATTATGTTTTCTTCAATAACTAAAACTCTTTTTTTTTGGAGCAGAGATAGGTATAGACAATGTAACATATAAAATAAAAGATAGTTTAATTTTCTTTAAAAATATTTCGTTCAAGAAAAAATTATTTAAAAATCGATCGAGATACATCAGTCGCTTATTTTTTCAATGCTTTTTTTAAGCAACAAAACTAACTTTAAATTAACGAACTGAGTTTTAATAGTTATTTTATTAGTTTTAGTTTTAGTTTTTTTTAGAATATAATATTCTCTTAGACTAAGATAATTACAAAATTTAACCGTTGGTGGGTATATACAAATACAAGGAAAATATATTCAAAAAAAGAATATAAATAATTTTGTATACCATAAAAACATTTTTAAGTGCTATTTGTAAGAGTTGATTGAATAATATTTAATGCAAGGGATTTAAAGACGTCTCTTGAGCAATTAGGAAAAAAGTCAAGTCTATTACAAATTAAATTTGCTTCCCTGATGCAACGGGATACAGGCTCGTTACGACCATAATTACAACGATGAAACTGTTCATAAATTAGAAATCGGCAACGTGTAGTTCTTGAAGGCGCATTTCCCCCAGTAACCAATGAAAACAACGGAGGACTATTAATATGATACGTTATAATATCCCTGATAAACATCACGGAAAAGAAAATCCTGCGGTCTTTAAGAGATTGCATCCCAAATAACAAACATCTACTAACATAAGGTGGCCGTGGAATCCTCCAATTTAACTTGTAGAAAGCATATCTTGTGAAATTCCTCTGTACTTTCTCAATCCTATCTAATGAGTTATATTGTAGTAGGGATTCCAAATTATACAGCAGTATTCCAAAACCGATCTTACTAGAAAATTATAAAGTGATTTTAGGGTGTACGGATCTGAGAACTGTTTAGTATTTCTTTTGATAAAGCCAAGCATTTGGTTAGCTTTGTTTACCATATAATCGTAGTGAAGAATGAATGACAAGTTCGTATCTAAAATAATTACTAAATCTTTCTTTGTACTCACACGCTCAAGACTAATGTTTTTGATTTTGTAATCAAACAATATTGCATTATAATTCCTGAAACACGACAAAACTTGACATTTAGAAATGTTAAGAAAAAGATAATTCCGTTGGCACCAACATTCAAGTCTCGCCAAATCTTCTAAAAGAAGAGAACAATCGGACTCACAGCTAATTTTAAGAAAGAGTTTAAGGTCGTCCGCAAAGAGAAGGCAAGCCGAATCATTTAATATTTTCGGTATGTCGTTGACAAATAGCAGAAATAGTAATGGTCCTAAATGACTTCCTTGTGGAACTCCAGACGGTACAAAAATGTTGTTTGAGAATGAATTATTGATATGAACGATCTGAATTCTACCCGTAAAATATGACTCTAACCACTTCAAAAGAGTGGAATGGATACCTAAAGAAATTAATTTATGAAAAAAAACATGACGGTTTATTCTGTCGAATGCTTTCGCAAAATCAGTGAAAATAATATCTGTTTGGCAACTATTTTCCATATTTGATATGATGAAGTTAGTCATAAAACCATGTTGGTAAACTGATATGTGGTTTCGAAACAGATCTGATAGTCTGTTACAAACTAGTTTCTCAAAAAATTTGGGTACAGCTGAAATCTTGCATATTGGCCTATAATTTGTAATTTCTTGCCTTTACCCCGATTTAAAAATGGGAGATAAAAAAGAAATTTTCCAACCATCCAAAAACAGTCCTTTGAAAAGAGAAAGATTAAAAATGATTGAGAGCGGTTCAGCTATCGCACATGCGCACTTTTTCAAAAGAATAGCAGGAATCCCATCAGACCCCTCACTTTTGCTATCATTCAATCTTAATAAAGCCTCTTCTATCTCCATTGAGCTAAGAACAATCGAACCGATATCAACAACTCTACCAACACTAGGCATCTCCTGGATGGAGGGAGCGTCCAAGGAATATACCGATTGAAAATAGCTTGCAAATAAATTGCAGATTTTAGGCACCTCACTAGTCGTTGAGTCGAGGTACTTCATGGAACTGGGTATTCCATTTGAATTACGTTTAGAACTTATGAAACTCCAAAAATGCTTACTATTTGATTCAAGATCACACTCAATTGATAACAGGTAATTTCTATACATAAATTTGTTCAAAAAATCAAACTCACGTTGCCAATGGAAGTAATTTATGCGCAGTTCGAGATTTTCTTTATCAGCTTTATATACGAGTAGTTTGTATGCTTTATTTTTTTTGTTCTTAAGATTATTCAACCTCTTGTTGTACCAGGCCGGACTAGAATTAACAATTAGACGTTTTTTAGGTACAAATAAATCAATTGCACCTTTAAGAACACTTGTAAAAGTAGAGTAACTGATTTCCAAGTTTGAAGAACAAAGAATACTAGGCCACGAAAAAGACCTCAAATAATCAACCATTGCATCATTGTCAGCATTTCGAAAATCGGTAATAGTTTTGTGATTGAATAATACATTCCTTATATAGTGATAAAAACTAATATTTCCTTCAATTGCAATATGATGGATGGAATTTTCAATGACTGGAAAATTTAGTTTAATTATTTAATTAGTTTAATCTCTAAATTTAGTTGTGATAAAAAAAAGAGTCCCATCACAAAACTTAATGAAAACGTTTCATGTACCATTAGATTGAAGGCCAAGGATCAAGAGTCCTAAAAAATATTTCACATGGAAGGCTATATGGTTTCTCAATAAGGGCCCTTGTTTAAACTTGATATCTAAGCCTTTTGATTGAATATTAGTCCTGCGCCTAGAGCCAATAATAGAAAAAAATGGCAAAGCTTATACCAGCACAATAGTTTGAATTTAAGAGCAAGCATTAAACAGTTATTGATCAAGTACAAAGAATTACTGATTGTAATCGAGAGAGCTTTTGGAGATTAGAAAATTTGTTCGACGGGCTTTTCGAATGTGTTGCAAGCTTTTAACAAGTTTTTCCACGAATGCCTCCAATTTATTTATATACTTATATATAACGGGTGATTTTTTAAGAGGTTTAGAACTTTAAAAAAAAAACACAAATAATTCGAAAAAATGAATGAAATATTTATTTGAATCGATAGTTTGAACCTTGCAATTTAATGTTTAAAGATAATTTCATGCAAATGTTGACCGCGGCTGCGTCTCAGGTAGCCCATCCGCTGAGTCCAATTTTGGCATACTCTTTCACACATATCGGCCGGTATCTCACGAATGAATGCATGGATGTTGGCTTCCAGTGCGTCAATCGAAGCGGGCTTGTCCCTATAGACATTAGCCTTGACATACCCCCACAAAAAATAATCTAATGGTGTCAAATCGCACGATCTAGGCGGCCAATTGACCGGCCCGAAACGTGAAATTAACTGTTCACCAAACTCGCCTCGCAATTGCGCCATTGTTTCGCGTGCTGTGTGGCATGTGGCACCGTCTTGTTGAAACCACATATCATGCAAGTCAAGAACTTCCATTTCGGGCAAAAAAAAGTTTGTTATCATCGCTCGGTAGCGTTCACCATTGACAGTAACGCTGCGATTCGCATCATCTTTGAAGAAATATGGCCCAATAATGCCGCCGGCCCTTAAACCGCACCAAACAGTGGCTTTTTCGGCTTCTGGCTGATCTTCACTCCAAATGCGGCAATTATGCTTATTTACGTACCCATTCAACCAAAAATGAGCCTCATCGCTGAACACAATTTTTCGATAAAAAAGCGGATCCTCGGCCAGCTTTCCAAGAGCCCATTCACCAAAAATTCGGCGTTGTGGTAGGTCGGCTGGCTTTAGTTCTTGCACCAGCTGTATCTTAAAAGGCTTTACGCCCAAATCCTTCCGCAAAATTTTCCACGTAGTGCTGTAACAAAGGCCTAACTGCTGGGAACGGCGCCGAATCGACATTTCGCGGTCTTCTGTCACACTAGCTGATACGGCCGCAATATTTTCTTCACTACGCACAGTACGTAAACGTGTTGGTGGTTTAATGTCCAACAAAGTAAATTTGGTGCGAAATTTGGTCACAATCTTCGGAATAGACTGCTCAGAAGGTCGAGAATGCCGACCATAAAATGGAAGCAGCGCGCGATGAACATTTCGAACCGAGCACGAATTTTGATAGTAAAATTCAATAATTTGCAAGCGTTGTTCATTTGTAAGACGATCCATGGTTAAATTGCAAACCAAACTGAAGCTGTTTGACAGTGACACAAGGTACTAAACACACGTCAGCTGTCAAAACCAGTGTTGCCAAAACCAAACCAGCTAAAAAATCACCCTTTAGTACTGTAACGACTCTCACATTTGTACTATAACGACTCTCGAATGAACTATTACCACTCTCGAATAAAAGCAACACCGAATCCCGGATTAGACATGACACAAAAAAACATACGGAGAGCTTTGGTGAGCCTTAGAACTTCCAATACTAAATGTCAAAATGAAAGCTTTGGAAAGGGAAATCTATGAGAAATTTCTCTTATGGAAAGCTCTAGAAGCAAATACTAGAACCTTCCAATTTTTTCGGTAACCTTGTGAAAAGTATAAAAACACATATCTCACCAGCAGAGGCCGCAGTTTATTATTCATCGAGAATGAGTAAAGTTGGTTGTTATAAAAGCAAAGTGGTGAAATAATTTTACTGGTGAACAATAAATTGTTTTGTGGTTGTAAAAGTAAAGTGTTTTATTTTGTAAAGTAAATAAGTGGAGAATTTAAATAAAGTGAATAAGTTTTATTTACGAACCTGAGAAAATAATACATTGGTGTCAGAAGTGGGATTAAACTTAATTTATTTGTGTTTAAAAAATTTATTGTGCTTTAACAGACAATAATTACAAAACATGAACGCGGCTGTGGAAGTGAAAATAAGAAAAGAGAATGGATAAAACTCTAAATGATTTAAATTTTCCAGATCGGCCACCTTCAACACCAGTGCAGATTGCCACCTAGAAGACCATGGATATCAGACTACAAGCATTGCACTCGTGGAGAAGAAAAGGATGTTATTGCCATCCAGAGATTAAGAGCGGATTCCATTGACGATTGGAGTAAAGAGGAAATAATAACTGCCCAACAAGATGACTTCAGATTTGGATTGTATCCAGGCCATACATATCAGGGAAAGGGTGACAAGCGACATTCCAAAGAAAACTACACAGTTGGAAGCACGGGTTTCAAGAGTGCATGGATGTCAGCCATTTCAGACCAGATGAATTAAGGAAGATGGAAGGTAAGCACGACGAACGTGACGATGATCAAGGTTTCATAAGTCTCAGTTTGTGCGGAAGTACCAGTTGCCAAAGGAGTATGATGCCAAATACTTCATGTCAACAGTTTCAATGGACGGTATCCTAAAAATCAAAGCTCCAACAAAGGCTTTGGAGAAAACAAAAGAATAGTGCAGATTCAACAGACTGGCCCCGTGAAGTTGAGCGATAGTGAAAGTAGAGAAGAAAGGCTGGGCGACATTTCGAAAAGGACAAGAGCAACAAGAAAACACGATCCTACACAAAACCAACAACGAATGAATTCCAAGGGGGGGACCTTGAGTGGCTTTATAATCCCCCACCGTCGGAAGGGACTTTCAAAGAAACTTGAACAAAGTTGGGAAGGCCCGTATACTGTTGTAGCACGAATAAACGATGTCGTCTACCGCATTCAGGGAGGTCTTAGAGGCAAAATGAAAGTAGTTCACAGTAACCGTTTACACCGTTATAATGATGAAAGAAGTGATGGATTTGCTCGGGACGATCAATCCTAACATTTGTACTATAAAGACTCTCGAATGAACTATAACCACTCTCGTATAAAAGAAACACCGAATTCCGCATTAGACATGGCACAAACCAACCTATGGACAACTTTGGTGAGCTTTAGAACTTCCAATACAAAAAGTCAAAATCAATACTTTGGAAAGGGAAATTTATGGGAAATTTCCCCTATGGAAAGCTCTAGAAGCAAATACTAGAACCTTCCAGCTTTTTCGGGAACCTTGTGAAAAGTATAAAAGCACATGTCTGACCGACAGAGGACGCAGTTTATTTTTAATCGTGAATGAGTAAAGTTGGTTGTAAAAAAAGTAAAGTGGTGAAATAATTTCAGTGGTGAAACAATAAATTGTTTTATGGTTGAAAAGTAAAGTGTTTTATTTTGTAAAGTAAATAAGTAGAGAATTTAAATAAATAAGCTAAATGAATAAGTTTTAATTACGAACCTGAGAAAATATTAGAATACTCTAAATGAATATTTTTAAAACATATGTAATTTCCCGTGTAAAACACGAAAATTAATATTAAAATTTCAAAGAAATAGTGGCTGGGGAACCACAAGCAAGGGTATTAGGTCCAGTTCTGTATCTTTTATTTAAATGTGATATTACCTCAAACAGAAGACACTTTCGTAGCCACGTTTGCTGGCAATACTAGTACTAGCACAAGGCGAAACGGTCAGTGAAGCTACGAAGAAACGAAAATCTTCACAGGGATCTCGAGATTTTTACGGTTCGAGACGGAAAAAAAATTCGTGTGAAAATATAGAAATCTACTACTGTGTATTTATAAGAAATCGCTAATGCAAAGATTATTGACATTCTTGACTAGTCAAACAACACGTTTCTTAACTTTGTAAAAAATAAATTCCTTTAGATAGGTTTCAACTAAGTTGCAATCGGGAAGTGGGGGTAGTTTTAAGTGTAGTAAGAGTCTTACACGCCTATGAGCATACGTTTTTCGGTCTTCCCCACGGAATAAAAAAATTATTTTCTACAAAAAAGATTTAAGCATTTGGTGAAAATTTTGCTTCGTTTTCGAGGTACATAGGGTTAAGTTGGGTAATATGGCACCAAGGGAGATATTGCACAATTTAAATTTTCTACTTTATTACTTATTTTAAAACCTAAAATTTTAAATTATCCTTTAGTTTAATGTAAGCTCTCAATTGACGCAGTTTGAACTTAAATACTTAAAAACGACTGAAAATAAAAAAATAGTGACTATATTTAAATAATTTTGTGTTTGTGCATAGCTTATTAAAGTGCAGCAACGGAAATATTTGGCACCAGATGTTCGCTCTAACAAAAAAAAAAGAAGAGTGATGTGTGTTTAATTTTTTGTATTTTTTTTCTGACTTAGCGTACTTGATTTGTTTTAGTAATTTGGATAAGCAATGGTAATATCAAGAGGAAGATATGGCACCCCTTAAGTATAGTGTAGATTGCAAGGGTGTCATTTCACCCACTATTACACTGGGTTAGTTTTTCAGTGACTTTCCAGGACTTTTATTATTAGCATTCGAGTCAAACAAGTATATTATTTCACTTTTCCCATTGCATTTGACATAATACATATTGCATTGGGTTTGGTCAAAACCGCATACAAAAAGTTAACCTTCCGAAGGCAAGTGGGGTTACCCATCACCCCACTATCAGAGAAAACCACTTATATCTACTGTTTCTGTTCTTGTATCTTTCAATAGGTCGTTCTATTCTTTAATTATATTCTAGGTAGTATTTTGCTTGTATTAACGTGCCGAGGTAGCTTGTTGTTTTGGTTTTATTAAACAATTAATATTGTTGTGGGGTTACCAGTCACCCTCTTTGCTATTTACGTGTGCTTTATTTCTTAATGGTGCTTTCTTAGATGCTTGGTTTTTAGACCAAAATGGATTTGCTTTTGGATAATCAAATTGAAACTTATTTCCAAACAAGTTTTTAATCAATTTTTTAAAGCTTGTTGGCATTACAACTAGAGAAGATCGTTATGATGCTTTGACTGGCTTATGATTTTCTATGAGAATTAGGAAGCACTTTACGGGGTATTCTAAATATGAACAACGAACATTTTGCAGATGAGCCCAAGTAAGGATTTAAGAAGAAGGCTAGATAAGAACAGTTTCCAAGAAAACGAGACAGAAAAGTAAAAATTTCTAGCCTAAAATTGCAACTACCCACACGCACTAGATACCACTGAGACATTTAACTTTATTCCAAAAATTATGTACTTAGAGTTAAAAAAAATTAAAGAAACAACTTTTTTCAGTTTTGTATTAATATAAACATGAGATCTTATAATAAATAAGAATTATTTTTTACCTTGAATACACTTTTATTTACAATAAAATGTGGTGGGGTGATGAACAACCCCAGTTGCCTTTCACGTACAAAAAGAAAGCCTTGCCTTCGGAAGGTTAAGTTCCACATCATCCTCTAGCAAGTGCCATATCACCCGCCATTTTTGACATGTTTTTTTTTAAGTACTTACATTTTTAAAACATTTTTTCTTTTTATAAAAGCTTTCGTATTCATTTTTAAGTTTTTTAATTGAAATTAATTATTTTTGCATGATTGGTTTACAGTTTCATGCAAAAAAAACCATTGTTGTCACGGAATGTCACGCAAAACAATGGACCGGCAATTATTTTGCATGCCAAAAAAAATATGGTGAATACATTTTTTTTATGGTGAGCTTACACTTCCAAAAAAAAAAAATATATTCACCTCAAGGTATGATTTGGATGCAAATAGTTTTTGCGCCCAAAAATAATTAGTTTCCATTTTAACGCCTATATATTTATAAACTAATTATTATATATAATATAAAATTATACTATTAATAAACTAATTTAGGGCAAATTAATGACTCAATGGGTGCTTTAGGCCATGTCAATCATTTTTAGCCTTGAATATTGTAGATTTTGGTGCACAGAATAGGTGGACATTTTTTTTGAAAATTTTGATTTTTTTTCGCATAAGAACTGTAAACTATGCTTCAATAAAGATCGAGGTTGGTGGCTCCCGTGATCTCCGAATATAGCTTTCGGGCATAGAACCTAGCTTTTAAACAATTATTTTAGTTTTAATTTCGTTCTTCGCACTAGCTTTTAATTTTTTATTTAATTTCTTATAGAAAAAAAAAAACACATTTTGAAATGTTTTGTCTTTCATTTTTGGCTATCGTTAAGTGTTTAGGTTTCAGATATAGGTGTATATGGATACATAGCTAACATAAAATCCGAAATCTGTATTCTGTACCTATCTGTCAATATTAGAGGTAACCAATATCGCATTACCTATATTTCTAGTTTAGAAATTTTCGTTACAAATTGTATAAGACAGTAACGTCACAAAAGTTAATTGTAAGAAAAGTTTTGTATAGCTAAGAACCCTTGACAAGTCAAGTCCTCGAATAATAAACATGAAATCGTTTCAACCTATTTCTCATGCATTTCAAAATGTCAAATCAATATTCGATAATAAATATTTAACCCCAATTGCCGTTTAATTCAATTTCTAAGTGTTGTAGAAACATAGCCTTGAGTTATAACCTCGATAGCAATCATAGCTTTAAAAAAAAAAAACCGTGTAACAGTTTCCATCCTGTTCTATTTGAACCTCTCCCGCTGTGAATGTTATCCTAGTTCCGCTTAGGGGGACACAATTTATGCATACGCACATTATGATGAAATCCTCTCAAAGAATCCTGCCATATTTTCAAGTGTCGTAATCATCATCGCCATCAGTGCGTGTGTACCTATATAGAAAGATATACTGATGCTTAACTCACATATTGAAATCATCCCCAGAATTATAATCATGTTTTCCAATTGAAATTATTATCGATTCTGAACAAAAAAGTGGAAAGATTTTTTAATATCTGCCGTGCCGCACACAAAAGCATCAGTATTGTATATTGGTACAGTTACTTCTTGTGAAGGATCTAATTCAAAATTTGTCACAAGCCAAATCCTGTCTAATACCAAAGGTGTGTGTGGGGTAGGTATGTACAATAGGCAAAGCATTGAGAGTCCTGTAACAAAAGCCTAAAAGCGTATTATTATTCAAATTAATTTTCATAATCCTGCCTCACTGTTATACCACTTGTTTGTTGCTGCAGGCGCACATATAAATTCTATGTCATAGACACGTCAATCTATCGCTCAATGCTTATGCTTAGTGTTCAGTCACTCGCAGGACTTGCGAAAGAAACATTTTGAATTTTAATCAGGAATCAGGATTGGGGCGTCAATAATTCGACGAATATTGTTTGAAATTAAGACAACGACTACGCGACGATGACGACGCCGACGACTGGAATCGCGTAAGTTGCATAAATTCATAAAATGGTAGGAGGAGCAAAATTTTTAAAATCAAGACAACCTGTCAATTTCCCATGAGGCATCACAGAAAGTTATACAGCCTCTGTCTTTATAGAAACACATCCCCTGAAAAGTTAGGGTGGTATGGATTATTCATGCCAATTCGTTACTTTCCAATCAATTCCACATTCTTAATGTCGAGTGATTACACAGGCAGTGCGGTGTAATTTTTTTACACGTCAGTCGTGTCGTCGTCGTCATACTAGGATTATATGCTGAGTCCTTAAGCCGCCAACGTCTTACAGTCAATTACAATTTTAGCCATATTTGTTTTTTTTTTTTTGCTCTTTTGTGGGGATGTGCTGCTTTTTTTGGGCACAGCATTTTAATCAGGATGCGGAAGATAGACAATAAAAGTTGGGGGTGTATAATTTGACTTGACTTCATTGATGTTGGCTGACATTGCTATTTCAGGTTACTGTCGAATCTGGAGTGAATGGAAGACTATTGAAGAAAAAATTTAAAAATCTAATGATAACTTAATGCCAAATTCACATAAACTGCCTAACCAGAATAGAGTGCTGCAACTGGAATAGCTGTCAAAAAATGCTGTGCGAGCTTTTTTTACTCGCCCACAATGTGCTGTACAGCTTTCTCATGTTTTAGGCATTTGATGTCAGCTATGCGAGTTCAATTCAACACAAAAATAGAAAATAAAACAAAAATAAAAGTGGATAATGATGAAATGGAAGCTAAAATTACTTAACGTCTTTAGCAGAGATTAAAAAGAGTTTGAAATTCTCTTCAAACCCCATGTAAGCACTTGGTTGCGCAATTTTGAAACGTCAAAAAAGCTGCATGCAAAAGTTAAAAGTTGGCCAACTTGTCCAGCTGCGAATGCAGCTCCGTCTACAGCTGCGTCGCATTCTGTTCATATCTATGGATTTGTGTGTATTCAACATTTTGACAGTTATTCCAGTTGCAGCTCCGTCTCCAGTCTGTTCAGGCAGTAAAACTGCTAGTTTAATTTTCAAAACGTAACAGTTTACGAAATTTGTTTCTTCGTTATTTGCATTTAAATTCTATGATTCCAGCTTTTTTTGTAATATGCAACTTTTTTGGCGTAATTTACTCGCAAAAATAATAATTTTACTAGAGCTGCATTAAAAAATACTGATTTGCCATACAAATTTTCAAAAATTTACACTAGTCTAGTGGTTGCGTGGCCGCTGCGCAACTGGAGTTGGGCTGGACACAATATCAAACCAAACTATACTTTTGTAAGTACCGTCTCGGTATAGTCAAATCGAAAAATTTCAGTATCGTCTCGGTATCGGTTTCGATCTCGTATAACTTAGTCTCATTTGGTCTCGTATAAAAGAATCTCGTCTCGATATCGGTGTCGGTATCGGTATCAGTATCGGTCTCGTCTGGATTCGGTCTGATTGGAGTCGCAAACCAAAATAAAATGCAGGACTTGGTAACATGTTCTTGACGTAGTAGTTGAACTCGCTTGGTATTGAAGACAAAAATCATTATTAGAATAGACATTTTTTTGAACTGAAGTATTTTTTGTGAACTTAACAATTTTTACAAGGCTTGTTTCACAATTTTTTAAGTTAAGTTCCGATGAAGAATTCAACAGAAAATTTTGACGTGGGGTCAATATATTTTATATTTTATTTTATATTTTCAGCACGGTTAATTATTATAGACTGTTTTGTTGCAAAACAATTGTAAAAAAATGTTTCATTTTGTAGACTTTTTGTCGTTTTGAGGTGTAACTCGTATAACTGCAATTGTAAAGCATCCAAATTTCTGTAATGATTCTCTATTTCTGATTTTAGCCAGTTTAATTTTGCCGCACGAATAACTTTTTCGGTGCGTGTGTTTGATAATGCACAAGATATTTTCATAAAATGCGGAAAAACACTGTTTATTTTGCATTGTTTGAGGAAAACGATATCTGCTTTAATTCTTTTTACTTTCGTTAGCAAACGCGAATAAATGTTCAAGTCTTGTTCGGAATACATTATGAATAAAAAACACTTTTTTAACAAGTTAATCTGTTAAATGAAAAAATTTGTGGTCTAGATTATATTGAAATTGTTGTAAGATTTGAAGAAAAATAAAATAAAAACAATAAACAAAGAAGTTTTTTTATATTACTTGTACTTTATTTTTCTAAATACCGAAAGCATTTCGGAAGGCATTGGCCTACCACAACTAAAGTACAACAAATATAAAAAAACTTCTTTGTTTATTGTTTTTCATATTTTTCTTCAAATCTTTTTGCGGTCAATAAGGAAGAGACTTACAACAATTTCAATATAATCTAGACCACAAATTTGTTCATTTAACAGATTAACTTGTTAAAAAAGTGTTTTTTACACACAAATATGTTTTAGATTTCAGTAGAGTCACATTCTCACATTCTCACTAAAGAGAACCAAGTCTGAAAATTTCATCCAAATACTTGGTTTCAGAGAAAGCCAGCATAATTCAAATGAGCAGTTGTAATAAAAATTATTGTCTAAGATTTCTCTCTCTTAAAGAGAAAAGCTCTTAAAATGTGATCTAAATCTTAGAGCTTTTTCCGAAAAAGCAGTTACAAAAATTGTTTGTTAGTCATAAATTAATAATAATATCAAAAAAAAACTATGATTTTTGCCGATACCAAACGATACTACCGAGAGTATCGGTAAATTTCGGTCCAAGAAATACGGTATCGTTTAATATTCTCTCGGTATCGTTCGTAGTTTGTATCGTCTGGGTTTCCGATACTGATACCAAACAATACCGAGACTTTTCTTGTATCGTGGCCAGCCCTAAACTGGAGGGATGCGAGTTCAATAATCTAAATAGAGTCAAACGTAAGTAAATATATAAGACGATTAGTAGGTATTAAAAAATAATTTGTAAAAAAAACGTAAAAAACGTAAACAAAACTAATAAGGAGCCCAAAGCAAAATTGGTTAATCTAATTATTCTGTGCTTTATTATTTCCTTCATTATATGATTATTCCATTGCAAAAATATATTATACCTACTTCACTCGTACTATCATGAATTTAGAATACGTCCTTCCCGTTCTATTCTATTTTTGCTTCTCACATTCTCAAATCTTCACCGAAAATAAAAAGTCTCCGTCGAAGAACGTAACAAATGTAAAAAAGATGACGCTACTATCGACAGCCGTCATGATAGTACTATGATTGATATAAATCATAGTATCGGGTTTTTCAATAAGAGCGCTACAAAAGTTTTTTTTAAATAAAACAAAAACGGTTTTGGATATCAATGAAATTCTTTATTCCTGTGAAAGTACGTTTGATGAAATTATGTATGGAACTCGATTTCTTTTACATGGCCACCACGGGCACGCTTGCAGAAGTCCAGACGCTGAACCCAATTTTCGACGGTTTTCAAGCATAAATCGGCCGATACTGCTGCAATTTCATGTTCGATATTCGTACGAAGTTCATCAATCGTCGCTGGCTTTTTGGTATAGATCATAGACTTGACGCAGCCCCACAGGAAATTGTCTAACGGCGTCAAATCACACGACCGAGGCGGCCAAGCGACTGGACCATTTCGTGAGATAACATGTTTTCCAAACTTAGTTTTCAATAAATTGATTGTGAAATTCACTGTGTGGCTTGTGGCGTCGTCCTGGAACCAAATGTCCTCCAAGTCCATATCATCTAATTGGGGCCAAAAATATTCGGTTATCATTGAACGATAGCGATCAACATTCACAGTAACGTGCCGGTCTTGATCATCACGGAAAAGTACGGCCCAATGACGCCGCCGGCCCATAAACCACACCAACCCGTATTTTTTTCGGGATGCAATGATGACTCATGGAGTACATGTGGATTGCTGCCTGACCAATACCGCATATTTTGTTTATTGCCGAAGCCATTCAGCCAGAAATGAGCCTCATCGCTAAATTGGACGTAGCGCTCTTAACGTTGAGACCACTGACTCCGAATTTCGGTAGTAAATTTTAATAATTTCGACTCGTTATTGGCTCGTATATCTTTCCATCTTGAAATGGCAAACCTTACTGAAGAGAAATGTCAAAAGAGCGGCAAGAAATATGGCGTCGTTTACTGTCCCTGTCGCTCTACTTTTGTAGCGTCCCTATTGAAAATCCCTTTATGTACTAAAATATTTAACATTCGCATATCAAAATGTGTCCTCGAAACCATGATAATTTTTTTTTAATTTTAGCCTTATCGTCTTAATTGTCTTAAAATCTCGCATATCTTTAAATGTCTTCAAAAACATGTTTATCAGAAACGTATTATTTTTTTTATCATAAAACTTCAAATTTTTAAATTTTGGAAGGTAACCTATCATGTTCTTATAAAATGACCACAGATACTACTGAGTCCTTCACAATCTGAACGCCTATTTACTGAATTATTTGTGTTTAATTTTATTATTCCAAAATTAAAAAATTTAAAGTTTTAAGATTAAAAATATTACGTTTCTGATAAACATGTTTTTCAAGACATTTGAAGATATACGAGATTTTAAGACAATTAAGCCGATAAACAAACTAAAATCACTTTTAATATTTTAATTGAATAAGCTGTTTTAAGTAAAAAGGTATAATTTTATTAGTTTTATCTTTCTATGCATTCTTTTTTCAAAAATTGTTATAGGCCTGAAGAAGAATGTAAACACGTTCGAAACGTCGCAGTTGAAAAATAGACCAGACAGAACTATAGCCCACATAAAAATAAACATTTTTATTAAAGAAAAGTTCACGAAATTAGGAATAATTGATTTAAATACATAGTATATCATGCATTTGAATATTTTTCTCTTTAAAAATGTCCATGTTTTATATAATATTTTATTAATACATCAGTATCTTGAATATATGAGCAAATACAGCTTTGTTACCTTTCCTTAGCTGTTATGATCCATTAGATTGATGAAGTTCAAATAATATTCATAAATAATAATATTATTTTGCATGAAATTCTGTTCAATTTTTATATGTAATTTATATTTATAAGTTTGGTTCTTTTTGCTCCCTCTTTTAATCTATGTAATTATTTTTTTCAGGACTAAAATGGATTTAGAGACATTTCGGGCCCTACACCGCCAATGTCTCCACAATTTAAAATAAAATCATTTTATTTTTTAATAAATACATTTTCATACAAAACAAATTTTCCGAGAACATTTTTTCAGGGAGTAATCAATTAGCCGATGAAAAAACTTATCCCTGTCTGGACGTTGCTGAAGCTTTAGAAGCAGCTCGTGGTATTTGAAGGTCCTGGAGTGATGCATCTCGAGGGCGTTGGCCAGCTCTCTCCTGAAAAAATTGAATAGTTTTGTTTTTGTAACTAACACATTTGCAACAAAGTATCGAAAAAGAATAAAAACGGAAAATAACAATAAAAAAAAAATTAAACTTACACGTCTTTTCGAAAAACCAGCTTCTGATTTTCCTGTGAACACGACCAGCACAATTGCAAAAATTACCACAAAATATCTAAAAAAATTCATGTTGAATGAATAAATTTGTTTAAGATTCAATAATAATTGAGCTGAAGATCTTTATTGATTGATTGACTGCCCGATGGCCCCTATAGCTTTTTATAAACTAAAAATATCAAAATGTGGACTCTCTTACAAAGTGATACAGAATTATCTATGGTGATTTACTTCTGGGTTGCTGTCACTGTTATCATTCCCTCTGTTGTAAATTATTCTTTGTTCGAAGTATTTTTCTTTTTAATTAGAAAATTATGTAATAGTAGTTAAAAAATTGTTAATATGGTCACAATTAATTCTTATCGCGCATTTAAAAGTGAAAGGAGGGTTAAAAAATGCGATTTATCTCACTTCTTGTATGAAAAAAGTACCTGAACTTAGTATAACAATAAACTGATAACAGCAAAACACCTTTATATTCACTTCTAGGCATCCCCTTGCGTGGGAGTCCCCATTCTTAAAAATTCAAGGTCTATAGGAAGCACATATGCATCGCACCTTACCTTAGAATAATCAGTCAGTCAAGATCTGAAGTTCAGCTGAACTTAATAAACATGAATTTCGCTAAGTATTTCGTGGTAATTGTTTCTCTTTTACTAGTTGTGTTAACAGCGAATTTAAAAGCTCAAATTTGGAAAAAACTTGATAAGGGCATTGTAAGTTTAATTTTCACTAACGAAGTTTTTTTTTGTTCAGTACGATTATTAATAAATTGATATTGAATTTTAGGAACAGCTGCCTCCCAGAGAAAAATATAAAAAAAGCTTTGAACAATTTATTTGGCATGAAAGAACACCACATGAAAAACTACAAATAGCTAAAGCTGCTGCTCTTATTACAGCAGAAATGCAGAAAAGGGGCATTACAAAATTTTAACAGAGTGAAATACATTTGTTATGAAATTGTTTGCTTCTGTTTTATTTTTCAAAGTTTGCGAAATTAAGTTTCGATATTTATTCCTCGAAAACTGTTAGTGGTAATTATTTTTGTTTATTAAGTTCTGAAACGTTCTTGTAGACAGTTTACACAAGTAAAAAATTTATTAAACCGGTCTTTAATTTTCTTTGTCCTTACGTTATTATAGAAGGTAACGAATTGATTACCAGTAACTGATAATATTGAGTAAAATTTCCTACAGAATTTTGCCCACTGTGGAAAATGGTGAACCTGAATTACTATCGCAGTTTTGTCGGAATTTGCTGACATCGAAAATTAATATTCCATTGCAACTGGGTTGTCATTTTGATAGACTAAATTCGAGCGGACAGTAAAAAGTGGAAAATTGTTGACATTTCCAATTTAAAAAGATGAGAGAAATTCCGTAGGAATTTTTTTCACAATATAGCTTCCATTGTATCGAAATTAGAGAAGTTATGGTTAGTAAAAGGTATTTCTCGAATCTCTAAGGAAATTGTAAGGAAAATGCAAGGTTAAGGCTGAACAATATAAGATGATGATGAATTGAACAAAAAGAAGGCTGCCTGAAACTTCGCCATAGGAAATTGCGCAAAAAATTGGGGAAAAAGTCCAACAAATTTTGGCACATATATTTTGGAAAAAGCATTTAAAATGAATTTGGAAAATACTCCAAAATCACGCTTTACATTTGGAAAAAGAACAATACAACTAAAATGGAAAAATTTGAACTTTTTGGTATAGTTTCCAAATAACTAACTTGTTTTTTGGAAATTTGGGCCAAAAAGTTGGTCTAATTTCGATTTAGGAACAAAGCTAAAAAGTTTATTTTCAGGCGTTTTTTCAGACTCTACACCATTGGCACCTCATATATGGGAAATTTGATATTTGAAAATGCCATCTAATTGGTCAGTATTTGATCAGTAATTGGTCAGTAATTGGTACGTAATTGGCCAGAAAGGTAAACTAGCCCTAAAAATTGGCCAGCCTTCGATAACTTGTAATAAAGACTTTAAGTTTCTCAAGGTCTCTCAAGGTCACGCGTGATTTCTGGCACCTCATTTAAGGGAAATTTACAAAAAAAAGTACACCATCTGAAAGATCTCCAGATCGTGATAAAAGTTTAACTATTTACAGTAATTGGTCAGCCATAGTTTTTTTCTATGAATTTTCAAAATTCATTTCAAGGTCACAAAAAAATTTTTGGCGCCTCATTTGGGTCATTCCAAAAAATTAAGTATGTCATTTAAAAGGCCACTTCATTTTCAGTAATTGGTCAGCTATAGATTCTTTTTTACAATTTTTATAGTTTTATTTTTTTCCAAGGTTACGAAGTTTGGCATAATGATAAAAATTCATAGCAACAAATGACTGGCTGACCAATTGGTGAAACTAACTGACCTTTTATAATGATCTAGAACCCTATCAGAGAGTATATGACCAATGACCTTGAACACAAATTGAAAAATTCATGTAAAAAAAGAACTATGGCTGACCAATTACAGTAAATAGTTGATCTTTTATCACGATCTAGAGATCTTTTAGATGGAATCATTTTTTTGTAAATTTCCCCTAAATGAGGTGCCAGAAATTGCTTATGACCTTGAAAAACTTTAAGCCTTTATTACAAGTTATTGAAGGCTGACAAATTTCTAGGACTAGTTGACCTTTTCTGACCCAATTACTGGCCAATTAGATAGTATTCTCAAATATCAAATTTCCCATATATGAGGTGTCAAAGGTCTGAAGCCCGCTTTTTGCCTTCTGTTTCTGTATTTTTCAAGTGTCTGTTGTCTCTTTTCCTTACACTACTGAGACACATTCACAATAATAAATTGCATCCAAGCCGCCAGAGTGAAAACTAATTTATGGATCATTTAAATAGATCCAGATAAAAAGCAGAATCCCTTGTCATTGTTGTCATTTTGATAGACTAAATTCGAGCGGACAGTAAAAAGTGGAAAATTGTTGACATTTCCAATTTAAAAAGATGAGAGAAATTCCGTAGGAATTTTTTTCACAATATAGCTTCCATTGTATCGAAATTAGAGAAGTTATGGTTAGTAAAAGGTATTTCTCGAATCTCTAAGGAAATTGTAAGGAAAATGCAAGGTTAAGGCTGAACAATATAAGATGATGATGAATTGAACAAAAAGAAGGCTGCCTGAAACTTCGCCATAGGAAATTGCGCAAAAAATTGGGGAAAAAGTCCAACAAATTTTGGCACATATATTTTGGAAAAAGCATTTAAAATGAATTTGGAAAATACTCCAAAATCACGCTTTACATTTGGAAAAAGAACAATACAACTAAAATGGAAAAATTTGAACTTTTTGGTATAGTTTCCAAATAACTAACTTGTTTTTTGGAAATTTGGGCCAAAAAGTTGGCCTAATTTCGATTTAGGAACAAAGCTAAAAAGTTTATTTTCAGGCGTTTTTTCAGACTCTACACCATTGGCACCTCATATATGGGAAATTTGATATTTGAAAATGCCATCTAATTGGTCAGTATTTGATCAGTAATTGGTCAGTAATTGGTACGTAATTGGCCAGAAAGGTAAACTAGCCCTAAAAATTGGCCAGCCTTCGATAACTTGTAATAAAGACTTTAAGTTTCTCAAGGTCTCTCAAGGTCACGCGTGATTTCTGGCACCTCATTTAAGGGAAATTTACAAAAAAAAGTACACCATCTGAAAGATCTCCAGATCGTGATAAAAGTTTAACTATTTACAGTAATTGGTCAGCCATAGTTTTTTTCTATGAATTTTCAAAATTCATTTCAAGGTCACAAAAAAATTTTTGGCGCCTCATTTGGGTCATTCCAAAAAATTAAGTATGTCATTTAAAAGGCCACTTCATTTTCAGTAATTGGTCAGCTATAGATTCTTTTTTACAATTTTTATAGTTTTATTTTTTTCCAAGGTTACGAAGTTTGGCATAATGATAAAAATTCATAGCAACAAATGACTGGCTGACCAATTGGTGAAACTAACTGACCTTTTATAATGATCTAGAACCCTATCAGAGAGTATATGACCAATGACCTTGAACACAAATTGAAAAATTCATGTAAAAAAAGAACTATGGCTGACCAATTACAGTAAATAGTTGATCTTTTATCACGATCTAGAGATCTTTTAGATGGAATCATTTTTTTGTAAATTTCCCCTAAATGAGGTGCCAGAAATTGCTTATGACCTTGAAAAACTTTAAGCCTTTATTACAAGTTATTGAAGGCTGACAAATTTCTAGGACTAGTTGACCTTTTCTGACCCAATTACTGGCCAATTAGATAGTATTCTCAAATATCAAATTTCCCATATATGAGGTGTCAAAGGTCTGAAGCCCGCTTTTTGCCTTCTGTTTCTGTATTTTTCAAGTGTCTGTTGTCTCTTTTCCTTACACTACTGAGACACATTCACAATAATAAATTGCATCCAAGCCGCCAGAGTGAAAACTAATTTATGGATCATTTAAATAGATCCAGATAAAAAGCAGAATCCCATGGTGTTTATGTTATTTCGTGTAAGAAATTTATCCGGATCCGATCACGAGGACGATAAAATGCGCCTTAAAAGTCCCAAAGGAAATCGTTTTTTAAACGATATAAACAACTAGTTAAATAACTAAGAGCTAAAAAAAAGGAATGCCAACAAAAATTTTAAATCGTTGCAGTGGTTTTCTTAAAAATTAATTTTTTATTTGTCAAATTTGTTAACATTTCAAAAAAAAAGTTTTGGTAAGCCATTGAACCACATAGAGACAACATCACAAAAACAATTATAAGCCAGGCAGCCATGAATAAATTCACGATAGTAAGGAACTACTACTGAGAACTACACTTATTTCTACACAATTCACTAAGCAGGAAAACGTTTTTTTTCTTTTAAAAGGAATATACTAAACTTTTCAGCCATAGAGGTCAAAGACGAACTTAGGAGCGAACGAAGACCAGCAATTAATGTTTAACTCTTTAGGTCAAAAAAACGAAAAAGGAAATTTATAACTTTTTCAAAATACAGGTCAACAAATCTACACAAAAAGTCTTATCCTTCACCAGAAAGTTCACTGGGGAACGACCCAAAAGCGCGAACATAGTTCAGTCCAAGAACTGCCATATGCCAACGGTCAACTTTGGAATGAAAAACGTGAGTGTGAAGCACAATGACACAATATAGGAGAAAGGATCAAAGAGTCTACTGCGCAAACTGTAAGGAGCTTGACCAACCAGCTAACTATACCTTGAATGTAAGATTTAACTGGTTTAGAAGGAAGAAAAGTAAAAGGTAGCATTGCAGAAGAAATCTCAGCAGAATTTAAAGGCCAAATCCATCTCCACTAGGCACAGCTCTCAGTGAACTTTGGAGCTGTATCGAAGATGAGAAATTGGATCAGGCCTCAAAAATACCAAGACTTAATCTGAACATATAAGGAAATGAAGGAACGCTTCGGGGACGATCTAGCATTAGCAATTACGCTTTACTGTGCGGCTTATGCAGAGCCTAATGCTTATTAACCAAACCGATAAAAGATAGTGGCGTACAGTGTTTTGAATAGGACGACTTTTCACCTCTTCCTGAAGAAGCACTCACCGGACACATCACCTACCAGTGAAATCAACGCCAACGTTACCAAGCAAAACAACATAGATTTCAAAGTACACAGCACCTTTTGAATAGACAGGTGTCAAGGAACGAGAGCCACAGCACTTATCGAAAAGAAGAATATTAAAGCCTCTTAAATAAATTGTTATTCCCAGCCTAAGATCGTTTGAAGCTATAGCCATCGCCGGCCGTTTTCATAAAAGTCAATAGTTGGAGCAACTGTAATAATGTTCAGCATATCTGACGTAAGCAAATTTCTGGTAAACTGGTTGGATGGACATTCTGAGCACCATTCGTTCCTAGCGGTCTCTCAACCAAAGCCAACGTTCCTTAGAACACCATAATGACTGGTTTCATCTAACTGCATCAACATCTACTCATACTGAAACATTACCGGAGATGTGGACCATATTAAAAATTTATCAATATCTTAAAAAAAATTTCGTACAGAATTTTACATTCGGTAGGAACATTTTTTCAAAACAACATCCTTGTAAAATTCATCTCCCAGGACACACAAAAATCTCACACTTCTGGGTGTTTATAAAATAAATTAAACGCAGGCACACTCTTAAAAAGAAATTATGAACCCTGCATAATAATAATTCTAAACGTCTTGACATTATATAGGGAGTCTTTTTCCACTCTTATAATTTTACATATTTATGAGTGTGACACTTGAAACCTCGGCACTTCAAACTCGCAAAAACACAAAAATTCAAATTTGCAAAAATAATAATATTTTTATTTTTTTAAATTCTATACCTCCTTGAAGTATTCACCACCCATCGTCATCGGATCAGAGCATAGGAAGTTGGTACATTTAGCAAAGTTAAATTTTTGTCTATGCTCGCGATGCCATGCCACCCCAACTCGCATATAAGGAATTCCCACCGAATGCCCGCGCGACATGGCACTCGTCTGCTCTGGGCGTATATTTTAATAATAAATAATTTTAATGGCGCCTGATTTCGCTTTAAATTGTTCATAAATCGCGTATTAGAATGATAAATTGCCACCGAAATTGTAATCCAATCTCGTAACGAATAACGATGACTGTGATGGTCTTGGAAATCACTGCTAACCCAAATTTCTATATGGAGTGTTGAATGCATAGCCGATTTTGGTGCCAACAACAAGACGAGACGCATAGTAGCGTGTGCGGGTTCAAAGGGACATTTTAATGGATATCCTTCACAACCTTTAAGCTGTATAGAAATGCTTTTATGTTATTCACATAGTTTGCAGTGCTCAATGGAGTTCTAGTTTCTTGGGCGGAATTTTAATCGGTTTATTACGATAATGGATTTCTTGAATGTGTGTTTTGGAACCACCTTTTTTATTTTAAATTATACACACAATGTACGTAACGTATATACCTACTGTAAAGTTGGGTCTTCCTGATGTTGAAGGCAGTAGCGGTAGGTATTGGTTCAAAAATGTTTCTATATTTATGTTTTTAAATGGATTTTTCAGTAGTTTTAACCCATTTTATAGTCAAACTAAATTGTGATATAACAGATATTATAGGAATAAGCTGGGCTTTGGATTTTTTTTTTCCAAAAAGTCAAGAGCATGTTTGCTTGTTGGATGCATTCAACTCTCGTTCGTAGATTCTGCGTGAATTAAGCATACAAAGTTCTAAAAAATAACTATGTCAAATAATTTCCGTAAATATACTTACTTTACTTTAAATGGCGCTCACAGTCCAGGAAGAACTACGGCCTCCACCAACAAGCCTCTCCCCTCTCCCCTGTATTTTTGACATTTTGACCAGGCTGTCATCGCTGTCAGGCCCGTAGAGCTCATTGTTAAATCTTCTCCTCAATACTCCATCGATACAGTCTGGACCGAAGAATTTCCCTTTCTAAGCACCCAAGCAGATTTTCATCCGTTTTTGACAGAGTCCATGCTTCTGCCCCATACAGCAGGACCGGGATGATAAGGGTCTTATATAGTCTCCTTGGTTCTTTGAGAAAGGCTTTACTACTCAAATGCCTTCTTAGCCCGAAGAAACAGCGATTGGCAAGAGTAATTCTTTGTTTGATCTCTGCACTGATGTCATTTTGCGGTGTAATAGTGGAGCCCATGTAGACAAATTCCTTGACAACTTCGAAATTGTACCTATCCATCGTGACGCTTTGCTCGAGTAGAGGATGTTGAAATTCGTTTCTCGATGATAGCATATACTTCGTCTTGTCCTCATTAACAGCCAAACCCATTTTCGCCGCCTCCGATTCAATACTTGCAAATGCGCCGGTAATCTTCATAAGCAAGTAGCTGAACGGACTTTTGAAAAATTGTATCTCTGTTGTTGACTTGCGAGTTGCGTACAATTGCTTCAAGTACGATGTTAAAGAGGTTGCATGAAAATGCATTACCTTGCCCAAGCCTTTCTCGCCATCAAAGAATTCGGTGGTGTTCTTACCGAGTTTGACGGAGCAGCGAGATTTCTCCATCGTCATCCTGCACAGGCGTACGAGTTTACCAGGGATTTTCCCGGCCTAAAACCACACTGATAGGGGCCAATCAGATCGTTGACAAATGGTTTTAAGCGATCATATAGTAAAAATTACAGGATTTTGTATGCGACGTTGAGGAGACTTTTACCTCTGTAGTTGGAACAATTCAGAGCATATCCGTTCTAATGGATGGGGCACACTATACCGAGGTTCCATTCATCTGGCATACTTTCTTCCGACCAAATTTTAAAGATTAGTTGGTATATACTCTCTACAAAGCAGTCTTCCCTTGCTTTGAATAGCTCAGTTGGCATACCATCTGCACCAGCAGCTTTGTACGCCTTAAGCTTAGCTATCGCAAACCGCACTTAATTTAGGTCGGGTGGATGGAAATTTTGACCATTGTCGTCCAGGTTGAATGGATTTTTCTGCCTCACAGCGGAATTTAGGCTATCATCGCCATTCAGGAGTCTAGAAAAGTGTTGTTTCCAGATCCTCAGCACCGACTGTATGTCTACCACCATATTCCCACTCTTGTGTCGGCAGGCTTCCGTTCTGGCCTTATAACCCTGGGTAGATTGCCTCACCCTTCGGTGCAACTTTCGAACGTCCCCCCTACCGCAACAGTCCTCAATAGACTGTACCGATCGCTTCGCATGATCACTCTTTTTCCTTCTGAGAAGTCGGCGTCCCTCCATTCGTTTTTGCCCGTAGAGCTCACGGGCTGCCCTCTCACCAGCCCAGGTTCTGGTTTGCAGTATTGACTGGTATGCCTCGTTCTTGGCTGCATGTGCCAGCCGGAATTCTTCATCGAACCAGCGGTTTCGTTGTGGTTGCCTAGTGAAACCCAGCACATCAGTGGTGGCACTTCTGATGGCTTGTTGACAGTATTTCCACTGGTCGTCTGCAGTTTGTGCTGATTTTGGAGCTGCTGAAAGGTTACGAGAGACTTGGTCAGCAAAGGTGCTGGCGATCTCTTGCGATTTTAACTTCGCGACATCAAATCTTTTCACAGCATCCGTTCGGTGTTGTGGCGTCATAAATATCCACATACGTAGTTGGGCTACAACCAAGTAATGGTCCTAGTCAATGTTGGCCCCTCGCAAGGTTCGGACATCCAGGATACTGGAAGCATGTCTGGCGTCTATAGCAATATGATCAATCTGGTTGACGGTTCGTTGGTCTGGAGACCACCAGGTACCTTTGTGTATATTAAGATGTGGGCATCGAGTGCTACCTATGATGACATTCCACCCCGCCGTAAGGTCAATCTGCCTGAGTCCGTTACCGGAAGCGCTGTCGTGCAGGCTGTATCCTCCGACTATCGAACCAAAGATGGCCCCGTTTCGGATTTTGTCATTGAAGTCGCCAAGCATGGTCTTGACATCATACTTCAGGCACTTATCATACGCACTCTCGAGGAGTTCGTAGACGTCTTCCTTGGTTGAGTCGTATTTGTCTTCCGTTGGGACATGGGCACAGATCAACGTATTTTTTTTTAATTTAGCTTTGATGCGGATTGTGACCAGGCACTCGCTTACATTTCTGAATCTCAAGACTTCTTGCCTAAGTCTTCCCCTTACCACAAAACCAAAACCAAAGATGTCACACGACTTCATCCTTCGTATGTTTAGTTCTTCTCTTTTCCTTTTTGATGTGCTTTTTCCATTTTAGCATTGCATCCAAAGTCATTTCAAGATATTTGACAGTATTGGAGTAGGGTACTGCCGTATTGTTTATAAGAATTGGAACATTGATTAATTTTTTGTTTGTAAAGTTTATATGCTTCGATTTAGTTTCATTGGGTTTGATTCGCCATTTTTGCGCTCAATCACTTACTTTATGGACTGCATTTTCAATTTTTGTGTAGCCTTCGTAACGGATTTATCTGGCACCAATATTGCAGTATAATCAGAAAAGGTGGCCATGATAGCTTTGATGTCCACTGAAATATCCCTTGTATACAACAGATACAGATTTGGTCCTCGGACACTTCCTTGTGATACACCGGCTTCAATTTTCTTTAGTTCCGAGTAATTTTGCTCGCATCGTACTCTAATGAGTCTGTTCGTAACGTAGGATTTCAGTATTTCGTAGTACTGCTTGGGAAGGGCCCTATGCAGTTTGTATTTAAGTCCCAAGTGCCAAACCTTGTCAAAGGCTTGAGCAACATCTAAGAATATAGCCGAGCATACTTGTTTTTCTTCAAGTGCCTTTTCCTCAACATCCGTAATCCGATGCACTTGGTCTATCGTGGAATGTTTATTTCTAAATCCAAACTGATGGCTCGGAATTAGTCTTCTTTCTTCTATTATTTTGCTAAGTCTTTTCAGAAGCAGTTTTTCGAAAACTTTTGCCATGATTGGTATAAGCGCGATATAGGTATATAAGATGTTACTTCTGTTGGTGGCTTACCTTGTTTAGGTATAACAATGACTTCTTCAATTTTCCAATGATGTGGCACTTATCTTAGTTTAAGGCATGCAATTATTACAAATTGAAGTTTTTTGAAAGAAATCAAAACCTGAGCAATTATTAGATCGTACCCTGGTGATTTTTTGTTAGACAACTTATGTTAACACATGCTTCTTACTTCTTTGAGCGTGTAAAAAGGAATTTCACATTCGTCGTTTCTATCAACAAACTATAAGGGATCTATAGCTGTGCTTGCTGGGAATGGCTAAAAAAACATTCGCAAGATGTTCAGCGAAGAGATCAGCCTTTTGTTTTGGGTTTCCGATCCATTTACCATCTTGAGATTTTACTGGCGGGTTTTATGTCTGTGTTCTTTTTAGACGCTTAGCTGCTTTCCATAAGGAGTATTCCATAAAAGTACCAGCCGTCAAACTATTCAGGAATCTACTATGGGAATCACTTTTAAACTCACAGATTCTTTTCTTTAGTTCGTTGTTAAGACGAATAAAAACTGCCTGGAACTCACCTGGAAATCTCGTAGCTTGTCATTTTCTTCGAGCTCTTCTTTTCTTGAGTTCGAAATTGTTGGAGTACTTTCTTCATCATCATCAGCATCTACATCTACATCAGCAATAAATTGTACTACTTTATGATTAATTTATTCAATTGTTTGCATGTTGGTTCTTAGGTTTATAAAACTTTAGGTTCATCTCTGAACTCGTTTCAGTTTGTTCTTTTATTAACGAGTTTAGGATTACTTTTTTCTATTATTTCTGCTTCGCTCAGTGATAATATTACTTGAGTTTGATCTGACGATAAATCGTAATTACTTTCGACACTTATATGATTTCGTTTAATACCTTTAGCTACGAAAAAGTCTATAAGGTCTGGTATTTTGTTAGAATCAGATGGCCAATATGTTGGTGAGCCAGACCCATTGGGCGTGTTTAGCATTGAAGTCGCCACCAACAACGAAAATATGTCCTAAAAAATTTACCAGTTCTGCATAGTCTTCTTCAGTTGGAGAGCGCCTCGGAGGGCAGTAAATAGCTGCTATCTTAAACTCTTTCTTTTTTATACCAATACTAATTGTTGTTACTTGCATTTTTTCATTACTAAACTTAGGCTCTTCATAGTGTGTTAAGCACTTTTTTATTAGTATTGCTGATCCTCCCCTAGCTTTGTCAGCTGGGTGCGGAGCGTGATAACACGTATAGTTTGGTAATTTATTATCAAGATTCTGATACGCCAATATGTACCAAGTTTAAAGGAAATCTATTTAGCCGTTTAGGCTGAAGAGGTAGACAGACCAGACAGACAGAATTGTGAGACCCACTTGTTTCGTTTTAACTTGGTTTTCACTTGGTCTTTTAAGGATTGTGGCATTTTTCCAACCACCAACCATGACTTTACTTACTACTTATTATACCGAAGCATGAAATCATTACATCCGATATCCACAAATCTGAAATCCACGAATTCAAAATCCAAAATACACAAAGGAACAAAAATCGAAAAATCATAAGAATTGGATTTTTTGTCTCGTGACTAAGTTGTGTGAATTTTGGTTTGATGAATTTATAAGATTTAAGGTTTTGGAAGTTTTTGACTTTGTATAGTTTTAATAGCGTATCCCTTAAATGTAGCTGCATGGTTTCTATATTGGGAACAAACTACAAGAACTTGAGTGTTTTATTTTAACTTATGTAGATGTAAAATAAATAAAAAAATTATCTCTATAATGCATCAGCATAATTGAATCACTTATAAAATGAGTTATACCTTCCATACCAACCCTTATATGTCAATAAATTTTCTTAAGTGATTACCATCAAGTGATGTAGTTCCTTTTCGACAAAGCTTTGCTACTTCATCAGATTGTTGCATCTCAAAAATGTGACACCCCACATCAAAACACATCAAATTTTCGTCTTACGTTACTCCCACATCAATGTCAATTTCCATTCAGTGCTCTTTGCATTAAGAAAATGGCCAATGTAATCTGATTCTCTCCCATTGCTGGACCAAAAGCGACCTCTATCACCCCACACACATAAAATTTGCCATTTAAGTTGCCCCTTCTGGTGGATATGATTTTGGTGCGTTTTATTTTTTGTGTGAAACGACCTTCGAAATGGTCTGATCGACAGTTGTTACATTTTTATCAGTTTATGTGAAGATGTTATGCCAAAATATTTTTTTTGTTTAACCCTCAACCGATAAAAATAAAGGTCCTTCTCACTCCCAGCTTTATCACTTATTTGTCCTGGTCAAACAAGTGCACAGCAACTAGCAGCAGTATAGACGGAAACCCCTTTCAATATACTTTGAGGTGATAAAATTTTACTACGGCTAGCCTTGTTGTTTAAAATTGATATTGACTTTATACTTGATAATAATGAATGAGGTTTTTGCCAGGCCAGAGTATAAGAATAGAGTTATCCATAGTTCGGATATGGATACATGTTACCCACTTCTTTACCCAGTTAAATGCAAAGGGTAAATCGAAACTGATGTATAATGGAATTTGGTCAAGTACCCATTTAGGGTAATCTAGCAACTGTGTCCATGATGGTAGTTTTGAATTTCATTTTAAACAGTTATTGGGAACATTTGTACGCAATTTGAAATCGATTTCGAGAATTGTTAGTTTTGCATAAAGAAGCGATATCGTATGTGGAAAAATACATTTTGTGGCAGTTAGAATGGGTAACTGGTCATAAAATGATTGCATTGAACCCGATTCTTAGATTGCTGATTTTAAGTAGAGTAATTCTTCAATTCTAAAAGGTTAAGGACCGTTTGTTAATTTATTTTTATATTTTGCCATAAAACTTTCTCTCAAACTGCCGAAAATTATGTTCTTTTTAACTGATTAATTTTTTTTTATGAGTGTCAAGTTAGCAAAGCAACTTTGACGCTTTGCTAACTTGACAACTCTCGAAAAGCGGTAAAAACTTCTTACACTTAATGTTTATGGCTTAATAATTTCCATTGATCAGTCATTTATTAGTTGTGACAACTAAGAATTTGTCGTTCAATGTTTTCTATGTTTTTGTTGGGTGCTTTGTTAACAAGATATCAATTAAGCAAGCAAAGCACCCTGTCGAAAATCAGTAAAAACTTCTGGTTGATGCAATAACAATTTGCCATTAATTAATCCGTAATTAGTTGTAACAAATTCAATTTAATCGTGCAATGTTTTCTATGTTTTTGTGGGTGTTTTGCTAACTTGATGTCAAATTAGCAAACAACTCTCACGGATCGAACATTGGATACTTGGACAATTTGTCGTTAATTAACTGTGACAATTTCGAATATGTCATTCTATGTTTTCTATGTTTTTTTCTCGGAAAGTAGTAAAAACTTAACATAACATTTTATTACTTAATGATCTGCCTTCAATAAGTCGTTATAGACTTGTTTTTCTATGTTTTTTGTTTTATTTTTCTAAGTTTTTATGAAATCAGCAAAGAGCTCCAATAATAATTGAATAATAATATGTTCTTAATTGGTCATTGATTATATGTGACAACTATATCATTTTCGTCCGATTTTTTCTATGTTTTTTTGTTTTAGTTTCAATTCAAATAAAACATTCAAAAAAACTTTGAAATTGATTATATTGAACAGTTTATTGCCTTATTACGCTTTAACTGGGTCAAATGAGGTTTTAGTGAAATATACATAGAAAACATCGCACGAGAAAATTGATTTTGTCACACATAATTAACGACTGATTAAAGGCAAAAATTAAGTAGTAAAATGTCATGTCTAGAAGTTTTTACCACTTTTAGAAAAAAAAAAAAATAGAAAACATAGAATAAAGAATTCGAAACTTATTTCTGACTAAATAATTATACATTTTTTAGCCATAAATCATTGGGTGTTGTTTGCACCACTTTTTGAGTAAGTGAACTTGGTGTGAAGTTAAGTTAAAAATGCAGAAAAACATAGAAAACATTGCAGGACAAATTTGAAATTGTCACAACTAGTTCAAAACTTGTTAACGACAAAAATAATTAAGTCATAAACTATTCGATATTGGCAGTTTTTATCCCTTTTTTAGGTGATACGCAAAAAAAAACAGAGAAAACATAGTGCGATTAGATTAAATTTTTCACAAATAATTAAAAACTAACAAACAGCAAATTATTGAGCCATAAATATTAAGTGTAAGAAGTTTTTACCGGTTTTCGAGATTTGTCAAGTTAGCAAAACTCCCAAAGAAACATAGAAAACATCGAATGACAAATTTGAAAATGTCACAACTAATTAACGACTAATTGACGGCAAATTATCCACCTACCTATTTTATGATTTGTCAAAGTTGCTTTTCTAACTTGAAACTCATTGAAAACAAATAAACCAAAAACACTGAAAACATCGCATGACAAATTGATTTTTTCACAACTAAATAAGGAGTTGCTTTTCTAACTTGAAACTCATTGAAAACAAATAAACCAAAAACACATAGAAAACATCGCATGACAAATTGATTTTTTCACAACTAAATAACGACTAATTAACAGCAAATTATTAATTACTAAAATACTAAAATTTAGACGTTTTTACCACTTACAAAAAAACATAGAAAACATAGAACGACAAATTTGAAACTGCCACAACTTACTAACTAATAATTAATGGCAAATTATCCACCTTTTGATTTTTCCATTCGTCAAAATTGCTTTGCTACCTTGACACTCATCTTTTTTCTTTAACTAATTCAACTAATTTTTCTTGCTAAAATAACACATTGAAATGACACAACAGAAACGAGCTAAATTTGTTTCTCTAAAGTTATTAATAATTACCTCTTTACACTGGACATTTTGTTACATTCACAAAAAGAAAGTGAAAAGGGTTTAATCTCACAATAAATATGACTAATTAGGCCATTAAGGATAGAAAAAAGCCTTCTGTTGCACAAGGTCCACTCGATTTATGAACGCAGAAAACCCAAAAAAAAATCTGATACTTATTATGTAAATTAATCAACAAAAAAGAGTAATTTTAAATAAGGAAAGGGGTTGGACTTTACTTTACCAAGTTTATTGGCGCAGTTAATTGATCAATTTTATATAAAATTATTTTTCTAGGCTATTTTTGTTGATGGATAAGCCTTTGCTAAATGGAGAAGGGATGAATTCCAATGCCTTGCTGCTTCCCAAATAATAAGAAAAAAAAAAAAAACAAATCAAGAAGTGTGAACTAGATTATTAAAATCATATTAATTGAATGACTTAAGCTGAAGGATAGAATAAGAAAAAAAAATAGGAAAAAATTAATGAGCAGTAAATTGACGCGCTCTAGTGACACGTGATTAAGTGTCGAGAATAGGGTGAATTAGTCATGTTCTGGGAGAGATTGAAGATGAAAATTTGAGAAAATACTTTTCCTTCAAGGCATCATCCCATTCTTTTAAATACAAGTAATTCAATAATTTTCTATCGCTCTATATCAGCTTACCATCATAACCTTCTTTATTTTTTTTTGGAAAGAACCTTCAACGCCTTCTTTACTATAAAGGATGATTATTGTGAGGGATTAGAAAATACTATTGACCTGAATTTCAACTCAGATGCCAAAAGTCACGTAACTTTATCTACAAATTACCCAAATCAAGCAGAACCATCTGAAATGGAGTTAATGTGCCCTTGAGGCAGCAGCACATTTGAAATAGTCAATTAGTGAGCATTTACGTTTTTCACTATAGCAAACGATGAGAGAATATTAAAATTATTATTTAACTAATGGCGTATTCGGACCATCTTCGATTTGGATTTCGAAACAGCAGCACACACAGTCTTGTGTGGTATTGCTGCTTTAATTTATAAATTTTATCTAAGAATTTTAAATTTACTGGACATTGACTTATGAAGTAAGTTAAAAAGAAATTAGAATCCAACTCATCCCCTTTTTTTTGACAGTTCTGAGTATATGTGGCCCTGTGTTTCTTCCTGAATATTGAAGTAATATAATGTAGTAATGATCCATGAGTGGTGGATTCATTCCCAGTCCATCTGATGATCCAGTCTTCCTTGGGCGAAATTGAAGCATTCATCCAGCAGACAATGATGTCAAACTTGGAGGGATCAATGTTTAGCGACACCAATCCTGCAAATAATTCAATTGTCAGCTCTAACTTTAACACCCCACAGGAGATAACTAGAGATTATTGGCAACTCCTGATAAAAGAAGTCAGCTGGGTATCAAACTTTGTTCTAAAACGACTTCCACAAACAGTAATGGTGTTTTTTAGCCATCATCTTCAACAACTGCTTCAACAAGGATTACTCTCCACAGAAATCGAAAACTGCAAAAATTGTGGTGATTTCTAAGAAAAATTAAATCAACTTTGTTATCAGCTACAGGCCAATATCCCTCCCCAACAATCTAAGTATGCTCTTGGAAGAGCTGATAGTCAGGAAGAACAAGAAGTTCTGCAGTGAAAACAACATCATTCAGGACATGCAGTTTAGACTGCATCCACTCCTAAAGTTTCATCATAACATCAGCACAGCTCTTAACAAGTTATTGTTGGACGCTTCCTGGACATCGGGAAAGCATTCGACGCAGTGTATGTATTGAAGCTACTACTACTACATACACTAGGCTTTAGCACTAATTAAAATTATGTTCTCTTTCTTCTAGGAACTTTTCGTTTAACTAAAGAGCAGCAAATCGACAGTGAAGAGCATCTGGGCTGGAGTAGCCCAAAGGTCGAAACTTGGACTGCTTTTTAACAACTTTATGTCATCTGACCAACCAATTTTAAGTGAATTTGAGAATCTTTTTTTCGCTGATGACTAACTTGTATCTACATATTGCAGTCTTTAGATTGATAGCTGTCCAAGAATTCGAAGCACACATCCGCAAACTTTTCCAATTTTACATCAAATGGGGTATCAGGATCAACTCACCTAAATCGGAGCTTGTCTGCTTCAGAAGCCCAGGAGGCAGATGTAGTTGCTCAGATAGAAGTTGCAGGAGCATCACCCTAGCGCTTCCAGGCGTAACCAGATTACCAGCTAAACGTAGTACCAAATTGCTAGACATCAACTTCAATGAGCTACTGAGATTTAACCCACATTCACGGACCGTCCTCCAAAATGCCAATTTTGCTTTCCATAAATACAGGGTGGCGCCCCAATTATGCTACAATAAGAAATTCAAATAACTTTTTTTTAATCGATGTATTTCATTTATTTTTTTTTTATTGGTTAGAAAATTTAATTTTATTTTAAATAGTTAGTTGTTTTTTAAGATTATAGACCGCAAATGACCTCCACGCTTTCCCACGCATATGCGGCACCTGATCAAAAAATTATTCATTGCGGCCTGAAGAGTTGAAGTTGGGATCGCCTCAATTATTGTCGTTATGGACTGCTTTAATTCAGTTAAATTCCTGGGCTTCGTTTTATACACCTCTTGCTTGACATAACCCCATAAAAAGAAGTCTGGTGCAGTCAGGTCAGGTGACCTTGGGGGCCAGCGAAGAGTGGAGTTCCTAGAAATTAATTTGTTTGCGAATTTTTTGTTTAGCTCCACCATAACTGGTCTGGCTATATGTGCAGTTGCTCCATCTTGCTGAAACCAAACGCTGTTGAATGGTATACGTCTTCGGCGCAGTTCTGGGTAAAAAAGCTCCTTCAACATCTTTAAATAACGGTCCCCATTGACAGTAACGGTTACACCGTTTTCTTCAAAGAAGTACGGCCCGACAATACACCTTGATGAAACTGCGCACCACACAGTGACTCGTTCTGGGTGCAGTTCCGTCTCATGGAGCATTTCTGGATTAGAATCATTCCATATACGGCAATTTTGCTTGTTTACATTGCCGTTAAGATCAAAATGGGCCTCATCAGACATGAACAAACAATTGATCAATGTGTTGTCTTCTTCGGCCATTGATATCATTTTTTGGCAAAATTCCAGGCGAACAGGCAAATCCTGAGGGTTTAACTTGCTAGTAATTTGGACTTTGTACGGAAACAAGCTTAAATCGTCATGAAGTATCCGTTGTAATGACCGTCTAGTAACTCCAATTTGCCCCGATAAGTTTCGGATCGAAACGCTCGGATTGGCCTGTATTGCAGATGCTACTGCTGCGATTGTATCCTGAACCCGAACATTGGCATCTCGATGGTACGGCCTTCGTGCGATGCTTCCAGATTCGGCAAACATGTTTACAAACCTCATAATTGTCCATCTACTCGGGGGATTACCGCCAAACTCCCGCCTAAATTCCCTTTGGACGGAAATGACGGACTGCAAAGCATGGTACCGTTGCACTATCCAAATTCTTTTCTCCGTATCCCAAGCATCCATTTTTATAAATCTAAATAGTAACCTACAAAATAAAAAAAAATAAGCCGATTACTCACACAGAAAAAAAGTTATTACGTTTTATTTTTGTAGCACGATTCGTGCGCCACCCTGTACTTCAGGGAAAAGAAAACGATGCTTGGTACAGTGCATGTTTAGTTGAATTGCTCTTATTATCAAACTAAGGGAGGAATCCGAAATGTGTTATCCAAATTGGATTTTGGCAGTTCTTGAGGAGCATTTCATTGTTGCATGTGAGATATTCGTACGAGAAACCCATGACAAACGTCTAGATGGATTTAAGACTGTTTGAACGTTGTTAACGCTATAGAATAATGTGTTTTGATGTATTTGCAAAGTACGAGTATCTGGGCGCAATCTCAATTTTTCTGAGCATTAAGTGTGCAATATAAAAAATTTCATTGTTTTAAATTTGTGTTGGTAATGCAAAAGTTCAGTATAACCTGAAGTTAGAAATGCACTTAAGAACTTGGATTATTTGCTTAAGGACATCTCTAAATTATGACCCAATTATTATAATTTTATTTTCATTTGAACTGAGTACTAGGCTTTACGTATGTATTATATTTAATAATTTCCATTGTACCAAACCGTTCTTGGTGAACATTTTTGGAAAACCCGTTATCCACACAAGAAAAAGTTGTAAATCGGGCTTAAGGTGCTTAAAATTCTTGCTTGAATGCAAAACAAAATTTAGCAATACTTCGTAGATCAGCAAAGATAAAGCCAGTTAATAGAAACGAGTACCCAAAATCATTAAAACCGCTATAACTCCAATGTTTTGATAAGCAACCTGTTTCTTGAATTTAATAAAATATAAAAATAAAATGAAAATATTAATAATATTTTCTACACAAAACCTATGGAAAATAACAAAGATAAGCACAACGAAGTGCTCCGCGATATGATTTTCTCACATAAAAAAGTGCTCCGCCGTTTAAAAAAAGATTGGGAACGGCTGGCCTTGATTATTTGCTATGAAGATCCGTAAATTCGATTGGCTTGTGAACCCATTTCAAGAATGTCATGTTTTGCAAATTCAGCGAGGTATGTTAACTCATTTTTTAGCTTGACATATCCACGAAACAAGCCTTTTAAAAAGGTTTGGCTAATATGATCAGGCTGGTTCCTCAGGTTGGCGACAGGTTAATTCCCTGTCCCGTAAAACTAAGAGAATTATGAGACTGACAACAAGCCTCGGAAACGGACAGATCTCACGACGACAACCTTTGCTACGAAAACGGACACACGATTTACGAATTTTCTTATGGAACGTTCGCTCGCTCTATAGAGCTCGAGCTGTTCAGCAGCTAGCCGATGCCCTGTCAGAATATAAAGCTGACATAACAGCATTACAAGAAATCAGATGGACAGGGAAAGGTGTTCTACAGAAGAAGAAATATGACGTATATTACAGCTGTCATACAAAACACTATGTGCTCGGGGTAGGCTTCCTAGTCAGCGAAAAAATGAAGTCTACCATCATCGGCTTTAACGCTATAAGCGAAAGGCTATGCACTCTCCACGTGCGAGGCAAATTTACAAACATCAGCCTCATTAACGTTCACGGACCTACGGAGGAGTCCTCAGACGAAGAAAAAGAGACTTACTACGAACAAGTCAAGAGGGCCCTCAATGCCTGCCCAAGGTATGACGTCAAAATCATCCTTGGGGATTTGAACGCACAAATAGGTCGGGAGCCGGTATTCAGGCATTACGCAGGCACCCATAGTTTGCATGAGAACACTAATGACAATGGACTTCGAGTCTTAGAATTGGCAGCATCGAAAAACATGGTCGTTGCGAGTACCAGGTTCCCGCGTAAAGATATCTACAAAGCCACCTGGGTATCACCTGATGGAGTCACTCGTAACCAAATAGACCACGTGTTGATAGACCGTCACCACTACTCGAACCTGTTGACGGTACGTACGTACCGAGGTGCCAATATCGACTCGGATCACTATCTTGTTGGTATGGTTTTCCGAGGGCGGATTGCCTTGAAGAAGTGGACACGCCTTAAGAATACTGTTATTAGTACTGCCAACTCCATCTTAGGCAGCAGTCGTAGATATCGGAACGACTGGTTTGATGATGAATGCAAGCTAGCGACTGAACGTAAGAATGTTGCGTACCGAGCAATGCAACAATCTCATAGAACGCGGGCACGCGAAGAGGAATATAAAGAGCTCAGAAGAACAGAAAAACGGCTTCACAGACAGAAAAAATCAGCCTGGGAGAAGAACCTAATCTGTGAAATAGGGAACAGCCGAGAGCGAGGTCCGCACCAGGCGCGGAAGTTCTACCAATCCGTCCGAAACATGACGCAGTACACACCACGCTGCACATACTGCAAGGACGGAGAGGGAAATCTGATCACCGATCTACAAAGCATACTGGAGCGATGGGAAGTGTACTTTAATGAATTGCTAAATGGTCAGCTCACAGCAGAAGTGGAGGCTCCACTACTTCAAGATGAACACCCTATGCTACCGCCACCAAGCATAGAAGAGGTTGAGAAGGCTATAAAACGGCTCAAACGAAACAAAGCCCCGGGAGCCGATGGCATACCAGCCGAATTATTCCACCACGGCGGGCCAGCCTTACGTCAAGCAATTCATGATATCATAGTGCACGTATGGGAGCATGAAGAAATGCCAGAAGACTGGCGAAAAGGTATCATATGCCCCATACATAAGAAGGGAGATGTCACAACGTGCAGCAATTATAGAGGTATCACGTTGTTGAGTACCGCATATAAGATACTCTCCTCTATCCTACAAGACCAGATAACCCCATACGCTAAAACAATCATCGGCCAATATCAGTGTGGTTTCATTCCAGGCAAATCAACAACTGATCAGATCTTTACCCTTAGGCAGGCGATGGAAAAATGTCTTGAATTCAACATTCCAACATACCATCTGTTTATAGACTTTAAGGCCGCCTATGATAGCATAGCCAGGGTAGAACTTAACAAAGCCATGAGAGAATTCGGCATCCCAAATAAATTGACACGACTATGTAGGTTGACCATGACCAACGTAACAAGCCAAGTAAAAATAGCCGGATTGCTATCCAGACCAATCAAAATCTTTAATGGACTCCGACAAGGGGATGGTTTGGCCTGCCTCCTCTTCAACCTGGCGTTGGAGAAAGCAATCCGTGACTCTGGCACGGCAACAAGAGGGACCATCGTCAACAGGTCCAGCCAGATACTGGCTTACGCAGACGACATCGACATCATCGGAAGAACCGAACAAGCTGTACACGATTCCTTCATCCAGATCGAGCAGGCGGCACAAAATCTGGGGCTGCACATTAGTGAAGGTAAAACAAAGTACATGGTGGCGTCGAATGCGAGAAGAGCAGTTGGTCAAACAATCAAGGCAGCGGAGCACGAATTTGAAGTGGTGCAATCCTTTAAATACCTTGGGTCAACAGTAGCAGCCGATAACAATATAGAAGAAGAAATACGCGGGCGGCTTCTCAAATCCAACAGAGCCTACTACAGTCTTACAAAGCTATTCAAATCTAGAAATCTAACCATAACTTCAAAACTGCTGCTGTACAGGACCATGGTCCTGCCAGTACTCATGTATGGATCCGAGACTTGGGTGCTTAGCAAAAGGCACTGTGACCTCTTAGCCGCGTTCGAGAGAAAAGTCTTACGGAGAATTGTTGGTCCCATATGTGAGGAAGGATGATTCCGGAGACGGTACAACCATGAGTTGTACGCAATCTACCTTGAAGCAGACATAGTGACAAAAATCAAGCTCGGTAGACTCCGGTGGGCAGGGCACCTAGCTCGAATGAGCGAAGAGGAACCTGCTCGGAAAGTCTTTTGTGGTACATTCTATGGTAGACGGCAGCGTGGTAGACCATGCTTGCGCTGGAGAGATGGAGTAGACCAGGACGCCCGAAGCCTTGGGGTGCGCAACTGGATGGCGTCAGCTCGAGACCGGGATAGGTGGAGAGACTTGTTGAAAGAGGCCAGGACCGGACCCCGGTTGTCGAGCCGATGATGATGATGATACCCACGATGAACGAAGCTGTGATCGAGTTACACAGATTTTAACTTAATTTTATTGACATATGCCAACGTCTATGACGCTGAGGCATAATTGAGGTTCTATGCCGTTAAGGCCTAGTTTACAGTTCCCGTGCGCAAAAAAAAAGCCTATACAAATATTCTCGCATGTCAAAAATAATTGAGGTGAAATGCTTGATTGCTTGTTTCCATGATTCGCTTACAGTTTTAAGCAAAAAAAATCCATTACTGCACTGAAATGCCATGCAAAACAATGGACCTGCAATTGTTTTGCATGCGAAAAAAAGTGTAGTGAATACAATTTTTTTTTTAATGATCGGTTTACTCTTTCCCTACTCTACACTTCACCTCAAGGTATTATTTGCATGCAAATGGTTTTTACATCCAAATATAATTATTTTCCATTTTAAGGCCTATAGTTTATTAATTTAGGGTTAATTAATGACTCTATGGGTGATTTGGGCCAAGGCAAACATTTTTTGCCTTGAATTCAATACAATTTGGTGCATAAAATAGGTGGACAATTGTTTTGAAAATTTCGATTTTTTTCGCATTGGAACTGTAAACTAGGCTTAATGTGTCGAATTATCTCATCCTTTAGCTCTTGAATTCTTGCTGGCTTATCGACGTTCACCTTTTTTTTTCGAAAAACTCCAAGGAAAGAAGTCCAACGATGTTAAATCACATGTTCTTGGTGGCCAATTGACATAGCCACCACGTGAGATAACACGCCCATTGAATTTGTCGCGCAAAAGAGCCATTGTTTCGTTAGCTGTGTGGCAAGTGGCACCGTCCTTTTGAAACCACATATCGTCCACATCCATATCTTCCATTTCGGACCATAAAAAGTTCGTTATCAACTCACGATAGCGAACACCATTCACAGTTACTGCCTGAGCGGCTTCATTTTGGGTAAAATACAGCCCGATGATGCCGCCAGCCCATAAACAGCACCAAACAGTCACTCTTTGTGGGTGCATTGGTTTTTCGATAATCACTCTTGGATTATCATTTGCCCAAATGCAGGAAGTGTGCTTATTGACGAATTCACTGGGGTGAAAATGTTCCTCATCAGTCATCTCTGAAGATGATTTTCATCGAAAATTGATCATCATTTTCATAAGAAGCCCTGAATAATCTTAACGCGTTGCTCGATTGTGTATCTTTCCATGATTCAAATTGAGTTAGTCTGAAATTGAGAAATGTCAAATGAAATTCCGAAAAAAAACTTGACGTTTGGGTGTGGTTCACATTCAACATAGGCCTTTAAAATTTAACCACCCTTTTATTGAAATTTAAGAAATTTAATCTCATTTATGACTTTTGGAACTGGCAGAAATTGTAGATCCTTTAACATTAACAGTTTACACAGTTTACACAACTGAACCCATCCTTTCAAATACAGTTTTTTTTCCCTTTTGTCCACCCACAAATTCAGCTCTATCCACCCCCCCTCACAAATTCACAAGAGTCATAATAATTTGTGTAACACATGTGGGGCAATGAATTTCGTACAAATGAATGAACCAAAATGACCATTCAATTTTACGACCCTGCCTAATATTATGGTTGTAAGAACTATGGTTGTGTGGTGGTTAGGATATCGTGCCATATACTTGTCATTTAAAAACACATCTTGTTGGCAATTTTGTCGAAATAAGGCCCTCAAGCGATTTTGTACGCAAGTTGAATGCCAACAACCGCCCCGCCCGAAGGATATCCAAGAAAGAAGTTAACTTTCTGTGTGTAGGTGATGGAGTAGGTGATGGGAGCAAAAAGGATTAAAGGCAAAAATTAAATGAAAATATTTTTGAAACTACGTATTGAATATTTATATTTAGTTCTATTCCATGAAGAAGGCATATTTTTATAGAGACATAAGGTGGATGAAGCAAAAAGGTTTGCGGTGCAGAAAAGTTATCCTTTTGGTTCGACCAGTTCTTAGCCTCTGGGTATTTCCTTTGGGCGTGCACAAAGGAAGGAACATCTGAGTCAGCAAAAATTGTTTTGAAAATTAGATTGTTGCTGTAGAGAAAGAATTGAAGCACAAAATATGTATATAATTTCTTAAAGATTTATAAAAGGGAAAACTTTGCAGACAAATTTAGAATTCGGATTTATAGTCAATGTTAACCAATTTGATAAGCTCAAAGTGAGTAAAGTTAATAAAATGGATGTTTTACTTAAAGCAAGTCGGTATAGGAACCTACCTATTGGTTAGGCGCATAAAATGTATTGCTCTGTCAAAATATAATTATTATCAGGTTATCATTTTTGAACTCGCTGGATCAGGTTAAATAATATTTGAGAGGATTTAAGATTTTAAAATCATAATGACATTTTGAAAACTTTGTATGTATTGCATTTATATACACTTATAATGTAAAACACTTTCTGACAGGTACTGACAGCATACATCTCGAGGTCTACTCTTCTAATTGTAGCGCTCTATTGAGAATTTGTATGTAATTAAACGTGACTATTTTTAATTTGTCGTTCAATGTTTTCTATGTTTTGTTAGGAGCTCTGCTAACTTAATTAATATCAAGTAAGCAAAGCACCCTGTCAAAAACTAGTAAAAACTTCTTATACCTGAAGGCTTATGGCTAAATAGTTTGCCGTTAAATAGTCATTAATTAGTTGTGACAAATTAAATTATTTCGTGCGATGTTTTCTATGTTTTTATTATTTTCCTAAATTCATATGAATTGAGGAAAGAGCCCCGGAAAAGTTCTTAGAGCATATATGTATAGAAATTTTAATTGAGTAGTAATATGTGACAATTTTGTCATTAATGTGCAATGTTTTCTATATTATTTGTTTAAGTTTCTTAATTTATCGGAAGTAACATTCGAAAAGGGCTTAAAATTGATTATATTGAACAATTGATTGCTTTGTTACGCTTTCACTGGATCAACGGTTTTTAACCCACGTCATAAAAGACCTGCAATCAATTATTCTAAAACTGAATTTTTGTAAAATAAAGCCTATTCTATTCTATTCACTGGGTTATATGAGGTTTTGTTGAATAGTAAATTAAAAACACGAAAAAATAGATTTTATTACAACTAATAAACGGCCAATTAAGACAAATTATTAAGTAATAAAATGTTAAATCTAGAAGTTTAAAAAAAAGACATAGAAAACATAGAACTACAAACTCAAAATTTGCAAAACTTATTACCGATTTGCTAACCAATATTTTCGGTTTAAACAGTTTTTACAACTTTTTGAGGTGGTGTTATGGTAACTTGATGCCAAATTAACAAGGATTCCAAAAAACTGAAGAAAACATCGCACGAAAAATTAGAATTTAATCACAATAATTACAACTCATTAAAGACTAGTTAATGAAAAATTACTAAGCCATACACCATTCGGTGTTAGCAACTTCTACCCCTTTTGTATGTGATGCTTGATATCAAGTTAGCAAAGAACGCAAAGAGAACATAGAAACATTGAGCTTAGATACAATTTTTCACAACTAATTAAGGACTAACAAACTAAGCAATATTATATTAAATATAAGACTTTTTACCACTTTTCGAGATTTGTAAAGTTAACAAAGCACACAAGAAAAAAATAGAAAACATTGAACGACAAATTCAAAATTGTCACAACTAATTAACGACTAATTAACGGCAAACTACCCACTAACCTATTTTTCGATTAGTACTATAGGGCAAGTTTCGGATTCATGCAAGAAAAATCGAGGTAACCATCAAACATGAAATTGTTATGACAGAGAACTTGAAAAAGTAGGTGGTACAATTCTATCTGTCGGTCTGTACTTCGACCAACAGGCTATAAGCTACTGAAGCGATTGTCTTCAAATGTGGAACTTGAGGTTTTCTTCTAACTCTTTAAATTTTTCTTAGCTCCAAAAATAATGGAAGGTACTTGGCATCTCAAAAAACGGCTCCAACGATCATTAACAAAATCTGTGAATTACTAAATGGATATACCGTATTTTTGGTAAAAATGCCATATTACGTTTTCTTTTTACTTTAGATTTTCTCTTTAACGCCTCAAACAATTGCAATGTTATAACTTTTTCCGAGTAGACGTTCGGAGTACTACTTTTCTACTGCATTTTCACTACAAAAGCCATCGACTGGCAGTTCTTAGTAGATTAGGTAAGGTACTCTTTTTCTGTTCCCGATTTGAAGAAGGAAAATTGATAAATGCGGGAAGAAACCTTTTTGTAAAATGGCGTCATTCAGTAGTGTGTAAGTAAATTTGACAATATGATGTTTTCATATTTGAATCAAAAAGGAGTAGAATAGTCCGAAAATTGAATCGAAAAAGACATTCATTTTTATTGAAAAGCTCCTTTAAAATGTTAATAGTATGCTTTTCAATATGAAAAAAAAATTGAATACAAAAAAATTAAATATTTTCTTTTTTTTTTGAAACTGGGTTTATAAATGTTTTTTAATATTACCAAAATTGGGATACCATTCAAAATGTTACCAAAATTTTATAAATAAAAAAGCTGTTTCTTAGAAAACCGTCCAACGGTTTTAATTTTTTTTTTATACTTCTAAATGTATGCTTGTGTTAAAATAATCAATTCGTTTTTCCATATTTTTTTTTTTCAAAATATTGATAAGCATTTTTATTGACATTATAAAGGAACTTTTGCATACAAATAACTGTCGTTTTCGATTAGATTTTTGGACTGTTGTACTCCTTTTTTATTCCAATATGAAATCATCATGTTGTCAAATTTACACACCACACACTTATATAATAAAATGGCAAACACGAATTTTGTGGTACCTACAATTTACGCGACCTACAAAAGCCCAAGGAATATAAATAAGATATCGTTGGAACAGTTTTTTTTTTTCTTAAATAACTACCCCACAAAAACTAAAAAAAAACAATAAAATAAAATTGTGTAATAAGTGCGAGCTAGAGCGAAAGATAGACCGAGCAATTATTTGATTTTATTTGTCGTAACCTAAATGTGACGTCTTAACTTTTTCCACCCACCAGCCAACAAATTTTCCAGCACTGACTGGAAAGAGCTGCGTTTTATTATCTTTTATCGGGATCCGGATCTGGATCTGGATTTACTTTTACACGCAATACAAAAACAATTTATGATCTTGCTTTTTATCGGGATCCATTTCAAGATCCAAGAATAAGTTTTTATTCTGAACACCAGGTGACAATTTTATTTCATAAATGTTGTTGGCACTGTGCAAAAAAAAAAAACAAAAAAAGTGAAATGCCATTGAAGAAAAGAATAAAGATATGTTTTTGTTTACATAAAATGTGTGTTCCTTTGATTTGAATTTCTGTGATTAAGAATTAATAATTTTTCTATACTTTAAAGGATCTTAGTGATCCTTTCTTTGATTTTATTTCAAATGCACTTAAAACATGCCCAAATTAAAATTTTGCATCCATCACTGCTAGATGCAAGTAGTCGGCTCCAATTGTCTAATAGCTTCTGAGCTTCTCTATATGTACAGATAAACTAAAAAATCTGCTTTGAAAATTGATGGTCCAATTTTAGAAAGTGTTATACAAATAATTTATTTTTTAATAAAATACTTTATCAACTTCGTTTTCAATTTTTATTTTTGTTTGCTTGTCACAATTGTCATAAAATCGTCAAAAAAAGTCAGGCATACCACAGTTGAAAAGTAAAATTTTTTGGGATCCGGATCGTTTTATTATCAAATGAAGATCTATATGGATCTTGGTCGATAATAAAACGCAGCTAAGATAACTGGAAAGTCTGATGGCTGCGTTCAGTGCTGTAGAATATAATAATAAGTAGCTCATACCACGTTTACATGATCGAATGATCGGATTCACGAAATTTCAACCCAGGCTTATGACAACCAGCTGGATTGGATCGAGTAATCCGGATTCAATGCAATCCAGGTCTACACTACATGGACCTAAATCCTGATTACATTCGGGTATCAGATTTTCTCTACGCTAAAGACTGCTTTTATTGACAAATAGTATTATTAACTCTCGAGTTTTGAGGGCTGGACGTACAAGTACCTATAAATAGTCCTACACGTATTCATATTTTTTCATGAAAGCAAATGGCAAACTCGTTTTTGAACTCTAAGCTATTTTACTAGTTGCTCATACAATTAAGAGAACAATTTAAATGTTACTGTTTATTGAAATAATTGAAATAATACACCCGAACATTGTTTTATGTTAAGCTTTAATTGATTTACGACTCGACGATCGTTCATGTTTCCGATCGATACTTAGTGACTACTTTTTAAGATTTTTCTTCATTTTTTTTTAAATAACTTTCATATTTTAAAAGTTCTTAATTCAGAGCAATTGGAGATAAGACCAAGTACGTGCGAACCTGTCGTGAATTTTATTAATTCTGTAAGGTCAAGAAAAAGCTGTCAGAATCTAACCCGAACAAAATCTTTATAAATTTTCTTGTGACATTCCTACATGTATGGATATAAAGTATGTGCCCTGCACGGTTGCCATTTGCAAACAAAGTTTCCCACCAAATTCCCCCCAAAAACCTACCAAAACAAAGAAAAATCTACCGAATCAAATTGGTTAAAAAAATCAATTTTTTTTTTTCATACAAAATGATTTGTTTTTACTTGCAGTTTTACTACTTGAGCAACTCACCGAATCGCAAAGTTATAATTGAATCTAGCAAGAAGATGTTCGAGAATAGCCTAAAAATAAGGCATTTAAAAAATAACTCGAAAATCTATTTCCCTTTTTTGATATATAAATATGAATATGATAAAGTGGCTCTAGTGTGATGTACACTTGGGCACACCGAAGAAAGTTATATATTTGAAATGTTTCTTTAGGTAGATTCATGTTAACATCTAATATTAAATATTTGAAATTTTTACTATTTGTTGACAAAAGCCATAGGAGGCAAAACCCAAATTTGGGAAGGTTGGTGAAAATTTCGAGTCACCAAACTTCAAATGTTATCCCTTCATCACATAATTACTAACATTATTTCGTGTGAATTTGGTTGAAATCATTTCATTTTAAAAAGTTAATTTTAGAAGTCCACTTGGAAATGAAGTTAGGATTTCCAACGAAATTATAGCTCATTTGCTTTTAAAAAACCTCGTATGTGGGTAAATCAACGCGAATTGATTCAAGTCTCTGTTCCGTTGAGTAGATATTTTCTTATACATATTTGACATTTGTGTTCGTATTTTTCTTATAGTATGCTAAATAGTTCTATAAAAAACCTACCAATACCGAAGCGGAAAAATCCTACCAATTTTGGTAGGAATCTACCAAAACGGCAACCCTGTGTGCCCACACACACCTTTCAAATTTTGAATAAGATATTGTATGTTGTATGTTCTGCTTTAATATCATTCTCAGTTTTTTTAATAACGAGAGAAAAATGTAGTATTATCTTCATCGTCATATACTTGTTTTGTTTTTATTTAATTTCCACACACTATTTCCACTTAAAAAATACGAGTAGCAAAGTAGAAGCAGTGATATTTTTGATTTGTCTGGACATAGAAGTGGAGGTGGCCCAATTTGGCTTGAAAGAAAGTGGTAACACTGAAAGTTTACCCAAAGATGAGCCTACTCAACATCGGTCTTTTAAAAAAAATTAAACATAATTTTTGGGCTACGCAACTTTTTTCATTTTGTATGATATTAAATTTGATAATGGATTGAGGTGGTTGGTTCACTTAGACTTACAAAATTTTACCTGAGGTCAGATTTATTACGAGTATTATTTGTTTTAAGCTCTTTACATAATGTTGCCTAGTCATTACTTACACGTTTTTATTTGCGATATATGGGGTGCCCCCTAATTCATGCTCTCGATATTTTGGGGAATAATTCCTGAGATCATTCTAAGAAATTTCTAAGGTTAGTGTTGTCAATAATTGCTGAAAAAATTGACTTAAAATCGAAATATTAATAATATTAAAAATCAATAACGTTGTCAGAAGAGGACAGATCAGATCATTCAGAAAATATATATTTGATTTAAATTAACAAATCCGTTAGCAAGACTTATGCCAATATCTCGAAAAATAGATGAGAAAATGATTTGGATTTGATAACTCAAAAATGTTTCTTTGAAAAAGAAATAATTTTCATTTTCGTGTTCAGCGACCCAAACTTATTCTAGAAAATATATTTTTTCGAAGCACCCTAGCATGATCCAAAGTTTTGTAAGCTAGTGTTATTGGTTGAATGGATTTTAATAAGTTTTTTCTTATTTCAAATACCTACGTCAAAGAAATATAAAAATTTTCCAAAAAAACATTTTTTTTTAATTTTCAAGAAATTCGATACCAGAAACAGAATTTGACTTTCTTTTTTTAATTTAAGTTTATTATGCATATTAATATGTAAATATATCTGAAATCTAACGGGTGATTTTTTAGCTGGTTTGGTTTTGGCAACACTGGTTTTGACAGCTGACGTGTGTTTAGTACCTTGTGTCACTGTCAAACAGCTTCAGTTTGGTTTGCAATTTAACCATGGATCGTCTTACAAATGAACAACGCTTGCAAATTATTGAATTTTACTATCAAAATTCGTGCTCGGTTCGAAATGTTCAAAATGTTGGAAATTGTGTTCAGCGATGAGGCTCATTTTTGGTTGAATGGGTACGTAAATAAGCATAATTGCCGCATTTGGAGTGAAGATCAGCCAGAAGCATTGCAACAGCTACCAATGCATCCCGAAAAAGCCACTGTTTGGTGCGGTTTATGGGCCGGCGGCATTATTGGGCCATATTTCTTCAAAGATGATGCGAATCGCAGCGTTACTGTCAATGGTGAACGCTACCGAGCGATGATAACAAACTTTTTTTTGCCCGAAATGGAAGTTCTTGACTTGCATGATATGTGGTTTCAACAAGACGGTGCCACATGCCACACAGCACGCGAAACAATGGCGCAATTGCGAGGCGAGTTTGGTGAACAGTTAATTTCACGTTTCGGGCCGGTCAATTGGCTGCCTAGATCGTGCGATTTGACACCATTAGATTATTTTTTGTGAGGGTATGTCAAGGCTAATGTCTATAGGGACAAGCCCGCTTCGATTGACGCACTGGAAGCCAACATCCATGCATTCATTCGTGAGATACCGGCCGATATGTGTGAAAGAGTATGCCAAAATTGGACTCAGCGGATGGGCTACCTGAGACGCAGCCGCGGTTAACATTTGCATGAAATTATCTTTAAACATTAAATTGCAAAGTTCAAACTATCGATTCAAATACATATTTCATTCATTTTTTCGAATTTTTTGTGTTTTTTTTTTTTTAAAGTTCTAAACCTCTTAAAAAATCACCCGTTACATTCGTAACACCTTTTTACTTGACAATGTTTTGAAAATTTTATAACTTGTAGGTAAAACATCGAGCTCCATCAATTTTTAAAACTGTTTGTGCATAAATTCATACAATTCAGACAATTCAGATGGCATCTTTTGACTTATAAAGGACCAGTAAAGTTTAATGTAGACCAACATTTTTCCACATATTTTTCAGAATTTTGATGATACGCTCGGTTTTAAGCTGGAGTCTAATCAATTTTTCAGTGTGTTGATTATTCTGATTATTTGTAGTGAAGCTTTTTGAAAACATGACGACAACGAAAGAAAAAACAGACTAACCGAACTTATTTTCTGTCATCAGGAGCACATTTTATAAAATAAATGTTATTCTTTAAGGAACACGTGTTGATGCATCCTCGAGGGAGCCCTAAAGATACAAAACTCCTTACAACAAACAATGTTCCTATATGTCTAAAATCAATTTATTTTATACCCACAAAAGCAATAACAAGCGTGTGAGTTTGATGTACCCACTCTGATGGTAACTGCTTCGCACCCAGTTTATAACCATAATAGGCCATAATTAATCAGTCAAAGAGAAAGTTAATCCTTTTATGAAACATGTAATCATCGTTCCACACATGAATATAATAAAAGAACAACCCACAAGACAAACGACGCGACGCAGAGCAACGCTCACAGAGCAAACATCGCCCAAAATGAAAAACCTATATTTTCAAGCGAAAAATTTATTGCACTGTCAGAATAAACGACGAAAAATGAACCCCTTCTTTGAATTCTGCGGGGTGGGGTATAAATGCGTGTTCAGTAAAACGCCTGCCAACCATATACACCGGGTAATCACATATGCAGATTACATTTACACATCCAACCCAACCGAATACTCCATAATATCCAATCCACCCCACAAAGGATCTATAAACCCTTTAAGCAAACGACTGTTTTTCCTCTTCGGTGGTTTCACACAATAAACTTCCTCAAAATTCTTAATGGCACATATATGAAAAAGTTTAAACAATTTCTATTTCTTTTCTCTTTTCAGGTGAATCCAATAAATTCGACTTTACGAGTATAATGAGGCTGGTATACCTCTAGCGCTACCAGCTCAGAGCTTAAGAAAACTCCTGGTTAAATATTGTATCTTTTGAAAAAGATGTTTTAATTAATCAAAAGTCTTATTTCGCTACCACAGACACAAGAGGACACCTAAAAGTCGCTTCCTTGAACGTATATCGAATTAACGCGAGGATTTTTGACAAAACCGAAAAACCTTATTCGATATGGGATCATAGGTTTTATTTGTTAATTTTTGGAAAGGGGTTGGATTTCTATAAGGAATCACCCCCCAACCGTATCACTCTCTGACACTGTTAAAGGATACGGTTCACATATGAACTAAATAAATACCAATGGCGAATTCCCAAAAGGAATCGAAAATTACTCGAAAGAAACCTGTGAGGCAGCTCGCGAGGGTATTAATTATTTTTTGGTTTTAATTAGATTGGGATCGAGGTGAATTTTTGAAGATTCGGTTCAATGCGGATTTGGTAAATGGGATAACTTATGTGATGTGATGTCAAGGGGATGTTTAAGAAATCGAACAGAGACATGAGTAATTATACAATATCCTCGAAAGTATTTATACATAGTTTGGAAATTGATGATGAAGCTGCGACGCCATCACATCAATAGACAAAACAAGGATGTGGATTTTTAAGGGAATCCGTATGACATTATTGAAAGTATTACTCAAACCCAACAAGGATGAAGTAGGTTTGTATTTGCTAACTTAAATTATAATGATAAAGTATCTTATAAGCTTACAGCTATTAGAGTCTTCTAACATCTTAGGTAGATAGCGTATCACTAAAAAAATTAACGAACAGAAGTATATTGATTAAGGTCTTTAGATCTTGTGCTGACTCTATAAAGTAGACGTTATACGCATTTCTTCTGTTACTTTTAGTTAATAGAAACAACAAATTAAGGGAATAATTTTTTTTGTAGGCTTTCGAGGCTTTATCCGTCACAGTAAAACTGATCCAAAAGTTTTCAGAAAAAAAAATAAAGGGAACAATTTCTTTTATTGTAGGCAGGTAACGTTTGTGAAAGTTAAGTAAAAAGTTATTAGAAACTATTTCATGTGAAAAAAATTACATTATAGCGAATTGCCTTGCCAAAACCCTGTGCTTCTTTGGATTAAAGTTCGTTACACACTGCTTCGGATATTTTTCAAAGTCATGAACGTTACAAAGTTGGATAATTTTTTTCTATGATCCCGAGTACCAAAAGTTATTTTCCCCCTGAAGTGAATGTAACTTACCTACTTATCCGGCTCCCAATCCATGAAGGGTCTCTTTCTTAGATATTGCGTTCTTTCATCGTTTGATCAAGCGCTCTTACATCTGTAACCACTTGGTCCCTGTAGCGGAGGTTCAATCATCGTGGTCGTCTCGAATCTGAGGGCTGGGGCTCGAAGATTTTCTTAGCTGGATTGATGTTGTCATTTCGCTATGGCCGAGCTAGAGTAGTCCACGTGTTTTGGCTCTTTGTTCTACATTCATATCTTGGAACAGTTCCAGGTTGAATCTTCTCCTCCATTGGCACTTTTCGCATATAGGACCAAATATCCGCTGAAGAATTTTTCTCTCTAATGTGCCCACTATCGATTCCCCTTCTTTACTTTTCATCCAGGACTGGGCACCGTATTGTAAAACTGGCAAAACTTGCATTTTGTGTAGCTTACAAATTGTCTTTCGAGAAAGGAGTTTTAAACCCATTTGTTTGGTCAAACCTAAGTAGCAACGGTTGGCTAGGCTAATACTTCGTCAGATATCCAATAAGGTGTTGCTAGTGGAACTGATGTTTATTCCAAGATAAGTGAACACCTTGACTTGCTCGAGATCACTGCTACCAACTGTGAGTCTTTGGGCGATGGACATATGAAGCTTTGTTTGTTGATAGCATATAGTTTGTTTTGTCCTCATTCATTTCATGATCAACACGTTTAACCCGTTCATCAATAGCTGTGAATGCTTCATGTACAGCTCGCTTGGAGTAGCTGATGATGATGATGTTGTCCACATAAGACGAAGACCTGAAGAGAGTGCCTTTCAAGTTAACACCACTCTTGCGTACTTTCTGCTCCAGGACTAGGTTGAAGAAGTCACATGATAGGTCATCTCCTTGGCTGAACTCTGTACATGTCTGGAATAGCTCAGATGAGCCGTTACCCATTTGCACATTGCACCAAGTATTTTGTAACGTCATGCAGGATAGCTGCCTTTCAGTTTTTTTTTCAGGATCCCGAATACCAACATCGCCAAAAGAAGCTCTTGGTGACTTATGCTATCATATGGGGGTTTAAAGTCGATGAAAAGGTAATGGGTCTCGACTTGAAATTCGTTAGTCTTTTCCAGGATTTGCCTCAGTTTAAAGATTTTGTTTATCGTTGATCTGCCTGACCTGAATTTACACTGGTACATGCCAATTAAAGTGTTGCAGAAGGATTTTAGATGCTCATATAGTAGAACGTTGGATAGGATCTTATATAGGCAACATTACGCAGAGATATGCCTCTGTAGTTTTTACAGGCATATGGATCTCTCTGACCAGTCATCAGGCATACATTTTTCCTCCCACACGTTTTTGATGAGCGGGTGCATTCAAACTACCAGGCCATCTCCTCCATACTTTAAGAGTTCTTTAGGTAAACCATCCGAGCCGGTGAATTTGTTGTCCTTAAGCTTGTGGATGGCTTTCTTAACCTCTTCAGTACTCATTGACTGGTCTCATGCTTTTTTGTTCTCCTGTTGCTTCCTTTACTGAATGTCCATTGAACAGCTGCTGGAAATGCTGCTTAAGCAAGTCTTCAAGTCCCTTTGCTTGCGTGACTAGGTTCCCTTCGCTGATTGGTTGAGGTAGCGTGCTGATCCTATAGCCAGATGCTAGTTGCTTGACTGTTGTTTAGAACCGATGGGTGTTGGTGGCGGTGCTAGACTTCTCGAGATACCTGAATTGAGAGGCTGCGGATGTGGATTTTTTCACTTTTCTTCTCTTTTCATGGTACTCCACTCTTGCTGCTCTTGTTTTCCTTTACAGCATTTGCATTTGTGTATTTTCCGTCTCCTGCTTCAATACCACGCATTTCTCACCATACGACGGGTTCTTTTTTCTTTGTGGTTGATAGCCTATGGTGGTCTCAGCTTTCTCCTTAATGATGTCCACTGGTTGTTGACGCTTGTGGCTGGGGTTATGGCAGAGAATTTTCCTGTCAATTGCCCACTGTAGTCTCTAGCTTTCTCAGATATCCTAAGACATGCAATTTTGAGTTTCTTTATTTGGGCGGTCTTGGTTTTCTTTTCGTTGGACTTTCGGACTCTGAACTTTGTCACAACAACATATTGGTCGGAGCCTATGTTTACACCTAGGAAAGTTTGCAAGTCCATGATGTTCAATAAGTGCCTTGCGCCAAATAGTACGTAGTCAATTTGGTTGGCAATTCGACTATTTGGAGATCGCCAGGTTGCTGTGTGTACCTTTCACCTGAGGAACCTAGTGTTACTTATTACCATATTACGAGGTGCAGCAAAGTCGATTAATCGAAAGCCGTTGTCTGTTGTCTTTTCATTTAGGCTGTGCTTTTCCAACTAATCCACCAAAGATATTTTCCTTCCCGACTTGAGCTTTGAAGTCTCCGAGCACGACTTTGACATGGTACTCCAGACAGGCTCCGTCCAGGAAGTCGTAAGACTCCTCACCTTCATCGGTGGGAGCGTGTGCTGGTGTTTGAAAGGTAGCTTTGATATGGATCACATACCCAGGCGAACGCTAATCGGCTTAAAATTGATGACTTATGTGAAGTGAAAGTAAAAGAAATGCAATTTAGCCAGTCAACACATAACTCCCTTAAATAAAATAAATAAGTCTTAGACTTGAGTTTGTCACTTAATCCTAGTAACTGTTCCCGTGCACAAAGAAAAATTAATGCAAATATTCTCGTATTTCAAAAATAATTGAGGTAAAATGCGAAATTAACTGTTTCATGAATTGTTAACCAATCATGCAAAAAAAAAAATATCGTTTTCTTGAAATTTCTTGTAAGACAATAGGCCGATAATTGTTTTACATGTGAAACAAAGGGTGGAGAATAAAATATTGTTTTTTTGGATGGTCAGTTTACACTAAAAAAAAAAAAAAGAACATTCACCTAAAGGCATTATTTGCATGCCAATAGTTATTGCACCGAAAATAATTATTTTTCATTTTTAGGCCTAGTTATATTTTATTAATGACTCAATGGGTTGTTTACGCCAAGGCAAACATTTTTTGCCTTGAATATTTTACAATTTCTTCCACAGAATAGGTGAAAAATTGTTTTGAAAATTTAGATTTATTTAGCTTGCAACCATACACTATGTTCTTTGGGCCAGTTGTACAAATATTTAATCTGGGGTTCAACAATTTTAACTCACCGACCTCAAACGAGCTAAGCCAGGTTCAACGATGGTTGAACAAAACTAAAACATACTTGAAACGTGAACCATCATTGAACCCAAGTAAATCATCCAGGAAATCTTTTCAACCACGGATCAAAATTTGAACCATGTTTGTAATGGTTTTTCAACAGGGACGCTACAAAAGTAGAGAATATTGCTGCCGCTGAGGCTTCAGTTGCAGAAAGCCCAAATGTGTCTCTCACACGTCGTTCTCAAGCGTTGGGCATCTCTGTGACGTCGTTGTGGCGAATTCTGCGAAAAGATCTTGGCCTACATCCTTACAAGATTAAATTAACGCAAGAACTGAAGCCGCTTGACCACCAGAAGCGTCGTCAATAAACAAAATATGCGGTATTGGTCAGGCAGCAATCCACATGTACTCCATGAGTCATCATTGCATCCCGAAAAAAACTTCTTCCGTGATGATCAAGACCGGCACGTTACTGTGAATGGGGATCGCTACCGTTCAATGATAACCGAATATTTTTGGCCCCAATTGGATGAAATGTACTTGGAGGACATGTCGTTCCAACAGGACGGCGCCACAAGCCACACAGCGAATGTCACAATCAATTTAATGGAAACCAAGTTTGGAGAACGTGTTATCTCACGAAATGGTCCAGTCGCTTGGCCACTTCAGTCGTGCGATTTGACGCCGTTAGATGATTTCCTGTGGAGCTACGTTAAGCCTATGGTCTATGCCAACAAGCCAGCGACGATTGATGAACTTCGTACGAATATCGAACGTGAAATTGCAGCTGTATCGGCCGATTTATGCTTGAAAACCGTCGAAAATTGGGTTCAGCATCTGGACTTCTGCAAGTGTGCCCGTGGTGGCCATGCAAAAGAAATCGAGTTCCATACATAATGGCATCAAACGTACTTTCACAGGATTAAAGAATTTCATTGATATCCAAAACCGTTTATGTTTTATTTAAAAAAACTTTTGTAGCGCTCTTATTGAAAAACCCGATACAACCGTTACTAAGTGTTTTTTTTTTGTTTTTTTTTTTGATAAACTCGTGAATTTTTTGGATTATTAAATAGAAATCGTAAATCGGTGGTTGCCTTTATCAGAAAACAAGTTTTGTTAAGTTAAACACTTTGTGGTCAATATTGCGTGTTGCCTTCCGAATATTGTCTTGATATATTTTTACGCCAGTCTTTTTTTTTATCTTAATAATTGAAATGAAACAATAATTTTTCATATCACTCAACTCCGGTCACATCTTGTATTCATCATCATCGTAAAATAAAGTAACAACAGTAAAAGTGCTAAAAAGGCCAAGACTGACCCGAGACACTATAAAATATTTCGACAAGTTCGCATTTCCCTTTTACGTGAATGAATACATTCATATACATATGTAAGTAAGTACCTAAAGTAACGGGTGATTTCTTAAGAGGTTTAGAACTTAAAAAAAAAAAAAACACAAAAAATTCGAAAAAATGAATGAAATATTTATTTGAATCGATAGTTTAAACCTTGCAATTTAATGTTTAAAGATAATTTCATGCAAATGTTGACCGCGGCTGCGCCTCAGGTAGCCCATCCGCTGAGTCCAATTTTGGCATACTCTTTCACACATATCGGCCGGTATCTCACGAATGAATGCATGGATGTTGGCTTCCAGTGCGTCAATCGAAGCGGGCTTGTCCCTATAGACATAAGCCTTGACATACCCCCACAAAAAATAATCTAATGGTGTCAAATCGCACGATCTAGGCGGCCAATTGACCGGCCCGAAACGTGAAATTAACTGTTCACCAAACTCGCCTCGCAATTGCGCCATTGTTTCGCGTGCTGTGTGGCATGTGGCACCGTCTTGTTGAAACCACATATCATGCAAGCCAAGAACTTCCATTTCGGGCAAAAGAAAGTTTGTTATCATCGCTCGGTAGCGTTCACCATTGACAGTAACGCTGCGATTCGCATAATCTTTGAAGAAATATGGCCCAATAATGCCGCCGGCCCATAAACCGCACCAAACAGTGGCTTTTTCGGGATGCATTGGTAGCTGTTGCAATGCTTCTGGCTGATCTTCACTCCAAATGCGGCAATTATGCTTATTTACGTACCCATTCAACCAAAAATGAGCCTCATCGCTGAACACAATTTTTCAATAAAAAAGCGGATCCTCGGCCAGCTTTCCAAGAATTCACCAAAAATTCGGCGTTGTGGTAGGTCGGCTGGCTTTAGTTCTTGCACCAGCTGTATCTTAAAAGGCTTTACGCCCAAATCCTTCCGCAAAATTTTCCACGTAGTGCTGTAACAAAGGCCTTACTGCTGGGAACGGCGCCGAATCGACATTTCGCGGTCTTCTGTCACACTAGCTGATACGGCCGCAATATTTTCTTCACTACGCACAGTACGTAAACGTGTTGGTGGTTTAATGTCCAACAAAGTAAATTTGGTGCGAAATTTGGTCACAATCTTCCGAATAGACTGCTCAGAAGGTCGAGAATGCCGACCATAAAATGGAAGCAGCGCCCGATGAACATTTCGAACCGAGCACGAATTTTGGTAGTAAAATTCAATAATTTGCAAGCGTTGTTCATTTGTAAGACGATCCATGGTTAAATTGCAAACCAAACTGAAGCTGTTTGACAGTGACACAAGGTACTAAACACACGTCAGCTGACAAAACCAGTGTTGCCAAAACCAAACCAGCTAAAAAATCACCCGTTAGTAACATTCAGGGGGTGGAATATATACAAAAAGATCACCCCAAAGCTTGACCCTTGTGTAGTATAAACGTTGTGTTTATATGTTATGTTCTCTCAAAGTAATCTCTGGACTTCACAAATATGTTCCTTTGTTATCAAAAGGAATCAACAACAAAAGGTATTTATTTTTATACTCATATCCCAAGTTCGTAAAATACTTTTGGAGAAGGATGCAGGATGGGGATATCGATAAAACCCATATGTTGCTTGCTATACCTACTATAGAATACTTTTGTTCTGATGTGTAGTGTATCGAAGTCGAAGACAAATATAGCTGAACGTATGCAAATTCTGGAAAATATGTAATAAAAAGTCAATATACGCTGATTATGTCTTAATAAACATTTTCGCAGATTACCCTGCTGATGTGATGTTATATGGTTGGAGATTGGGAACTGGGGACTAGAGTACAGGTTTGAAATAAAACACAAACAAAAAACACAAAAAGCGCTGACATTTGGGATTCAAGTTATTGTTTTTCGTGTTCAGAAAAATTTATTAAAATGTACAAAGACTCATACAGGATAAGGGGATGTTTTACACACACTCTATACAGGAACAGTGCAGGAATCTTATCTTGAAGTTGAAGATAAAAAGTCACTTCAACACCCTTGTGTCCTGACGTTGGGGCTGATATCGTGATCCCGTTGTGTTCTCACTTGAATTTTACCTTTGAAACATTTCAATTCAACATAAAAACACAATTATGAATGTTGACAAAATATCAGTAATATTGGCATGTGTAGTGTGTAGGCACATAATGAATGTTGTTTGTTTATTATTAAAGAAATAATTGAATTTAACTTTATGATTTTGTGGCATGGCACTCGTGCTATGAATTTATTCGCAATTCTTTCAGCTAGCTTGATTGCTAAATCTTAGATATATGGTATGCACCTTGTTGGCACCTCATATTGTATGGGAAATTTGAAGAAAAGAAAATGACATCTAATTGGTAATTAATTAGTCAGAAAAGGTCCAGGTCCTAGAAATTGAGTAGTCCTAAATAACTTGCGATAAAGGCTTAAAGTTTCTCAAGGTAACTCAAGGTCATATGCACGATTTCTGGAACTTCATTTATTGGAAATTTACAAAAAAAGGTAAACCAGCCGAAAGATCTCCAGATTATGATAAAGGTCTCCTGGTTTCAGTAATAATAGAGTTTTTTTTCAAGGTCAGGAACAATTTTTGTCACCTCATTCTGGTTGGTTATTAGCTCATCATAAGAAGTTAGTTAACTTTAATAATTGATCAGTTATAGATTTTATTTGTTTGATTTTTTTCCTTAGGCATGCCAAAAATCGTTTGCGACCTTGAAAAAAACTTTGAAAATTCGTAAAAAAGATTCTATACTGACCAATTTTCAGGTTGTATTAATTTTTTGCAAACTTCCCTATAAATACGGTACCAAAAATTGCAATGATTTTGAACAAAAATTTAAAAATTCATTTAAAAAAAATGTTCGGCTAGGGATGGCATATAATTTTCGCAAATTTCTCATAAATGAAAAGCCAAAAATCTCGAAGTTGCGTTACCTTACTTTTAGGTCCAGAGCCGAAAAATTAACCCTGAGTTATCTAAGAAACATTTTGTTAGTTATTATATTTTTTAATGTCAAGAGGCGTTTTTTTTAAATATCAAACGCACTTTGAACATTAAAATTTTGAGGAAATTTGGTTGGACACATATAATAAATAGGCAGAAGGAAATGAAAGACCCACTTTCGTAGTCTTCCCTAATAATTTTTTTAATGATAAATTTTAAAAGTTAAAATTTTGATATTATTATTCAATCACTGAAAACCCGATGGTTTTAGAATTCAAGTTTTTCAAAATATTAAAAAATAAATTGATTAACTTTCTTATAAAACTCATTAAGCTTAATGATTATTTCAGCAACCGGTTGATTCATAATCAGCTATTGGGTTTTTGCTCGTTTTTACTTAGAAGTTTATTTATTATTTTTTTTTTTTAATTAAAATACCTAGAATCATCTGTGCTCGACTTATTGGTTAATTAATAATAATATGCAATTGCTTTACTCCGAAAAATGATCAAAAAACATTTTATCATTAAAAAACCAATATTTTAAAAATCCAAATATGTACATAATGTATAAGCGTGTATTGAATATTTTTTTTTTTTAAAGGAACAATAACATATGCAAGCGCTTTTGTTATTGAAAATATTTGTTTGGCCCATGCTTAAAACTGAAAATGCTACTAAATTCACCCATGCGTATCTGAGAGAATGGTCCCACTGGCAAATTTTCAAAATTTTTGGTATAACACCGAAATTAAGCTTAATTTGGGAATTTTACACTTCAAAGTTATTGTTAAAAATTAAATTTTATACCGACATGGATAATTTAAAAATTTTATACATAAATTTAAACAGGAAAAGTTATCAAAAAACTAACCTTAAGAAAATCGATACATCAAAGGTCTTTAAATTTTTTCCTAAATTACGTTTTTGCCCGAAAGCCTATTTTTGGATACCACATGACAAGTTAAATAAATGAATTACCTTTTAGAAATGGTAATGTAAGAGTGGTTAATAGGGCTGGCCACGATACAATGAAAAGTCTCGGCATCGTTTGGTATCGGTATCGAAAATTGACACTATACCGAGACGATACCAGCCCCGAAACAATACCGAGACGATACCGTATTTTCTGGACCGAAATTTACCGATACTTTTGGTAGTATCGTTTCGTATCGGCAGAAAATAAAGATTTTCGAATATTAGTATTAATTTATGTATTACAAACAAACAATTTTTGTAATTGGTTTCTCGGAAAAGGCTCCATAATTTAGATGACATTTTCAGAGCTTTTCTCCTTAGCAGGGAGAAGGTTAAGGCAATAATTTTAATAACAACTGCCTACTGCCACTTCCATTTAACTTTTTCTGGCATTCTCACAAACCAACGACTTGGTTGCAATTTTCAGACTTGGTTCTTTTTAGTGAGAAAGTGATTTTAGTGAAATCCATAAATAATTGTGTGCATTGTTTTTCTGTAAATTTATGACCCCACCCCAAAATTTGTATGTTGAATTCTTAATCGGAACTTTACTAAGACATTGTGAAACAATCCTTTGAAAAATTGTTAAGTCAAAAAAAAACGAAAGTTAAAAAAATTGTCTTTTATAACAATGATTTTTGTCTTAAATCTTAAAAATACCGAGCGAGTCAACTGGTAGATTAAGAACATGTAACCAAGTCATGCATACTCGTATTATTCTGGTTTGAGACTCAGACCACACCAAAACCAGACGAGACCTATACAGATACCGAGACCAGACTTTGTTATACGAGACCAAACGAGACTGAGTTATACTAGACCGAGACCGATACCGAGACGATAGTGAAATTTTTCGATTTTGACGATAGCGAGACGATAATTAAGAAAGTATCGTTTGATTTGGTATCGTGCACAGCTCTAGTGGTTACAGGTATCTCTGCAAATTTTGAATAAAAATTAATTTTTGATTATGCTGTATTTAAGCCTTTAGTCTCAACTTTATTTTGTCCATGCATGTCTTGATCCAATTTTTGTTTAAAAAAAGTTATGTCCAAGTTAGAAAAAAATTTAATAACCTTTGATTTTTCAATTTTTTTATGTTGGTTTTTGTTTATTTTGCTGCTTTAATTTTTGTATTTTTCAAACCATGCATTTCGATGGGCTAAGCAATCATATTCAATAATAAGAACTCTTGTACGTAATTGTTCCTTTTTATAACCCTCATTTTGCGATCTATTCAATGGACTTAGACAGGGGTCGATAATTGGTGGACCGCGGTCCAGGTCTGGACCAATTATTTTTTATTATAAGTTCTAAAGAACTTCATATGTCTCAAAATAGTCAGAATAGAAAAATTTCTTAGTAAGTGGACCAAAAAATTTGTATACCTTTTGAATAAGCTAGAGTGTGTTAAAGCATTAGCTATCTTCAAAAGTGGCAATAAATCGCCAGGAGTGCAGGTCTATAAGCCGGTTCACAAAACAAAAATACGATGCCATTTACATGGACAAGTAGGTAGGTTCATGCATAGAAAAAAGGTAGATTTCCTTTCCCTTTAGGCTTAAGCCAGTAGGAAATAATCTGCAAAACAGCTCTAATATGTCTACTGGATACTTATGTAGCAGGCATCAAAAACCATTTTCAAACTCAAAGATCGTTTGAAGTGAGAAAGGCACTTTTTGCAAATACAAACACAAAACAAGAACAGACATTTCTGCTCCAGAAAATAAAAGCAGCATCTTTGAGCCTCTGTGCGATGCACGAATAAACCGCCCTAGCACTATTGTTAAAGTACTGGGTGGCGCACCAATTGTGCTACAATAAGAAATTCAAATAACTTTTTTTTTAATCGATGTACTTCATTTATTTTTTTTGTATTGGTACGAAAATTAAATTTTATTTTCTCCCACGCATATGCGGCACCTGTTCAAAAAATTATTCATTGCGGCCTGAAGAGTTGAAGTTGGGATCGCCTCAATTATTGTCGTTATGGACTGCTTTAATTCAGTTAAATTCCTGGGCTTCGTTTTATACACCTCTTGTTTGACATAACCCCATAAAAAGAAGTCTGGTGCAGTCAGGTCAGGTGACCTTGGGGGCCAGCGAAGAGTGGAGTTCCTAGAAATTAATTTGTTTAGCTCCGCCATAACTGGTCTGGCTATATGTGCAGTTGCTCCATCTTGCTAAAACCAAACGCTGTTGAATGGTATACGTCTTCGGCGCAGTTCTGGGTAAAAAAAACTCCTTCAACATCTTTAAATAACGGTCCCCATTGACAGTAACTGTGACACCGTTTTCTTCAAAGAAGAACGGCCCGACAATACACACACCTTGATGAAACTGCGCACCACACAGTGACTCGTTCTGGGTGCAGTTCCGTCTCATGGAGCATTTCTGGATTAGACTCATTCCATATACGGCAATTTTGCTTGTTTACATTGCCGTTAAGATCAAAATGGGCCTCATCAGACATGAACAAACAATTGATCAATGTGTTGTCTTCTTCGGCCATTGATATCATTTTTTGGCAAAATTCCAGGCGAACAGGCAAATCCTGAGGGTTTAACTTGCTAGTAATTTGGACTTTGTACGGAAACAAGTTTAAATCGTCATGAAGTGTCCGTTGTAATGACCGTCTACTAACTCCAATTTGCCCCGATAAGTTTCGGGATTGGCCTGTATTGCAGATGCTACTGCTGCGATTGTATCCTGAACCCGAACATTGGCATCTCGATGGTACAGCCTTCGTGCGATGCTTCCAGATTCGGCAAACATGTTAACAAACCTCATAATGGTCCATCTACTCGGGGGATTACCGCCAAACTCCCGCCTAAATTCCCTTTGGACGGATATGACGGACTGCAAAGCATGGTACCGTTGCACTATCCAAATTCTTTTCTCCGTATCCCAAGCATCCATTTTTATAAATCTAAATAGTAACCTACAAAATAAAAAAAAAATAAGCCGATTACTCACACAGAAAAAAAGTTATTACGTTTATTTTTGTAGCATGATTCGTGCGCCACCCTGTACCTTGACAGAATTTTCATTGTTGTGTGAGTATTAGTGGTGAAATATTTATAGAAGTGTTGCCAGCAATATTGACTTTTATAAGCAATACTCATGGACAGCTCCAACTTAAGGAGTTAGACAAACATAATCAAAAAACCAGCTATACTAAAATGAATTGTTTTTTGACGTTTCCTGTTCTCGTACTATAAGATATACATTAGGTACAATTCAGCAGAGAAGTGATTTTTGTCTCCATTTATACAAAAAATCACAATTTTACGATGGATTTAATTTTTCTGTCTCGCCTATGAAATGAAATTTAAAATGTTTCAAATTAATTGTGACTGAATCCACAATTCCACAATTACTATTCCAACAATAAGCTTGAGACTTTTTTTCTGAAAAAAATAAATGAAAAAGAAAAGTCATTGATGCTTCGCGACCGAAAAAAAAAATACTAATAATTACTATCCCCGGCATCATTATGGTTTGTGATTGAAAATAAAAAAAAAGTAAACGAACAAAAAAACTAACTGAGAAAAAAAATATTATTTAAGTACGAAAATTGTTAGTCAGACATTTCCACTCAACTCTTTGAATACATATACACAAACCCTCTTAAAACCCACGAGATTAAAAAATCGAGGCATACAAAATATCCTTCATCCATAAAATAATATCAAGATAAAAAAAAACGCAGACAAAATAAAATGCAACAACAAAAGCTTTCTGGCCTTCCTTTATGCTGTCACTTCAATCAGCTTCACTGGGAAATCACTGTCATATCGAAAGAACGAAAAAAAAAACACCAAGCATGTTAGAAGGCTGGCTTGAAGCCAATTCCTGAGTATGCTTTACACTCGCGCCGCAATACAATCAATATTTTCCCAGTTTAAGTCCACTGTGATGGTGTAGAGAAATATAGCAGAGCAGCATCCTCTGAAGCTCTGTTACTTATATACAGAGAGATTCCAGTCATGGAATTCAAAATATGAATATCCCTTAAGGGTAATTTCACCATTGTTACTTTCTTCAGTTCTTAAAAAATATGTAAGAAAAAATTGACTTTCGTGTACCTATACAATTTTTGTATACAAGGACTGAACTTTTAGTCTTATATAAACATTTAATATTTATAAACAAAGTTATAATTCCAGTATGACTAGTCTCTCCTCTCTTTATCCTTATCACTCTCTATATTTCTCTGTCTTTCTTTTTCAGTCTCCATAAAATATTAGTTGCAAAACTGACAACTTGTTGCCGCAACTTTTTTGCATCATGTTGCCAGAAATTCAATCAAAGCTACTATTAGCTTTTTCAGCGCTCATCGTTTCAGAATTCACCTTTTCACCTTTTCATATTTTCTATTTTTTTTTAGGATTAACAAAATTATTATAAGAAAGTTGCGGAAACAACTTGTTGGCTTCTGGCTATACGTGCACTTCACTCAAACTTAAATAAGAAGGTAAAGAGATTTCTTAAGCAATGCTAATTTAACTTTAACAGTTCTAAGACTTAAGAAATTCTCCTTGATTTACCATTCCCTTACTGCGATGAATTCTGTGAAGAGATGGCGGTGTCTAGGTGCTTGTTTGGCTCCAATCTGATAAGCATGCGGAGCCTCTGTGAAAATTTCACCCCACCACCTGCTTGCTTGCCTGCCTGCCTATTGCTTCCCAGAACGGAAGTATCAGACATTTTATGGGGAAAATATATACTTTCGCTTACCCTTGCTCTTCCAACAGCGCCAAGCACACTTCATGGCATTGGCTTGCCCAGACACCCAAACAAGCGTCAACAACGTTTCCCAGGTTGTGATCCATAAAGTATCCGGTCCTTGCCACCGATGCCGTCTGGCACGTTCGCTCCTACTTACACTACACATCGTCAACGGAACCGACGACCGACCGACGCGATGTAGTGTGCATCGTACTATGATAGTACTACGCCAACGATGGCAGTGAATAGTCCTTGAATGAAAGTAAAACCAAAGCAAGAAGTCAGAGGAAGCAGAGAACACTTGCATTGTGTGTGGATGTAGAGTTCTGGAAACGTGATGCACTTGCAGCAACTATAAGCATTTTCGGTTGGTGGTTAGAGCTCTGAAAAGAGGATTTTCATACTACTCGACTCGTTTACTCTTTCATTAGTGCAGTTTTTGAGTTCGAGAAGGAGGGGGGGGGGGAGAAGTAGAAGAATGCAAGGAAAAGTTGGATCTGCTATGTGATAAAATGCACAACTTTATGACCTCGAGACGGAAGACAGGAAGGCCATTTGTTAATACAGCCATGTCGGCAGTTGTTGTGTTTGTTGGTTTCCGTTGTGCTGATTCTAGAATTTTTATTTTTTTTGTTTTCAGTTTGAAAGTTTGTTTGAGATATAAAGTAAAAAAGATGACGTGGCTTGGGGCAACTATATGTGTTTATAATAGGGATGAGCTTTTACTCTGAAGACGTTGTTATATGTTTTTATCAAAGACAAATTCTTACTTCAAGGATTGTGACACTGACAACGTTGTCGTAATCAATTTGAATATTCGTTTGATTTTTATTTAAAAAGGTTGGTACTTGAGTAAGGTACCTATATACAGTCAGCGCTTCATCAAATGCTTAAAGTTCTTCCATCTCGTTTGATAGGCACTAATAGGCAGACAAAAAGTGCAAAGTAACTTTTTCATCAGTTGTATGTATACACATAATTTTTTCATGAAGTTTGGCTTTGAGTTAAAGTGTTGAATGAGTTTAATTTTAAATAAATTGGAAAGTTTAAATAATCTCGAAAAGCATTTCAGTCAAAGTTTGGAGAATGCTTACAAAATCAGCAAGATTTGCATAAGGCTAACTTTCATTCATTCATACTTATCCTAGTTTACAGAAAAAAACATCATTGTGGTTTGCAACATAAGGTTAGGAACGAAGGTATTTTGAGATAATTTTCTACTGTAACTGAATTAAATTCTGTTTATTCTATTCTGTTGGCTATACTCCTGGTTTGGGATCAGAATCCCGAAAACCAAAATCCGGCAAACCTTAAATCCTGAAAATCCAGAATCCTAAAACCCAGAATCGCAAAAACCCAGAAACCCGAAAACCCAGAATCCCAAAAACCAAGAATCCCGAAAACCCAGAATCCCGAAACCCCAGAATCCCGAAAACCCAGAATCCCGAAAACTCAAAATATCGAAAATGCAGAACTCCAAAAGCCTAGAATACAATAAACCTGAAATCCCGAAAACCCACAATCCTGAAAACCCACAATCCCGAAAATTCAGAGTCTCGAAAACCCAATATCCCGAAAATCCAAAATCCCGAAATCGAAATCCCGAAAAATTTGGGTAATTTTTTTAATTTATATAATTTTTCGAGATTTCGTATGAACAGTAAGTGATTATACTTTTGTTCCAACCCATGCTTCCATACTTTGTTACTAATTTACTTCTTATTTTGAAATGTAGATGGAATGTAATTATTTCAAAATTCAGTACTTCTTTACTTTGTTATTAATTTGTTCAAAATATTTGATTTCAATTCTATAAGGGCAGATCTACACCATTTTGCCGAAACCGATACGCTATCGCTACATTAAAATATTTTTACATAAGCAAAACTGAAAAAAAAAACAAAAGCGAATTAGGTTTTGACGATGTGAATGTACTGATTGTTCTCTGTCTTAAAATACTTTATTATATCGAGACTTTATCGATAAGATTTTGGGATTTCCGGATTCTTCGTTCTTGGGATTCTGGATTTTCGGGATTCAGAATGTCGGGACCGTGTACGTCTCCCTATAATCTTAGCTTAAAAGACCAAGTGGCGCACAATGTGGGTGCCATTTATAGTCGTGTGCAACATAAAGTTAAGGATAAAGGTAGTTCGAGATAATTTTCTAGTTCAATTGATTAAATCCTGTTTATTCTTCTCTTTTTTTTTCTATATTCCTAGGAATTATAAGTAACGAGTGGCGCCCAACTACCCACATTTATGACGAAAAAACCTTAGTCTTTTATGGCCAGTTTATCAATGAGTCTCGGGGATAAACCTTAGTAAACTTCAGTAACGAGTTTTTCAATCAATTCAAATGCTAATTTAACTCGGAGTTTACTCACCTTCTTTGGTGAGTTAATTTAGAGACAAAGTTTTGCACCTTTTTAGATGTTGCGCCATTTTGATTTTGATAATGAAAGTTATTTTCAGTGCAGTTGTTGTGCTATCTCTATTCCGATGCGTGAAAGGCATATAGAAGGGTGGTATCCATAGTGTCGCACATCGATGGCCTTAAATTTTTGACAACTGAAAGATAAAATAATCCTTAACTTAAAAACTGTTTCTGTGTTAACTCAGGGCTAAGTTATTTTCAGGATAAGCTAACTCAGAGTTCACGCTGAACTGCAAAAATAGTCTTTAGTGTAGCATTTTTTTTTGCATTTAATTATCCACATGATCTGCTCCGGATTAGATCATTTTAAATAAGAAGTGTTATGTAGGTACCCACCGTCTGTTTTTGCCTTACATTTGTTTGTTTTTCAAGTGTCTGTTGCCTCTTTTCTTTGCACTACTGAGGCGCATTCTAAATAGGTAACAGCATCCGAGCCACCAGATTGATAAACAATTTTTGGTTCATTGAAATAGATCCAGATAGAAAGCAGTGGATCCCATTTTGTTTTTGTAGTAATAAGCTACGTGTTAAAAATTGAACCGTATCAGATTATGTGGTTTGTAAAATGCGGCTTATATCGTGGAAACTCTTTGTAAAGTCTGCACTGCTTTTGGTGGTCACCATGACACCCTTCTCCGAGCTACATTGAATTTGATCCAAAAATTTTAGGTTTGACTGTGACGGCTAGGTGACAATTTCACCACTTCAAAAGCGTTTTTTCTCTGATATTTTTTGCTATGGAAGCAATTTCTTACACAGTGGGATCCAAATGGTCGTTTTATGAAATTTTATTATTCTATAAGGTGAGCATGTACTTTTGACAGGGACAGGGAATATTGTTTGAATTCACCAGGGATCACTCATTCAAAGAATTTTGATTAACTTAGTTTTGCACTAGCTTAAGAAATTGTATTATTATTTTTTTTTTCAGCAATATTACATAATTTTATGGTTAAAATGACGGCAGCACGTACAGAATTATTTTGCAGCTTTTTGAAAAGCCATATCAGAAGTCGATTCTTATGATTTTTTCCAGTTTTTTTTTTTTGAAGAACACTTTTGGAAGTTAAAATTTTGTAGAAAAATTAATATTTCTGTAAAGATTTTGCATTTGAAAACAATTTTCTGAATTTTTTTTTATTAAAAGAACTAAATTAAAAAAAAAAAAACCATTAGAAGGAACCTTTATCCTTTTAAAAAGCAACAAAACAATATTGTTTTTGCTAACGTTGTTTTGTATTTTTTAATTAATATAATTTTTTTTTATAAAATTGTCCAAGCGGGGGAGATATTAGCCCCCTCTAAGAGAATTTTTTCTTTTCTTCTCGGAATTTGTTGGCAAAAAAATACCAAATTGAAAAAAAATCTTCTAGTTATTTTTGAAATGTGTATTATAAATACAAGTTTATATTAAGAAATATTTTAAGTTTGAAAATATTTTTTTTTATCTTTTCACTTTAGTCGAATTCTAATGAACTTGTTGGGAACCTTAGGGTGGGAATACATGCCCTATAAATTAGGTTTTTTCAACAATACATATAGTTGCTCAAGAGATTTTTTGGGAATTGAATTTGCCATATATCGAACACAATGATCTACCTTTCTAGCTAACGTAGTTTTCAAGAGTGAAAAAATACCTTAATTGGGGTTTCTGAGAAGTTAGCATCAGGGCAACTTTCACCCACGCAAACACAACCTTGAAAGGAGTTTGCAGTTTTTTGCATTTCTATTCCCGATTTTGCAGTTTGCCAAATAAGGGTGTAATCGAGTGATCTGCTTCCTTCTCAGTGAAGTTAGCAGGTCACATAGTGCACGTTTTTCTTGAAATATGTTGCTCCTACGAAAAATGTTTATAATCTTTTTTGATTAAAATTTTATAGGCATTAATGTTTACTCATTAGTTTTGTGGAAAAAAAATATTTCTGCTGAGATATTAACAAAAACCGTTATTTTTCCATCTACAGTATAAAATAAAAAGTGCTTCTTTCATACGCTATAACTTCAAGATTAATAAACCTACAGAGTTCGTTAATAGCTCATTTTTAAGATAATTTTACTGTCTAAATGTAATTATGTCATGATTTATTTATAAAGGGAAATTTCGTCGAGCTGTTGAACAAAAACCAAATCACTTTCTTCTTCAAGATGGCGGTCTTCCCCTTACCCCGGCCCCCCCAAAATCTTGAATTTTATTAAAAGGAGTTGTGGCCAAACTCAAATCGTACAAAAATCTTAGCCCATCGATTAATGGAATTTTTTTAAATTTTTTGACAAAATTCACTCCACCGTGAAGTTCTTGCATGATTTTCTCAGAATATATTATTTTTATGAATAAAAGTACATTAATCTTTTTTGTGTAGAATGACATAAGCTACAATTTGTACCTACAGATTTTTCAAAAAAACTTATAGTTTTTGAGAAATTAAGAAAAAAACTAAATTTTACCCCCCTTAACCCCCCCTAATAAATTAGGCAATAAATAAATAAATAAATAAATAAAATACAGCTTTGTCGGAATTTTTTCGAAGTGAAAGTCTCATTTTCCTGGACTATTATATTCCCCCTTTTAAAAAAAGGAGACCCCAATGAGGCAATCAACTACCGTGGTTTGTCATTTATGGACTAATAACAAGCTGTTTACAACTATCCTGTTAAAGCGTCTCCACCGTCGGATTGAAAAAAACCAAATTCTGAATGAGTTTCAAGGTACATACAGGCAAAACTACTCAACTGTTGACCAAATTTACAATCCCTCATGCCTTGTAAAAATTCAACTTCACCAAAAAAAGAAACTAAACGTGTTTTTCATTGACTTAAAAGCTGCATTCGATAATATCAACAGAGATGCTTTATTTTACAAACTTGCATTCATCGGAGTATCCACAAAAATGGTATCGATCTTAAAGGCACTTTATTACAACAACTCTGCAACTGTGTGGAACGGCACTGATACCAGCGCATTTTTCCCCATTAACGAACGTCTGAAGCAAGGATGCGTTCTTAGTGCTCTTCTTTTTATCCTGTTTTATCCTGACCTTGGCTCTTCACTACCGGGTGGGGTAACTATTGAGGCCATGTTGATAAAAGTCTTGCTCTACCCCGATGATATCGTGCTACTTTCTTACAATCCAGACTCTCTACAGGTAATGATTAATAGCTTCGTTAATTATTGTCTAAAATGGAACTTGCTTGTAAACCTAAGAAAATCAGAAATAGTTATTTTTAGAAACGGTGGTCAGCAAGCAGCCGGTGAAAAATAGTTCCTGAACAATGATGAACTAAGTATTACTAATACATATAGGTACCTTGGCGTAACGTAAGACCACAACATGTTTTGGACGCAGCATCTTACTCAAAGACTTGCAATGTCCAAGAACTCAATCAAGGGTACTTGGTCTAGTTTTGTAAACAATAAAAATATTCGGCACTCAGCAAAATGAAAAATATATGAAGCTGCTTTGAAATCTGTGCGATGAACTACTACGCTCAAGTTTGGGGTTATACTGAAAATGCGGAAATCGAAAAACTAGTTACAACGATTTTTTACTAAGAGGTGTTTTGCTTTACCAAACAACATACCCAATTACGTCCTTAACATTGAAACAGGTCTTTCCAAAACTATCCTGACAACACTTCAACCACATTTCAAATATATTAATAGAGTTAGCAACTTTCCTGAGAACAGACTACCCAGAAAGCTATCGGATATTATTGGGCTATAATTCCACGATAGACCAAGTACATCAGATTATGGATGTTGTGGAAAAGGCACTTGAAGAAAAACAAGTATGCTCGGCTATATTGTTAGATGTTGCTCAAGCTTTTGACAAAGTTTGGCACTTGGGACTTGAGTACAAACTGCATAGGGATCTTCTCAGGCAGTAATACGTAATACTGAAATCCTACGTAACGAACCGACTCTTTTGAGTACGGTACGACCAAAGTTACTCGGAACTAAGTACTAGGACCAACCCTGTATCTGTTATATACAACGGATATTCCAGAGTGGGAAACAAAGCAATCATGGCCACCTTTGCTGATGATACTACAATTATTAGTGCCAGATAAATCCGTTACGAAGGCTACACAAAAACTGCAAAATGCAGTCGATAAAGTTAGTGATTGGACGCAAAAATGGCGAATCAAACTAAATGAAACAAAATCGACGCATATAAACTTTACAAACAAAAAATAAACAATGTTCCAATTCTTATAAACAGTACAGCAGTATCTTACTCCAATACTGCCAAATACCTTGGAATGACTTTGGATGCAAAGCTATAATGCAAAAAGAAAAGAGAAGAACTAAACTTGAAGTAAAGAAAAATGTACTGGAAAAAACTCTGACCTATCTATTTAGAACAAACTAATGTTATAGAAGCAAGTATTAACACCCGTTTGGACATATGGCATCCAACAATGCGTCTGTACAGATAAAACAAACGCTGAACCCATCCAAAAATTCCAAAGCAAGGTCCTTCGTTCAATAATAAATGACCCTTGGTATATAAAAAATAGCGATCTACATCATGACCTTCAAATTGAAATGGTTACAGGAGTGATTAAAAGACACGCTGTATCACACAATCAGCGACTGCAAAGTCATACCAACTCCGAAATGGAGACCGTCTTAAATGTACGCGTCTACGCGACAATGTTCGGAGATTAAGAAGAACTAAGCCTCACGACAGTTGATGGTCTAAAAGCTATGGGAGAGTGTTATAACTTTAAACTTCCCACAATGCGATTTATAAATTAAGAAAGAAAAATCATTTGTCGGTCTTTCATAGATGGGTCCTGATTCACCGATGATTTTAATGCGGTAGGAGTCCCACACTACTCGATACCGATTCTTAACGAGGGTATTTTTGAAGATTTCCATAGGATAAAAATTTAAGACTTTGTGGTTTGAAGAATTTTATTGGACTCCCATTCAAAATGTAAGCTGGTCCCATTTTATATATCTCGTTTATAAGAAGGTGTTATATTTTGGTTTGTTAATTTGCATTTATGTATTTTTTGTAACTGTGCAACTTTAAATAATTTATCTGTGAATCCTTATCTATAGAGTTGCCCTCTTGAAGTGGGTTAAGGTAAACTGGATGCTGGTTTGTGTATCTGGTAAATCTAAAAATTAGAACTCATTCACAATAGAGCTCTAACTGGCAAGGTTATTGTCTTAGATAAGTATGAGCATAAACCGAAAAAATAGAATTCGAAATCAGGCAGTTTCTTCTTTGTATATATAAACCTTTGTATATATAAACCATAGTACTATCATGGAAGCCATCGAAGAGGGCGACATCTGAAGTACCCAAGGGGTACCTTGACGTGGAGAATTTGAATTGTCGATGGAGACTTGAAATTGTGAATTGTCAAAATATAATCAGAACGGGAAAGACGTATACCGAATTCATGAGAGTTCGATAGAGTCAGGTAAAAGGCATTTTCTCAAGAGGATATTGGTATAATGAGAAAACAGATAAAGGACACAATGAGGAAAATATTCAATTTTGTTTTGTTTACATTTTTTTGTAATGAAGATAAAGCTAAAGACATAAATAGAACAATTTTGGATATTTTCTTCGGCTTCATGGGTTTTTGTGGTGCAAGAGAAAGGGGTAGGTATACATGTGAGAGTGGAATTGTTTTTTCACTGTTGCAGCTTTCTTGTGTGGAGGATTTTTGGGTTCTGTGGTACAAGAGGAAGGGGTTGGTATTGTAATATACTCGTAGGTATGTGGGTTAGTTATTACAGATGTAGGTGTTTTATGTGCAGGATTTTGTACGTGCAAAGTTTACACTGTTTTAATCAGTTGTTTTGTCGTGATTCTGGTTATTGCATTGTTTTATTTTAATCTAAAACTTTAAAAAAATATTTTCAGATTTGCGGCTAAACTTAGCGTCCTAGTGACTATAGAAATACATAGGAAGGGCCAATTGATGCATCGCATTATATGAAAAATCGACTTTTATATCTAAAAGCGATAAGCGGCTGAACTAATAGCTCAGGAAAATTAGACTTTCACTAACAATACAATTTACTATCAAAATGGATATAATTTAAAAAACATTTAGGAAGTTAAATTAAAAAAAAATCATTAAAATCATTGGGTGCATGATTCATTCTGTACCATTAAAGTCAAAAACAATAGAAAAATTTATTATTTTTCGCAGTTTAAGAATTGCCATCTATTTTTTTTTTTTTTAATTTAAAAAAGTTGCTAAAATCAACAAGCTTGCTTTTAAAAAACGGGGTTTTGAACATATTTTAGTTAATAATATATATATATAATTATATGTATATAATAAGGGTCAAAAATTAAATTCTAAATGGGAATTTAGCTAGAAGATTAAATTTTTTTTTCCCAGGAAGATGTTAAAAATATAAGAAAGTCATGCATATATTTTAAAATTCTAAAAAAATTACTAAAGTAGTTATGAGTGATTAAAAAAGGGAAATTAAAAAAAATAATTTATCAAAAATCTGTATTTAAAATGATTTTGATTTAATATATATTTTTAGAAAGGTAAAATTGATTAGGTATGTTTAAGAAAATTTTGATGCAACTTTTCTTCAATTTTTCCTGAGTAAATTTTGTCAAAAAATTTATTAAAACTTCATTAATCGATGGGTTGAATTTTTTGATCGATTTGAGTTTGGCTTCATCTCTTCTTTATAAAACCAAGCTCTTAGGGTGTCCGGGGTAAGGGGAAGACCACATTCTTGGAAAAAAGTGATTTGGTTTTTGTTCTACAACTTGATGAAATTTAATTTTACAACAAAATCTTGAAGCAAAAAAATAACTTTTAGACGGTAAATAATCTAAAAAATGTGTACTTAACGAACTCTGTAGGTTTATTAACCTTGAGGTTATAGGGTGTCAAAGTAACACTTTTGATTTTATACTATAAACTTACAAATAACGGTTTTTTCTTAATATCTCTGCAAACAATTTTTTTTTTCAAAAAACTGATGAGTTAATATAAGACAAAGTTTACTCCAGCGTGAAGTTCTTGCATGGTTTTCTCAGAATCTTGCCTCTTTGAAAAAAAAAGTAAATTAATCTTTGTTGTGTAAAATGACAAGGTACAGTATGTACCTTTACATATTTTTTTTTCAAAAAAAAAGTTATAGCTTTCTAGAAATTCAGAAAGAAATTGAATTGAATTATGAGTTTGATCCAAATCTCGAGGTATTTTTTTTTTTTGTTTGAATGCGTAACCTTTCTTTAAAAATCGCAAATACAAATTGAACTTCATTGCAAAATGTCAATATGATATGAATTACATAAGAAAAAAAAGAAAATAAAATCTATTCTTTACGCTGAAATTTGTACCTATAGAACCAAAATATTGTCTGAATCCGTGTATTAAGAATCCGGAAATCCGTGTATTAAAAATCCGTGTACTTATTAAGAATCAGTGCATTAAGAATCGGGGTATCCGGATACACGTAAAGAATAGTAGGCTCTAGTACCTACCTATGTACTCGTATCTACCTGCCTACCAAAAAAATTATGTTGGAGGGGGTATATTTCTCCCCAATAAGGTGGGTATGATTTTATTAAAAATTGACTTAAAATAATAACAAGTTAAAAAAACACCTGTTTTCAATTTTATTGCTTGGCCGTTTTCAATTATGTGAAAAGACGTTCTAAAGTTCATATAAAGTAAGGTTTTACGACTTTTTGCTTCCAAAAGTGTTATGTCGAAATTATCATCATTTTATTCCGTTTTTTGCAGAATCACCCATATAAGCTTCAAATTAATTTTGTAGTTCGATTTGAATAAATTTTATATATGATTGGAACGCCATAATTACAAGGAGTGTGTGAATCACCAAATTAAACACTGAAAGACAAGTTTAGTTAACGATCACTGTGCACAAAATATTAAATATAAAAAAAAACATCAAAAATCTATTTTGAAATATTACCTACCTAGCAAGCTTCCAATAATAAATAATGGGTACCTATGTAAGATTACAAAAACAATTACCTACCTAATACAAAAAAAAACTTGAGCACCAACAGGTACCTACCTAAATATCTACCAAAAGGTGAACATATACCCACCTATTGGCAACAACCCCAAAAATCTACCAACTAAATTAATAATTGCAAAAAAAACTTTAATTCAAAGAGGTATACCATTCGTATTTTCCAAAATATCCACCATCGCAAAAAAGATTACAGTTAAAAAATCAAATATACTCACCAAAAGATATGCCTACCACCAAAATCATGCAAGAAAAGAAAATTTCAATTTAAATACCTACCAAAAGATATATGCCTATTATGTTTAAAGTCAATCAGAAAAACAAAACCTGCCCTCAATATAAGAAAATATAGCTTTACTTATACCATCATACGTTTTTTTTCACATTGCCTACATCCTACAGCAAAATCTCGGCAAATTATTTGTGTCCTCGTTGCTATTACGCGACGGCGACGACGCAAGCAGCTTATTTTCAGATATTTTGTTTACCATTTTCTTCTATTTTTCTTTGGTTTTCTCATTTACTTCACCCTTTTTTTATTGTTTGACATTTCACAAACACCTGATTTGGATATCCCTTTTACTCCCTTTGATTCTTATCAGAATGCAAAAAATACATTCCTCTTGCTCTTACTACTTATCTTAAATTCTTTAAATATGGCCTATTTACAAGTCTCCATGCAAAAAACCCCGACCGAATGTGGCGCCGCAGCTGGACCAACGTTCTCCTAAAAAAAATCGTTCATGATAGTACTATGGTTTATATATACAAAGATATAAACTTTGTATATATAAACCATAGTACTATCATGGAAGCCATCGAAGAGGGCGACATCTGAAGTACCCAAGGGGTACCTTGACGTGGAGAATTTGAATTGTCGATGGAGACTTGAAATTGTGAATTGTCAAAATATAATCAGAACGGGAAAGACGTATACCGAATTCATGAGAGTTCGATAGAGTCAGGTAAAAGGTATTTTCTCAAGAGGATATTGGTAAAATGAGAAAACAGATAAAGGACACAATGAGGAAAATATTCAATTTTGTTTTGGTTTGTTATTGTTTTGTTTATATTTTTTTGTAATGATGATAAAGCTAAAGACATAAATAGAACAATTTTGGATATTTTCTTCGGCTTCATGGGTTTTTGTGGTACAAGAGAAAGGGGTAGGTAAGGTATACATGTGAGAGTGGAATTGTTTTTTCACTGTTGCAGCTTTCTTGTGTGCAGGATTTTTGGGTTCTGTGGTACAAGAGGAAGGGGTTGGTATTGTAATATAGGTATGTGGGTTAGTTGTTACAGATGTAGGTGTTTTATGTGCAGGATTTTGTACGTGAAAAGTTTTGGCGCTTTTTCTTCAAAGGTTGGAAATTGCTTTAAATCAGTTGATTGGTCGGCATTCTGATTGTTGCGCTGTTTTAGTGTTTTTCCGAGTGTTACAAATGAATTTATTAATTACGATAAACCGTCCCACCTACATATATTGTGATAGTGATCGTGTGTTGATTAATTTGATACCATTTGCATTCAAATAGGTGCATTCTGTGTATCTTTCCTATATTTACTTTCCTCCCCAAAAATAGTTTTTTTTTTAATTTAATTTAGCGTGATAAGGATTGTGAAACAATGTGGTGCTTTTTCCCTTTTTTTACACTTATATTTTTAATTATTAATTTCATTGTATTATATCTATACCTACCAATAATTTTTTTTAGAAGCTGAAAATTGCACAGTAGGGTGTTTTTTTTTTTATTTTCTAGCTTTTTTAATTATTTGCTTTTAGGAATAATTATTTGCTTTTTTTGTTTTTTGTATGCATGCCTATACAAGACAACAACATATTAATTTCCTTCCTGTGTGTCCCTTTTTAATATACCTGATTAAATAACTTTATAAGTACGTACCTACCAAATCATTTCCGTGTTCGTAAGTGTTTCTGTGATTGTAAAAAAATAGAATAAATTGAAAAAAAATTATTGCTGTGCAAAATAATTAAATGTAAAAGTGTTTGTTTCAAAGTGACTAAATACATACATCAAAATTCTGTGAAAAATATTTATGAAGTGAAAAAAAATTTTTTTTTATTTAAGAATTTGTATTAATTGACTTTTTAAAATTTGTTATTAAATTAAATCCATTAAAGATGAACTGCTTGAGATTTTTTTCTTTTTTACCTGTGCAATATTTTTTAATATTTGATATAGGTGAATTTCTTTGAACTTTTTTATGTTTTGTACCCTTTTTCATCATTTGTTTTCTGCTCCTTCTGATATTTATACATAATTATATACATACATTATTATAGTTTCAATGCAATTTTATTATAAAAATACAACATTTTAGTAGTTTTATAGACAGATGTAGAATTAGTACGAGGACTAGGCTTACCGTGGATACCTCATAAAAAAAACGCATGCGCATTGTGCAATATCTGAGTAGTAATAGAAGGAGGACTAGGCCTACCGGGGAAACCTCATAAAAAAAACGCGTCTAGTATTCTACCCCACTGGGTGATGTGGAAAAGAATACACGCCAAATTATTTTATTTTTAAACATTTCACTTAATTCTAAAATAAGATAAATTTAAGGTCGAATAGGTAAGTACATATCCGTTTATTAAGAATCCGGATATCCGTGTATTTATAATCCGTGTATCTATTCAAAATTGGTGTACTAAAAATCAGTGTATTAAGAATCCGTGCATGGAGAATCCTGGTATCCGGATACACGTACAGAATGGTACGCTCTAGTACTTTTGTACCATCCTGCCTAAACCTAAACCCACCCCCCAATTTTGATCAAACTTGTTATTTCGATGATAGGGAAGACAAAAAAATATGGTCTCACCATTCTGAGATTATGCCTGCTTATTCGTTGAGCTACCAGCTAAACCACTGGATCGATTTTCTTCAAACTTGTAAAATAGCATTTTTTAATAATTCCACGCACACAGTTTCTTAATTTTTTAGAACAAAAAATAGCGGTATCGGCCATACATTTTCTTTAGCAACTTTCTCAAAAACGGCTCCACAACTTTTCTTAAAAAAAATCAGTAAGTTAGTTAAGGCTATACCCTTAAGTAGTATGATAATTGATGGTACCCCCCAAAAAACAGTTTTTATCTTCGATTTTCTTTAAAACTCTAGAAAGTAAATATTCATTTACATTTTCAAACAATATTTTTTGGATTTTCAAAAAAATGTTTCAAATTTTTTTAAATCAAATATTTCAAAAACGACTTGGTGTATTTTTTTGAAACTACGTACTTAAAGGTATTTTTTAATTAACATTTGTTAAAATATTTAAGGAAAAGTTTTACAGTAGATGACGGACATAAGAAAGTCAAAAAATGCAGAGAATTTCTTTCTAATAACCGTGTTTTCTTTTATCCAAAATTGAATATAAGGACAAAAATTTCATTTATTAGATAAATGCATTATGAGAAAGAAAATTCAATTTAAATTTCACTAAATCAATTGAAAAAAGTTTCCAAAGCACCTACTCACTGAATAATTGTATGTATCTTGATTTTGCATTAATTCATAAAAATAGCTTATAAAGTGTCAAAAACAATGATAAAATTATGAATTTCCTTCAGACTTTAAATTTCGAAATTTTGTACCAGAATAAGTTTTTTATATCAGCGTTTTTCTTATGAACTGTTTTTTTTTTTACACTTCAGAATTCTTTGTTGTAGTGAGCTTAAAGCAAGCTGCATTCTACAAACAGAGGCTCATCATGAGTGCATGTGTTAGTGGTTAGTAGATTAACTAAGCTAACACAAGCACATAAATAAATAAATAAATAAACATTAGCAAAACTAAACAATTACAAAACATACAATATTAGAAACATAATATAAAACATTTAAGAAAAAAAAAAACAAAATTAAAAATTCACGAGAGTGCAGCACTGGTGCGCAACAATGTTTTTAATCCTACTTTACTTAGGTTAAAATCAACAACGGAAGCGTTTAAATTAAAAAGTCTGCACATACGGTTAAGAGGTTCGTGTATACCATAGTTAGTTCTATGAAAAGGAACGTGAAAAAGTTCAAATCTTCGTAGATGGTGAATTCCTCCTTGGTAGTTAATGCCTACACATGCTAACAAGTCAGCAGCATCAATTTCACCACTGATAAGTTGGTGGAAAAATATTAAATCATTATTAACTCGCCTTTCATATAAAGTTTGAAGTTGCAGAAGCTTAATTCTGTGTTCATAAGGTGGCAGGTTGTACGGATCAGCCCAAGGGAGTCCTTTCAAGGCAAAACGAATGAAGTTATGTTGTATTGATTCAATACGGCTTTTATGAATTTCGTAAAAAGGGGTCCATACTTGGGAAGCGTACTCGAGATGGGGTCTCACATAACAGTTGTATAAGGAAAGAGTAACGTATGGATCGTTAAACTCCTTTGCCCAGCGTTTTATGAATCCCAGCATGGAACTCGCTTTATTTACAATATAGTTAATATGTACCGTAAAATCTAAATCAGAACTAAAGTGAACCCCCAGGTCTTTGAAACTTAAAACACGACAGAGTGTGTGCTCTGAAATGGAATAATCAAAAGCACTCACTACTTGCTTTTTAGAGAAAGTTATACTTTGGCATTTCATTGGGTTAAGAGAAAGGCCATTTTTCCCACACCAAAGATTAAAACTGTCAATATCAGCCTGCAAGAGAACATGGTCATGATAAGATTGTACTGTTTTGAAAATCTTCATATCGTCAGCGTATATAAGAATATCACTATAGCGTATGCATGAAGCAACATCGTTTATAGCGAGAATGAACAAAAACGGGCCCAGATGACTTCCCTGAGGTACACCCGAGTGAGCACTGAAAGAGTTTGAAAGACAATTTCTGAATTTTACCTGATAAGATCTTTTTACAAGGAAGGACTTTATCCATGATATAACAATCGTCGGAAAACCAAAGGTTTTAAGTTTGAATAAAATAATTTCATGACTAAGTTGATCGAACGCTTTAGAAAAGTCGGTGTATATGCAATCAACTTCATTTCCGTTTTCTAATGCATTAGAACATTTATGCAAAAAGGTAAGGAGATTTGTTACCGTTGACTTTCTTCTCACAAATCCATGCTGTTGATCACATATAATACTTTTAGTATGAAATGCCAGGCTCTCACATACAACTTGTTCAAAGAGCTTTGGTATGCATGACAGCTTTGCTATGGGCCTATAGTTCCTTATATCATTTTTTTCACCTTTTTTAAAAATTGGTGTAAGAAACGATTTTTTCCAAAATTGGGGAAATATGCCTGTACTTAAGGACAGCTGGAACAAAAATTGAAGGGGTTGAAGTAGTATAAATTTGCACTTTTTCAATAGTATAGGAGGAATTCCATCTGGACCAGATGAGTAATCATCATTTAATGATGAGAGAACGTCTAAGATAGTACACGGTGGCACTGGGATACTATTGCAGCTAGTTTGGGCATAGGTATGTAAGTTTTTAAAATAATCTTCGTCAACATCTAAGGGCTTGTCAACGAAAGAATTACGAAAATTTTTTGCAAAAGCGTTACAGATATCAATGGTTTCCAGCAACGAACAATTTTCATACACGAAGTTCGTTGGATAACCATCTGAGTTTTTTTTAGAATTAACAAACCTCCAAAATGCCTTTGGGTCACCTTTTAGTGAACTACCTATTTCGTTTATGTGGTTAGTGTATAGATTTTTTGAAAGAGTTTTAAATTCTTCAAAAAGGGTTATGTAGGAGTTGTGGTCTACTGGTGAAAGAGTTCTTAAGTACACTTTCCATGCTCTGTTTCTTTTATTTCGGAGTGTTCTTAGCTCTTTCGTATACCATGAGTGACAAAAGTTCATATTCTTTGATATTATTAAAGGGATAGTATTATTAATGCAGTTGTTAAGGATGGAATAAAAAATAAAAACTGCTTCGTCAATATCGCTAGACACAAATATATTCTCAATACCAGACCTAGCTATTTCTTCTGAAAGCAACTGAAAGTCTGCTTTTTTGAAGTCAAAGGTATATGAGCAATCATAAGGGTTACTGTTTTCAGTAAGGTAATTGCTTAAGTCAAAAATAATATCCAAAGGAGGATGATAGTTATCTAAATTAGTGACCCCAGAACTAGATTCTAGAACCAAGGTACTACTAGCGTCCGAAGAAAATACCAAATCGAGAATTCGATTTTTAGAATTTTTAATACAGCTTACTTGCTGTAAGTCAGTTGAAATTATTCTATCAAGAAGCAGAAGCTCATTTTGAGAAGAAGTTAAAGAAGCTTCTTGATAGGATTCGTCATCAGAAGGAACCCACTCAATGTGAGGTAAATTGAAATCACCAAGAAGTAATATGTTGCTGTTAGAGCAAGACAAGTCAATAACAAAATCTAAGGCTTTAGAAAGTTCCACATAAAATGCGTCCGAACTTTTTGGAGGAATATATGCATTTAATAAGTATAACTGTTTGGACTGTACAGTTAGTTTTATACAGATTAATTCAATAGAGAGATTAAAAGGGAAAGATATAGACGAAGATATAAATTTATTTCTAACTGCAATTAAGACACCACCTCCAACTCCTTTTGGCTTTGGTTTTCTTATATAAGATTCATTTTACACGTTACTAGATGGAAATGTGCGTGGTGTTTTAGAATGTCTATCGCATAAGCGAGTTTTTCTTATATGGGGCAGACAGCACAGTTGCCATGTCGTTTTTTCTTTAGAAAACCTATAATAAAATTGTTGATGAAATAACAAATGTTAAAAAAAAAACTGGTAAGGAAAAAGTAATTTTTCTCTAAAACGGTTGCTATGATTTTGATAAAACCTTTTGGTTTTTATTGTTTTGAATTATCTCATTATCGGCTGAACGGATTCAGATTAATTTTCCTATGTAAAAATTTCAAATAAGACCTAGGTAATAATAAAAAAATAAATACCTATAATTTGCATACCAAAGTTTTTCCCAAAAAATGTTTAAGTTTAAAATATATTAAACAAAATTATTTTTTTAAAAAACCGCTCCGATGACTTAAATTTTTGTTTTTCATACAATCATATTTTAACAAGAACTCAGATGGAATTCTCTTTTTTCACTTGAAACTATCAAAGAAGTTGTTTTTTGCTAATTTCAATATGGTACACATTTCGTGCTTTTAAAGGTTTTTCTCTCACTAATGTTTTTAAACCCTCTGCGCCTTGAAACTAGTCGCAACTACGTACGACCCAGTCGTGCATTTTATTCTTAAAAAAATCTAAAACCAATTCGCTAAAAATCTTTCGGTTCTTGTGCAGCAGTTTTTTGACTAATTTTATTCAAAAATGTATGAATTTATATACAATAAGTTATGTGGCCGTATATTGGTGCCGTTTGTTATAAATACCGGCCATAGTAATCCCTTGAACAAAAACAATGGCCGGATACTGAAATCTTACATGTAAAATACATTTTAGTTGATGGTAGAGGAAGCTAGAAGTATTTTGCTTCATTTAAGCATAAAAGAGATACAAAAGTTGATTTCAGGCAAAAATCTAGTATCTAGGTTACTAAAACATCTTATAAAAATGGTGTTCCAGTAACTAAATTTTAAGATGGTTTATTATATTGTTGATACAATAAAACAAAATACAAGTTTGTATACTTACGGATAATACTGAAAATAACAACTTATTCTTATTGGTTTTCCTAACATTCGCTGTCAAACTTTACCAAAACGTAAAATGTACCTGGATTTTTTGTCAGAATATATTTGCCCATGTAAACAATGTTTTATTTTCTGAAAACTAACCCTTTAAAAGAAAGTGGACGGATACTAGTGACTGGCCGGGTACTGGCACACTTACCCTACCTACCTAATAAAAAAAAACTTGAAGACCAACAGGTACCTAAATATTTACCAAGAGATGAACATATGCCCACATATTGGTAACAACCCTCAAAATCTACCAACAAAATCACTTTGCAAAAAAAACTTTAATTCAAATACCATTCCTATTTTCCAAAATATCCACCATCCCAAAAAAGATTCCAATTGAAAAATCAAATATACCCACCAAAAGATATGCCCTACCAACAAAATCATGCAAGAAAAGAAAATTTCAATTTAAATACCTACCAAAAGATATATGACTATCATGTTTAAAGTCAATCAGAAAAACGAAAACAAAACCTACCCTCAATACTCGTATAAGAAAATATACATAGCTTTACTTATACCATCATATGTTTCTCTTTTCACATTGCCTACATCCTACAAGGAAATCTCTGCAAATTATTTGTGTCCTCGTTGCTACGACAGGCGCGAGGGCGACGACGCAAGCAGCTTATTTTCAGATATTTTTTTTACCATTTTCTTCTATTTTTCTTGGTTTTCTCATTTTCTTCACCCTTTTTTGTATTTTATGACATTTCACAAACACCTGATTTGGATATCCCTTTTACTCCCTTTGATTCTTATCAGAATGCAAAAAATACATTCCTCTTGCTCTTACTACTTATCTTCCATTCTTTAATTATGGCCCATTACCAAGTCTCCACGCAAAAAACCACTGACCGAATGTGGCGCCGCCGCTGGACCAATGTTCTCCTAAAAAAAATCGTTCATGATAGTACTATGGTTTATATATACAAAGGTTTCTTCTTTCTTTGTATATATAACCATAGTACTATCATGGAAGCCATCGAAGAGGGCGACATCTGAAGTACCCAAGGGGTACCTTGACGTGGAGAATTTGAATTGTCGATGGAGACTTGAAATTGTGAATTGTCAAAATATAATCAGAACGGGGAAAGACGTATACCGAATTCATGAGAGTTCGATAGAGTCAGGTAAAAAGGCATTTTCTCAAGAGGATATTGGTATAATGAGAAAACAGATAAAGGACACAATGAGGAAAATATTCAATTTTGTTTTGTTTACATTTTTTTTGTAATGAAGATAAAGCTAAAGACATAAATAGAACAATTTTGGATATTTTCTTCGGCTTCATGGGTTTTTGTGGTGCAAGAGAAAGGGGTAGGTATACATGTGAGAGTGGAATTGTTTTTTCACTGTAGCAGCTTTCTTGTGTGGAGGATTTTTGGGTTCTGTGGTACAAGAGGAAGGGGGTTGGTATTGTAATATACTCGTAGGTATGTGGGTTAGTTATTACAGATGTAGGTGTTTATGTGCAGGATTTTGTACGTGCAAAGTTTACACTGTTTTAATCAGTTGTTTTGTCGTGATTCTGGTTATTGCATTGTTTTATTTTAATCTAAAACTTTAAAAAAATATTTTCAGATTTGCGGCTAAACTTAGCGTCCTAGTGACTATAGAAATACATAGGAAGGGCCAATTGATGCATCGCATTATATGAAAAATCGACTTTTATATCTAAAAGCGATAAGCGGCTGAACTAATAGCTCAGGAAAATTAGACTTTCACTAACAATACAATTTACTATCAAAATGGATATAATTTAAAAAACATTTAGGAAGTTAAATTAAAAAAAAATCATTAAAATCATTGGGTGCATGATTCATTCTGTACCATTAAAGTCAAAAACAATAGAAAAATTTATTATTTTTCGCAGTTTAAGAATTGCCATCTATTTTTTTTTTTTTTAATTTAAAAAAGTTGCTAAAATCAACAAGCTTGCTTTTAAAAAACGGGGTTTTGAACATATTTTAGTTAATAATATATATATATAATTATATGTATATAATAAGGGTCAAAAATTAAATTCTAAATGGGAATTTAGCTAGAAGATTAAATTTTTTTTTCCCAGGAAGATGTTAAAAATATAAGAAAGTCATGCATATATTTTAAAATTCTAAAAAATTACTAAAGTAGTTATGAGTGATTAAAAAAGGGAAATTAAAAAAAATAATTTATCAAAAATCTGTATTTAAAATGATTTTGATTTAATATATATTTTTAGAAAGGTAAAATTGATTAGGTATGTTTAAGAAAATTTTGATGCAACTTTTCTTCAATTTTTCCTGAGTAAATTTTGTCAAAAAATTTATTAAAACTTCATTAATCGATGGGTTGAATTTTTTGATCGATTTGAGTTTGGCTTCATCTCTTCTTTATAAAACCAAGCTCTTAGGGTGTCCGGGGTAAGGGGAAGACCACATTCTTGGAAAAAAGTGATTTGGTTTTTGTTCTACAACTTGATGAAATTTAATTTTACAACAAAATCTTGAAGCAAAAAAATAACTTTTAGACGGTAAATAATCTAAAAAATGTGTACTTAACGAACTCTGTAGGTTTATTAACCTTGAGGTTATAGGGTGTCAAAGTAACACTTTTGATTTTATACTATAAACTTACAAATAACGGTTTTTTCTTAATATCTCTGCAAACAATTTTTTTTTTCAAAAAACTGATGAGTTAATATAAGACAAAGTTTACTCCAGCGTGAAGTTCTTGCATGGTTTTCTCAGAATCTTGCCTCTTTGAAAAAAAAAGTAAATTAATCTTTGTTGTGTAAAATGACAAGGTACAGTATGTACCTTTACATATTTTTTTTTCAAAAAAAAAGTTATAGCTTTCTAGAAATTCAGAAAGAAATTGAATTGAATTATGAGTTTGATCCAAATCTCGAGGTATTTTTTTTTTTTGTTTGAATGCGTAACCTTTCTTTAAAAATCGCAAATACAAATTGAACTTCATTGCAAAATGTCAATATGATATGAATTACATAAGAAAAAAAAGAAAATAAAATCTATTCTTTACGCTGAAATTTGTACCTATAGAACCAAAATATTGTCTGAATCCGTGTATTAAGAATCCGGAAATCCGTGTATTAAAAATCCGTGTACTTATTAAGAATCAGTGCATTAAGAATCGGGGTATCCGGATACACGTAAAGAATAGTAGGCTCTAGTACCTACCTATGTACTCGTATCTACCTGCCTACCAAAAAAATTATGTTGGAGGGGGTATATTTCTCCCCAATAAGGTGGGTATGATTTTATTAAAAATTGACTTAAAATAATAACAAGTTAAAAAAACACCTGTTTTCAATTTTATTGCTTGGCCGTTTTCAATTATGTGAAAAGACGTTCTAAAGTTCATATAAAGTAAGGTTTTACGACTTTTTGCTTCCAAAAGTGTTATGTCGAAATTATCATCATTTTATTCCGTTTTTTGCAGAATCACCCATATAAGCTTCAAATTAATTTTGTAGTTCGATTTGAATAAATTTTATATATGATTGGAACGCCATAATTACAAGGAGTGTGTGAATCACCAAATTAAACACTGAAAGACAAGTTTAGTTAACGATCACTGTGCACAAAATATTAAATATAAAAAAAAACATCAAAAATCTATTTTGAAATATTACCTACCTAGCAAGCTTCCAATAATAAATAATGGGTACCTATGTAAGATTACAAAAACAATTACCTACCTAATACAAAAAAAAACTTGAGCACCAACAGGTACCTACCTAAATATCTACCAAAAGGTGAACATATACCCACCTATTGGCAACAACCCCAAAAATCTACCAACTAAATTAATAATTGCAAAAAAAACTTTAATTCAAAGAGGTATACCATTCGTATTTTCCAAAATATCCACCATCGCAAAAAAGATTACAGTTAAAAAATCAAATATACTCACCAAAAGATATGCCTACCACCAAAATCATGCAAGAAAAGAAAATTTCAATTTAAATACCTACCAAAAGATATATGCCTATTATGTTTAAAGTCAATCAGAAAAACAAAACCTGCCCTCAATATAAGAAAATATAGCTTTACTTATACCATCATACGTTTTTTTTCACATTGCCTACATCCTACAGCAAAATCTCGGCAAATTATTTGTGTCCTCGTTGCTATTACGCGACGGCGACGACGCAAGCAGCTTATTTTCAGATATTTTGTTTACCATTTTCTTCTATTTTTCTTTGGTTTTCTCATTTACTTCACCCTTTTTTTATTGTTTGACATTTCACAAACACCTGATTTGGATATCCCTTTTACTCCCTTTGATTCTTATCAGAATGCAAAAAATACATTCCTCTTGCTCTTACTACTTATCTTAAATTCTTTAAATATGGCCTATTTACAAGTCTCCATGCAAAAAACCCCGACCGAATGTGGCGCCGCAGCTGGACCAACGTTCTCCTAAAAAAAATCGTTCATGATAGTACTATGGTTTATATATACAAAGGTTTCTTTTTAAATATTAACGAATTGAAGCACATTCAAAAAAATTGAGCAGTATTTTTTTTTGTTTAAAAATACACTTCGCATTATTGGGCATCGGGGTCCTGGTCTGGTAGCTTCATTATAAAAAAAAAAATAGATAAAAATGCGCAAAAACAGGACTAGTAAAAAAGTCATAACTAACTAAATTTAAAAAATAATCCTAATGCAAAACTAGTTACATTTCGATGCCTTTTCAAAATGGAATGTTTAGTTTCAATGTTCACTTTTATTTCAAAATATTTACCTGCATTTATGTATAAGTTCATAATACAGAGGGAAACAATATAGGCTCTTTTAAACATATAGGAAAACATAGGCTAGAGCCTCACTCATGTTAAGTTTTATAAAAACTAATATAAAATAAAAATAAGTCATATCTGTTATCAGACATTTAAGTACAGGGTGTACGATGGGAAAGTATACTACTTTGTTTGTTTATAATTTTTGGTTAAATGAAAGATAATGAATCTTATATTGATAAATGTTTTATGTATGGTATGCATGTATGGATTACAATATCAGGTAAATGTCCGCCTCTGTTAGTCTCACAAATGCGAGCCCTTTTGAGCACATTTTTTATTATATTCTCACACATTTCACGTGGTATTTCATTAATTTCATCACCAATATTTTGTTTGAGTTGCTCAAGCGTTTCTGCTTTGTTTGCATAAACCTTGGCTTTCAGATATCCCCACAAAAAAAGTCCAGAGCAGTCAAATCAGGCGACCATGGAGGCCAATCAACATCACCATTTCTTGAAATAACTTGTGCAGTAATTCCATTGTAATCCTGGCTGTATGCGATGTGGCACGGTCTTGTTGATACCACATGTTAATCAAGCCCAAAAGAATGCAGTTGTGGCGTTAAAAAGTTTTCAATCATATCACGATATCGCTCCCCATTCACAGTTACCGTTACGCCGTTTTCTTTTTCAAAGAAGTAAGGTCCAATGATTCCTCCTGACCAAATTGCACACCAGACCGATCCTGCAATACGTTGTTGTCCATGCTTGGGGCTATTACCTAAAAATTATTATTTTTGATTCAAAATAGCTTTTTATGGCCTTTAGTCCTACAAATCGGCGTTTCGTCCGGCTTACTCACTTGGATTCATCAGTGACGTAGTGAGGGCCTTGTCACACGCAATTTGTATTAAGTTCAGTTCAACTTACATGAATTCTTTTACAAAAATCCACTGTAAACTATATCCAACAAGATTAGAATTCCTAATCATTAAGCTGGAAATTTTTTTGCCCGGAGCCAGGCATAGTTTCTATTAGAAGGTTTTTTTTTTTTATAATACAAATTCTATATACTACTGAAATAAATCAGCCAAGTAGAAGACTTAGCATTAAAGTTTGACTTGTTGAATTATTGATTCAAAATAGCTTTTTTATTTAATGCTAAGTCTGGCTGATTTATTTCAGTAGTATATAAAATTTGTATTATAAAAAAAACCTTCTAATTATTATTTTTGTTTTTTAATTTTTAAGTTTGAAAATTATTTTTTCAAAAACTATTTTCAATAAAAACTTTATTTAAGAAGCATATTATAGAATAGAATTGTGGCTTTAAAAAAGCTAGGGCATGGCCTTGTAAGTATTCCCGTTATTTTTTTTAAATAATATTTTTCTGTTCTGATCCAAATTTTGGGAAAATTACCCCTCCAGGCTAAGCGGTGGAAAATAGACCCCCCCCCCCTCCAATAATATTTTGTTCTCGTCTTAATCTAATCTATACCCTCAGATTGTTTTCCTTGCGTTTTATAAGAAACACCCTAATCCCATAGTTAGTACCTTTAAAGTGAAAATAGGGAGACCAGGGGGGTGAAATAAAAATATGAAAAAATTTGTTTTCTATGTAGAATCATTTGATGCCTATCCATCTCAGAATTTCAAAGAAAACTCAAAATACCCTCAATATACCACCCTAGTGTACATAGGTACTATACGGCAAGTTTTGGATTCGTGCAAAAAAAAATTTCGAGGTAACAATCAAACATGATATTACGATCATAGAGAACACCAACAAAGTGAGTGGCACGATTTTGTCTGTTGTCTGTCTGTTGTCTGTCTGCCTGTCTGTCCATATATTGACCTACAGCCTAAACCACTGAAGCAATTTTCTTCAAATTTTGAACTTAAGAATTTATAGTAACTCTCCAGAGGGGATATTGAACATTTTTTTTAGCATCAGAAATAACAGTACTTGCCCTACAACCGTAAATGAAAAGCTTATTTATCTCAGAAACAGCTCTCGCGATTTCAATGAAAAAAAAAATTAATGTATTACTGTAGTTAAGGTGTACTTTTTGATGAGAAAAAATTTGATGAAAATCGTTATTATAGCCTAGTACGCAGATCGAGCAAAGACAAATATTATCTCTACATTTTTTTCTCAAGACAAATTTTAAAGGTGTAGAGATAAAACAAAAATCAAACGAGAACAGTAGCGTAGCAAAAAATTCAAAAAATTATAAGATTTCCTTCAATTCACAAACTTAAAAATTTTATACAAAGAAATCAGATTCTTTCAAAACATTTTCAGAGCAAGAAAAATTGGGCGCCCGTGCTTGTAAGGGAACAAAATGTAGATGGATGAAAAAACCTTTAAAAAGTCTGAAATTTTCATTTTTTTTTGTTTCTCTAAAGAAGACGATTTAGGGCAGTTGGTTGACATTTGGACCCAAATAAACTTTTTTTCGTAAAAATATAGTTTGTCCTCCCTTCTTCAAGCTATCAACTGTCAGATTAAATTGACAGATGGTCGATTAAAAAAACCTCTAAAAATTACGAATTTTTTATAAATTTTTTCACTTCTCCACAAAAAACTGATTTCAGAGCAATTGGTTGACATTTTGATTAAAATTAACTTTTTTCGTAAAAATATAGCTTCTCCCCCATCTGCCAAGCCATCAACTGTCAAATTCCATTAAAAACGATGTCGTTGGTTTAAAAAACCTCTTAAAGTTCAGATTTTTTTTTTTTAGTTTTTTACTTCCCCGGAAAAAAGTGATTTTAGGGCAATTGGTTGACATTTAGATCAAAATAAACTTTCTACATCAAATAGTTCTTTTCCTTTCTGTGAAACTATCAATTAAAAAATTTGCTGAATGATGGATGTGACGTCAATGGATAAAAAAAACCCTACCAAAGTCATAAATGCTTCATGATCCACTTGAATTATGCCAGATCAGTTTGCTGATTCCAGCTCGGTTTAACTCGGTTTAGAAATAAATTTAAATTTGAATAGAAGAAAATATTTTCCAAATCTGTATGTGGTCCTTCTCATTAGCTACGCCGCTGACAAATTTAAAACAGCTGTCTTCTTCTGTACTCAATGTTGATGTCATCAATTTCTTTACGCATTTTATATTTTATTTCAGTCATGCGTTCTCAAAAAGTCTTAATAAAGGAAAGTATGATAAAGGGAGATGGTTTTAGTTTATAAAAAGTGAAATAAACATAGAACGTCACAATTTGTCCGGAAAAATAATGCTTCGAGCATTTTTCCTAATTTTTTCAGATATTTATTTCACCATACCCTGGTCCCCCTATTTTTACTTTGAGGTACTAACTATGTGATTAGGGTGATTCTTATAAAACGCAAAGAAAAAAATCTGAGGGTACAGACTAGATTTTAGCGAGAAAAAATGGTATCGCAGGGGGGTCTATGTTTCCACGTTTAGGCGGGAGGGGTAATTTTCTCAAAATTTGGATCAAAACAGAAAAAAATTATTTAAAAAAAAATGGAAACACTTAAAATGCCAAACCTAAATTTTTTAAAGCCACGATTCCATTCTAAAATATGCTTCCTAAATAAAGTTTTTATTGAAAATAGTTTTTGAAAAAATAATTTTCAAACATAAAAATAAAAAAAAAAAAAAAAAAATATTATTTCTTAAGATTAAAATAATTTTTTCAGAAACTATTTAAAATAAAAATTTAATTCAGGGAGCATACTATAGAATGGAATTGTGGCCTTAAAAAAATCTATGGCGTGGCATTGTAACTCTTTCTGTTTCCTTAAATACTTTTTTTCTATTTCTAACCAAATTTCTAGAAAATTACCCCTCCCGTCTGAAGGAGGGAAATAGACCCCAGTACAATTTTTTTCTCGTCTGAATCTAGTCTTTACACATTGATTTATTTTCGCGTGCTATAAGAATAATCCTTTACCCATAATTACTACCTTCAAGTGAAAAAAGGGTGACCAGGGGGGTGAAATAAAAATCTGGAAAAATTAGGGAAATTTTGTTTCAATGTTTTGAATCTAATGAGGGCTATCCAAGACTACGTCCGATTTAGGGACCACCCTAATGTATATAATAAGTAAAAGCCTTTTATTTTTAATTTGAAAATTAAATTGTTTTTTCGTTGAACTGTTTCCAAGAAACTAATTAAACTGTGGTTTTCACCAAACCAAATGTTCTTCCATCCACAGCATGATAACAAACTCTCAAAATGTTACCCAAATCAGTTTCTGGGAAATTGGGATAAAGGCTGGTTAAATTTTAAGGGCCGATGTTGGTTTTGAATAAAACACATATTATTTTGGACTGTCATTTCTTTTTACTATGATAATATTGGTATGGTTAAATTATGTATTGAACAAAATATCGGTCAAATGACCGCCGCGACCTCGGCGGCACACTTCCATCCGATGGTCCAAATTTTCGATGGCGCTGAGGCATAATTGAGGTTCTATGCCGTTAATGTGCTGAATTATTTCATCCTTTAGCTGTTGAATTGAAGCTGGCTCATCAACGTACACATTTTCTTTCGAATAACCCCAAAGAAAGAAGTCTAACGGTGTCAAATCACATGTTCTTGGCGGCCAATTGACATCGCCACCACGTAAGATAATACGGCCATTGAATTCGTCGCGCTAAAAGGCCATTGTTTCGTTAGCTGTGTGGCAAGTGGTACCTTTCTGTTGAAACCACCCAACTAACAATTTAGCTTGTATAAGGTAAAATTTTTCAAATTTGGCAAGTAATAGCTTGTATTGAGCTTGTATAAGGCAATCTGGAGCAAGCCAAGAACTTTCCACCTGAAATTTAAACAAATAGCTGCTATAAGGCCTTAAAATATGAGCTACACAAGCTCTATACAAGGCTCATAAGTATAAGTTATAAATGGCTTGTATAAGGCCTTCCAAACTTGTTTACTGAAAATGTTAAAAATAATAGCTGCTATAAGGCTCTCCACGACAAATCATTGCCAACAACTTTTATAAGGCTTGTTTGTAAAGGCCTAATACAAATTAAAATAATCAGTGAGGATCAACAATTGTGTCTTGTAAAATGTTGTGCTTATAAAAAAATCAGATTAAAATAAATAAGAACTGTAAGTACCCATTGAACATCGTAAAACAGAAAAGAAGTGCTTACATAACTTGCAAAAACAAGTGAGAAAAAACAGAGAAGCAATTCTTAAAACAGCCAGAGAACATTCAAACATTTTTGAAGAACAAAGAACAGATATTAGATTGCCACAGCTATTTATTGACTGTTCCCTCTGCGTGAACGTGAAGTATATGGTATCCACTTATTCACTTTTGATTATATTTTCCTCAACAGCAAATTGGCATAGTGGTAGAGTGCTAGACTGGAACGAGGAAGGAATCGAATTCAAATCCCAGGTGAAAAAAAACTTTTCATTTTTATAATTAAACTAACATTAGACTCGTCGCAGAATACAGAAAAAAAGGTTTCGGAAGCTGACTGAGGAGAAAAAATAATACAATAAAATAAAATGCAATAAAAATACAACATCAGAGAAATAAAATAAAAACCGGTAAAAAAATATATTTTTTTTATTTCAGAATCAGCTTTGCTAAAAAAAAATTTTTTCTCTGGATGGATTACTTATGCAAAATAAATTTGGGTAAGGCCTTATATAAACATCCAAGGCAAGCTATTGGCAATAGCTGTCATTAAATGGCTTGGGTAAGACCTTACATAAACATCCAAGGCAAGCTATTGACAATAGCTGTCATTAAATGGCTTTGGTTAGGCCTTTTATAAACATCCAAGGCCAGCTAAAGCTTGTTCAGCCAAGCTAATAGCAATTCATGAAAAGCTATTTGCTGCTAAAAGACCTGTCAACAAAAGTCTTATGGCAGTTAATTAGCTTGGGTTAATGCGCCAAAATGGCTTGCATAAGGCCTTTTACTATTTCAATAGCAGTCTGAAAATAGCTTGTGGGTGCATTGGTTTTTCGACAATCACTCTTGGATTATCATTTGCCCAAATGCGGCAAATATGCTTTTGACAAATCCTCTGAGGTGATTGTACGCACATTTGGACGATTAGATTGACCGAAAAAATCACTAAGTGCACGATATGCATTTTGGTTTGAACGCCCATTTTCATAATTAGCCTGAATAACTTTAACGCGTTGCTCGATTGTGTATATTTCCATGGTTTAAATTGAGTAAGCCTGAAATTGAGAAATGTCAAGTGAAATGCAGAAAAAAAACTTGACGTTTAGGTGTGGTTCACATTCAACATCGGCCTTTAAAATTTAACCACCCTTTATTAGAAAAGTGGGCGTTAGCGAAAGAATTTCATAGAAACGAATTTTTAATTTTTGTTCTGGTTTATAAGAATAAACTCAGAAAAATTTTTGCAAATCGTAGGAAGAGTTGCCGAGGAACAAAGAAATTAGAAAAGTCGGGTGAGGGGTAGTGGATTTTAGTTTGCCAATTTTTTTTTTTCCTCCATAAGAACAAACTCTGAAAATTTCATGAAAATCGTTTTGTGTTGTTTCTGAGAAACAAGAAATTAAGTGCATATTTTACTGGAAATTTTTTTATTTTTTTCTGGTACTTTAAAAAACACCATACAAATGTCATCCATTTTTTACATAAACCAAGATTGAAAAAAGTTTTGCAAAGGATTAGAGGATGCCAACTTAAATTAAAGTAGACATTTTTAAACTTTTCGGATTAGCCGCGTTTTAAATATTTAATATTTAGCGAGTTCAATACAGTACTCACCCCGAACGTTTCGCTGCGAACTCGCTAAATATTAAATATTTATAACGTGGCTAATCCGAAAAGTTTAAAAATATCTATTGTAAGCAACCGCGAAAACCTTAAAAGTTATATTAGATTTGACATAAACTTAACTTTAGAACTAAATCAATCAAAAGTAACGATTGTTGAAACTAAAGAAACGAATATTAAAAAAAAAAAACAACTTTTAAATATCACTAAAACTTGAATTTTACATTATTTTATTGATAAAGTTTCAAATAAATTTTACTAAAAAAATATACGTAATATGCCAACATCCAAGGGAACTTATATTTAATTTGAAAAGCCTGCATCACTTAAATAAAATTGTAATTAAAGCCCATCAAACATACCAAAATCCATCTGTTGACAACCCACATCTTCCAGCAGAATATAGATAGTCCTACTTCCATGACCTTTATTTAATGGCGACACAATTCAGTTCAGTAGCTATAGTATACAGCTTTCAATATTATACGCACATGTCTTGTTATTACTGTGAGTGGCGACAAAAATCCGCCACATAAAATATTCACAGACAATACTCACACCTACATACCACCACCCGTTTTCTTATTAGACCAAGTGGTAACTCCTTTCTGACGCCCTAAAACCAACCCCCATGTTATTATTTTTTTTTTATATACCTCAAATGCCAATACATTTGAAAATGAAAACTTATTGAAAAACTACAACTTATTAAGAGGAGTAGTTGTGTAGTACCCTATCGTTCGAGAATGAACAAGATGATAATAGAAATAGGAGATTATTCATTAGGTACCTTCATAAAGTATGCATTCATTAAAGTTAAACTCGTGATGCTAGTCCAAGGTCTAAGCTGACTTTTAGATGACGGAATAAAGGGGACACTGGGGCAAGAAGTAAAGCCCTTTTACAAAAACAAAAGAGACTCAATATTTAAGTTGTATTCGCTTGCTTTGTTACGAAAAATTAGAAAAATTTTGAAATTTTCTTTTTATTTCGGTTTAAATAGGGTAACTCATAGAGGGTAGGCCGTAGGGTATTAACTTATTTTGTTTTGTCTTTTAATCCGCAAACAAATTTTACTGTAGATTTGTTTTGCATTATTTAAAAATTCTATTTCGCAGTATTACCAGAAGTTTTTAATAGTTTGATTTTGTTGCCTTGAAAGTGGTTTATTATTTGATCTAACATCGTACAACATCATATTTCGGTGTCCAATGTTCATAGAATTAAACTTAATAAAATCTTTTTTCATGTCATTGATATCAACGATTAAGACGACCTTCAAATGCTGGACAGATAATCAAACTATGCATGGACAAAATCTACTTATACAAAAACACATACAAATTAAAATATTGATTTTAATTTTTTTTTATCTTAAATGACACAAAAAACTTCCCAAAACCAATAAATTTCTCACAGTACCTACCCTAGTCGTCATTGTGAAGTGTGAACACCTGGAAATGTGTCATACACACAGGTGGTGTTGACAATCTTCAAAAATAATATCTTCTTCTACTATAACTGAAGAAACAGTATTATGAGCGAAATTCAGCTATCTGCAGTATCGGGCAAATGATAAGAATTGTTCGGAATAGAGAACGAAAGTGGAAGCCTTTTTACCTATCGCAAAATATTAAGTGTTGTTTGGGTTGTTGAGTTAAATTAAATATTCAAACAATTAAATGATGAATAATAATTTTCTGTCTGTGTGAAATAGAAAACCATAGCTCTGTACCTTGGCTCTTAAAGGGCCAATGTCCATTTTTTCAATACTGAATTCCGTGTAAGTTTTGACTCTGTGAAAGATTTTCAACGACAGTAATTAGGGCCACTGTAAACTAGACGGCCAAGTTAGCAAAGCAACTTTAAGGAATTGAAAAAATGAAAAGGTAGATAATTTGCCGTTAATTAGTCGTTAATTAGTTGTGACAATTTAGAATTTGTCATTCAATGTTTTCTATATTTTTTTGTCGAAAATCAATTTTAACTTCTTAAACCTGATAGTTGATGACTTAATAATTAGCAATTAATTAGTCGTTAGTTATTTGTGACAAATTTAATTTGATCGTGCAATGTTTTCTGTTTTTTTGGGTGCTTTGTTAATTCGATTATAGTTAGAGAGCAACTTACATTGATCGAAAAATGGATATATGCAAAATTTGTCGTTAATTAGTTGTGACAGCTTCGAATTTGTCGTTCTATGTTTTCAATGTTTTTTTTAAGTGGTAAAAGCTTCTAAATTGTAATATTTTAGTAGGTGCTTCATAATTTGCCGTAATAAGTAGGTATTTAGGTGTGAAAAATAAATTTATCATGCGATGTTTTCTATCTGCTTTTTGGTTATTTGTTTTCTATGAATGTCAAGTTAGGAAATCAACTTTGATGAATCAAGAAATGGGTTGGTGGATAATTTGCTGTTAATTATTCGTTAATTAGTTGTGAGAATTTCGAATTTGTTGTTCTAAGTTTCCTATATTTTTTTGGGTGATTTGCTCACTTGACAAATTTGTAAAAACTTCTTATACTTAATGTTTTATGGCTAAATAATTTGCCGTTAGTAAGTCTTTAATAATTTATGAAAAATTTAATCTAATCGCACAATGTTTTCTATGTTTTTTGATATCAAGTAAGCAAAGCATAACTTAAAAAAGGGGACAAAACTGCTAAAACCGAATAGTTTATGGCTTAACAATTTGTCGTTAACTAGTTTTTAATTAGTTGCAACAATTTCGAATTTGTCGTGCAATGTTTTCTACAGTTTTTTGCATTCATTGTAAACATCACATTAAATTAGCATAGCACTACCACAAAAAGTAGTAAAAACTGTTTAAATCGAATGATCTACATCATTTACTCATGGTTATTTAGTCGTTAATAATTTGTGACAGTTTCAAATTTGTCGTTCAATGTTTTCTATAAGATTTTTATCGAAAAGTGGTAGAAACTTCCAGGCATAACATTTTAGTATTTAATAATTTGCCTTTAATTAGTTGTTAATTATTGTGTGTTAATTGTTAATGTGACAAAATCAATTTTCTCGTGTGATGTTTTCTATGTTTTTGCTTTATTTTTCTCAGTTCAGATATGGAATCAGCAAAGAGCTCCGGAAAAGTTCTTAGAACCTATAGTATGAAATTTATTTAATTGAGTAATAATTTGTCTTTAATGGGTCATTGATTATATGTGACAGTTTTATCATTGTCGTCCAATGTTTTCTATATTTTTTTTTATTTTAGTTCTTAATTCATATAAAGCAACATTCGAAAAGGCTTTAAGATTGATTATTTTGAACTGTTTATTACTCTATTAGGGCTTAACAGGGTCAAATAAAGTTTTGTAGAAAAATATATAGAAAACACCGCATGAGAAAATTGATTTTTTCTCTATTTAACTATTAAATAATGACTTATTAACGTCAGATTATTAAGTACTAATATTTTTAAATTTTGAAGTTGTTACCATTTTAAGAAAATAACATAGAAAACATAGAACGACAAATTCAAAATTGCCACAGCTAGTTATGCTTCTATCCATTTTTCAATTCGTGAGAGTTGTTTGATAACTTGATATCAAGAAAGCAAAGCACCCAAAAAAACATAGAAAACACTACACGATCAAACAGAATTTGTCTCAACTAATAAACGGCTAATTTACGACAGATTATTATGCCATCAACGATCAGATATAAGAAGTTTTTACTGATTTTCGACAGGGTACTTTTTTTTACGTACACAATCAACACAATTCTGAGGGAAAGCATTTTTCCTTCCCAATGGAAAGTTTCAAAAGTCATACCTGTTTCCAAAAACCGTAGCAGAAAAGACTTCCGGCCCATATCTAGCCTGTCCTTTTTATCTAAAGTGGTTGAAAGGCTTATGCAAAAGCAAATTTCCCACTTTCTTAACGCCAACCATCTTTTATCTCCGGAACAGTCCGGCTTTCGCACCACAGTAGTACCACTGCACTCCTCGAAGTCATTGAGCGGATAAAAAAGGCCTTAGATGATGACAAAGTAACATTCTTGATTCTGCTTGATTATTCTAAGGCCTTCGATACCATCAATCATGATATTATGCACCGAAAACTTTCGTGTTTGTTCAACTTGTCTTCCGAGGCAGTGAACCTCTTTTTTTTCCTATCTCTCTGGAAGATGTCAGGTCGAAGTTTGAGGATATCAGACCTCTGAATAAATCTCGTTGAGCCACGGTGTCCCACAAGGATCTATTTTAGGACCGCTTCTATTATCTGCCTATGTAAATGATTTACCACATTCAGTAAAATATTGCGAGTAACGAATGTATGCTGACGATGTTCAGCTTATTAAATCTTGTAACTTGGGTATAATAAGAGATTGTGTTAATAGTATAAACGAAGACCTTTATGCAATCTTGGAATGGTCAAATAACTGTGGTCTGGTTCTCAACCCCTCTAAAAAAATGTCTTGTTATTTCTAAGAAGGCCCTTCATTTGTCCTATTTCCCTACTGTTGAGTTAAATGGCACTTCTGTGGAGTATGTGGAGAAATCCAAGAATCTAGGAGAGTGTTCCAATAGGACCCTCACGTGGATCGATCAAATTAATAGTATCGTGGGAAAAGCTTATGGTGACTTAAGGAATCTATCAGCTTTCAGAAAATTCACACCACTTGGTACGAGGAAAATGCTTGCTAAATCACTTATTGCCCCTATCTTGTCATATGGTTGTGAAATCTTCTGCAACCCCAATTCTGTGAGTCAGAGGCGGCTTAAAGTTTAAATGGGGTATTGTTTGCTAGCTTCTTAAAAATAAGGACTTTGATAAGTTTGTTTAAAATTATTCACACGCAGAAACCTCTTGACCTTTATAATGAAATTTAGTTCTCCACATTTTGTTAGTGGTGCTTGTTGGTAAAATGCGCTTTCATGTGAAATTAGAAGATCAGAGTCATTAAATGCTTTTCAAAGAGATTTATTTACCTATTTTGCGAGTTTGTAAAATTTAACACCATCATTTTATGTTTCAAATCATTAAAATTGCCACAAAACTATGCTTCTCTAAGGCCTTCGACACCGTACATCACCCTAACTTGTGCCATAAGCTTTTGATGTTACACAAATTTTCTTCTTCTGCTGTTAATTTATTACGGTCGTATATTTGTGACAGAAAGCAAGCTGTCTCGGTGGCGAATAATTTGTCTGACTTTCTTCCAACTCATCGTGGTGTACCACAAGGGTCAATATTAGGGCATCTTCTCTTCTCTCTCTATATTAATGAGCTCCCCCAGCAAATATCAACTGCCTCCGTTCAAATGTATGCTGATGACGTCCAACTAACTTTAAAAGTTGTCCCATAGGTCTTATTAAAGATTGTGCTTGCTCTATAAACCATGATTTACAAAGCATTTTGTCCTGGTCAATAAATAATGGGTTATTTTTTAATCCTCGGATGTCTAAATGTTTCGTTATCAGTAGAAAGTCCTTAGATCTGTCATATTTTCCTTCTATAGTGTTAAATAACTATCCTATAGAATATGTTCAAACCGCTAAGAATCTAGGAATGATGTTCAACCGGACATTAAGTTGGGATACGCATATCAATGTGGCAGTTGGTAAAGTTTATGGAATGCTTCGTCTGCTTAGATCCACACAATACTTCACTCCCATGAAAACACGTTTAATGTTGGCCAAAACGCTTGTCATCCTTATACTTACCTATGGTTGCGAGATCTTTTGCCAAAGTGACTCTATCAACAGGCGTAAGATTAACGTTGCCTACAACAACACCGCACGTTACATCTATGGCTTGAAAAGATTTGACCACACCTTAAATTTTTCAAGAAGAATTTATAATTTTTCCCTTGACAATTTAATGCGATACAGGACTTTGATTTTATTATTTATTGTGATTCAAACACATCAACCCAGTTATTTCTTTGACAGAATACGTATGTCCTCGTCTAATAGATCGAAACAGATCGTTTATCCTCGTTTTTCCTGTTTGACTTCCGAACGTCAGTTCTTCATCAATGCAACCCGCTTATGGAACTCCTTACCACGACATGTGAGAAGAGTGCGGGACATTGTACAGTTTCGCAAAGATCTACCCATCTGCTTGTAATCATATCCTGGCTAATATATAATATATATAATGTATATATAATACATACATATATACGAGTATATCATTTCTTATTTTAAATTTTTAATTTTGAACTCAATATGAAATGTTTATTTTTTGTTTTTAATTATTAGCTCTTAAAGTCTAATATTGTCTTTATAGTCTTTATTCATAATAAATCGAATTGTAATAACTATATTTAAATTTAAAGCTATCACTAATTAATAAGATACTCGTACTATGTCTTAATGTGTAAGCAATCAACAATAAAACAAACAAACAAAGTAATAAAGGCGTTTAGTGTCTAAGATCGATCGTTCGGAAGAGATAATAGTTCCAAAATTAGTGCCGCCATAATATCGTCGACACAAAGGTACAAATCACAAAGTGAACAATTTTTTTTTTTTAGAAAATGAGGACGAAATATATTTTTAATCTCAAAAGTGTCATTTTGCCCGGTATTATGAAACATTGAAATTTCAAAAATATGCAGAAATCTCGAAGTCAACAAGAAGTGATACCATTTTAAAATTAATAAACCTCATCAATGCCTCAAAATGGCTAGATGCTTCATAGTATTTGAAAAGTTATATCTTTAAAAGGGTATGGTTCAATCCATCAGAGTACCACACTGGATGGTACAAGATGTACTTAACCTATCATTGAGCCAGTGGTTTCTTTTGCATTTTTTATTCTTAAAAAGTATTAGCCACTTCGAAAAACATACTTTACCGCAATCCGTTTTAACACCAATTGCTAAAAACATTTCCAACTATGGATTGGCAAACAAAAAAGAAATCGGATTAGCCAACTCAGTTTGACTGAATTATTCAAGTGGCACAAAACTTAGTGTAACAAACAGGACCGGACAAGCTATATGTGCAAGCGGTACAAATGAGAAGGGCGCTTAACCCAATGGGTGTCTTTAGCAAGTATTAATAAATCCACTTAATCACTTGGCCTAAAAAAAATAAATAAAAAACTTGTGCAAAGGGCACCAGTACCCTCTGTTTCCTTCTTTCATCCATAAAAAAATAAGTTACAATGTAAGCTCTTAGTTGCAAAACATTTCCGAAAATAGTTATCGCAAAAAAGGGGAATTTTCGTTTTTAGGGTGAAACTCACAATAGGCGAAAAGTTAAATGTCATTTTTTCCACTTGAAACTCACAATGAAGCTGATTATGTTTTTGAAATAGTTTTTTACGAAGTTTTACTTATTTTTTATTTTCAGTTCCTTAATTTTCTAGGTATGTGTTTTGCGTTTAGTTTACAATAATTTTTGTATTCTTTAGCTACTATTCCTTATAATATTCAATTTTTTAGGTTTTAATAAAATTTATTTTATTTTAATCGTTAAAAAAAAAACGCATTGCAGAATTGACCCTTTGGGTATTGAGGAAATGATTTCTTCCACCAATAACCGCAATTGAGGGCGCTAATAATAAAGCTTGCACAGGGCGCTCATCTATCTCGGACCGGCCCTGGTAACAAATGACCTTCCGATAAGTGTGTTTTTTTGGGATTTCATAAAAAGTTCAGTGAGAAATTTCCAACAAAACGCATCCGCAGCTGCCTTTATAAATATTTGTATTTGAAATATGGAACACCTGTCAGAACACAAAAGTGAATCCAATGAAAGTTGAAAGATGAAATAAACCAAAAATGTTTAACAAAAACTAACTTATTTTCAAGTCAATGGGAAATAACTATTGTGTTTACATAATTTATTATTTGAATTTAATGGTTATGTCTCTTTTCTTCTTTGTTTGGCATTTCCAAACTCGAAAATTGATGAAAGAATAAAAAGGTCTAGGGGTGCGTTGGTAGACTTAAAGCAAAAAAATCTTCATTCAGTCTTCTATTACATGAGGACTTTTTATCGAAATTAAATTAGTGCAAAGATTAAATCAGATATGTTTTGTACATATTTGCACTCATTTCATTGCGAGAAAAGTAACAAAAGTCATAACTCAAAAGTGATAGTTTGATAATAAATATTATTGGAACATGGTTCACATCTTTCAATGTACATAATGTACCTAGTTATCCATTGGTGATGTACGCTGTGTATAATCAGTGGGTGATATATTGCGATAAGCTCCATTTGCTTCCAATACCTTTTTTACAGGAGAAAAGTGCCACTGTGGCCTTTCTGACTCCTTCTTGTATATTTGGTTTCCAGCTCAACTTTTTGTCTAAGATTAGACCCTGATATTTAACGTGATCTGAGAAGTTAAGTGGAATACCATATGTTGATGGAGGGTCTATATTCGGAATTTTATATTTCCTTGTAAAGAGGACAAGTTCAGTTTTGTGGGGATTTACACCTAGTCCACATTTGTCTGTTCATTTAAGTAGCTTCTTGAGAGCGGTTTGCATTAATTCTATAATGATTTAAAGATGCTATCCCGATATTTAAAGATGCTATCCCGATATTGCAATGGCAACGTCAACTTTGAAACCATCCGCTTCTAGATTGACTAGTAGTTCATTAATCACGATGTTCCATAAGAGTGGGGATAGGACTCCACCTTGCGGTGTGCTTCTGCTAACAGATCTTCTAACAGAAGAGTCACCTAGTGTCGAGCTAATTATTCTGCTTCTTAGCATGAGGCTGATTAACTCCCTAAGTGAGCTATCAACTTTCAAGTTCTTAAGCGAGGTTGTTATTGCCATATTGCTGACATTGTTGAAAGCACCTTCGATATCTAAGAATGCAACCAGAGTATACTCTCTATGATAAAGGGAATATTTAATAGTGCGTACCAAGTTATGCAAGACCGTTTTTACCGATGTCGCTTTGCGGTAAGTGTTTTGTGCCGGAGAGAAAAGATAAGGTTCTATGGCACTACGCAACCAGTCGTTCTAAAGTTTTGAGAAGGAATGATGATAGGCTGATAGGTCTGTGATCCTTCGGATTTACATGGGAGTTTTTACCCGCTTTGGGTATAAAACCACTTTAACTTCTCTCCATGAGGATGGTATGTGTGCAAGGTTCATACACCCTTCCAAAATTATCTCAAGGAAAGGGATAATGATGTCTGAAGCCATTTGCAATTCAGCTGGTATTATACCGTCAGGTCCAGTCGATGGATCGAAGCTGTCGATTGATCATTTGAGTTTCTTTCTAGTAATGAGACCTAGTTTATTTATTGTTATATTGTTTGACTCTATTGAGTCAAAACTGCATATATTTTGGGAGCTATCTGAGAAGTGAGTATCTAATAGCAAGTCGAGTGATTCCTCAAAAGAGCTAGTCCAAGAGCCGTTAATAGTTTTCAGTGCGTTTGGCATTATGGGATTTGACGAAAGGATTTTTCTTAATCTTGAAGCTTCTGAGGAATCTTCTTTTTTGTTACAGAAGTTTCTCCAGGAGGTTCTTTTATTTTTCCTCAATTGTTTTTTATATGTTTTAAGAGATTCTTTATATAAGTCCCAGTCGGAGATTTCTTTGGAATATTAAGCTCGGTTGAAAAGTTTTCTACATTCTTCCTGAGTTCCACCAATGAGGTTTCTTCTTTCCTCTTATTTGGTCAAGAGGACAGGATATGTCCATTGAATTGTTGAGAGCTAAGATGAGATCATTGACTTTATTGTCAAGATCGTTTCTGTTTAAGGGGATACTTAATAGGTCAGGTTTAATTAATCTGCTAAGAGTACCTCTATATTTTGCCCAGTTAGTTTTCCGATGATTCCGGAAAGCTATCTGTTTGTAGTTTCATCGTTCAGATTGAATTGTATATACCTGTGATCAGAGAAAGAGTGCTCTTCTGATACTTTCCAATTCGTGATCTTTTGATAAATCGAGTCGGAGACAAGAGTAATGTCTAATATTCCTGCCAGTTTCTAGTTTTGAATGTCGGTTCATTATCGATATTGCTTACAATGAGGTTAGTACTGAGAATAAAATCAAAAAGTGACTCACCTCGATTAGATCAGATCTACCCCATACTGTATGGTGGGAGATAGCATAACATCCAATAATGAGGCAGATTCTTTGCCGTTGAGCATCAACGATTAACCTCTTAAGCGTGTCGCCAAGGAGAGGACCAAGGTGGTCGTGGCTGAGGTACGCAGACAAATTAAGTTTAAAAAGAATATTTGTTGTTGAGAAACTTAAAGCTTCCGATCCCTTACCACAGGTAGGGGGAAATCTTCAGCTATATGAGGTGACACTTAATGAGATCCAATGATCCTTTTTTTAAAATGCCTAAACGCTAACGCAGTTAATATTAGTTTGACTGCGAATGATGCAATAATTCATATTGTTCTTTTATTGTGAATTCTTTTGATATGTATCCATTGGATACTCCCACTTAAGTTGCTAAATTCAACAAGTGCTGATATGCAATTTTAGGTTATTGATATCGGATTAGATCATCTGCTTTGAAATGCAATTATGAATATTGATTAACTTATGTTCAATGTTGATTTTAATTATTGAATTTGAAGTTGTTAGTGGAGGCGCGCACAAGCAGGCTCTGATATAAAGTTTATTTGTATAAATGGTCAGCTAATTTTAGTAATTGGTCAGCTATAGATTCTTTTTTTTTTTACGAATTTTTAAAAAAATTTTCAAGGTCACAAACGATTTTTGGCACATAATTAGGATAATAAAAAACTACCATCTGTGTTACGTAATTCTATCATCATAAAAGGTCAGTTAGTTTCTGTAGTTGGTGAGCCATAGATTTCTTTTTATGAATTTGTATCCTTATGCCAACAATTTTCAGTTATTCTTTTAGCTTGAAAAACTTGTTTATCGGTCATTCAACACTAACTTAATAGTTACCGATTGGTCTAGATGTATTTCCTTGCTCTTATTTATTCATTATTTTCGTAAGATATTTTTTTACCAAATGTTTAAGCATTTAAGTGAAAGCTGAATAAAAATTGTATTGAATTGTTGGTGACCTTGACAAAAAAAAAACTTTAAAAAACATAAAAAATAATCTTTAGCTAAGCAATTACTGAAACTAGCTGACATTTTAATACCATGAAGTGGCCTTTCAAATGGCATATTGCTAATTTTGTAATGACCCAAATGAAGCGCCAAAAGTTTTGTCTTGAAAGGAATTTTAAAAATTCATAAACAAAATTCAGTGTCTGATCAATTAGTGAAAATGGTTGACCTTTTTTTCACGATCTAGAGATCTTTCAAATGGTATTAGTTTTTTGTAAATTTCCCATAAATAAGGTGCCAAAAATCGTACGTGACCTTGAGAAACTTTAAGCCTTTATTACAAGTCTTGTAGGGCTGACCAATTTCTAGAACGAATTGACCTTTTGTGATCAATTAAATGGCGTTTTCTTTGTTAAAATCTCCCATATATGAGCTGCCAAAGGTCCAAAAGCCCTGTTCGATACATGTTCAAATATGAAGACAAACGATTATTGGTTCATTACCTGACCAGCTTCTATTGATATGACCTACAATGTAACGCAATTGACTTGATTTAATATCGTTGCCTCTTAGACTTACGAAAACAAATCAAAACAAGTTATTTAAAACAATATTAAATTCTTTATTACCGGTATATAAATACTTTTTCATAAATACAAATCAAAAATAAAAGGAGGTTTAGGGAACAATAATTATGCAGTTATATGTTTATGGAAATTATATGTTTTTGGCTATTTCCTATCCTTGCCTAGCCGTTGCTGCGACATTAGCAGCAGCTTGTGCAAGTTGTAAGCCCTGCAATGTAGCATCCCGAGTGCGTTGACCAGCTCCCTCCTGAAAGAAATTTAAACAATTTTTGAACAATTCATTTATGAAATTTTCATATTGAAAGGATTTTTTTTTTATAAAACAAACTTACAATGCTCTTGCCAAGTTTTTTCCAAAAATCAGCTTCTGATTTTCCAGTGAATACGACCAGTACAATAGCAACGATGACCAAAAAATACTTTGCGAAATTCATATTGAATTATGAAATTTTTTTAAGATTCAATATTAAGAGCTGAAGATCTACTGATTGTTTGATAGCTCGAAGGCGTGCGTTGCTTCTTATAAACCTAAAACTATCAAAAAGGGGATTCCCTGCCATTATCTATGGTGATTTATGGCTAGGCTGCTATTATAGTATATGTTTTAAAATATCTTCTTTGTCTGAAGTGTGGTTTTTTTTAAATATAAGAAATAATTCAAAAAAATATATTCTCAGGCTCCCTCATAATATAACAAATAAAAGTGCCGTGAAATACATTGTGTCCGATGAAATTACATCTTTTTAGAGTTTATTTTTAAATTGTCAATTATTTCACGACCTACGAAAAAAAGCACACTGGAAACATAACAAATAACTGATAACAGCAACTTAGCTGATCGATGTCCATTTTGCATTCCTCCGAAGGGAGTCCCCGTTGGGATGTTTAAAGTGTATAAAAAGCCGATACCAGAGACATTGAGCAGTCAATCAATCAATAAATATCTACAGCTCTTAATCGAATCTAAAAGAAAACTGTTCAATCAACATGAATTTCGCTAAGTATTTTTTGGTCATCGTTGCTATTGTGTTAGTCGTTTTCACAGGAAAATCAGAAGCTGATTTTTGGAAAAAACTTGGCAAAAGCATTGTAAGTTTGTTTTATAAAAAAAAAAAAAATCCTTTCAATATAAAAATTTCATAAATGAATTGTTCAAAAATTGTTTGAATTTCTTTCAGGAGGGAGCTGGTCAACGCACGCGGGATGCTACATTGCAGGGCTTACAAGTTGCACAAGCTGCTGCTAATGTCGCAGCAACAGCAAGACAGGGATAAGCCTTAATAAATTGACTGCATTACTACTATCTACTATTTACAAACTTTTGTTCTTTAATTTTTGGGTTTTTATCTGTGAAAATGTGTATTAAATACTAAATTAAACTATTTTCTTATAAATATGGTGTTTTACTGATGTTATTTGGTCCTGCAAATATGCACGTAAGAGGCACGACAAATGAGAACTATAGATATTGTTAGAAGCTGAAGAAATCTGTAGAAGTCTTGATTTTCTTTCAATAAATTAATAAGCGGATTTAGAAAGACGTGGTTTAAATACAAATTTATAAATCCCGTCTCTCCCGGTTGAAACTCATAAAAGACAAGTGATTTTCAAATGAAAATTGATAAAAAAAAAATGTTTGTCAATTTTGAGAACTACTACACGCCGAAAAAAAAGTTGGTTAAGAACTACGTAGTTAAATAAGTGATGTTGCTTATATACGCCCTGTTAGTATTAGGCTTGTTTGGATAATTTTGTAGCACGAAGTTCAAACACCGTCAAATTATTGAAAGAAGGGAAAAATTTTTCATAGAGGGAAAAACTTACTACAAAGTAAACAAACACGATGAACCAATTTTGTAGCAATTTTGTGTAAAAACGTCAAAGGTAACACACACTATAATACACAACAGACGAACCTTAAAACACACACAAGAAAAAAACACATAGACGTGTTTTGACAGTTGCTTACTTCCTGCACCCAGAAATTTGTGTAGCAGAAATTTGGAAGCTTTGTCATGGATGGGAAGTTTCTTGCTCTCTCAATTTGTTCCTTTCTCGACCTCAAACGGTTTGGTGGTGTTCTTACCGACTTTGACGGAGCAGAGAGATTTCTCCATCGTTATCCTGCACAGGCGTACGAGTTAAGCAGGGATGCCGAGATGCGACATGTCTTTGTACAGCTCGTCTCTGGTTACGCTATCATACGCGCTTTTAAAATCGATAAAGAGATGGTGTGTATCGATTTGAAACTCCTGGGTTTTTCCCAAATCTGTCGGAGTATGAACATTTGATCGACGGTTGATTTACCGGACCTAAGACCACACTGATAGGGGCCGATCAGATCGTTGACAAATGGTCTTTAAGCGATCACACAGTAAAGATGACAGGATTTTGTATGCAACGTTGAGGAGACTAATACCTCTGTAGTTGGAATAATTCAGAGAATCTCCTTTCTTGTGAATGGGGCACACTATACCGAGGTTCCATTCATCGGACATACTTTCTTCCATCAAAATTTTGAAGATAAGTTGGTGTATACTCCCTACCAAGTCATCTCCCCCTGCGTTGAATAGTTCGGCAGACCATCTGCACCAGGAGCCTTGAACGCCTTCAACTTAGCTATCGCTAACCGCGCTTTAGGTCGGGTGGACAGAAATTTTCAGCATCGTCGTCCAGGTTGAATGGATTATTTTGCCTCGCAGCGGAATTTTGGCTATCATCGCCATTTGGCAGTCCAGAAAAGTGTTGTTTCCAGATCCTCAGCACCGACTGTGTGTCTACCACCATATTCCCACCCTCGTCCCGGCAGGCTTCCGTTCTAGCCTTGTAACCCTGGGTAGATTGGCTCACCATTTGGTGGAACTTTCAAACGTCCCTCCTGACGCTACTGTCCTCAATAGACTCGACCGCCCACTTGGCATGCCGTCTCTTTTTCCTCTTGAAAAGTCGGCGTTCCTCCTTTCTTTTTTGCCCGTAGAGCTCACGGGCTGCCCTCTCAGTAGCTCTGGTTCTTGTTTGCAGCATTGACTGGTAGGCCTCGTTCTTGGCTGCATGCGCCAACCGGCATTCTTCATCGAACCAGGGGTTTCGTTGTGGTCGCTTAGTGAAACCCAGCACATCAGTGGCGCACTTCTGATGGCTTGTTGACAGTGTTTCCACTGGTCCTCTGCAGTTTGTGCTGGAAGGTTACGGGAGACTTGGTCCGCAAAGGTCCTAGTGATCTATTGCGATTTTCACTTCACTCAAATCTTTTCACAGCATCCGTTCGGTGTTGTGGCGTCATAGATATACGCATACGCACTTGGGCTACAACCAAGTAATGGTCCGAGTCAATGTTGGCCCCTCGGAACGTTCAGACATCCAGGATACTGGAAGCATATCTGGTGTCTATCGCAATTTGATCAATCTGGTTGACGGTTCGTTGATCTGGAGACCACCAGGTACCTTTGTGCATATTGAGGTGTGGGAATCGAGTGCTAGCTATGATGGCATTCCATCCCGCCGTAAAGTCAATCATTCTGAGTCCGTTATTGGAAGCGCTGTCGTGCAGGCTGTGTCCTCCGACAAAGATGGCCCTCTTTTCGATTTTGGCATTAAAGTCGCCAAGAATGGTCTTGACGTCGTACTTCAGACACCTATCATACGTACTCTCGAGGAGATCGTAGAAGTCTTCCTTAGTTGAGTCATCTTTGTCGTCCGTTGGGGCGTGAGCACAGATCAACGTAATGTTTTTGAATTTAGCTTTGATGCGGATTGTGAGCAGGCGCTCGCTTAAGCCCCAGACTTCTTGCCTAAGTCTTCCCCTTACCACAAAACCACAACCAAAGAGCCGCTGACTCTGCTCCTTGCAACACTCGCCGAAGAAGATGTCACACGACTTCATCCTTCGTATGCCCTTTCCATCCCATCGCACTTCCTAAATGGCTGTTACATCAGCCTTAAGTCTATTTAGATTCTTCACTAATTGTTCGGACATTCCACGTGCAGATCCGATATTTATTGTCCTTGTTTCGTTAGCTGGGGCCATCGACATTAAGATCATTCATATCCGAGGCTTGTTGTTGTTTCAGAACCGTTGTTGTTTTCCGTGGTAGGGAATTTACCCCGACGCACAACCCCCAACTTGGAGGACCAGACCCTTAAAATAACTCCAAGGGTGGGGAGCTGGTAAACCGCTCCGTATAGACCTGATCTACGAAAATGTCGTACTAGCCCATATAAGGTATTCATTAAGTAGTTCAACCTTACTGGAACTGTAGACGCCACCGTTGATTCCATCTGGTGAGTTCTTTCGCTGCCGCCTGGATAGAGTAAAAGTGCCTTAGTGGGAACACTGCTTCCCCCCTCTCTCGTTTGCTGCCGCCTAAAATTTTCAACAGGGATTGGAACCCCATCTTCAGTTAATCAGTTAAAGGTATTAGGCACCCGATGTTCACCATGGGGAGATGAGAGTAGGAGTTGGTAGACAGAGGCTCGCTTTGCAAGAAAGCTTGTGGGCGCTTGTGTCCTCTTGAATGCACCGTGTCTACCCTTTGAACATCTTACATAATAACAATCATTAAAACCGTCAAAAAACTGGCTAATATACCACTTTTTGATCATATGCTGGAAATCATAGTGTGGAATTCGAGGTATTCTGCAGAATTAGCCACTTTTCTCAAATGATTTGGCGTATCACTTCCCTTCATTCCCCGTGCTACTCTACGATTTGAAAGGCACGGTTCCTTGAAATCATCTAATGTCCCTATTCCAAAGTGTCTCTAGCGTCTAAGTGTTTCCGGATCCAATTTTAAATTAAATTTTAAAATTAAATATAGTTTTCGATCCTTTCTCAAATATTTAAAATTAGCTATTGTACACAAAAAGAACCATTATATAAGAGGTTGCTATTTTGAGAGGTGGTACCTTCCTCCAAAACCAAGGAAAATTTTAGATATAATGCTATAAATCTTTTGTGTAGAGAATACAATTTATCATCGAAGGCATTATTTAAAAAAAGATTTAAAAAAAAAAATTAACTTGAATTAAAATAAAAAGTTCTGTATATTTGCTTTGTTTTGTTCTTTCGTGACAAATTAACCACAGACATTAAATTTTAAGAACGGACTATTATTTTAAGTTGGTTTTCAGTAATTATATTAGGTCTGTTTCTTTACTCGCAAGCGGGTCCCCAAAGTAACCCAAAACGTGTTTCTTTACTATTTTCTGACACAAAAATGCCAGAGCTTATGACTTTTTTTCCTTTACCTTTAGCAAGAATCAACCCGAAAATTTTAGTTCCTGCACTTTCTTGCTTGTCAAACAAGAAATCAACTGATCAAAAAATTTGAAATTAAATTTGTCAAGTAGCGTATATAAAATGGTTTAATTTAATTAAATTAAATGAAAATGATATAATGGAGACAAATATAAATTAAAATATTACTTCTGGTATCTTTTCATAGAGCCCAAAATGATAAGTGCCAATGTTAATAGAATTGAAATTGTATAATTTTGTATGCGTTGAGCCTTCAAGTAATGAAGTCGAATGGATAATTTACACCGCAACAAACCAGAAACATCCCAAATGAGTTTCCTTATACTTTTCATTTCTGGTTAAACATTACAACAACAACATCAAAAAGCTCATCCCCAAATTTGGTCCCGAACTTTTTCCCAAACCTTATCCCAAAAGTAAAGAAACAGACCTATTGTGTGTTTGGCTTTTAAACTGAAAATATAGTAACCTTTTTCAAAAAAAAAATACAGCTACTTTCTTCACGGGGCTCGCGTACTGACTTGATTTTGATGTCATGTGATTCTGCATTTTTAAATTTCCCGATTTAATTTTAGTTTAACCGTTTGCTACACAAGAATTTATTGATTCTTTATTTTCGTGCTGAGCACAATCTAATGAATAATACAAAAATCTTTAAAAGTAGAGTTGGCTCAAAATTGAATAGGCCGGCTTTCAACAAATACATTTTATAAGCCGATAAAGTATTCGCCTGGCTTCACTTGTGAAGAGTTACAAATTACGGTCTAATAAATTCTAGGCCGTACAATGTTCACCGGTCTAACATTTTCTTGATAAAAGTCAATACCTGGGACCCATTTCTCCCAACAACATTTATAAAAATTAGGATCTAAGAAAACTGGAAAGGTATATAGTGGAAGATCCCGTCATATGACAACCCACCCTCATAAAGGTAACAGAAGAGCGGTATACAGTTTTGTAGGTACAAAATAAAACTTAGCAAATAAGTTTTTTTAAAACTAACTACAAAACTGTATACTGTTCTTCTGGTTCCTTTATGAGGGAAGGTCTTCCTATGGCGGGATCCTAGACTAATAGGTGCATAGTCTGGATCTTGTAGTTCTTGTAAATATTTTATTGTTTTATTTCTAATAGTTATTAAAATTTGACCAACACCAGATTTATGTTTCAATTAAAGATTTTCTATCACATAAAACTTAATCTAGCCAAATCTTAAAGAAAATCTTTAATAGCATTGATCCCCGAAAAATATCGAATTACTATCTAATAAAGTTATTAAACATTACATAGCTACAATTGTTATCGGAATCAAACCAAACTAATAATAATATTTTAATGATAAATCAGAATCTTTATAAAAATCAATTGTTAATGTTTTTGTTATTGTTAAAATTGTAATCAGATGACTTATCAATATATTTATATAGTTTACAGTGGATGTTTGTCAAAGAATTTATATAAGTTAAACTGTACTTAATACAAATTGCTTAAGACAAAGTTCCCCACTATGTCATTGATGAGCCTAAGTGAGTGAGCCGGAGGAAATGCCAATTTGTAGGACAAAACGTCATAAAAAGCTATTTTTAATCAAAAAATATTTTTATTTTCTTATCAAAAATTTCATATACCTACAGGGTGTCCGCCAGGAAGGTATACTACTTTGTTTTACCGCCATTTTTGGCAAACATTAGTCTTGACACTCTTGACAGGTAGTACCTCGTGGCATGATGGTTAGTGCGTTGGGCTGTCATGCTGAAGGGTGGGTTCGATTCCCAGCCGCTGCCACCTAAGAACAAATGTTTTTTCCCGAGGTACTGCCTCTTGCGAGGAACTGACAAATCCTCCAAGAGTATACTTGTCATGAATAAGTGCTTCTCATCAAGCCGTTCGGGTTCGGCAAAAAATTGTAGGTCCCCTCTATTCCTGCCATCAACACGCACACAGGAATGATTGAGAGTTGTAAGTCACTAGGCCCTGGTTCTCCGCGAGCTGTTGCGCCACTAAATTTATTTATTTTGTACACTTTACCTACAATAAGACACTGATTTTTTTTTTTATCAAAATCTTTGGATTCGGTTGTGAGACAAATAAGCTTGTTCTAAATGGTTGTATATTCAATGGCAGTTACTGTTATTTTTAGAGATACTAAAAATTCAATTTCTTCTATTATGAACAGTTAAAATAAAATTTTTTAAACCAATAAAATTTCCCAATAAAGTTAGGAACTCCAATTTAAATTCATTGACTAGGTCTAACTGAATTGAATAGATTTTAATAATATTATTGATTATTTTTTAAATTGATACCAGACCTGACATTTATAACTCTTCTAATCAGATTAGTCACGCATATTTCACTTATTACAAATACCCCGAAGAACGAAGTAACTGAAAACCTTCTTCCTTGTCATATCTTACATTTTTATTGTATTTTTCAAGTTCAATTATAATGAACCACTCAAAAGAAATTGAAAACTTTTTTGACTTGATTGATTGAATGATTATTTTAAGCTTTATTAACTATTTACGGTTTAGTAAAGTTCAAGATTTCTTCCGTTAATTTATTTTTAATATTTAAGTAACTTTCAAACTGTATATGTGTTCTTAAAAAAAATACTTTGTGTATTTTAAATGGCGGAACTGCAATTGCAGCTGTAACTCATTGCACTACCAAAAAGCATTACGAAAGTAGCATGCAATGCTACAATGTTTTATTAAATTACTAAAATATCAGCTTAGCGGTTTTTAAAGGTGCATTTCCATTTATTCTCAAGAGATCTCGCTACTTTTTTATTCTCAAATGGCTTAACACCTGTAGTCGCGATTACACGGAAATAAAATGAGGCAGTTGTGAAGTGCGATGTTTTATCTTGTTCCGTTCATTTTTTTTTTTTTTTTCAGGAGTGGGGTGCACTCCAAATTAATTAAATAGAGATAAAGAGTAAAATGTATACTGCGCTTTTAGTCCAAAAAAGCAGTGATTGCTATCACTGTTATTCTCCGTTTGACATCAGCCCTAGGATTATTATTAAAGTTTAAAAAAGAGCTTTAGTAGGGAGTCAAAGTCCGTAAACCGAAACTTCCTAAAATATTAATAACGTCTTTGATAACTGGCTCCTCATGACGTTAGAAGCTGTTTTGATTGGGATGATTGAGACCGGTCTCACGGTAGTTTCTGGACAAGAAAAGTGGGAGGGGGGATCAGGGATGTCGTGAGGCATGAACAAAATATAAACACCCGACTCATGAGACTTACTTGTTTCTGTTTTATTGTGTAAGGCATTAAAGTTATTGTTTCTTTGTGTGTTTTAGACCCGTTTGCTCATATGAAACTTAAGGATCTATGTTCTACTTAAAAGCTTATGTTCTAGTATTTCCTATGGGTAAACTGTCACATAAGCGCTTACGTTCAACTTAAGTAATTAAGTTTCGTATCAGCAAATGGCCCTTAGAGTGCCTCAAATTTTCGAATGTAGACACGATAAGACTTCACGAGAAGACTCAATTTTTCCCCACAGACTATTAGATTTCCTTTTCTTGATGACAATCTATTTGTAAGCCTACTTGGTACTTACACTCATTAACCACCAACTGAAACAAATTTAAAAAATTTGATTGATGAAACTTCAAAAACTTTTGATTAACTTCAAACATTTAAATCAAATTATTCTTTGGCCATGTATAATATTCATTTTGGCATGAAGATAAGGTTACGTGCGATATATCTTGTCCTTGTTGACACCAATCGACAACTTAAATTTACGAGTATTGTCATTTATCAATTTTTTGCTCATATCGAGGGTCATTTATCAATTTTTTGCTCATATCAAATTTAATCTCACATTCTGAATTAATCAGTAGTTTCTGAAATAATAGTCATTCCTTTACATATGACAAAATAAATCGATAATAGAATGGGCTATAAGATGTTATCGATAACCCCCCATGGTCAATTCTGTTATTAGCTTCCCACCTCTAACTATGTTAATCAGATTCTTACTACATACATCTAGCTGTGTTGCCTTAATTAAGTTTTTCTATCAAGGATATTGTCCTAATGAAGGTATATGTATGTACACAACATGTATATGGACTTGAGCATATTTTGAAACAACATAACAAAAAAAAAACTGAGCCGGAAAAACCCTCGGCGAGCTTGAATTTTTTTTTTTTTTTATAAATTATTATTAACTCCAGCACCCACCATGAAATAGCTTGCTTGAGCTTGTAGTATAGTTCGAGGGTGTTTTGATGGATTAGATAAACCCGAACCGTCAATGTTTTGTTCGTGTTAGAAAAGTTGCAAAACTAAATTTCAATGGAATTCCAAGCTAGACCCTTTCAGTGTAATTAACTTGACAGCTATATAGCTACGGCATGACAATTTGTAGTAAATAAATGTTTTTAAAAATTCCCATAGGAAGTTAAATTACTTACCACGGATGATTGGTAGTTTTCTATTTATTTACAACAGACGGGGATATAGTTTATAAAAATGAAAGGTAGGTTAAAATTGTTTTTGGTATTTTTGAACTCCTGATGACAAGATATTTTTGTACATACCTGGAATCTAGATTTCTTATCATCATCACGGCATGGACTTTTGAATTGTTTTTACATTGTTTGATGCTTTAAGTTCATAAATTTCTATTGCCTTTCATATGTGTGTGTGATGTTATTTGGCAGGACCATAAATTTAAAATGAGGTAATGGAGGATTTGCCTTTGAAGTAACTTTGAAAAAAAAAATATTTTGAATGGAATCGGCTAGACTTAAATTGGAAATTCCTATTTAGGAACCCCAGGGGTGAAATTACCACATCATTTACTGAATTTGGCATTACCGCTCACGTTTCGAGCAATCTAGTATATAGGTACTATTATTTGAAGTGGTGTTACTCGTTCATTCGATCGCTGATGACACCTACTCACTCGGCCACTAAAGCGGTAATTCGACTTCGGGCCCCGATCTCGGGTGTTAAGAATTCGACTTCGGCCCTAAATGTGGAAGAATTATGGCTTTGACTGGTGGTGGTGGCCGTGTTTTTTAAGTTAACACCCCTTGCTAGTGTTGAAATGAGTTTTATGGTATTTTATCAGTAGAAATTAATATAGTTTGGAAACAGTTATTTAGTATGGGATCAACAAAGTTTTCAACATAGGACAATACTAAAAGTTAAATGAGCTTTGCTCCATGTTTCGTTTCAATTTATTCGAATAATTTTGGTTTATAAAATTTCTTTAAATTATATTATTTTGTTTTTTTATATTTGTTAAGTCTGGCCATCAAATGAAGTGACCTTTCTGCGGGACTCAGATTGGATTAGCTCTCTGTGAAAAACTTGGTCTAAAGCTAATTTTGGGTCCATGTAAAACGGAGCGTGTCATCGCCGCCTGAAATCAATTTTATTCTTATAAGCCTAGTTTAAACATCCATGCGAAGTGAAGTTTTGTATGTAAGAAAATAATTTTTTTCTTAGGCGTGAAAAACTATCAAAAACTAAATGCAATTTTTTTGCCGACAATGAGGAACAAATTTGTCTCAAAACAAATGCAACTCAATGGGCTTTTCCAAACCAAATTTTATGACAACAACTATTTTTTTGGTACATTGATTATTGATATTTCATTTCAAATATGATTTCACTTCGCTTTGAAGTATAAACTAAGCCTTATGTTCAAGAAGCTGAGTGAAAAAAAATTGTACCTATTAAAAGAGATGGAAATAATGAGAGAAAAATGTTAAAATCATGATCCACTATAGTTTAAATTAGCTAAAACAACTATTAGGAATAATTGAAATAAAAAAAAAATGTGCAATCTGATTTTTTGATCACATAAAGGCACTTGTATAGAAAAAAAAAAAATTTAAATCGCCGGAGCGTTTTTTTTTATAATATTTTGCGAGTAACTGTATATAAAATTCTTAAAACAATTTTTAATAAATTGGTGTGATAATTTAAAGTAGTTGTAGTACCACGTGGCATAATGTGCAATAATGTAGGACTGTCATGCCAAAAGTTTGGGTTCGATTCCCGGCCACTGCCACCTGAAAACAGAAGTGTTTTTTTTAGAGCTACTGCCTCTTGCGAGGGACTGACAATTCCTCCAAGAGTATACTTGTCAAGAATAAGTGCTTCTCATCTAGCTGTTCGGACTCGGCAAAAAATTGTAGGTCCCTTCCATTCCTACCAACAACACGCACACAGGAATGGTTGAGAGTTGTTAGTCACTAGGCCCTGGTTCTCAATGAGCTGTTGCGCCATTAAATTTATTTATTTTATTATTTAATTTAAAGTATTTATTTATGTGCATATAAAACCAAAATTTTTCAAAATATTTTCGTTTGTGAGAATAAAAATTTAAACTCTTTTTTAAAAATTCAAATAATTTTTTTACAATTTCATATGCAATATTATTTTTGTAGTCCAGTCAATTTGTGCTCAAAATGGACGTCTGTGAAGTTAGCAGGGCAACTTTCACCCACGCAAATGGGACCTTGACAGGAATTTGCAGTTACCTTGCATTTATTTGCATATTTTTGCATTTCTATTCCCGATTTTGCGGTTCACCAAATAAGGCTGTAATGGAGTGACCAGATGCTAAACTTTACAGTGAAGTAACAGGTCACATAGAGTATCTCAGGAACCAGTTATGCTAGGAACTTGTATTAAGGCTCCGAATTTGCAGTTTTTTTGCATTTCAAGAATAGGCTACTTCAAAATTTTGAAGTCCTTTTTTTTTAAAAAAAAAAATTCATACATTCATAAGTCTCATAGTATTAAATTTTTTGTCAAATGCAAAAAAACTGCAATAATTTCAAAAAATGATGCAAAAAATTCCTTTTTTGGGAATTTTTCACTAAGGCCTCGAAAACTACCAATTATTTGAAAACTATATCAAAGTACTATTAAAAGTCTACACAATTTCCAATCAATCTCTGTTTATGGTCTTATTTGCGATGACCCATTTGGACTCAAGCGCTAGTTGAAAATTGACGTATTTTTACTGTACTCGAAAATCTATTAAAGCTCTAAGTAAACTACTTTATGAGAAAAATTTTGTGTGTATGAACCAGGATATATTTTTCTAATGGTCTTTGATGTATTAATTTCTAATTTGGTCGCAAAATCACTCTTGCAATCTAGCATGTCAGGTTTTTGAAAAAATCGAATCTAAAGATAGAAAAAAGGCATTTTCTATGCAAATTTAGGGTTATATTTTTTTCGAGGTAGAAATGATTATGTTCATTTTGAAGTATTTTATATTCTAGAGAGTGTTAAAAAAATCTCTAAATACCTACCGAGTTTCATCTCGACGATGAGGTTTTCAAAATAATTTATTTTAAAAAGGAGGTTTTTAAAAATCCAAAAAAACTTTTTTTTAATTTTGGTACAAATTAATATTTATATTTCTTAGAAGAAAAATCAATTCAAATATCAAAATATCAATTTGAATAAAATGGAAAATAAAAAATATATTTTTGTTGAAGGTACCCAGGGCAGTCCTTATAAAGGTTCCTCCAAATAAGTACAAAAACCATCCTGTAGGATTTTAGTTTATAATTTTAGATTTCACCCGGCCCCAAGATAAAACAGATTTATAGGGAAAATAATTTTAAAATGTTCAAAAAAATGCTGAAAATGTTGTAAATTTAAATTCTTATACAGATATATGTACACTGTTGAAAAATGTAAAGGAACAATTTTTTTTTCAATTTTTGTAAGTTTTTTTTGAAGAGCTGTTAATATGATGGTCAGATAACTTGTTAATTCAGCTTAAATTCAATTTTTACTAGCATTATTATAAATATAAGTACTATATGGCAAGTTATGCATTTGTAGACAAATTTAACTCAAGATTTTGATCAGAGGTGTCTTTACAATGATATAGGGAAGGCGAAAAAAGTGAAACTCGCAATTTTGTCTGTCTGTTTGGCTACTGCCTAAACGGCTGGATCAATTTTCTTAAAACTTGGTACAAAGCGGTTTTTTGTGATTGTGCTCACACGTTTTTTCATTTTTTCTTTGAACAGAAAATAACGGGACCTACCATATAATTTTTTTTTTCAATTTTACAAAATCTTGTTTTTCTCAAAAACGCCTCCACAACTTTTCTAAAAAAAAGGTTCAATAAATTGTTTTTGGTAAAAGCTATCTTTGGATGGGAAACCATTTTTCAAAAAAAAAAAGGTTATTAATAGTTCCTCCCAAGGAACCATTTTATTTTATTTTCGATTTTCTTCAAAACGTTACTTCAGATTTCAATAGTTTTTCTTATATAGAAGCTTCTACACAATAGAAAAAGTTTTTCTTAACCAAAATTATCAAAAACATATTCTTTGGATTTTTAAAAAATCTTCAAAAATATTTTTTGAAAATCAAAGTATTTGGGTGCTTCATGCTCGATTTTTATAAAACTCTGTATGTAAAGTTTTTTTTAAACATTTTCTTGAGTATTTAAAGTAAAAAATTTGCTTTGTGAAATACAAATGTTAAAAAGCCGTTTAGGAAAATATTTTGTTCTTAAGAACGACTCCTACTATATTTATAAAAACTTTTTCTGTTAGCTTAAATTAGTTTAATCTACTACCATAAAATATAAACATTTACAAATATAGCAACTATTCATAGTGTCGCTCTCATAGAACGTTTTCTTTTATTTTGAATTTTCTAAAGATCGGCTAAACAGATTTTGATTAATTTTTATTAACAGATTTCAAATAAGATTAAAAAATATTTCGACTCTGGACCCTTGACACCTCATATATGCGAAATTTGATATTTTAGAATGTCATCTAATTGTTCAGGAAAGGTTAACTAGTCCTAGAAATTGGTCAGCCCTTGATAAATAGTTATAATGGCTTAAAGTTTCTCAGGGTCACGCGCGATTTTTGGCACTTCATTTAAGGCAAATTTACAAAATAATGTATACCATCCAAAAGATCTTTAGAACATGATAAAAGGTCAACTAATTACAGTAATTGGTCAGCTATGGTTTTTTTCTATGAATTTTCAAAACTCGTTACAAAGTCACAAAAAAGAAATATGCCATTTGAAAGGCCATTTCACGGTCATAAAAGGTCAGCTATTTTCAGAAATTGATCAGGGCTAGTTTTTTTTAATGATTTTTTAATTTATTTAAAAAAAATTCAAAGTCAAAACGATTTTTGGCACCTCATTTGGGGGTAATTTTCCAAAAAGAAATACACTATATGATAGGTTACTAGGTCATCATAAAAGGTCAAATGAGAAGCCAAAAATCGTCCGTGAACTTGTTTTTTTGTTATCGTAAAAAAGAATCTAGCGCTGACCAATTACTGAAACTAGCTGACCTCTTATCACTTTCTACAAATCTTTCAGGTGGCATCTTTTTTTTTTTGGAAATTTCCCATAAATGAGGTGCCAAAAATCGCGCGTGTCCTTGAGTGACCTTGAGAAAATTTAAGTCTTTATAACTAGTTATCAAGGGCTGACCAATTTCTAGAACTAGTTGACCTTTCTTGACGAATTACTGACCAATTAAATGACATTCTAAAATATCAAATTTCCCATGATGAGGTGCCAAAGGTCCAGAGCCAAATATTGCATATCAAAATTTAAAAAAAAAAGTTTAAAAATTTTTTTTTTAAACTTCGATATTTGAAAAATGGTTTGACAAATATTTCTCAAATTTTATTTTTATTTGCACATAAGTTAATTCTTTAGATTTGCATACCAAAAGTTTTTAAATTTTCTATATACAAATTATTTTTTTAAAAAACCGCTCCAACGATCTAATTTTTTTTTGTCCATTCAATCATATTCGATATAGAATAAAAAAACTCTCAACGAAGTTTTTTTGACTAATTTAACTATCGTAGTTCATGCTTTTAAACATTTGTCTATCATAATTGTCATGTCCTTACATATAATTTTCTTAAACCCACATCGTCTTGAACATAAGAGCAAGTACGTTCAACCTAGTCGTACATTTAAGCATTTTATTTTTGCTGTCGTACAAATTTGTTTTGCATGGTTTATCTGACTTTTATTGAAATAATATACGTTTAGCTTTGATTACCAATATCTCAGCAATTAATGACGTTATATCGGGTTTTTCAATAAGAGCGCTACAAAAGTTTTTTTCAATAAAACAAAAGCTGTTTTGGATATCAATGAAATTCTTCATTCCTGTGAAAGCACGTTCGATGCCATTATGTATGGAACTCAATTTCTTTTGCATGGCCACCACGGGCACGCTTGCAGAAGTCCAGACGCTGAACCCAATTTTCGACGGTTTTCAAGCATACATCGGCCAATACTGCTGCAATTTCACGTTCGATATTCGTACGAAGTTCATCAATCGTGGCTGGCTTGTTGGCATAGACCATAGACTTGACGCAGCCCCACAGGAAATATTCTAACGACGTCAAATCGCACGACCGAGGCGGCCAAGCGACTGGAGAGAGATAACACGTTCTCCAAACTTGGTTTCCAATAAATTGATTGTGACATTCGCTGTGTGGCTTGTGGCGCCGTCCTGTTGGAACCACATGTCCTCCAAGTCCATATCATCCAATTGGGGCCAAAAATATTCGGTTATCATTAAACCCATTCACAGTAACGAGCCGGTCTTGATCATCACGGAAGAAGTACGGCCCAATGACGCCGCCGGCCCATAAACCACACCAAACCGTAATTTTTTCGGGATGCAATGATGACTCATGGAGTACGTGTGGATTGCTGCCTGACCAATACCGCATATTTTGTTTATTGACGAAGCCATTCAGCCAGAAATGAGACTCATCGCTGAAGATGATTTTTCGATGAAAATCCGAATCATTTTCAAGTTGTTGCTCAACCCAATTCACGAACATACGACGCTTATGCCAAGATCTTTTCGCAAAATTCGCCTCAATGACGTCACAGAGATGCCCAACGCTTGAGAACGACGTGTGAGAGACCCATTTGGGCTTTTGCAACTGAAGCCTCAGCGGCAGCAATATTCTTGGCACTACTGGCACTTCTTTATCAAATGGATTCAAATTTTTCCACTAGACGCTCAATTGTTGATCTGCTAGGACGATTATGACGACCATAAATTGGACGTAGCGCTCTTAACGTTGAGGCCACTGACTCCGAATTTCGGTAGTAAATTTTAATAATTTGGACTCGTTGTTGGCTCATATATCTTTCCATAATGAAATGGCAAACCTTACTGAAGAGAAATGTCAAAAGAGCGGCAAGAAATATAGCTTCGTTTGCTGTCCCTGTTGCTCTACTTTTGTAGCGTTCCTGTTGAAAACCCCTTTACAAAAATCAAAGAAAGTTTTGAATATTTAAGTAAGATTTTTACAAGATTTTCCGTCATTTTTGTTTGTATTTTTCACGGCTAGTTTAAAAAAGAACTAAGAATTTTTTTTTTGTGGTCTTTCGGTAAATCATTCATTTTTTCTTAAATTTTGATTGCCTGACTTGCATTTGTATGCAGATTTATACACTTTTAAATCATGAATATTCCTCTAAATTTTCAAATGGATTCACCGAACCGTTTTTGGACACCTAATTTTCAAAGTCTTACAAGCCAATTAAAGGAACAAATTGTGTTGTTTAAAATGTGTTGTTATTGTTGTTTAATACTGTGTGGTGTTTTTTAAAACAGTAAATTGTTTTTCAAGGTGTATTTTAACGATTAAAAAAAAAAAAACAAAGTACATTTTGTGCCTGTAATCGGTCAAAGTGCTATAACCACTAAAAGTTTTTATTAAGGATACCAAATTCTTCCTCAAGTTTTATTCTCCAATTACCCTCGATAGATTGAAAATTAAATTTTTTCTAAAAAGTTACAAAGAAATCGCAAAAATTTTATTGCAAAAACACTGTATTTAAAACAATGAAACGTGTACGAGTGCATACATATAGAAACAAACAAATAAACAAAAAAACATAGCAAGTTAATAAATAAATGAAGCTTATTAGGTATAGTTGAAATTATAAAAAAAAGAATAAGATCCAACTATGAGTATTTGCTTTCCGAATTTTGTATTCAAATTCTTGTTTAAGAAAGAAGCGATTATTATTTTAAATAAAATATTTTTTAACTTAATTTGTTCTATTGTCCCTAGATAATGAATGATATTATCATAAGAAAAACAAAATGTTCAAGCCACTTATGAGTGAGTTTAAAACAAAATGACATCGATTCAATGTTCAGTCCCCTTTGCAAATAAACGGTTGTTATGTGAACAAGTTTAGGCTAATTTGTACATATATGATAACAAAATTCGTATACGTTTTTATTTATAAATAAATAAACATGAAGCATTTAAAAGACGATAAAATGTGCGTGTATGTAAATGAAATATGGTGCTTCGCTCATATGTAGATGTTTATTGCATGCAAGTAATATTTTTAGATATAAAGAAGAGGTTCAATGAGCGTATAGTAATGTTAACACTTTTCCTTACAAAAACTGTTAATTGACACAAATGCTAATTCCACTTCAGTTTGTTAGTAATTCATGAAAGGCATGATTTTAATTTTGACTCAGTGTTTCATTTGTTCAGTACCTACTTGATAATTAGTTTAAATTATGTGTAAAATGGTTGATAGTTGATGTTTTTTGCAATGAAATATATTTAATACTATTTTCTTAAACATTGAAAGGTTTTAAGACTTTTTTCTTCTTTGTTTAACATTAACAATATGCAGGGCCGGCCTGATATAAATTAGCACCCTGTGCAAGCTTCATCATTAGCGCCCTCAATTGGTGTTATTGGCAAAAGAATTCATTTCCAAATTTCACTTAACTTTTCGCCTATTGCGAGTTTCACCCGAAAAACGATAACTCCCATTTTTAATGATAACTAATTTCAGAAATGTTTCGCAATTAAGAGATTAAATTGTTACTTATTTTTTGACGAAGAAAGAAAGAAAAACAGATAGTACTGGTGCCCTTTGCGAAAGTTTTTGTTAATTTTAGGCCAAGAGAAGTGAGAAGAGAAGAAGTTTAAGTGAAAATCAAAACAGCTTTTAAAACTCCGCGGGAACAAACATTTTTCGGGTGAAATATTTTCCATATGAAACTCACAAAAAGGCTGAATAATATAAAAATAAATAACTAACTCATTGATTAAGTGGATTTTCTAAAGCTTGCTTAAGGCGCCCATGGGGTTCGGTGCCCTCGACATTTGCACCACTTGCACGTATAGCATGTCCGGCCCTGACAATAAGACTGAAAGAAGTAAATTTTCAAAATTAAACAACAATAAAAGCTTTTCATCAACAGCTGTGAGGTTAGTGTTTTTATTTTAAGAACTTAATACAAAATTCAATACCCCTCTTAAAAATTATCAAAAACCTTAAGTTCAAAATTTGAAGAAAATTGCTTCAGGGTATAGTTCCTGTAGGTTGAGGTTTAGCCATAGGTACAAACATAGCTGTGTCGCAAATCCAAAGTATGACATATGACTTTTATAGCGACACATTGCCCATATTTATGAGTATACCTAATAATAGGTACCCAAACTTGAACATGGGTTAAAAATTACTATCTTTGTTTACGATTTGAATAAGATCTTTTATAATGCATAATTCATTTCATTTTTTCGGGGCCTGGTGTGCCAGGTACGGGTACATACAAAAACTGCTAAGAATTACAGAAACAATTTGCGTCCTAGGTGATAGTGTTTAATATACCAATGAGTATATGGCTTAACACAGCGGACAACACCCGCTGACAAATCCTCCAAGAGTATACTTAGCATGAAAAAGTGCTTCTCATCTTGCCGTTCGGACTCGGCAAAAAATTGTTGAAAAGGAAGCGAAATAGAGGAAATGAAAGAGAGAGAGATAGACGGGGGAGAAGATCATGATTAGTGTTGCCATAATGGCATTATAAATGCTAGATCTAGCATAATACATGAGTGAAAAGCAGGCTCTGCACCTTTGTCACCTCAAATATGGGAAATTTGATATTTGAGAATGCCATCTATATCTATAATTGGTCAGTAATTGGTCAGAAAAGGTCAACTAGTCCTAGAAATTGGTCAGCTCTAGATAACTTGTAATAAAGGCTGAAAGTTTCTCAAGGTCACTCAAGGGCATGCGCGATTTCTGGCACCTCATAAGGGAAATTTACAGGAAAAAGTAAAAAGTATACCACCCGAACGATCTCTACATCGTAAAAAAAGGTCAACTAATTACAGTAATTTGTCGGCTATATTTTTCTATGAATTAATTTTCTAAATTCGTTTCATGGTCACAAAAAAACTTTTCGCACCTCATTTGGGTCATTCCAAAAAATTAAGTATGTCATTTGAAAGGCCACTTTACGGTTATAAAAGGTCAGCTATTTTCAGTTATTGGTCAACCATACATATTTTTTAATGAATTTTTAAAGAATTTAAAAAAAAATCAAATTCATTGCGATTTTTGGTTCCTCATTTATGAAAAATTTGCAAAAATTCTATACCATCTGAAAGATCTCTAGACCTATACAAAAGGTCAGCTTGTTTCAGTAATTGTTCAGCTATAGATTTTTTTTACGATTAAAATTTTTTTTTAAGGTCACGAACGTTTTTTGGCATAATGATAAAAATTCATAATAACAAATCTATCGCTGACCAATTACTGAAACTAGCTGACCTTTTATATAGATCTTAAGGCCTTTCAGGTGGTATACATTGCAAATTTCCCATAAATGAGGTGCCAAAAATCACTATGACCTTGAATTTTTTTAAAAATTGAATAAAAACAATTTATGGCTGACCAATTACTGTAAATTGTTGACCTTTTATCACGGTCGAAAGATCTTTCGGATGGTATACTTTTATTGTAATTTTCCGGTAAATGAGGTTCCAGAAATCGAGCGTGAACTTGAGTGCCCTTGAGAAACTTTAAGTCTTTATTTCAAGTTGTCTATAAGGCTGACCAATTTCTAGGACTAGTTGACCTTTTCTGACCAATTATAGATATAGATGGCATTCTCAAATATCAAATTTCCCATATATGAGTTGCCAAAGGTCCAGAGCCTGAAAAGCATTTTGAAATTTTAAAATAGGTGATACTAAATGCTTTTTTTAGTGTTATCTGTCCTTATTAAGCATTCTATAATGCTAAATTTGATCTTAAAAAAATATTTAATTATATACTCTAGATCTAGACTTAAAATCTTAATTGGTAACTTACTTAATACTTTGAGCTTATGAACTTCAACTCAAATAGTATCACGACAGATTTTTGAGTCAGAAAATATGTGTCATAAGGTTTTATTGTATTAAACTAATATTAGTTGAATTTCCTTAAAATTGCCCTTTCCACAAGAAGGAAAGGGGGGAATGAATAGGCTCCGCTCCTGTACGATTGTTTTATGCTGCAATGTACATTTTTTTTAATTCTAAGATTCTAAAACATAAAAGCTAGTATGTGTGGCCCAGTCGTCCATTTTATTCAATTTTGAAATTGTTTATCTAAATTTTTATTCAGAATACTAAAATTGTAATTGATTATATCTCAACAATATTCATGTAGTGAGCTAGTGACCCTCAAATACTTGAAAAATAAATGCACCCTGATATTTATCATCAATTTTAAGACCTTAATCTTGATAAAGACAAACATGACTCAAGTTATTGGCTACCAAAGAGGGAACCCTATCAATGGACACACGATCAATCAATCAAGAATGATTCATTGATTTTTTATTGTAATTTTTTTATGGAAATTGCAATCAAGTATTTGAAGGTAGTTTATCACTTAGGCCATTTGCTTAAACAAAGCATAAATATCTAAGTGCTACATAACCGCTTATGTTGCACATAAATGTTTAAATTTCGTTTCAGCAAGTGGGTCTTTATGAATCTAAATTTGGTGAGCTTAGGATAATTTTACTGTTGAATAAAAACAAAAAAAAACGTGTACATTCAGAAATTCTAGGTTTGTTAAATCTTCCTAAAAAGACATTTTTCTCTATTCAATTTCAAACTTTTTTCTTTCCATCATCCATCGACCCAAAAAAATCGGAAAATCTTCAAAATCTACAGTAATATACCAAAGCAAACGCAAATGTCTCAAATTCTCTCAGTACGCTTTTTAAAAAAATGATTAATGTTACAAACAACTTTTTTTCTTGACAATAAATAATTTCAGCAATTTTTTAATCATATCTAAATAAGAACATCTGGCTACTCCACTGATTGAATAAAGCCCCTTTAAACATTAATGTTTCTATCATTCAATAGCTAACCCAATCAGACCTTAACCCATAAGTTATTTCCAAATTACAAATACCATTGCATTTTCAACATGAAAACCAACAAAACTTAAATAAACAAATAATTGATTCTTATCAAAATATAAACATAAAAATATTACTACACGAAACTTGCACTCGCCCATTTAATAAAACAAAAAAAAAAAAAAAACAACAGAAACCGGCAAACATTGTTGTGTATCTCTTATTAAGTATCTATACTCGTCGGTACCTATCTGGCACAATAGTAAAATCAACACTTTCATTGTATATCAAAATGATTTCATTGAGTTTAACTCTGAAAACTTATCTGATTAGTGTCGAAACACCCACAAAAATCCACTCACTCTTTCATAGTTTATTTCCACTCAATGAGCTTTTCCAGACATTTTAAGACTCATAGTCATAGTCCATCCAAACCGATGACGAACTATCCAGAGAAACCTCTTGCCAGAGACGCAAAACAAAAATCCAAACTAAAGTGGCTGGTGACTCCAACAGTTCTAGCGATTTTCTATACAAACTTGAAAACAAAGTTTCTAACTCAGTCGTTTCAAATAGTCGGGTTGAATTGGTCGCGTGTGTTGCCTTTACTATTCCAGTGTTTCAAAAAATATATAAATCTGTGTTTTTCTTTAATTTATAATTAAATTTAAGAATAAATTTAATATTATGGGAAATTATTAAAACGAACAGTGCTTCAAAATATATTAAAAAATAAAAATTAGATATTAATTCCCCTAACCCCAAAAGGCTCAAGGATACAAATTTTGAATAATTTTTGGACAAAAATACGAAACGATATCTTTTTGTAAGTTGATTTCATCAAAAACTATTACTCAAATAATATTCGGAACATTAAACTAAATTAGGTCATTTTAGTATTTTCATATCCATCTGTTATTTGGAAAACGAATTTATAAAATTAATCGTTACTAGATGACGAGCTCTATGCAAAGTGTACATAGCAAGAAATTTGTTGGGGGTCCTTTTGATGGCCATTATTATTGTTTTTTTTTTTATTATTGTTTATATTGCCACATAAAACAAATATAAAATTATTCTACTGTTAGAGGAGTGTGTGGTCTGTCATTAATGAATTCCCATTTGGCTGGGATCCAATGTCGTAAAGTAAACCAACCGAAAAAAAAAATGAAAAATGTATGTAAAATTCTTTATCTCCATATGATGTCACTGGAAAATGCCACAAGTGTGGGAAGAGAATACATTTTTTTCTTATAGAACTTTTCGTCTAAAAGCACGCTTGCTATAGAAAAAAAAAATATGTGTACTAGCTTCTAATTATTATTGTTTTCTAGGAAATTGTACGTTATCTGTCAACATTTGATTTTCTTAGTCAATTATACACTCCGAATTACTTGATTGGGGATACTTATACTGTCTTTTTAAGTTTTTCTTTTCATCTATTATTGGGAGAAAAAAACTTCAATGAAGACGAAAAGTCTCATAAGCATCATAATGAAATTATAAAACGAGATGGAAACCAAATTTAATTTAAGAAAGAGTTATTGAAAAACATCATAGGTAGACAACTGAAATTAATGTTCAATCTATCAGATTTTTTTTTTTTAATACACATATTTTTTCCAGAAGTCGCACGTACTAGCTTCATTGAGATTACTTGATGAAAAATAGAACGCCATCTTAGTCCTTGATTGACTATGATTACATGGAAAACAAATATTTAAAATCGTTTAAGCGGTTTTCTTAAAAAAATACTTTTTATATGTAAAATTCTTAAAGCATTTTTTAGCAAAATTTTTGGTATGCAAATCGTAAGTTTTTATATGTGAGCATAAAAAAATTAAATTTAAAAAAAAATTTCAGATTTTGAGATATCGAATTTTCAAAAAAATTTTAAAAAAATGAAAATTTTGGTATGCAATATTTTTTAATATTATTTGAAATTTGTGTGTAAAAAAATTTATCTTAATCCGTTCAGCCGATAATGAGAAAATTCAAAATTATAAAAAAAACCTTCTATGAGGAGTAGGTACTATTAATAGTTGCTGTTTATAAAATGTAATAATTTTTGTTAGTATTTTGCACTAGTTTAAGCGTAAAGAAAAAGTTTTCTAAAAATTGTAGAAGTCGTTTTTAAGAAAAAAATTTTCTTTAACGGTTTTATCATTTGTATAGAAGGTACCATTATTTGAAGATAATCGAAAATTTAAAAAATGGATCTACCATTAATAACCATTTTTTGAAAAGTGGTTACCAATTCAAAGGTAGCTTTTAAATAAATAAATAAATTTGGTGGCGCAAAAGCTCATGGAGAACCAGGGCCTAGTGACTAACAACTCTCAACCATTTCTACGTGCGTGTTGTTGGCAGGAATGGAGGGGACCTACAACTTTTTGCCGAGTCCGAACGGCTAGATGAGAAGCTCTTATTTATGACTCTTGGAGAATTTGTCAGTTCCTCGCAAGAGGCAGTAGCTCGGGAAAAACGGGAACGGAAACTGGGAACGAACTTGACAGTCCAACGCACTAACCAACATGCCACGAGGTACTACAAAGGTAGCCCTTTCCCAGAAGAAATTTATTGATTTTTGCTAAGAAATGTCGTGGAGCCATTTTTGAGAAAAACAACATTTTGTAAAATAGCTTAGAAAAACGGCAGATAACGTTATTTTTAGTTCTAAAAAAATTAAAACAATATATGTGGCCAGAATCACCAAAACCACTAGGAACCAAGTTTTAAGAAAATCAATCTAGCCGTTTAGACTGTAGCCGAACAGACATAATCGCAAGTAAAAATAAAAAAAATATAGAAAAAGCATTTAAATCGTTCTTTTGTTGTTAAAAAGCATTTAGTTAAATTGGCTATTGATTATGTCCTAAAAAACAGGGCAATGAAGAACTAAGACGGTCATGAGTTTTTATTGTACAAATCAATAGATCAATAGGAAAAACTGCGGAATGCTGTTCAGTTCGAGGGTGTATTTTCGAGGAGGTGCAAAAGCACCATTTTTGAGTTTTGGCATATAACTCGAAAATGGAGCAAAATTTCGAGATAATGTTGAGAATATTTTTTGTAGGAAATAAGATTTACCATCGAAATGGATTGCTCAAAAATTTTTTTAGTTTTTATTTACCTAAATTAATAAGAAATCATTGCAAAACAATGCGAAAAAACACTTTTTCTTTTTTTTTTACTTATTTACCTATAACTTTCTTACCTGCGGGGATAAGTATAGACACTGCACTACATAAAAGAAAGGCAATTTAGTTTTCTTAAAAATGACACATTCAGAAAAAGTTTTGGATAAAAATCGACCTAAGCTGATTTTAAGATTTACAAATAAAATATACGGTATTTATAGCTATTTTGAAAAATTTGTAAGATGATAAGCTCAAACCGGGTGTATGATTCATTCTTGTCCATCTAAGTACTTAATAAAAGGAAAATTAAATGGTTTTCACAGTTTAAGGATTGCCATATATTTTTTTAAAAGCTTTGAATAATTGCTTAAAGCAACAAACTTGCTCCTAAAAACCCGGTTTTTGAAAATACATGTTAGCTAATTATAGCTTCCTAGACCTGATAAAAATAGTGCCAGATAAGTTGGTTGTAGAAACTGCAATTTCTTGTATTACTAGCCTTAAAAACTTTTAGCTCGAATAGCAAGCACTTTCGATGGAAAAACTCATCTGGGACTATTTATTTCAGGTCGAAGAAGGTAAAATTAGGAAACAAATGTTCAAAACTAGGTATTTAAAAGTAAGTTTGTTGTTATTGACAATTATTTTAAACTTTGAAAAAAATTAGATGGCAACCCTTAAACTGCGAAAAATATTTAGTTTTCCAATTATTTTTACTTTAATGGAATCATACACCCAGTTTGAGCGTATCCATGTTTCTCAAAATAGCCATACCATATAATATATTATTTTTAAATCTTAAATTCAGCTTAGTTTGATCGACCGTTTCTCGATCGATTTTTATCCAAAATTATCTCTGAATATGTCATTTTAAAGAAAATTTAATCATCTTTCATTTATGTGGTGCAATAGCTATACCTATATCCACAGGTAAGAAAATTATAGGCAAATAAGTAAAAAAAATAACAAAAATGAGATTTTTCACATTGTTTTGCAATGATTTTATTTTTTAATTTTTTGAATGATCCATTTCGATGGTAAATTGTATTGCCTACAAAAAAAGATTTTCAACATTATCGCAAAATTTTGCTACGTTTTCGAGTTATGTATATGCCAAAACCCAAAAATGCACCCTCGAAATTAATAGCACTCCGCGGTAATGATAAAAACCCATGAACGTCTTAGTTTCTTTTTAAATGACATATACACAATAGCCTGATAGCTTAGAGCTTAAAAACAAGTAGGCCATTTGATTACATATTTGAAAAAATAATACAAACAAACTTAAAAACTAATTTTTTTCTATATAAACTTTTGGTAACATTTAAAAAAAAGTTTTGGTATGACAATCTACGAATATACTTACAAAAATCATCAATCTATTTTTGAAATATGGAATTTTTTTTCTATCCAAAATTATTTTTTTCAAAATTCTATTATGCAATATTATGAACCTTTTAAAGATGCTTTTGTGTACAAATTTTCACTGAAATCTTTGGAGGCGTTAATGAGAAAATCGATTATCAAAAAAACCGTTATATGGTAGGTCGTTAATAAAACAGTTTTTGGTAGCTATTGTTCTTACCAAATAGTACTCTTTACCTAAACAATAATTCACTTATTGTTTTTTATAAAAATCATTGGAGACATTTTTTTTTATAAATAAGCTTTTCCTTAACCTTTGAATGGCAAGTATCCTTACCTTTGGAGCTAAAAAACATCAATTTCTCCTCTCATGTACTTACTTTTTGGGAGTTTTTGTATAAAGAAATATTTGTTATATTCTTGGGTGTTAAAATCCATTTAGTACCAAATTTCAAAAGTTCGACTTATTAGTTTTCGAAGTATGTATTGAGTTTTCAAAAAAAAATGAAAATTATTTTTTCTTTGTTGATACAAAATAGTATTTGAACATTTTGAATACGAGCGTTGCACTCGCTCGGTGACCCAATTAGCGCTAGAGTGCGCCGTTTTGATACCGTAACTTATTTGACCTGTGTATGAATGTGGATTGTGGTAGGGGTTGTGAACGTGCACCCTCTGAGGATCAGCATCAACAACAGAAGGCCGGGCTATAGCCGGTTCGTTGGTTTATTCAAAGCATGAGTAACGATCCCCGGGAGGGCCATCCAGTCTCATGACCAGATTTGACATCACTCGCATTACGTGAGGTTCCCAGTAAAAGTAAAGGTCCCTAACCACTAATAAAAAACAGATTTGCTCCCTGGCTTGAATTATACCGGATGTGTGATAAAGGTATGTTGTGATCTAGTACAAAACAGCAGGAAGTGGGCCAGTGGGAAGAAACTTTACTTCCAATGGCTCACGGCCTTTGGAGTCCGCACGGGAACATGATACAGAAACATCTATTATCGCCTTAGATCCAATTAGTCATGTTGAGAAAAAAAAAATCATATCCCTGATCTTCTTTTTGGAAAGTTTGGATTTTGGTAAGGTCATCAAGAAAAGCCACTTCAAACGATTATGCTCTCAACTTAAAGAACAATTTAAATGCTTTTTTAAAAATAAATAAAAATAAATTTGGTGGCCCAACAGCTCATGGAGAACCAGGGCCTAGTGACTCACAACTTTCAACCATCCCTGTGTGCGTATTGTTGGCAGGAATGGAGGGGACCTACAATTTTTTTGCCGATTCCTAACCGCTAGATGAGAAGCACTTACTCATGACAAGTATATTCTTGGAGGATTTGTCAGTTCCTCGCATGAGGCAGTACATCACGAAAAACATTTCTGTTTTTAGATGGCAGCGGCTGGGAATCGGAATTTAAGTGATTATTATAATAAAACATGTTGTTTTATTAAAAAAATACAATTTTTGTAGATGACTTGTTCGGTTATCTCGATTTTTTTTTTTGAAAATTTACTTAGGTACATCACTTTCCAAATAAACGGCTAAATTTAACTTAAATTATTTATGAATAAGTAATTTTTCCAAAAAGTGGTAATTTCGGAGAAATTAAACCACTTGTTGGGTCCCCAAAAATTTGTCGACCCAGTCCAAATCTGGGGCACTCTTAACAAAATTTTCAAGATGTCAAAATTATAATTTTGTTATTTTTCGTAAAATTTTCGTGACTCATGGTAATAAAGTTAAAATTGCTAGCTGAACACTTTTTGGCCACATGTTTTTCTTTTGAAACAATATGAAATGAAAAAATCGATGTTAAAACAGAAGTGGTAAATTGAAGAAAAGGTGCTGTAAGGGATAGTGAGAATTTTGATTCTATACCTGTTTTGAACTCTTCGGAACAATTAAACGCAAAGTCAATTTCAAATACATTTTAAATTATTCTGATGTGGATACCTACATATTTTGACTGTACTTACCTTTAAAAAAATGCACAATTTGCTACTGTGGAAGGCCTCAAAATTTTCAACAAAAATGCCTACAGAATCAAATTAGAAAAGACAAAACAATAACTTCACGACTATATACACCAAGTTATTTACAAAGGGTCATAAGATAACATAAATATACAAGAGGCTGGTGTCATTTTTGATTTGTCACGCAATAGACTCATTGTTTCACTACCTGTAATGTCATGTCTTCCTAAAATAAAAAAAAAGTCCGGCGTCATATTTTATTGCATCAATTTTAGGCAAAAGAAGTCAGTCAACCTCAACAACGTTTCATTCACTAAAATAATGACTCCGCCAACCCTATATAGCACCAGCACCACAAAAAACTTTCACTCGTTGTGGATGGTTAGGTTGTTTTACTATTTCTCGTAGATTTTAGAGCCCAAAATGGGACCGTTTGTTTGTAAACGCTGCCCAGACCAAATTAAAATGAGCGTTATCACGCACAATATTTTTGTTTAAAAAAAAAAATGGCGCGGAATTCAAGAAGACACTTTGAATTGGATGACCTCTTATACAAAATTATCTAGACTAGAACATAATAAATATGCTATTTTCATCGATTGGTTTGCTTGTTTTTTTTATCATAAAAAAACGAGTTTATTTTTTTATTAGAAAAAAACATTTTTTCAAATATTTCCGTTGGTGAGAGATTTTTTTTTATATAGAAACGTGTACATACTCAAGTGGTACAGGGTTTATAAAATAAGAAATTTCGTTGGAAATAGAGCGTTAATATTTTTTAACAAAAAAAAGATAAGAGCAAAGCTAATTAAAATCAAAGCTTATCTTAATTTCGACAATTTACTTAGGTACTCGGTTCATTAGAGAGATAAGGGACAATATGAAATAAATAAATTTTTTTTCTTAGACAAACATTTTTAGGTCAATATTTATTTTATTCTTCCTAAATTAAGCACAGCCAGAATTTAAATTTGAAATGGAAAAAGTTTCGTAGGTTTTTTTTAATAAAACAGTAAAAAAAAATGTCGACTCCCTTGTCCTATTTGATTTTGCGAAAATTGTTTTTGTTATAACCTCGTGGCGTGATGGTTAGTGCGTAGGACTGTCATTCCAAAGGTCTGGGTTCGATTCCCAGCCGCTTCCACCTAAAAACAGACATGTTTTTTTCGCGAGGTATTGCCTCTTGCGAGGAACTGACAAATTCTCCAAGAATATACTTGTCATGAATAAGTGCTTCTCACCTAGCCGTTCGGACTCGGCGAAAAATTGTAGGTCCCCTCCATTCCTGCCAACAACACGCACACAGGAATGGTTGAGAGTTGTTAGTCACTAGGCCCTGGTTCTCCATGAGCTGTTGCGCTACTAAATTTATTTATTTTTTATTACTCAGAAACTAAGATGAATTTGACAATTTTTCTCTTAAAACTTTTTGTTTAATATGAGATTTATTATAATAATAGTTTATATGGCATGTTCGATAATGTAAGTGATGGACGCGCTTAAACATAAGCCAACTTAGTTTGTCATGATTTAGAATTTGAGAACAATAATATAAAAGGTCTTACCTGTTACTAATTTTTGTTATGTCCAAACCTGGTTTCACTATACTGTCAATGAAATAATAATGTACATACTTAATGGAAAAAAAATGTTTGAACTTGAATACGTTTTCCTGCTTTTCTTTTTGAATCTTTTGATCAAAACCTTATACTTTATTTTATTATATTGAAGAGAATTTCCACTATCTTCCAAATTAGATGATTTTTTTACAGTGTATAAATAATAAAACTACAGAATTTTTGACTTTCTGCAGTTTTTCTAAATGAAAGCTTTAAAATGTGAGTAAACGAACATTGATAAATAAAAACAGATCTGAATTTATCTGAAAGCTAATATTATGTAAAACAAATCCTCTAAGTTTGAGCTGAATAGGCACAATAGTTCAATGTTTAAACCAGGTCAACCAAATCTAAGAGGGTTCTTTTGTTCTATCTATTATGTTCTTTTTTTTTCAAAAATCAATTCAAAACAAAACTGTTCGTGATAGAAATTTTCTGAAACCAGATTTGGATTTACAAAAGTCGAATCTGTCATACTTAAAAAAATAATTTGAAGGCAAGAGTTAAAAATAAAACTCCTCAAGTTATGTTCAACTTTGACTGAAAAAATCGCCCTTTGAATCTCAGTAGCCCCAAGGTATATTGTATTCAAACTACCATTTTGCATCCGTTTTGCTAATTCATTTAATTGAATAATGATTAATAAGAAGAATTAAAGGAAAAATCGAACTTGAAAAAATCATGTTTTTGATTTTGCCATTTTTGACAATGTTTTTTCATAATTTTTGTATAATTTTTATATACCATCTTAAAAAAGAAGTTTCAATAAAAGAATGCCACCCTAAATTTTTCAAAAATCTAAATTTAGTTTCGTCAACTTTTTTATTGAAAATTGCGCCATTTTTTTAAATTAAATTCACAAATAATCCAAATTTTGGTAAAAAAAAATACAGTTTGTTTGAAACACAAAATCGACCATTTTTTGTCGAAAATAAAAATCTCAATATTTTTAAAGCTATGTCAAAAAATGATCTAAGTAAAAGTTGTTAATTATATACATTTTTTATACATGATTTTTTTCTATAGGAGGTTTGCTTTTGCCAGTAATTGTTAACAAACCTCATTTTCACACCCTCATCTCAAACTTTGGCCCACGCACCCCACTTCCGGTCATCTGTTGTGTTTGTTTTTCCCCTTTTATATACCAATAATTTTAAATATTCCCATCACCCATATACTGCCAAGCAAATGTTAGTTTTTCAAAAATTATTGCCACTGTTCTATATGCCTATATCGCCAGTTTAAAGTTAGAACTCAGTACGTCAAAAACTCGTCCTGCAGATATTCATACACAGTGGCGTGTATCAATATTTTGCAAAATGTAATTATTTGCATTGATACGAAAATATTCAAATAAAATTTTTTTTTCAAAATAGGCCCGGTAGATAATATGGGTAGTATTATTAGTGGGTAAAATACCCACCCAAAATTTGCCGGTATTTTGTATATATATAAAAATTTACCATGCCAAAATTAAAAACAAATAATATTTTAGAATATTTAATATGAAATCACAAATTTCATCAGAAATCATAAGCATAACCCAGGAAAATTCGAATTTCACTTCAAAAAACTTCCGACAAAGCTGAATTTTGGTGGACAGTTTTGTTTTGACGTCTTAAGCATTTCCTTAAAAGTTTCATAAATTTGGCCTGGGCTAAATTTTTTAGGGAGGATTAAAGGGGATACAATTCTGCAGAAATTTTATAGTTTATTTATTATACAACAGAAACAAAAATTATAAGATTAATTTAACAAAGTTAAAGATAAATATAAAAATAAAAATTAAGTCGGAACAATAGCTTTTTTTTAAGAAAATACAATAACAAATAAATAACAAATCATAAATAATAAATAAGTAGGTACAATTATTACTAACAATAACTTATAGTCTCAAGGGAGATGGTTATAATTTCAATATATCATGAAGAGTTAACCATCATTTTCTGAATAATTTTATTCCTGAAAGTATCCCCACTTACATTAGAGGTAAAAAATTCTGAATACTTATTAAAAGTCTTTGAGCACCGATTAAAAGCTTCGTGAGATGCATAATTAGTCTTTGATTTAGATTCCTTTAAGAATTTCGTGTGACATAAACTGCGAACATTTGGATTTAGTGATATTTTTGAACATAAAAATGAGATGAGTCAATATTACTTTTAATTTAATTTAAAATATCAAATGCCTGCGATTAGAAAGACTACTTATATTTATAAGATTCAAACAATGAGACCTCCAAGACCTCTCAATGCAAACAACAAAAATTGTTTTTGGACAGATTCGAGTTTCCTAACATCAACAACATAAAACGGTGACCATACAACACTACAGTATACTCAAACAAAGATCGAACAAGTGAGCAATATATTGCTTTAGTGATATAAGGGTCATCAAATTCTTTAGATCTTCGTTTTACAAAGCCTAACATACACATGCTTTTAGAGTGTACTTTGCCGATCTGGTGTTTAAAAGTTAGTTTATTATCAATAATAATCTCCAAATCTTTTATTGTCTTTTCGAATTAACTTTTATCCTCAAATAGTATAGTCAACATTTATTGCACTTTTTTTAGAAATGAGATAACATTACACTTGTCCACATTTAACATCATTCCATTCACTTTGCACCAGCTTTCAAGTGTGTTCAAATATTGTTGCAATGAGAGTCCATCAAGTGTATACTATTCACATTTTGAAACAGCTTGAGGTCATCTGCATATAAAAGATATCTGCACCCTCTGAATAATAAGGGCGAGTCATTAATGTACAATAAGAATTAGAGAGGGCCAAGACGACTACCCTGAGGTACACCAGAGGAAACGTATATTTTACAAGAGACAACGTGACAAAACCTAACACACTGAGTACGATTTGACAAATATGACTCTATCCACTTTAGAAGGTTGGCTTCTATGCCATACCTTTTTAATTTAAAAAAGAGTAAGCCATGGTCAACTTTGTCAAAAGCTTTGCTAAAGTTTGTAAAGATATCATTAGCTTGATTCCCTTTTTCCATTTACAGAAAAATATGTGAAGTGTAATTATAATAAGAGCTTTTTACTCGAATGATAATTTTGTATGACATTTTGCCAGGGTAAAATAGGTAATGAGCTCGTTTGTGCACGTTTTTCTCAAATTTATTGCTTTTATTGAAAAAAAGTGTTATAATCTCTTGTGTGTATAATTTATGAGCAATAGTATAAATTCTTTTATTTTTTTTTTTTTAATATATTTGCTGAAATATTTACAAAAACTGATATTTATACCTTTTACAGTATAAACTCAAGTGTTACTTTGACACTTTATAACTTCAACATTAATAAAGCTGGTGAGTTCATTTATAGCTCTTTTTTTGAATAATTTTATTGTATAAATGTTGTTATTTCATAATATAGTTGTGAAAAAATATCTAATCAATTTTTGAATAAAAGGCAAATCACTTTCTTTTTCAAGATGGTAGCCCTCCCCTCTTCCCAGACACCCCAAAAACCTGGTTTTATAATGCGGTGTATAAAAACATAAATCGTATCAAAAATCATAATGAAATTTTAAATTTTTTTTTGAAAAAATTTGCTTCACCATGAAGTTCTTGTATGGTTTTCTCTGAATCTATTGTCTGTATGAAAAAGAATTTTAGATTGTCTTGTGAAGAAATTTACATACAATCTGCTCTTTCACATATTTTGCAAAAAAAAAACTGATAGTTTTACAGGAATTAAGAAAAAAATGTACACCCCCTAAAAAATTTACCACTGGCCAAAATTGACGGATTTTTTAGGAAATGCTTTAGACGTCGAAATTTGAATTATATTGTATTTGTAGCATACAATTGGCATTGGTAACGCTAAACGCACAGCGACAAATGTTTAATAAAGAGATTTCCCTCAAAAACCCACACAAAAATAACGCACCGAAATTGAATTTTTTGATAAAGATTAAGATAAAATGTGTGACCACATTAAGATATTAAACAAAGAACTGCAAGAGTCGATAACTCGGATTTCAAGAAAAAAAAATATTGTTTTGCCCCAGTCTGCAAATACTCGTATCCTGACCAATGCCTCTGAGAGCTAATATGTCCACACCAATTGTATTCTTTTTTTCAAAAGAATTTCTTAAGAAAATGGTGGGATATTAATTTCTTTCTCGATGTTTTATCTTGATGTCAATCAAAAATTGATCTGGCACCTTTTGAAAAGCTTACAAAGGATTTTTTGTATTTCATAATCAATCAAACTTCGAATCATCTTAAGAATCGTAAGCCTCTTCGGATATAAAACTTGACGCCTTTCACCACCAAATTTTGAGTTTATTTGTGCGTTTCGTTGTTTAGTGTCTTATAATGGCTAATAGAAGAAACATTAATTGAAATACTCAACAAACAAGTTTACACTAGTGAGTAAAATTCCCCCCAATAGAAATCAACACTAATCATGTGATTGAGAGTGTAATACGTTTAGGTTGCTGAAAGCTGTAAACAATAATAATGTATAATTAATATTGCTTATTGTTTATATTGATTAATTCTTTTGCTTTTGACTTTAAAATGGATTTTTGAAAATGAATGCCTGTCAATTTTGATGGCTGATGAATCAAGTCTAATAATAAAATAATTCAAAGAAAAATTTGTGTACCTATACACTACTTGTAAAACCACACATAAATTAAATTATTTTGGAATTTTATGCTCATTATTATTTCGATAAATTAAAATTTTTTTTTTATCTTATGATTTTTATCGAGTTCATTTGAATTTTCCATTTAATATGGTTATTCAATTTAAATGGAACTAATTTTTTTTTTACAAAGTTGGGGCACACAAATAAAAATAACCTTATAATCACATAGTGTGACTAAATGTGTTTAGGGGTGACTATTACGTTGCTTTTATTCTCTAGTGGAACTTGCTGTATTTATAAGTAAGACTCTATTTAATGATAAAATGTTTGATATCTAAAAATTTAATCAAACTATTTTGTTGTTGACACATGAACAATAATATTATTGTATGTAAGATGAACTATACCCTGTTTCCTGTTCAGATTTAATAATGGATGTTTCATACAAATAACCTTCATAAAGTTCATTAATATTTGTTTCAGTATAAGCTGATAATGGAATTTGGTAAGTATCTACCTATTTTGTAGGTGTGTGTATGTCAAATAGAAGGTACTTGTTCTAGATGAGCTAAAACGTAATAAAATTAATTTCACCCCAAGATGATAAATTGACAATACATACGAGTACATATTATCTAAATACGAGTATCTACCAAATTGGAACAAAATTTCTCTATCAGTTTAGACTTTAAATCGATATTCAGGCCCACGCATATAAACGGCACGATTGACCGTATGACGAAAAAAACTATTCTGGCACTTTTCCATAATTGTATAGTGATCGAACCCATTACTTGCATTGCTGTGAAGGAACAAACACAGTGCTTGATTGACATAAATGTCAAATTATGGAATACGAATGAAATGAAACCCTAATTTCTCTTTGAACTTGAAACCGTTAAAACTTGTTTCGAATCAATAATAATTTAATAAGTTCAATTAAAAATGAGTATTTTATATTTTTATAAATGCCAAGCCAACTTATTTCTTTTTTTTCATTTTTTTTTTTACAATGTTTGACCATAGATATGTATCTAGGCTAAAACTATAACATATTTTTGCCTGAAAACCAATACTTGACCTATAGAGCAAGTGAAAGACAAATTGAATCGTTAATATAGCCACACAACACCGACTTTCGGAGTCGGTATCTATGAGCAACTGGAAATTATGTCATCTTTAAAATCTGTGAGTATGCGTTTGGCTCATGATTTGTGCGTTCGTTAATGAATCTGCTGTCATGGCATCATACGGTGAGTGAATGGAAACTTTGTATATAAAATCTATAGTACTATTATGAAAAGACTTTTCGTAGTTGTCTTGATATCTGCTGTGGCGCTGCGGCGACTCCACTCATATTTCTAATCTAATTTCTTAGTTGTCTTAATGTGTAACAGATGTCGCCGCTATCGATTGCCATCATAATAATACTATGGATTCTATATATACAATGATGGAAACTATCAGCAAGCGTGCCATCATCATCACTTAAGTCAATGCTGATGGAACCGCAATTGCGACGGGGCATGATTGTATTGTATTAATTGCTATTTGTATTGTTCTGTGTTCAATGAGAATTGAAAATTGATGTGAAGCTAAATTTTTGTTAGTGTGATCTGTGATGACTTCATTAAAAGTGTTGAACAGTAAGTCATACATACATAATTATATAAATAGAAATTTGCTTAAGATACAGGACAAATTGATAGAGCCTTCAGGTTTTGGTCAGACAAGAAGGTAAGATACAAGACTGGATTGAACTACATAAGTTCCTCTTGTAATTAAGGGCTACAAGGTGGCTAGACACTGAAGACATGAAGTATAGCTGGCTGGCCACGATTAAAGAAAAGACTCGGTCCCGTTTGGTATCGGTAACGGCAATTCAAGCGATAACGAAGCGATACGAAAATTTTGGACAGAAATTTACTGAGACTCTCTGTGGTATCATTGGGTATCGACAGAAAAATAGATTTAGAATTATTGGTTTATTACACGAAAATAGTTCTTATAATATTTATTTATTTTTCGGAAACGGCTCCAACTATGCCTAATACCCTTGTATTATGTAATACCAAGACCAAGACCAAGACCAAGACCAAGACCAAGACCAAGACCAAGACCAAGACCAAGACCAAGACCAAGACCAAGACCAAGACCAAGACCAAGACCAAGACCAAGACCAAGACCAAGACCAAGACCAAGACCAAGACCAAGACCAAGACCAAGACCAAGACCAAGACCAAGACCAAGACCAAGACCAAGACCAAGACTGAGATCGAGATCGATACCAAGGTCGAGATCGAGATCAAGATCAAGACCGAGATCGAGACCGTGACCGAGACTGAGACTGAGACTGAGACTGAGACTGAGACTGAGACTGAGACTGAGACTGAGACTGAGACTGAGACTGAGACTGAGACTGAGACTGAGACTGAGACTGAGACTGAGACTGAGACTGAGACTGAGACTGAGACTGAGACTGAGACTGAGACTGAGACTGAGACCGAGACCGAGAACGAGACTGAGACTGAGACTGAGACTGAGACTGAGACTGAAACTGAGACTGAGACTGACACTGAAACTGAGACTGAGACTGAGACTGAAACCGAGACTGACCCCAAAGCCAAGACCGATACTAGACTATATTAGAGCTAGTTACACGAGACCGAAATGAGACTTATCTATACAAGACGATACACAAATTGTTTGCATAATAATTATACCGAGGCGATATTTTCAAAAGTATCGTTTGGTATCGTGGCACTCCTTATGATTTTACGGAATATTGTGAGGAAAAACTAAGTAAATGAAAATTATTTGGAATGCTATAGTATATTTTTGTTCTTATTTTGTGTTGAACAGCGTGCAAAACAAAATTCATTAATTTATCAACGAAATGAAATATACGGACATAATTACAAATTCTATTAACGTTTTTAAATTTTTTTGCTAAAATCCAAAAACCTTTAGTATTGTTGCAGATCTTAGAATATCACGTCAAAAAATGCACACTTTTATTTATAATTCAAATTTCCTTTGAACGTTAAAAATACAAATTATTGTTCATAAACCATATGCATAACACAATTTCCAATTGTTAAGATTGCTCGGCAAAAACGGTACTTGGTAAAGTTTTCCAGACTCCAACCAAAGATATATTTTTAGGATGTTTGTGAATATTGTAAAAACCATAGAAATTTTAAACTTATTTCGTTCTCTGGCAGCTAGATATCTATAAACGTTGCTATTTCCAAACTTAAAAAAATCAAATAACCAAGTTCTTGTAATCGGGGGACGATATATGTACAAAATTTATCGAAGCCATGAAATTCATTCTTTTAATTGTAAAAACAACTTGTAAAATGGCTAAGATCTCAAAAACGGTGCTAAGATGTGCGCAGTAATTTTAAACTACTATTATTGTGTGGCCTCCTTTACTATAGTCAAAGCTTAGAAGGTAGTTAATAAATCAAATAATACAAAAAATATTAAATTAATAAACCAAAATAAATATGGATCATCTAACCATAATAAAAATAACCCTTTATTAAATGTCTTATCTCATAACCATAAATGTAAACCTGTCATTATTTATATAAGAACACAAAATGAAGGTGATTCAAGTTAAAATTTTATCTACATTCTTTATAAAGACAATACAACACAAAAGGTATGATATGGACGTTTTTTTTTTATAGTTCTCTTGATTGTAATGCGATAAAAGATAAATTACAAATTAAATGGATCTGTATAGAATAATATATTTTAATTTGTCGAACGTGTGATGGCACGGCAAATTAAAGCACTGATAACAATTTTTAATAACTACAATTATTAAGTATACGAGAACAAAAAAAAAACATAAAAAGGCCATGAAATCGCATTTTTCATTGGACAAAATTTTTCTTATGACATATGTCTGTGCACATCTAATCATTATAACATCGAGTTTTTGGAATCTTGACATAGTCACCTTTATTATTTGTATTTAAAAATTTTTCACATTTAATTCTAAAACGAAATGTCCCACTTAAACCTTATGAAATTAAAGTTCAAAGTTCAAATTTTGCCTATGAATTATGTGTTGCGGGTGATATGTTTCTTGTGATACCTCACTTTCCTTTATTTTTTTCGGATAATTTTTATAGAATAATTTCAAGTCATTTAAATTAGGTATAAAATGAAATTTTGAATGATATTTAACATCTATAATATTTTGTTTTCAATCCAATGCCAAAGTCCACACTTTTTTTTTGACCAAGAAATAAGTTGTGCTATATTCGAAAATTGTTTCCTTGTTGTGCAAAAAAAATAATTCAAAACTATCTACAAAAACTATATAAAACTACAAAGTATGGTTTGCTAAATTGCATCCGTGACACTGAAAGTCATAGGTGAATAGTAAAAGTCACGACACCGCAATTCCTTTTAAAAGTATCACGAGGAAAAAAATTAACAAAAGTGTTCAAATTATTGACTGGTGTTTATTTACAAAATACATAAAGAAATAATCAACAATATCGATCAAATGTAATTTACAATACGTCTATAAAGGTGTGCGGGGAGGGGTAGAGAATAATGGTACACTTTGGTGAAATCAACCAATACCCTACATATGAGGTGCTTATGCATATAGCTCACAGTTATCGGAAAACCCGGTTAAAGTTTTAGTACGTGCTGTGAGTATTATTTTTCCCCTAACATTTTTTAAACACATTTTTTAATTGAAAATAACTGCAATTTCAGACATAAATAAAGACTTTGATGAAATATTACAATACGATTATTGGGAGTATTTATTAGGTATTTTCTTTTTTTTTACTGCTTTTAAAAGCTTCCAGACCTACAAAATCAACGCCTGGGCCGATTAATATAAAAGCATGGTATTAGGCTGGACTGTTAAATTTGTTCTGTGGTTTTAAAAAAAGGGTTTTCAGGCAAAAACTACAAGAAATGATAAGATAATAAAAAACAATTTTGTTTAGCCCCGCAGTCAAAAATTTCGGCCTTAATGATTAGGAATTCTAATCTTGTTGGATATAGTTCCAGCGGTGTTTTGTTAAAGAATTCATGAAGTTAATACAGATTGCGTTTGACAAAGGCCTTCACTATTTCGTCAGTGAGTAAGCCGGACCAAACGCCAATTTTTAGGGCTGACGGCCATAAAAAGCTATATTAAAACAATAATTCAACAAGTTCAATCCATGCTAAGTCTTCGACTTAGCTGATTTATTGCGGTTGTATAATAGAAATTGTATTATAAAAAAAAAATCTTCGTATAGAAACTTAATTTTTTTTAAGAGTATGCTCTAAGTCTATCTTTGTCCCGAAAAAAGTTATGCGCAATCTAAAGGGTTTTTCAACAGGGACGCTACAAAAGTAGAGCAACAGGGACAGCAAACGACGCCATATTTCTTGCCGCTCTTTTGACATTTCTCTTCAGTAAGGTTTGCCATTTTATAATGGAAAGATATACGAACCAACAACGAGTCGAAATTATTAAAATTTATTACCGAAATTCGGAGTCAGTAGCCTCAACGTTAAGAGCGCTACGTCCAATTTATGGTCGTCATAATCGTCCTAGCAGATCAACAATTGAGCGTCTAGTGGAAAAATTTGAATCCACAGGTGCAGTACAAAATGTTCCCGTGCCAGTGAGACAAAGAATTTCTCGTAGTGTGGAGAATATTGCTGCCGCTGAGGCTTCAGTTGCAGAAAGCCCAAATGTGTCTCTCGCACGTCGTTCTCAAGCGTTGGGCATCTCTGTGGCGTCGTTGTGGCAAATTTTGCGAAAAAATCTTGGCCTACATCCTTACAAGATTAAATTGACGCAAGAACTCAAGCCGCTTGACCACCAGAAGCGTCGTATGTTCGTGAATTGGGCTGAGCAACAACTTGAAAATGATTCGGATTTTCATCGAAAAATCATCTTCGGCGATGAGGCTCATTTCTGGCTGAATGGCTTCGTCAATAAACAAAAAATGCGGTATTGGTCAGGCAGCAATCCACAGGTACGCCATGAATCATCATTGTATCCTGACAAAATTACTGTTTGGTGTGGTTTATGAGCCGGCGGCGTCATTGGGCCGTACTTCTTCCGTGATGATCAAGACCGGCAGGTTACTGTGAATGGGGATCGCTACCGTTCAATGATAACCGAATATTTTTAGCCCCAATTGGATGATATGGACTTGGAGGATATGTGGTTCCAACAGGACGGCGCCACAAGCCACACAGCGAATGTCACAATCAATTTATTGGAAACCAAGTTTGGAGAACGTGTTATCTCACGAAATGGTCTATTCGCTTGGTTGCCTCGGTCGTGCTATTTAACGCCGTTAGACTATTTCCTGTGGGGCTACGTCAAGTCTTTGGTCTATGCCAACAAGCCAGCGACGATTGATAAACTTCGTACAAATATCGAACGTGAAATTGCAGCAGTATCGGCCGATTTATGCTTGAAAACCGTCGAAAATTGGGTTCAGCGTCTGGACTTCTGCAAGCGTGCCCGTGGTGGCCATGCAAAAGAAATCGAGTTCCGCACATAATGGCATCGAACGTTCTTTCACAGGAATAAAGAATTTCATTGATATCCAAAACCGTTAATGTTTTATTTAAAAAAAAAACCTTTGTAGCGCTCTTATTAAAAAAAACCGATACAAAACAAATTTATTTTAATTTAATTTTTCGATGTTATGTTGGTTTTTTTTATCATCAAAAAAAATATGAATGCTTCTTCGAAATTAATCGTATGATAGCCAAAATTGGCTTTCACCCCTCCCGGGTCATATATCACGAAATTTGAGTGCATAGTTCGCCTCGTCAGACCGTTTAAAAAACTTAAAATTCAAAGTGAAAAATGGTTTTTTTTAAAAGCCAGGTAGGGCGATCTATACACTCAAATAGTCTCGGATTCCTTGATATGTGATCCGATTAACTTATCTAGAGAGGGGTGAAAAACAATGTTAGCTTATTTTTTTGATGGACTGTTTAATCATAAAGGCCCCAGTTCTGGACTGCTAGATTTCGATTTTCTTAACAGCTTTTTATGAAGCATTCGACGCCAATACTTCTTCTTTTGCTACCATTCACACCAAAAATCTGCTGTCGGCTCATAGTCTATTAACTTTTTCTACTTAAATGTTCTTATAAAATTTCCTAAGCCACCCAATTCGATGAAAAAATTGAATTTCTTACAGAAATGTTTTGGTTTAAAATTGTCGAACTCGGCCTTATTTCCGAGCTATACCAAAAATGCTAAAAAGTGGTAAGTGTGACCTTTATTCTCTCAGAAACGCATGGAAACGCTTCTCATAGAAGCATTTTTGGTTTTAAGCATTAAAAAATCCTAATTAAAGCTCAACTCAAACTGAAATGCTTGTCTAAATGGAGCTTAAGATAACAGTAGTGTTTGATTATGAATTGATAAGAGCATTGAAAACTGAAAACAAAGATTTTACTTAAAAACTTAAAAAAATTTGAACAAAAAATTAGTTTAACAATTAAAAAAAAACCACAATACATTAGGGTGGGTCAAATTTAATGAACTTTCTTTGATGATCTTGATACCACAAAAAGTTGGTAAGAAAATGAGCTCAAAATAGATCATTCAATTATCTATTCAAAAATGTCACGAACTTCTTCCAGGTTCAACAGCTAAGAAGCCAAAAAATTCCAAAGCTTCTCCCAACATTTTTCCATACAATTTGTAAGAAAAAAACAAAATGGCGATGTGGGATTTCTTAACGTACAAATTTTGAGCTCATATTTTTTGAGATTTTTTTTTTTTTTTGAGCTCCAAGCTACCAACTTTTCATGGCATCAAGAAAATCAAAGCAAGTTTGTTAAATTTGACCTACCCTATACATCATCAGAGTTGGGAAGTAATGGTAAAAAAAGTTCAATTTCAATTACTTGTAATTGAAATCTCCGACCACTTTTTTCAATTACTCTAAAATGTAATTGAAGAAATTCAATTACTAATTACATGTAATTAAAAAGTGTCAATTACTTATTACACAAAATGTAATTAATTAACTGTTTTTGCCAATTACATTTATCTTTGAATTGCACATAGTACGAGAGCTAGCAACTCAAAAAAGAAGTAGTTTTAGTGTTGCCGGCTTTTGTATATTTGATTGCTCTAACTCCTCAGATTAGAATGTTTTAATCAATTTTTTGTTTGCATTTTAAAGTCGTTAAAGTGAATATATTGTATTAGTTTGGCAGTAAGAAGGCCTTTTATTCACTTTTATTGTTATTGATATTATGTTTAATAAATAAAAACATGAAATGACATACAATCCAAGTAATCAATTACATTAAATGTAATTAAAACTGAGTTTCTTTCAATTACTTGTGAAAACCAATCTCTATTTTCAATTACATGTAATTTGTAGGTGAATTTTTTCAATTAAAATTACAAGTAATTGAAATTCATGTTTTTTTCAATTACAATTATGTGTAATTGTAATTGAAAAAAGTTCAACTTCCAATTACATGTAATTGAAGTGAAAGTTGAAATAAATTACATAAAGTAATCATTATTTCCCAACTCTGCTATACATATACAGTAGAAGTATCTTCAAATAGTTTGAACATTTTTAAATCGACACACAAGAAAGTAATTTCAAGTATTTTCATAGTCTTTTATATCCACCTTTTACTGTATTATTTTCACAAATAGTGTCATTCAAACTGCGTTTTAAAATACTAACAAGTGTACATTCTGATATCTTTTTAAGATCACTTAGGGTCTGATAACGTAAATCCCTTTTAGTTTAACAACTTTTGATGTATCTATAATTACAACTTTCACTGTAATAGAATTGCGGACTTTGTTTAAATACTATATTACTTATACTCGTATAGCTACTTACATTAAATACATAGGGGTACATATTTTCAAACAAACTAATTGTAAGTTAGATAAATAATTTATAACAATAAAATAAGATTTACAGTGTATATTCTGATATTACCTATCATTCTTGTTTACAGTACAGAATTAATTGAAGTAAAATAATTTATAATTACTTACAAACCCATTTAAAATGAAACCAGTTATGAATACAAATCGGCATAATTAACACATTTGAATAAACAAAAATAAAATAAATTGAAGATAGGTTCTTCTTCTACTGAAACTATGAATTAATTCATCACAAAATGACGAATTTATATAAATAGGCCCGTGCGGATATAGAGTCTCGGGTAACTTAATTCTTAAACTATATATTTTTAATATCAAAATATTGTTTTATAAGAATAAAATAATAATGAAATTGCATTGCCGTCTACCTGTTTTCAAAAATAAATTGGTAACAAAAATATTACCAAGTTTATTTTGAAAAAAAAAATATTTCCCTACATAAAGGTAGTTCCGCAGAGAAAACAAAATTGTGAGTTTTCTCCGAAACTATTTTGGATTGGTTTAAAACCTGTTTCAAGAGTTAATCGAGTTTAATCAGCCTCAAAACTGGGATGATTTTTCACTGAAAAAGATAGATATTATAAGGAAATAGTTAGAAACACATGTGGACCAGTAAAATTGAAGAACAAATCTTTTTCGTTTCATTAGTAATCTATGTTTAGACTATTTTTTATGAATGCAAGACTTACATTTTAGTTGATTTACAGCAAAAGTAATTAGAAATGCAGATAACAACACTCAGCACTTTGAAATTTACGTAAACTAGCGTCTAATGTTTACATTTAAGGTGAGTTTCGTTGCAAGCCCATTGTAATTTTAATATTCCTATAAATGTAAATAACTTTACGTCTTTACTATTTCTGATTGTATATCTTGGAATCACTTAAGAGCTTACACTCAAATAAATGCTGTTGAGCTTTTACTCAAAGTTGATGTAACATCAAGAAAAACGAGTTTGTTTCGAGTTTTTCTTTTTTGTTTACTCTCTGAAGTTATTGTTTTCGTGGGATGATAAATCGACATGAAGACTTTTTCCAATAGAAATAGTGTATCTAAGTTTTTTACATATATACACACACATACATATTTTTAAATATTTTTAAACTCTTCAAGAATTGTTTTTTTCACTAATACAGTGGCAAAAAAATATCTCATCGACGATGTGTTGACGAAATTAATGAGTTTTCTTGATAGAATTAACTTGTAAAACACCTCAAAGAAAATCTGAAACTGACTTATTTTAAAATTTAGAGTCAAACACCTTTGTGACCTACAAACTATGTATGTAGGTATAGTGATGTCACGTCTCACGCATGGATCAACTGGCTGCTTTAGCTTTTTATTGTGTCTCTCGTCGTATCGTAAACAAAATTATCATTTGTTTTGTTTTGATTCTTAAGAATAGTTTTTTTTATAAAAAAAAAAAAATTCCGAACAAAACGAGAGTTAACGAGTTATATAGAGGTAGAACTGCTGACCTTTATAAATAATTTATTAGATTAGATATTTTTTTTATGAGGAATTCAGATTTATTTTTGGAACTTCTTTTTATTTAAAGTTAACACAGTTGGTGCTGAAACCAAATTTTTCTTTTTTGAAGGACTTTGAATTTTAGTGCCCTGAATTCGAAAACACTCCTCTTCTTCATTATTGCGTTTTCGAGATATTCCAATCTAAAAACAAAATAGTTGTATAGTTTGAGATGAAAAGAAATTTAATGCCAACTGAATTATTGAACAAATAATATAAAGTGGCATATTTTATGTACATATCGTCAGCTTTCTGTCAAAACCTCATAAGTCGGTTTTGAAAAAATTGATTAGAAGACACAAAAAATGAGTTTTAAGGTTAAGAAAATGGTATTCTTAGACCGTAAACGGTTTTGAAACTGGTTGTTGAAACCAGAAGGAACCATGATACAGTTACGAGACGTTGATATTATTATTCAGTGATTTGTTTTGATCTTAAATACGTTAAAATGGCATTTTAAGACTTACGAGGTTTTGACAAAACTCGCTCATATACATAAAGATAAAAATTAAATTAAGAAAAAATGTTAACCTTGTTTTGAAATGTTGAATTGTATTATTATTATTGAATATTTTGCCCACCATTTTATAAATTTTATTTGACTTTTAACTTACAAAACCGCTAGCACCTAGTGGAGCATAAATACACATTGAATTAAAAATGAAAAACCTTGCATTGTAACTCTTGGCATTTTGGTTTGGTTAATTTAGAACTCGCGTGTCTCTATAAATAAAAACAAATGTATGTTCACTGGTAAAAAAAATACAATAAGTTAGTAGTTTAGAAGGTAAAGTTATAAAATTAACACCATATTTAACACGGTGCAGGTAAATGGCTTTTAGCGGGAAAAAACTTCAAATGGAAAATTATTTCACATTAATTTTTTTTTTTTGAGAAATTATTTCAGTTCTTTCCTACTTAAATAGGAAAATATGTTACAATATATCCAACAATAATTGTACCTATCGGGTTTTTCAATAAGAGCACTTTAAATAAAACATAAACGGTTTTGGATATCAATGCAAGTTTTTATTCCTGTGAAAGAACGTTCGATGCCATTATGTATGGAACTCGATTTCTTTTGCATGGCCACCACGGGCACGCTTGCAGAAGTCCAGATGCTGAACCCGATTTTCGACGGTTTTCAAGCATAAATCGGCCGATACTGCTGCAATTTCACAGCCCCACAGGAAATAGTCTAACTGCGTAAAATCGCACAACCGAGGTGTCCAAGCGACTGGACCATTTCGTGAGATAACACGTTCTCCAAACTTGGTTTCCAATAAATTGATTGTAACATTCGCTGTGTGGCTTGTGGCGCGCGCCGTCCTGTTGGAACCACATGTCCTGCAAGTCCATATCATCCAATTGGGGCCACAAATATTCGATTATCATTGAACCGGTCTTGATCATCACGGAAGAAGTACGACCCAATGACGCCGCCGGCCCATAAACCACACCAAACCGTAATTTTTTCGGGATACAATGACAACTCATGGAGTACGTGCGGATTGCTGCCTGACCAATACCGCATATTTTGTTTATTGACGAAGCCATTAAGCCAGAAATGAGCCTCATCGCTGAAGATGATTTTTCCATGAAAATCCGAATCATTTTCAAGTTGTTGCTCAGCCCAATTCACGAACATACGACGCTTCTGGTGGTCAAGCGGCTTCAGTTCTTGCGTCAATTTAATCTTGTAAGGATGTAGACCAAGATCTTTTCGCAAAATTCACCTCAACGACGTCACAGAGATGCCCAACGCTTGAGAACGACGTGTGAGAGACACATTTGGGCTTTCTGCAACTGAAGCCTCAGCAGCAGCAATATTCTCCACACTACGGGCACTTCTTTGTCTCACTGGCCCGGGAACATTTTGTTCTGTGCCTGTGGATTCAAATTTTTCCACTAGACGCTCAATTGTTGATCTGCTAGGACGATTATGACGACCATAAATTGGACGTAGCGCTCTTAACGTTGAGGTCACTGACTCCGAATTTCGGTAGTAAATTTTAATAATTTCGACTCGTTGTTGGCTCGTATATCTTTCTATCATGAAATGGCAAACCTTACTGAAGAGAAATTTCAAAAGAGCGGCAAGAAAGATGGCGTCGTTTGCTGTCCCTGTCGCTCTACTTTTGTAGCGTCCCTGTTGAAAAACCCTTTATTTTTGAGATCTTTAAAAAGAAGAGTATTTAAAAGCAAAGTTCCATTTCAAAATGGAAAATTAACCCTTGGGTTATTATTTCCCTTTATTTTGGGAAATATGGCACATGGGCCTTATAACCGTGGGTCTTATAGCACTGCACCATCTCTTAAGGCACCCCTGGGTCGCACGTACTTGCTTTTATGTTCAAGACGCTGAGGATTTGAGAAAATGATAGAAATTTATAATTATGAGAGACAAATGATTAAAAGCACGAAATACGATATTTAAATTAGCTAAAACAACTTCTTTGAAGGTTTAAGATAAAAAAAGTATTCTATCTTAGTTCTTGATTGAATAATGACTGTATGGAAAAGAAAGCTTAGATCGTTGGAGTGGTTTTTTAAAAATAATTTTTTTATATATAAAATTCTTAAAACATTTATAAAGAAAACTTTTGGTACACAAATCTTAAGTATTATTTATATGAAGATAAAAATAAAATTAAAAAAAAAAAATTTCAACACATTTTTGAGTTATCGAATTTTCCAAAACAAATTTTAAACATATTTTAAAAATTCGAAAACTTCCTTTTTGAAAATTTTGTTATGGAATATTTTGAAATATTATTTGAAATTTGTATATAAAAATATTAAACTTAATCTGCTTGATAGCAAAAAGACGTTGAGAGGTTCTATTAATAGTTGCTATTTGTTAATTTTTAGTAATTTTTAGTAATGAAAAAACGCTCTATTTGAGCATACAGAAAAAGTTTAATAAAAATCGTGGGGGCCGTTTTCAAGTAAAAAAACGTTTTCTTAATGTTTTTTTTTAATATTTGTATCGAAGGTAGGTACTGTTATTTTTCATAAGAATTATTTTTACTGAAAATACTTCAAGAAATGTTTAAAAAAATCAAGTTTTAAAAATATTTTATTTTCAAAAAAAAAAAAAATAATATTTTTTTAAAATCAAAAAAAAAATAAAAACAAAAATAACCATTTGTTTTGCTTAAAAGCTTCCCCATAATAAATAAATGTACGACTGGATCGCACAAACTAGCTCTTATGTTCAAGTTCTTATTACGAAGGCAGAACATGCCATATTATACCTTTATATCGCAAGTAAAAATTGTAAGTCATTTCTCGAGATTCTTGATTCTAAATAAGATAAGGGATAATTTTTTACTGGACTTAAAAGTTTTTTGAAAATTCAAACATTCTTAGTAGTTCCGAAAACTTGAAAGTTTTTGTCTCAAATGGTGCTTAAGCTTACAAGATATTATATTAAATTGAAAAATAACAGTTGGTTCCATGATTTGTAGATGCATAATGAAAAAAACGAAGCCATCATTTATTTTCACGAACAAAACGGTGCCAAAAACAAATAACTCTAAAAACGAAAATAATACTTTTTAAGTGAAAAAAAAAAAAATAAAGTTCGAGATTTGATAAGGATATAACTGATTCTAATACTTATATTACGATTTTCAATTCTCAAACTGATAATAGATAAACCTTGAAATTTGGATTTTAAACTAAATTTATTAAAAAACTGATCAAATTTTTTCTTATAAATTTTAATTTACTTGTGATTCGTAGCGGTCTGCATCATACTCAATGATCAAATCTTTTATCAGTAGGGTTTTAAAAAATCGAATTCAAAATTTTATCAATTATCAATTTGATAATTCACAATCGTAAGTGAAGCTGGAAAAACGAGCCTAAATCTACAATAGTTTCCATTCTCGATGGTCATATATGTACATATGTCTGTATGCGAATAACGACTATACATAACTAATATGATGGTAACGATTTATATAATCCACCCAACAAAAATATCTTCTTCTCTGTTAAAACAATGCAAATGCTTACTGCTTCCGCTCATTCATAATTTCCTTTTTCGACCAAAACACAATTTTAAAAATCAGTCCATGTGTCGGAGCTTATTTGTGGAGTTGACGGGGTAAACTCGAATTTAACTCAGAAGCATGCATATCTTTATATTAAAAAATTCTTGCTGAAAAGTTGGGTTTCAAAAAGTGCTCTCAAAACGATGGAAGTGAAAATCAATTTAAGTGTTAAATATCTGGCACTACGTTTACCTAAATAAAACATTTCACCCAAAAACCAACCTTACTTCTCGGACTGTAGGATGTAGGCTTTCTCAAAAGCTTAAAGTTGTAAATAAAATAAAATCATAATTCTGGTTGGCTCGACTTGTTCAAATGCTTCGTTTTTTTGGACTACAAGCGTAACATCATAAATTCACATTCTTATTATTTTTTCTTTTGGTAAATGTGCAGGTAATATTATTTCCTAGAAAAAGTCACTTTCTTCATTAAATTAGACAGAATTAATTTTTTTATGTTTTCATGATAGTTCAAAGTTAATCATAAACCCCTTCATAATTTTTTGTCTTTTTTTTCAGACTAAAGCTATGCAATGCCACCAACTTCTTCAGTAGAAAGTGACCCACTTACCAAAGTCATCCGTCCACAAACACAAACGAACAATACCACAAACACTATGTGCCTTTCAACTCCTTCAGATTCTACAACTCCGGCTGTTTGCCAAACCTCATCAGCTTCGTGTAACAATTTAGCCGAAAATTCAACGGCAAAATGTACCAATAGTCATAACTCATGCATCAATGTTCGACACAGGAAACATGCATCACTCTCAGGGACAAGTCCAACAACATCGAACAAAACAGCCCTAGAAGCTGACAACAATAACCAAAGTGATTTAGATTTAAGTGAAGATGAGAAAAATGAAGCTTACAAAGAGTGTGCAGATAAAGCTTCAAAGACCAAAGACACAGATGGTGCTAGTGTAGTTTATAAGCCAAAATTAAGATGGCCAGATTTAACTGCACAACTTTTTATTCACATTGGAGCGCTGTATGGATTGTACCTGCTATTTTATGCAAAATTCTTCACATTAGCATGGGGTGAGTTTGTTTAAAAATTTCTTTCTTGAAAATCGGATTGTGACTTACTTTAGGTACTAAGTAGTACACCAAGACGATGACAGTTTTGTACATGAGATAAGTGTAGATTGTGGAGATCTTTCTTTTTCGGCAAACGTAGATAAAAATCAATCTAAATAGGTACTTAGGATCATTTAGCTTGTTAACAATTATATTGAATCAATTTAACAATAATCTTTATCAAATTTATCAAATGATGTGGAAAAAATGTTAAACCTTGGGATTTGTTGAAAATTCCCTCAAAAATTTGATTTGGTCTTTCCACTTAAAATTAATGATTAGACGTAGTTTTGTATACAAATATTTTGAATCGATCGTTCGATAGAAATGTGTAGGTACCTGTGTACCTACATTGGAAGTCCCCCCCTTTAAGATAAAATAAAATCGAAATTCATTTATTATTGAATTGATAAGACCACCCATTCCGTGTTTATAAATAAACCTTATTGTTTTGATTTTTAAATTGAACAATTTTTAATATCTCTTACTAATATGAATCACAATATTTATTGGCTTAGGTTGTATAAATCTCATTAATAGTTTTACTTAAACACTATCTATTTTTATGAATTCAATAGACCTAAGGAGGATTGGTGAGAAAACACAACCAGCGTAGACATTTGTTGTGATAAGGAAAATTCTAGGAAATAAATGATTGTGTAGTTAAAAAAGCTATTACTTAATAGCAGATATTAAATTTCTATTGTGAAGAATGTGCGACTGACATTTTATTTCTAATACTTTTATGTGTAACTATCTTAAAACTTTATATGTAACAAAAATTGTTTGAAATCAGCGTTACAAAGTTGGCAATTTTGATAAGAAAAGTTCAATTACAGTTATGTACTTGTAACTAAAATCTTAAAACACTTTTCATTTACTTTGAAATTGTAATTGAAAAAAAGTTAATTAAAAATTATTTACTTGAAATGTATCAATTACATGCAATTAATTTAGGTCAATGTAATTGAAAACAAAAAAAAACGTCAAAAAAGCAGTAACTAATGGTTACTTTTTTTCAGTAATCATTACACAAAAATATGATAAATCTATTGCTTTTGTCAGTTACATTCTGAATGATTTTATAATAAATTACCTTAAATGTAACTAGTCCTGCACATTTCTTTAATAACTTTGCAAAAACCCTTAATTTCTTTCAGCTACATGTATGTAATTTGGAAGTGAATTTTTCAATTAAAAGTAAAGGTTAAGCATTTTTTTTTTCATTTACAATTATATGTAATTTTAATGAGAAAAGTTAAATTACTAAATACGTGTAATTGAAATGAAAGCTTAAATAATTTAATAATTAAATCATTATTTCCCAAGTCCTATGGCACTCTCCCTTTCTTAAAATCATTTTATTTTTTATTTTTTCACACTGCTGCGCTTGTACTTTAACGTGATTCAATGAGAAAATATAGAAGAAAAGATGTAATGACATACAGGCCTTAGCTTAAGTTTAATAAGATATTTTAAGCTAAAAAATCAAACAAAAAATATAGTTCTTCGTTCAATAGGAATGGGAATTTTGATGGCCGCTTACAAATTTTGTTTATTAGGAGCATATTAAAAATGGTACTAATGTATAGGTCTAGCCCTAAAAGTTTTGGTTTTTCCATAATAGGGGCGAGGACTTGAACTCCCTTAACAAAAGCTTTATTCGAGATTTTTTTTATTTTTGGGGTTCGTATTTTCTCTAAGCGGTTGACGAATTTTCTTTAAAAAAAAATTCAATAAATTTCTTTTTGTAAAGGCTTCCTTTGGGTGGAAACCCATTTTTAAAAAAAATTGTTATTAATGGTACCCCCCAATGAATTTTTTTATTTTTAATTTTTAACTTTCTTCAAAATGGCATAACTGATTTCAATAGTTTTTCTTATACAGAGGCTTCCAAAAACTGTTAATATTTTTGTGTACTCAAATTTAGAAACAAATTTTTTTTGGATTTAAAAAAAAATGTTTCAAAATTAGTTTTGAAAATCAAATATTTCGAAAACAACATGATCGATTTTTATAAAACTCTGTATTCAAAGGTTTTGTAACATTTTGTAAGGTATTTAAAGAAAAAATTAAATTTTATGGAAAAATAAAGCTACCTTCGATATTTGTAAGTATTTATATAAAAAAACCGTTTAGGAAAATATGTTTTTTCTTGAAAATGGTTCCTACGATTTTTATAAAACTCTTTCTGTAGGCTTAAAGTAGTTTGATCTACTACCATAAAATATAAAAATTTACAAATAGCAAATATTTATAAATAGTAACTCTCATAGCACGTTTTCTTTAATTTGGAATTTTCTGAATATCGACTAACCATATTTTGGCTATTTTTTTCATATATTTCTAATAAAATTAAGAAAATACTGCATAACAAAATTTTCCAAAAAAAAAAATTTTTTGAATTTTTGAAAAAAGTTTAATTTTTTTTTTTTTTTGCAAATTTGATATTTCAAAAACGGGCTTATAACTTTTTGGAAATTTTGTTTATAAATAAATACTTAAGATTTTGATACCAAAAGTTTTCCTTAAAAATGTTTTAAGAATTTTATATATAAAAAATTATTTTTTTAAAAAACCGCTCCACCAACCATTTAATGAAGAATTATGGTGTTCTTTATTTTTCTTCTAAAATTCTGAACGAGGTTTGTTTTTAGCTAATGTTTTAATTTCCATGTCTTTTCATATAAATTTTTAGAATTTTTTATTCAGAAACTGATTTCATAAAAAAAAAAAATTGTGATATTATGCTTTTAATATTACTTATTCAAAAATCTTAATATTTAACAGTCAATAGTATGGTGCCGAAAATAATACCGGATTCTTGAAAGATGATGACATATGCAATTCAAGGGTTCTTATTTCGGGAATGTCTTCCTCACCATATTTAACCAGAAAAAAAAGTTGCATATGATAAAATTAAATTATTAAAAAAAAAAAAACATCAGCAACACTTACAATAAAGTCGTATAACTTTTATTAATGTTCGATTCCTTTTAATTGCCATGACTAAAAAATTACAACAAGGGTTCATATTAAAATTTTTAACATTTCTCATCATAGGTCAAACTATTTGCCTATTTCTAAAAAAAAACAGTTTTCTTCATGTTTTACTATTAAGATAAATTAATTTCAAATTTTAGTTATGTGTACAAAAACCTATACTATATATCAAGGAAATACAAAATATTTGCCAACCATTTAGGCAACTCCTCCCTCTAACAATTAATATACTCCATACCAGCAATTCATACCCTTTGGTTTAGGCAACATTTTTCTGTTTCATTACACCAACAAAAATACTTTATGGTGGCTTAACTCTGAGGCCGGTATTCCTCAAGCACTCATAGACGGCTCTTCAATTTATGAGGTTCATACCACAATCATAATATCACCAACCAGTGAAAGCTCTTTTTGGAAGAAAATTAGAACAGTTCTCTTCACCAGACACCTTCAAACTGGCAAACCCGACTGTTTTCAAACTGACCCAACTTTGTCGGTACTTCTTGGATCCTTAAAAATATGAATTTCATTTGATACCACACTCATCTATGTACGCTCTTGGCCCAAAAATGGGACATTTCCTTTGTTAAAGTTCTAAACGAAATAATAAAAGTGAGTATACACCCAATTGTACCACTATTTTATTTGAATGTAAATCTTCTTCATTGGTATTCGTTTTAATAAATAAATTCAATTTAATTTTATATTTTTTATATAACTTTATAGTTGTAAGTGCAGTATTAATTAAAAATAGCTTTTTATTACCTTTAGTTTTACAAATTGGCGTTTCGTCCGTCTTACTCACTTGGACTCATCAGTGACGTAGTGAGGTCCTTGTCATACCCAATTTGTATTAAGTTCAGTTGAACTAACATGAACTCTTTTACAAAAATCCACTGTTAACTATATTCAACAAGATTAGAATTTCTAATCATTAAGCTGGAAATTTTTGTGAGTGCAAAAGCGACTCCTCTTCGCCTTTTTAACCGATTACTTGAGAAATTTTTGTTCTGCTGTCTTCTTTTTCTATCTACATTTCGTCTTTTACTTGCGATATAAAGAGTGATTAAATTTTAAGGACCGATGTTGATTTTGAATAAAACACAACTTATCAAACCTCGGCGGCACACCTCCATCCGATGATCCAAACATTCGATGACGCTGGGGCATAATTGAGGTTCTATGTCGTAATGTGCCGAATTAGCTCATCCTTTAGCTCTTGAATTGTTGCTGGCTTATTGACGTACACCTTTTCTTTCAAAAAACCCCAAAGAAAGAAGTCCAACAGTGTCAAATCACATTATCTTGGCGGCCAATTGACATTGCCACCACGTGAAATAACGGCTATTGAATTCGTCACGCAAATTTTTTTTTTTTTGAACTCTTATTTTAGTAATAGTTTAATAAATAAAGAGTAGTACCTCGTCGCATAATGGTTAGTGCGTAGGACTGTCATGCCAAAGGTCTGGGTTCGATTCCCGGCCACTGCCACCTAAAAACAGAAATGTTTTTTTCCGGGGTACTGCCTCTTGCGAGGGACTGACAAACCCACCAAAAGTATACTTGTCATGAATAAGTGCTTCTCATCTAGCCGTTCAAACTCGGCAAAACATTGTAGGTTGAGAGTTGTTATTCACTAGGCCCTGGTACTCCATGAGCTGTTGCGCCACTAAATTTAATTAATTTAATTTTAATTAACAAAGGTACAACATTATCCATCTCCACGAACATCCGAAAATTATTCTTTTTATTTCCGGGGGGCTTCCACCAAGTTTCTTACAAGCTATTTCAACTGTGAACACCGTTTTGTAAATTAAGAACAAATTTGTAGGTTGTCACTTTGAAATCAGTCATTATTAAAAAAGGTTTTTTTATTTATATTTCTATACAAACTGTCACTGTTTGTTCAGAAGAACTGTTTTTAATAAAATGAAATAGTAAGTATGATATTAGTTAGTAAAAATGCGATTTGTTTTTGGTTTTTAAGGGGTTTTTAAATCCATCGTCATCGTAGCCATCCTTCAATGAAATTTGATAGCTAGTTTATAATTTGAGAGATATTGGACGAACTATAATTTTATGGCAAAAAGTGTATTTATTTCCAAATGATACCCAATTGCTCTATAATCATCTTTTTCCACAGCATTAAAAATGCCGAAAATTTCTGATTTCTTATAATATTTTTTTGTCCACCATTCCACCAACCTACATCGCTGCAGCTCGCAACTCAGTTTAAGTTTGTATTGTAAATTTAATTTCTATTTCATTTCAATTAGGTGCCAATTTGTAAACGTTTAGGGTAAGGCGATGCCAAAACAAAAACCGAGTTCATTAAACCGAATGCTATTACTTTTTTTTCTAACCGAATCAAGTTGTCTTTTGGTTCAGGTAGAATCTAACTCGAGTTTAAAAAAAATCAAAACCGAGTTATCTTTCCGATTCAGGTAAAATCCAACTCGAGTTAGAAAACATTCAAAGTGAGTCAACTCGAGTTGTGCTTAACTTAAGTTGATTCGGGTTAGCTGACTGAGTTAACACATCAGACATCACTAGCTTATTTAGCTAAGGAAAAATTATTGTAATCTTTTCGCTTGGACGCCATTTTCAAAATGGAGTCTGACGTGTGGAAAATAGTAAATAAAAAAATGAGAATTTCTTGGCAAATTCTGTAATCCAAGTAACGATTGATGCCTTAAAAGAAAGGTTGTGAGTAGACGCACCTTCTTGTAAAATTTCAGTGTATCCACTTTTCGGGAAAATACTTTTTTTAAGTCAACGTGTGGAACCTCCACTTTTTTGATTATTTTAAATATATTCAACGTGAAAAAAAATGCGAAAACGCTTATAAATTCCAAACGCGTGTAAATCATTGATTTAAATTTTAATGTTGCCACTTTTCAGGGACATACTTTTTTATGTCAAAATGTGGAACTTCCCCATTTTTTGGTAGTTTTTAACGTTAAAAAATTTACAGCTACGCCCCTGATCGTCTAACGTGTGTTGGAAAAATAACGATTGATGTGTTAAAAGATAGGTTTTGAGTAGACGCACCATTGGGTAAAATGTAAAAGTTGACACATTTTTCGGACAAACTTTTTTTTGTACCAAAGTGTTCCACTTTTTTGGTGATTTTTAATATTTTTAACATAAATAAATATGCAGAAACGCCTCTAGAAACCAAACGCATATCGGAAAAAACGGTTGACATCGTTAAGGGCAGTTGTTAAGTAGAATTATCTTCGGTTAACGCCACTTTTAGGGAACATACCTTTTTTGATGTCAATAAGTGGAAATACCACTTTTTGGGTAATTTTAAACATTTAAATCCCTCTAGATGCAAGTTTTTTTCATGTTCAAATATCAAAAATTATCAATAAATTTGAAATCCCACCCTTTGACACCCAAAAAAGTATGTTCCAGAAAAGTGATAGCACTCACATTTTAACCGAATGTCCTTCTACTCAACACCTATCTTTAAATACACCGACCATTTTTTTTTCCAATAAAGCATTTGTCATCTGGAGGCGTTTCCTCAACTTTTTTTCATGTTCAAAATATTAAAAATAATCAAAAAAGGTGGTTCCCAAAATTGTACTTATTTTATTGATTATAAATTTAAATTTCCATTTTTCTCCAATATGATTCTAATTCTTTAAGAAAATTGATATTCTGTTGGAATTCCTTATACAATAGTTTTTATATTCATAAAGCTCTTCGACTGTTGATTAATTAAAGCTCAATAGAAAAATAAAAATCACAACAACGTTACCCAATACCTCAGCTATTGTAACAAATTGTATCATGTGTCACCTATCAAGTTCGTTTTCGTTTAGGTCTAATTAACTCCGGTTGTCTTGACTCACCATCGAACCCCACGGCATCGCACCAATATATCTATCTATTTGTTTTTGATTCGATGCATCTTGACCTTTGAACTCCTCTATATTGATTTTAATCAAGTATAATTTGAAAAATGATTTGTTTTCTAATAAAATGCTTTTACTTTTTATTCTAGCACTTTTAACAATTTGGTGTTCTGGTGTGGGAATCACTGCTGGAGTACATCGTCTATGGTCACACAAGTCCTATACAGCCGCGTTGCCATTGAGATTATTGCTTATATTTCTCTTTACTATCTCTGGACAGGTATGAATAAATAATTATTTTTTTCAAAGCTTTTAACTTTGTGTTATAGCGTGATGCATACACTTGGGCGCTGGATCATAGAATACATCACAAATTCTCAGAAACAGACGCTGATCCTCATGATGCCAGACGAGGATTCTTCTTCGCTCATGTCGGTTGGCTATTCTTGACACCACATCCGAAAGTAGAAGAAAAACGCAAGGTAATCGATATGTCCGATCTGGAGAATGATGGTGTGGTGATGTTCCAGAAGAAGTGGTACATTCCACTGTTTGCTTTATTAGCCATTGGACTCCCAGTATTGGTGCCATATTATTTCTGGAACGAAGATCTTTGGATGTCCTTTTGGATCAATTTCAATATGAGATTCTGTGCAACTTTGAATATAGCCTTCTTTGTGAATAGTGTTGCCCATATGTGGGGCCGAAAGCCTTATGACAAGTAAGTTATAGTCATGTGCCTTAAAATGTAGTTTAACATGAAATTCAGAGAATATCAATTAGTTTATCTATGATGAAATTTAACAATATTACATATGTCTTTTCTTCCAGAAATATAAGCCCAGTGGAAAGTCCATTTGTTTCATTTATTGCAATGGGCGAGGGTTGGCATAATTATCATCATGTTTTCCCTTGGGACTATAAGACCAGTGAATTAGGCAATTACACTCTCAATGTAACAACAGGTTTCCTCGATTTCTGCGCCAAGTTAGGCTGGGTAACAGGGCGTATGTACCTACTCTTTTGACTATAATATTGAAAGATTTTGTTCAATTGTTTCTTTTTTATTTTTAGGTAAATCAGTTTCTCCAGATATGGTTGCTCGAAGGGCTGCCAAATGTGGTGATGGCTCACATTTTTTAAACGATGCTTTTGCTCATAAGGATCAGGTTTGGGGCTATGGTGATAAAGATCTGTTGCAAGAAGATGCTGCAGAATTGGAAACAATGAATGACTAAAGAAGACTTTTACTAACACATACTATGTATTTATTTATGAGGCTTTTACGTGTTATTTTATATATATAAAAAAAACAAAAAGTATTTCTGTAATTTTAAGTGCTTTTGGTGCTTTTTTTGTAAACAAATAAAAATTTAAAAGAAAAATATATTCGATTTAATGAAAAAACAAAATATTACTAATATAAATTTGTATGCCTGTTAAATAAACTAAAATTAACAAGAAGCCACATGAACTTTCTGTTATAGATTTAGTTTTTAAAATTAATTTTTCACAATAAAGTGAAATATTTCAGAACCTCTGAAATTTATTATTTTTACCATGTTTTTATTTTTATTTTGTTAAGAAATGTAACTCTAGCCTTACAAAAAACAGTTAAACTCTGTAACATAATTTAAAATTTTTAAAAAGAATGAAACATTTGTAAGGAGACAAAATTTTGGTGGCGTTTTTAAGTTTTGTTATTTGGATTTTTATAACCATTATCCTAAACTAGCTTTACCTACATTAAGTTCCAAAATGTTTTCTGAAATATACTTCTAATAAGAGTGTTAAGTTTTTGATGATAAAAGTTCAAAAGATTATTATTGAAAAAGAATTTTTTTATCGTGTAAATATCAAACAACATACAAAAACTAATTGTGGTTTTCTTTTAATTGTTTAACTAATTTACTGTTCAAAATTTCAAGTTTTTAAGTAAAATTTTTGTTTTCAGTTTTCAATGCTCTAATCAAGCTCAAAATAGAACATTCAATTATCTATTCAAAAATGTAACCGAATTTCTTCCAGGTTCAACAATTAAGAAATTAAAAAATTCCAAAGCTTCTCCCAACATTCTTCCATAAAATTTTTATGGAAAAAACAAAATGGCGATGAGGGATCTCTATACGTTAAAATTTTGAGCTCAAGCTACCAACTTTTCATGGTATCAAGAAAATCAAAGCAGATTCGTTAAATTTGACCTACCCTACTATACATCAGAGTTGGGAAGTAATGGTAAAAAAAGTTCAATTTCAATTACTTGTAATTGAAATCTCCGACCACTTTTTTCAATTACTCTTAAATGTAATTGAAGAAATTACAATTACTAATTACATGTAATTAAAAAGTGTCAATTACTTGTAATTCAAATTAAATTAATGTTATTGAAAACAAAAGTAATCGCCAAAAAATCTGTAATGATTACTTTATTCAGTAATTATTACACAAAATGTAATTAATTAACTGTTTTTTGCCAATTACATTATTCTTGGAATTGAACATAGTTCAAGAGCTAGCAACTCAAAAAAGAAGTAGTTTTAGTGTTGCCGGCTTTTGTATATTTATTTGCTCTAACTCCTCAGATTAGAATGTTTTAATCAATTTTTTTTTTTGCATTTTAAAGTCTTCAAAGTGAATATATTGTATTAGTTTGGCAGTAAAAAGGCCTTTTATTTACTTTTATTGTTATTGATATTATGTTTAATAAATAAAAACATGAAATGAAATACAATCCAAGTAATCAATTACATTAAATGTAATTAAAACTGAGTTTCCTTCAATTACTTTTGAAAACCAATCTCTATTTTCAATTACATGTAATTTGTAGGTGAATTTTTTCAATTACAATTACAAATAATTGAAATTCATGTTTTTTTTCAATTACAATTATGTGTAATTGTAATTGAAAAAAGTTACATTTCATGACAAAAAAGGTATGTTAAGTTATTTAAGGTGTTTTCAGCTGCAATTTATTTAATAACACCACTTTTCTACAATAATCCATAGGAAAATGGAGAACATAAGAGTTTTTCGGATAAGAAACATATTAATTTACTAAAACTCAATCTCAAAAGTTTCATGCCAGCTAACCAAAAAGTTTTTCTGTTCCTCAAGGCTTTCAAAATTCATTAGTTTCCGAGAGATTTTCATCACTTGCATCATTGCCAGTTATCATTTCATTAAAAAATAACACTTACCACTTCTGAATTATTCCGAAAAAAAGGATATGTTCATCAATTAATGTTTTTTGAAACACCAATATCTTTTTCACAACCGATCGAAGAAACATATGGCAGAGGCGACGGAAGGAGTCTTTTATATGCCACCGCGCACATATTTTTTTCAATTTTTAGTTTTTTTCTTAATATAGATGCCTAGATACTGTATTAAAAATTATAATTAATTTCTTAAAAAAATCGATTTAACAATTTTCAAAATTTTATTTGGAGAAATTATTTTTTTTTTAAGAATTCAGATACTATTCTTTAATTCAGTTGTATGAACTTGATTAAAATTTTAATTCGTGTTTCAACAGTTTTAATTCACCAATTTTGACGAGTGAACTGAGGTCCGACGGTGGTGGTTTAAGCATGTTATCAGCTATTTTCACATACTTGAAGCTTGAACCTTTGTTGAACCTTAGTTAATCCGTTAAAATAGTTTTAAAACGAGTTTTATATTTTTGAACATGCTACCAAGAAAATATCAAATTAGAATTTTGATTCAGTCGATAAAAGAAGAAAATTAGGAATGGCTTATGAGTTCTTTTATCATTGGAAGGGTCCAGGCGAAAAACGGCTTAAGTCCAAATGGGTTGATTGCAAGAAAAATGAAATCATAAGTCAATTACTAAAAACCGCTTGATTCTAAATTATTTTGTGTAACTCAAAGTACTTTATTATACAAAATTGGATTGATTCTAACTTCTGCAATTTGTTTGCTTGATACGCTAACATGAGGGAAGAGGACCTTCGACGTTGGAGCTGAATTTTTAACGTTCTTTTTTGAAAATTTCTTCTAAAGGACCAAAAAAGATGATGAAAGCAGCCAGAGAATATCAAATACTAAGAAGCCAATCTTTCGTACGTTTCATCCTCCAAAACCCATTTGTTTACATTGTTGTGTTTGTAATTTCACTTCGTGTCGATGAATAGATGTGAATTGCAACAACAATGTAACGCGGTGAGATTTGTTTGTTTTTCTCAGTTTTTTTTCTTTTGAAAATTGGAAAATAGTTTTGAGAGTTTTACTTCGGCTAAAAACAAAAACACCGATGTGAAATTGTACAATTGGTATTGAACCCTTTTAAAACGCATTAAGTAAGTAAGTTAGTAAGTTTAATTAGTTCGATTGAAAATAATGCGTCTTAGAAGGGTACAACAGCATCTAACTGATGAACCCAATTTTTTTTTAAGAAAGTCATTACTCTTATCTAAAAGTGGAGAAATAATCCCCGCCCCCTACCATACGATTTTTTTCTAAAAATATCACATCATAAATTATCCTGCATGAAAAAAGTAACACCCTGTATTTGGTTTTGTTTTGACATCTAATTGAAAGACCGAGGTGAATAATTCTGACCACGGGACGTGTCCAACAAATAGAAACCAAACTAGGGCCAGGTTCACATTAGGTGTGTTTTTTTCCTTGCCCGAATGGGTTTGGACGAAAAAAACCACGTCGGGGCTTAACAATGATCCGTGGTTCACAATTTTTAGTTCATCAATTTCTGTGGATCTACTGGGTTTTAATGTAGGTTTCATGTAAGTTATAATAGCCATTTACATGCTTGAACCATCCTCAGTTAAACCACCAAATCAGTGAGCTAGAATTGCGGAGCTATGGATCAAAACATTAACCCCGTTTATTTAATAGATAGATACAAACACATGCCGTTAAATAAATAAATAGATAGATATAATAGATTAATTAATAAATACAAACGTAAAACATTTTGGCTTACAGTATTGAGAAATAATACAAATATGCTCGGGTGCCAAACTGAAGTAAAATTATAAAATGACTAGTTATAGCTTTTAGCGTGACCATGTTTACTAATACAAGCAATATATAAATTAAGTAACACAAACTAAAAACTCTCCCAAGCCAACGCGATGCGGAGCGACGACGAATTTTCGGTGTTGATAAGCGTTGTGTATTTGTCATATTTTTTACTATTGTGAATGATTCACTCCGAATCGCTCCGCATTCGCTTTGGTTTGGGAGAGCCTTAATACTACGATTTCATTAGCCCAAATGAATAAATTTCGTTGAAAATTTCCAAATTTGATACGAAATCATCCATCCAAATCATCCCACACAAATTCGATTTCGAAATGAAATAATTTAAACCAAATTTGCACGGAATTATGTAGAAAATAAGTCAAAATCTAACAAACACACCCAGTTGGGCACATTTTGAATACGAATATGTCAAAGCTGTAACAAAAAATCAACAACAAAAAGCGATTAACAGGCAGTTGAAATTTAAAAAATGAAATGAGCTGTCAAAAAAAATACCAAGCACTTTTTTTTTAATTTGCAAAATTAGCTCAATTGGACTTTGATGAAAAAATAACATACATAAAAATTATATAATAATTCTACTGGATAACTATTGAAGTGAAAACTCCTTGGTCATTTCACAGAAGCAATATAGAGAGATTAAAGATTATCACGCTGATATAATTTTCACAAGAAAATATTGAAGGAAGCAGTAATACTCCAATAGGGTATTAACCTCCCTACAGAGGGATAACAGGAGCGCTATAGAAACAAAAAAACACTTTCATGTCTGAAATGTGAACCAATTTTGTAAGTTGGGTATGCGGATCAAAATTCTTTAGGATCTATCGTATACAAACAAATCAATCTATAAATTTGCTATATAAGTAAATTCATATATATTTATTACAATATATATTTATTACAAGGCTTGTTTTATTATCATCGTTATTGAAAATTTCCCATTATTTCGTTTTTGTTTTACGTTTAAAGATAACCCAGATCCGCATCCAAATAAAAGATAATAAAACACAGCTATTAATGAAAGTAAACGACGTGGTTTTTAAATGCAACGCCAGTTATACTAAAGTAGTGAAAACTAATCCCTTTCAAACGAGCCATATTTTTCCACATTAACAATATCTAACAACGTTTCATTTCTAAATAGAAACGTAACAATCCTAACAAAGCCTAAAAATGACACATCGACAACTATTTTTGACATAACAACAATATAGTTAGAAAAAGAACGCACCATAGTCATACTAGAGTAGTGAAAACTAACCCTTTTCAAATGAGCCATATTTTTCTATCAATTTTGATGAGAATATTTCGTTAAATAATGAAATGTTTAATTCTTTTTCAAACCAAATGTGTGCGAATAAATGTGTGGTAAACTTAGCCCAGCTGTAAATGTGTGCAAAAACCAAGTGGTGGACTTAGCCCCACTGTATATGTGTGCGTGTTTCAGTTTGTAGGCAAAGCCGGATGACAGCCAAGGATTGGCTTCTTGGTAATTGATATTCTCTGGAAGCGGTTTAGTTTCCTTATTATTCAGACATCTTTATATTTTCAAAATATTAGTTTGACCGTTTTTGATATGCAATTTGTTTATTACAGGACCTAATTGGAAGTATCTAGAATATTGGATCAATTTTGTTTTAAATTGTTAAGCTTATATGTTATTTGGTCTAGGCACAAGTTTTCTTTTCTTAATATCAGTTTTATTTATAATCGGAGAAAAAAAAAAACTTTGAAAAAAAAGTTTTTAGAAAGTGCGCCATTTTTGCAAAGTAATTACTTTTCCTTTGACATTCAACTATTGGCAACAGCTGATTTCAATTTTGCAGCTCTAAATTCTTACCTCAAGGAAAAACCTGGGACGCGTAAAGCGTAAAGGCGAATTCAGTGCACGCCCCAAACAAACATCGAACACAGTGCAAATAAACTGGGGTGACAAAAGTGTCACATAGAACACCTAAATGCGATTTCAGGGCGACCCAGCACCGACATCGAACAAACCTATTATTAACTCCCCAATTGGAAGTTATTGTAATTGGTCCGATTAGTCGAATCGAAAATTTTGACATATTTTCACGTTTCGAGCTCCCTACAATCAAAATTCATCATTTTTAAAGAAATATCTGGGTTTGTACGAACGTTTGTACATACATAACTTTCATACGTTCGCTCTAGAGCTCTTAAGACCTTGGTACCACCTAGGTGCATGAATAGCTGGGTAGGACCCAGGTAGTCGAAAGTCTGGTTAACCGAATACCCAAAGTACCCTGGTACGCGAATACCCGAAATACCTGGGTACCCGAGTACTCTGGTATCTACAACTACCAGGGTAACGGAGTACGCGAAAATTTAACAATACACAAAATACATACTTTTACTGCACAGAAGCACTATCTCCTAATCTTAAGGTTAACTTTAATTTTGTATTACTTTCCAATTTCATATTTTAAATGCAGATAATGAGTTTTTATACTCCCGTGTTGCTGGAGTACCCGAGACACATGGGTCCCCGGATACAATTTTAGACATTAACAGAATTATGATTTTCGGATTTTCGTCCGCCAACTTTAGTCTTATTTTAGCGGAATTCTGAGTATTTAAAAAACCGTTAGAGCTACAAAGTGAGGGTTTGGGCAACAAATTAGCATTTAACTAGCTACAAATTCGGATTAAAAAATTTTTGATTGCGCTTAATAGCGCTGTCCGCTAAAATAAGGGACGTACAAAACGTCCCAAGATTTGAACATCATTATTCAAAATCAAATCGTAGCCACATCGCTTATGTTAAAATCAGTTGATTGCTTTGCAAATAATGACTGTACTATTTTACCGAATTTTTTAATTTGTTTAATGTGTGCCTGGTCTAACACCGCACAATTTGCAATTCGAAATCAGCTCTGTCATTTAAATAATGCCCACCGAAACTTTGCAATGGCAACACAGGGTTCAAGGCAAGTTCAAATGTGAGGAAGTTCCCATTCCAAGAATATCGACGATAACGACAAAATTGCAGTACAATTTGAAGCGTTCAACTAGCATTCTTGCTTTTTGCACGTTGCGTATCGAAAAACCATCTGCAGTGTTTGTTCACACACCATCAGATACTTAAACAAACACATCATATCACAAAGTATCGTATCAGTGGCCTGAAATGTGTGAAATCCATTCTCCGTTTAATTGAAATGCATTGAATTCAATTGAATTCCAAAGGGCTTTTATTCTATAAATAGAGAGGCTTAACTTTCAGAAGCGACATTAATAATTTAAACAAATTTTAGACGAAATGAAGTTCACCGGGTCAGCTGGTTTAAAATAAAAAATTAAGACGTTGGGGTTACGAAATATATTCGGGCCTTGTTTGGGGTTGAACACTGATTTTTTTAAGGTGATTTTTCTAAAATCACTCTTTTGCACAGCACTGTTTATTGAAGTATATCTATTAAGTACCATTATATTATCCTTGAACTGGAAAAGTATAGGTACGAAGATTTTTTTAAAAGGTAAACAAAGCCGACATAATTTCCGGGAAGGAAAACCTTTTTTTAATTTTCCATCAATCAGAGTCTCATATTTTGATTAATATTTTTAACCTCTCATTTCTACAAACCTGTTGCTTTTCTTATGTACTTTAATCTTTCATAATACTCGTTATTTGTGATATTTTAAATAATTATAACATGATGCAGAAACTTTAATGTTTTTTGTTTATATCCAAAGGCCTGTACAAAAGCTTCAACTAAGTAAACGTAATAACATATACATTTTTATTTTTCTTGAATTAAACGATTTTTTTTGTAACTTAAGTTCAAGTTCAAATAGACCAAACCAAATTATAACAAAAAGACACACACACTCTCGAATAATTTTATTTAACATTTTAATCTAAATACGTACGAAAACCTTAATAATTAAAGGTTTTGCGTGTTTTTCGAGTGATTCCCCCGATTCTCCCTTACCAAAGTGTCCGTTCGCCATCATTCACATGGAAAAGTTTATATTCTTTATTTCTCTGTTCACCGTTTTTATAGTGCACCTTTGAGCTAACCCAATGAATTTAATTAGGAAAAAAATGTTAACTCAGCTCAATCGTTTGCTGTTCATGATTTTTAATTCACTATCGGCCGGTAAGTCAACGTGATCGCATTTATTACTGAAAAAGGGATTCCATCTGAAGCCGACTTCGACAACAAGGAAAAAAATAACAAAAAGTGCAGTGATACATATTTTTCATTTCAAAATTGATTACATTTTTCTGCTTAATATTAAGCAAGACAGAAAGGTAAAAAATGTGTTGTGATTGAAATGTGGTTACAGATAATTTAATTTTAATGGATGTTATGGTGTAAGTCTATAGCAAGACTATACCTAAAGTCAAGATTCTGTGTGCTGTCTGCTGTTTAACTTAGTAATTTGAGTTATAACTTGATTTTTTTTTTCGTAATGATTTTCGATATTCCATAGAAGTATTTCCATTTACAGTAGAAGCTCGATTAAGTGAATCTTAAAATAGTCAATAAACTACCAAAAATAATCAACACACAAAATTTTATATAAAAATATATTTTTTTTATAAAATGTCTCGCAAGTATTTAACATTGCTTGAGGACCAAGGTAATTGTTTTTATTTTTTTTTAAACTAATTGAAAGCTTTGCTTAAAGCTTAAATAAATAACATTCACATCGAATAAAATGTGCATTTTGGATCAAATTCCTCTTAAGAAAGCCTTTAAAACTCCCGCTCAGAAAAATTAACAATCTCGAAAGAGTGGAAGGGTTTAGTTCTTATTAATTCACTATATCGAGCGTCTACTGTAATGGTATGACAATCAAATTACGTCCGTTAACAAACTTGGAGTGGCATAATGAATTTTTTCAACATTAGATTGTTGGTATGGTGTTAAAAAAAAAACAGTTTTCGAAATAGTTTTCTTATTATTATTATTAGTTAGACAGTGAATCAAATCTGTGGTGTTTGGGAGAAACATGATAAGTCCATTTTCAAGTTTGCGTTTAAGCCTAAGCGGGTAAACCAAATTTCTTCCAATTTGAAAAATAATTTTTCGAAGATTATGTTCATATTATGTATATTCCAAAAAAAAAGAAAATCGGTATACTCGTTTCGGCCTAAGCTCAATTTAAAGTGGACGTAAGGACACAAATTTAAAAATGGAGTAATCATGTTTCTCCCAAACACCACTATAATATTTTATAAAAGTTTATAGGCAATTTTACGCTATCTATTTGTTAAATTTGTTGTGTTTCATAGAAAGCAGTCTTCAAGGAACTAAAGAATGAGAAAATTTTCCGAGCCTAACAAATCAATAACACTAGCTAACTTTTTTTTGAATAAATGTTTTATAATTTTGTGGTGTGTATTTCAATATTCAAAATATTTAATTTACATTCAGTACGGAATAATACAAAATAACATTATTTATACTTCTAAAGGGCAACTGTTGTTTCCATGTCAAAAGAAAATGTTGAGGAATTCGTCAAAGCTATAATGTTATTGAGAGGAACCACAGGTGCCAACCTTCCCAGAAACATCCGTAAATTTTATTTTGATTTAGGAATGAAGAAACCACGAGACATTTATTATTGAGTTCTCCATTATCAAGAACTCAATTATAAATGTTTCTCAATTATAAATGTTCATCCATAAATTTCATTTAATCTAAGATATAGTTTTCACTCTGTTAATCAATATAAAACTTGGGGATGTTTCCGGAAAGTGTGGCACCTTTGATTCCCCTAAAGCCTAGACCTTGCCTAGAGTCTAGACCAGTGATTCCTAACGTGGAGCCCAAGCCAGGGGGAAATTTTACATTCTGAAGCATTACAACCGTTTTAGATTTCAAAATTAAATGAATGTGAAGGAGGACAATGAACTCAGTTTCCAATTTATTTTATTTCGAAAAGAGTCTGGACTCAATCTTGGCTTATTCAAACTTTGGCTTGTGCCAAATTGTGATGAAGCTGAAGATCGCTGCACCGAAAACAAATAATATTTTTAGGAGAGGATCTGGACGTATTGTGAAATGGTTTTTCAAAAATTTAAAAAGGATTTGGTTGGGCATGAATTTTTCTAGACGTGATGTCTTTTATTTTTTTAATATTTTGGTGTTTAATATTTTTTTCAAATCAAAAATCGTTTAATATCATGTACTTTTTTTTAGGAGAGAATCCCCGCCACAAAAATAATTTTATGAAAAAAATAAAATATGTCATATGTAGAATAGCCTAAAATGCAGACGTGATATTTTTATTTTTTTTTTTAATTTTTTACTGTTGAGATTTTTTAGCATGATTTCTTCAAGGTTTACAGCAAAACTTTAGACCCTTAAAGCTTAGAGTTGAGATATGATAGGAAGAAAACAAGACCATCAAAATAACGGCATTTTAGAACTCTCAACGTGATCGATTTTATTATTTTTTTTAAATTTACAATCTAAGCTCTTTTGTTTTTATTAAAGCAAATACTTTAGAAACAAATATTTAAGATAAAATAAGTTGAAAGTGGATGGCTTTTTTTAAGGAAACTTCTCTTTTACTTCCCAACCCTCCCAAAAGCTTAAAAAGAAACGTGTCAGGCTTTGGTATTTTGTATCACAATACATTCACATGTAAAAACTCACACTCAGATTTTGGTTACAAGTCCCCTCACCAAATTTTCTGTCAGCTCTTGTACTATAACAATAGGAAAGTAATGATTACCTAATACATACTTTATGTATTCGACGCTTGGGCACACTATAGTTTTGAACCTCAAGAGCAAGTTCGTGCTAGTGCACTCAATCATGCATATTTTTTTTTTAAGAAACTACATTAAGATCCTTAAGTATTTTTAAAACAATTCTTAATATAGATCACTGGGGTAGAATCCCACTGCTTGATATATGTATATGTACATGACCCTTAGACTATTTTGGAATTAAACGTTATGTAATAGATATAAACACACTGAAGTTTCCTTAAAAAAGCTATCCGCTTTCAACTTATTTTATCTTAAATATTTGTTTCTAAAATTTTATTATTTGCTTTAATAAAAACAAAAAAAAAAGAGCATAGATTGTAAATTAAAAAAAAAATAATAAAATTCAATCACGTTGAGAGTTCTAAAATGCCGTTATTTTGATGGTCTTGTTTTCTTCCTATCATATCTCAACTCTAAGCTTTAAGGGTCTAAAGTTTTGCTGTAAACCTTGAAGAAATCATGCTAAAAAATCTCAACAATAAAAAATAAAAAAAAAATAAAAAATATCACGTCTGCATTTTAGGCTATTCTACATATGACATATTTTATTTTTTTCATAAAATTATTTTTGTGGCGGGGATTCTCTCCTTAAAAAAAAAGTACATGATATTTAACGATTTTTGATTTGAAAAAAAATATTAAACACCAAAATATTAAAAAAATAAAAGACATCACGTCTAGAAAAATTCATGCCCAACAAAATCCTTTTTAAATTTTTGAAAAATCATTTCACAATACGTCCAGATCCTCTCCTAAAAATATTATTTGTTTTCGGTGCAGCGATCTTCAGCTTCATAAATTGTGCATGTTTTTTTCGAGCCTTATAATTCACACTGAAGCAAGATGGCTCTCGAAACTGTTTGAAAAAATGTTTGAAACTTTGAGATTCTCTTATGCGATAAACCGGAAATAAAAATTTGTTAACCGTCGATGGTATCTATAGCAGTTGTGAATTTTTTAGTAGATATCTTCGATTAACGAAAGTACATATCTTCAAGGAAAACATAAAACTCTTGTCGAAGCAAAAACGAAGAATTTTGTTTCGCCACCCGTATTAATATGTTAGACCCTCAGGGATATTGAATATTTAAAACACAAATTTTGACAGGTTTAATTGGCTCCAAAAATGTGAAGTAACTGGATTCTTCTATAAAGATGTAACTTATCGTTGGTCATCTGGAAAATTTACCAACGGATTAAAAAGAAAAAAAAATCGAATTCTGCTAATTTCTTCCTGATTTTCAATCACACAAGTTTTTTTTTTTAAATTTAATAGAAACAATGTTGGGGGGACAAAAATGGTTGGGAAACTCAGATCTCAGAAACTAGAATCTAAATAGTAAAAACGTAGTCAATTTCTCAACCATTGCAAATCAATTCCATATTAATACTACTAGTCCTAGACCAAAAAAAGTTAAAATATTTGATAAATCGTGTTTTCCAAGATGGTGGCTGATGCTTGCGTTCCGGTTGCGCCAACTTGGACTTACATTTGGGGGACACTCCTGAACATATTCCATCAAGAATATATATTTGTTAATAAATTGCAGACAAAAAGTATACCCGACTCTTGGCCTACACTAGCCATTTTTTTTTCAAGGAACCTGGACTTTCTGGAAAACTTACTCACTCCCAGAAAAGCTTAATTTTTTTTGTAAACAAAGCTTTTATCCTCACTCAAATATAAATTAACCAAGTTGTGGCTGATTACTTGCCAAAAATTGTCGAACCGCACAGTTGCAGATCAGTTGTGTAGTTAAGAGTGGGGAGGGGCAAAGGGGCTTCCAGACCATACAAACAAAATTAAACCAACACTGAAAAGTTCACAACAGCTTCATCCATGATCAATAAGTGAGACAGTGTGAGTTATAAATCAATTAATAGATGGTCAATCAGATAATCGATTATGCTGCCGAAAAAAAATGTTATTACATATTTTTGCTATTTCTACAAAACCCCATTAGGTATTTTAAAATTAGACTATATATGTATATAAGACAATAGCTAAATAATAATTTTCTTGAAGATAAATGAAGGTATTTGAAAGGTTGAAAAACTGTTTCAAAGAAAAATATTCATACCTCTGAATTATCATAAAATCAAAATCCGAAATCTCCTAAAAAAAATGCATTTCTTCATTTTTTTTTCTATGTTGAGTCACGAAATTTTAGTTGCAAACCTCAGATTCGGATTCAGCAACTCCAAAAGCATAATGTAGGAAAAAAATAAAAACTATCCATTCGGAACTTTGTCAATTAAATGATAAGTTTATCAATTTATTCAATTTTTGAACTGTGTTGTAACCTTATTAATAAGCTTGTCTGATTTTGGCAAAAAGAAAATAAGCTTCTCAAGTTGATCAACAGCTTTCTCGGTGAACTTATTGTATGTTCTTGTTTTTTAATTATGTTTATATGTTTCTTCACTTTTTCGTATTAAGACTAAGATCTAATAATGGCTAAAGTGACAACTACCAGAACAATTGACCTCTTGGGACCGATATGTGACATTTTTAATCATTGTTTGCCAAAATTCTCTCGGTAAAGTTAGATCTGGAATAGGCGAAAGTTTCCGGAAGCTGATGTATGTCAAAACCAACTGAAAAGAATCTTTCCAGAACGTAAATTTTGCCCACCACCCTTAAGTAGTTGAGTCCAAAAGCATGGACGTGTGTTCACCTGAAAAAATATTTGTTGTAAAATTCCTAAGTTGGGTACTGATATCGGTATTCAAGCAATGTGGTATGTTGTAAATTAAGAAGATGTAAAAAAAGCTTACTGGTAAATGGATGGTTTTTCGTTAAGTTCAGTTAAGTTTAGGCTCTTGAGGTCTTCAACACTTTTAATAACCCTGCTTATAGCCATTAAGCTTACTTCTAACCCAGTTTTCTATCTTTCCTTGTTAAGATGGTGTCTGGTATGATAGAATAGCGGACGCGCAACCATTCCATATGAAAATGGATCTTTTAATTGATTGATAACCAACTTTGGGTTTCCAATAAATTTTTCGAGCTTCAAAGCGATGAGACTGTAATTTATCGTTCTAGAACTCAATTTTTCCTAATTTCGGTACAGTTAGGGATTTTTTTCTGCTTATTTCAAAAAAATTTATTTAAAACCACCAGCATCATGGTCTTATTACTCTCCAGTATATCCTCATTAGTAAAACTGGCAAATATTTGTTAAAAATGGTAAAAAAAGCCAAGTGTTACAAAAAAAAACGTTAATTTTAGTAATAGTGAACCAAATTCTCTTAAAATACTCCACCAGCTTTACGAAATCAAATAAAACTTAACGCAATCTCAGCAAGGCTATCTCATCTTCTGACTCAATCTTCAATTCCGTATGTTTCCATTAAAAAAATACAAAAACTGTTGATTTTAATAAAAAATATAAGTGAGGCTATCCAAATGTTACGGACTGTATATCCACAGACATGAAAATGGGTCACGTTATGCATGATGATTTTCGACGAAAAGTTTTTTCCTTCGTGGTCAAGATTTTGAATGACTGGATGGGGAAATCTTCAGCCACAGCTGCGATATTGGGTGTTTTTATAAAAGTCTACATAACTAAGAACTGTAAATGCCATTACGATCATCGGTCTCGGCCAGATTGCTCAGCCATTATTTTTTGTTTGCAAAATTCAAGTAGAGTGCCCAAATACTACATTGCACTTTCATTTAACAATGAATGAGAACAAATATTATATTGTACACTACTCAACGAAATTAAATGGAACAAATTATTTTTCAATTTTCGTTAGTGTTTTTTTGAAAAGCTATATTTTTGTGATAAGTTGTCGTACTGAGTTGAAACAAAAACTGTTATGCACCTTTAGGTTTTTGTTTTGAGATTTATTTAAAAATAATTTGTTTGCGATACAGTTATTGCGTTATTGCAAGAAATGACAAAAAAAAAAAAATGTTTTCTGTTTGTTTTTTTTGAAGGACTAAATTTCCATGGACAGTTGTCAACCAAATTTTGGATTACTTGTTTATTCAGTTTCAATCCAATTTTTTTTGTCATACATTTTTTTTTTACATGGTGTGTCTGACTTTTAATAAAAAAAGATACATTTGGCTTTGATAACCAATATTTCAGCAAATAATGACGTCATACGAAGTTCAAGGACAGTTTTGAATATTTGAGTAGGATTTTTACACATTTTTTAAGATTTTGTAGAATTTTTTTTTGGGCTCTTCATTGTAAGTTAAAAGAAAGTACTAAAAATGGTAAATCTTTTATCTTTGCAAATTTTGATTCGATGACTTGCATTGGTATGCAGATTTATAGAAATTTTCAGTATCAATATTCTTGTTTATTTTTAAATATGAAATTTGAAATTGTGTTCAAAAATGGTCATGGCATTTTTTTTTCCTAGAACCAATCGTTTCGAAGATATAGGCAACAAAAAAATCACTTTCACATTTCCTTATTTCCTATAGTAGGAGCGTTGGTGCATGATACGAGTATAAGGGTTGATCTTAAGTGGTTTAATATTGAATGTCCTAACTTAAATTTTAAGAAGTGTTGCCATGTTGGCAACACTGCCAGAAGAATGAGAAAAAGGTTATTTCTTTTAAGGTGTAAGCCCCGAAACTCTGAAACATTGAACTTTAAATCAAGAACCAGGATTCGATGACGCGAAAACTCTCGTTAGACTCACTCATAGGGATCTCGGGATTCCTATAGTTTGTGACGAAATAAAAAGTTTCAAGCGAAAAAATAAAAATCGACTATTAGATCACGCCAATTAAACGATTATTGACATGCTTGACGAGTCAAATTAAGGACGCCGACGCCGTCTGCGAAGAACAAAACCTTACGACTTGGTGTGGTGACCAAAAAACGGCTTTAAAATTGCGGAATAAGCAGGAACCTTAAGCGGAATGTTACCTGCAACACTTTACTTAACTAAATTCAAAATAAATTGCTAAATAAGTTTCAACTTAGTTGCGATCAAGAAGCTGAGGTGGTTTTTAGTGTAGTAAGAACTTTGTACATATAAACCAGATAAGGTATATACAAAGGTAAGAATCACACACCTATGAGCACTCGTTTTTCAATCCTTATACAGCCTTAAGTTTCAAGTAAGGTTTCATTGAACTGACTCCAAGCTTTTCCCTTTTATTGAAAAAGACACCCTTTTCTACAAATATTTTTGCAAACTCTTTTAATAACACTGTACTGTTGGAATTTCGTAACATTTTATTTGTTATCATTTTTTTAAAACCAACTGTAATTTTGTTTAGGGTGATTGTATTGGCTTAATTTCGGCTTCATAAGATTGGACATTAAAAAACTCCCTGAACCCATGTGTGTCCTAGATAAATATTCTTCTTATTTCTTCACCACCTAAATTCAATTAGGTTTGGAAATAATGTTGATGGTGAAATTTTGCGTCGACATTGTACTAAATATTCATAATTTCTCGGCTGAAATGCCCTTTCCCATCACGAATTCTTTCCTTCATTCCTTGGGTAGGCAGGGGTGAAAATAAAAAATGTGGTTCTATGGTTTCAATTATGTAGAGTCCAACGAGAGCTCCCGCGCCATCGTCCAACTATTTACGCATTTTTACCCACCTCACAAGAAAGTTCTTTGGTGAAAATAAGAATATTTTTCAGTACAAATGCTCAAGACATCAAAGTAAAAATTTCCACAAAAAATCAGCCTTATCGGATTATTTTTCTAGTAGCATGGTACTGCCTTGAGTCAGAGGGAGCAATTGCTCACTCTTGCCCCTCTCTCCGGGCACCTATGGCTTATGGCTAGGTACATAATACAAATACATAGATACGAGTTCTTGAATTTATTACATTTAAGTGCTTCTATTCAATATTCTAATAAATTCAATTGTATTTTTATTGTATTACGTTTTATGTAAAAATTAACCTCTTACGGTGAACTGTTAAATTTTATGCTGGACATTGTCCTTCTAAAAATGTTTTGTTTGTTTTTTTTTTTTTTTTTTGTATTTATTGACTGGGTAGTGAAGGTTTTATAAATAATTCATACTCACCTCCTATTCCTCTATTCAAATTTCAAATACATTTTATTTATTTTCATTACATTCTCTAGGAGAGGTTTGTGCGTTGTTTGCAGACATAGCGGAAAATTACAAAAATGGAAACAACAGAATTGAGTAAAAAGTCCTTAAATGCCGAAACATCATCATCATCGCCAACCGATAGTGAACAAACTGCGAATTCAAATTCGGATACGGGAAGAGTGAAAAGAGAGGCCAGTTGGCCTTCAGTTTTATTTTATATTCATCTTAATATTCTTGGCCTATATGGTATTTTTGTCCTCCTAACGAATACCTCATTTTTAACAATTGTTTTTAGTAAGTACAACTAAATTTAAAAAAAAATCGATAAACACTTATTTTTGGTTTGAACTTTTTTTAAAAATATTTTTTTTTAAATAATTAACAGCACTGGTATTAAGTTTGTTGGGAATTTTGGGTGTTACCGCTGGAGCACATAGACTATGGACCCACAAAACATATGAAGCTACTTTTTCATTAAAAGTGTTTCTTATGATCTGCCAAACTTTAGCTGGACAGGTAAGTGTCTAATATACGAAAAGAAGCTTCTTTATTGTTATTGTTTCCTGATATTTTTTGTATTTTTAATTTTATCCAATATTTTGAACTAAGTAAGCACGTTTTAGGTTCTTATCGCAGTCGCATCTAAGACTCTGCCTCTCTCAAACACCCAAATCTTGTCCATTTGAGATGGGCAACGTTTAAAAAAATCGGATATCATTGGGCAATTATCGGTCAGATTAGGGTTATGTAGCGAATCACCTAATATCAAGCCGACTTCTTTAAACAACGGTTTTATCAGGGCAAAAGAAACCCAAGCCATGATCAGAGCAGCATTTATATGTCTGTTGAGTCCATTTTCCTCAGCGATTATGGTGTTTGCCGAAAATAATCTTTTTTGGACCCCGTGAAACTGAGGTTCTAAGATCTCCATCCCCCAAAACAGGGTGCATTGGGGCCACTGGTATGGAGAGCATACAAAAAATGCAAAATTGAAAACAACAGGTTCCTATAAAATTAGAATGTGGATTTAAAATTGACATGATTCTTTATCAATTTGACAAGCTTTGACAAGTTTTTGATACTGCTAGTGGGGCTGTTAGTGACACCAACCTGTCATTTTGACCTGACGGGTTGAGCTTAAGTATACTAATAGTTCATATCCTAACTTTACTTCTAAGAAGTGTTGCCAAGGTAGCAAGACTGTCAAAAGAACGAGAAAAGGGTTGTCACTTGTTTCATACATTGGCTTATAAATCGAGAACTAGAGGTCGGATGATGACCAGAGAACTCTCGTGCCATATGCTTAGATTATACCACGATATATATTTTAGTTTGTTAAACTTTCATATTTCCCCTCTCCAGGTCTTTGAAAGTGACTTTTTATAGTATATATATAGGTTAGTAGATGGTTAAATTCTGCGTCGACACCAATCTTTAAATTTTAATAATTTCTTTGCTTTGCATTTTTCCTTCCGAAACGACTTTTTCCCACCCTCTTCATGCAAGGAGAGATGAGGGAGAAAATCAATAATGTGGTCAGGATGCTGAGTCCAACGAGAGTTCTCTGGTCATCATCCGACAACTAGTTCTCGATTTAAAGGCTAATGTATAAAAAAAGTGGAAACCCTTTTCTCGTACTTTTGACAGTATCGCCACCTTGGCAATACTTCTTGGAAGTAAAGTTAGGATATGAACTGTTGGGATATGAACTATTAGTTCTTAAGCCAGTGTTGCCATTTTTGGTCAACGACTTCAGTGTCTTAATCTCTAGATCGCATGGGTCAGTAAACCATCACTTTTTCGAGCTCTAAGTTATTTTATGGATTTTTATTATAATTAAAAGAACGATTTAAATGATTTTATTAATTTTTTCTATAATTAGTTAGTCCCAAGCTCCAAGCAATTTGATCATAAGAGGAAGTACGTCTCCTCCACCTTGTGCATTTTGTTTGGTTGAGTTCTAATACATATCGGTTGCGTGCCGTTATCAGGCTTGCCAGATTGTACTATTTTTCGAAACTGGGCTATCTTTTTCCAAAATTGCAGACAGCAATTTCAGTATGACAGCCCAATCATAATTGGGCTATAAAAAGCCCAAATTAATCATAATTGGGCTATAAATAGCCCAAATTTGATCTCGCACAATTTTTTTTTCATAGCATAAATCGGGCGATACTGCTGCAATTTCACGTTCGATATTCGTACGAAGTTCACCAATAGCCGCTGGCTATTGTTGGCATAGACCATAGACTTGACGTAGCCCCACAGGAAATAGCATAGAGTACCTATATTATCTAGAGTCGTGACTCGTACCCCTCTTGCCTAAAATACCCGCAAATTTTATTTGAGCACATTAAGAGAAAACTCTCTTAAATTCCCTGTCCGTAAATACGTGTGATAGATCTAAATGTGACGTTTTCAATTTTTCGACTAAATTTTTTGTTGTTTTCAGTCTAGTGCACCAAAATCCATTAAGTTATCATTGTATTGGTGAGGTTCCGTTTAAAATGCATTGGGCAGCTAACACATGCTCAGCCATGTGGAGGAAATACTCACAGTGCAGTTTGTAGGGTGAAAGAGAAAAATCCCTGAAGTCGGTTCTCTAGATAATATAGGTACTCTATGGGAAATAGTCTAACGGCGTCAAATCGCACGACCGAGGCGGCCAAACGACGGCACCATTTCGTGAGATAACTCGTTCTCCAAACTTGGTTTCCAATAAATTTATTGTGACATTCGCTGTGTGGCCTGTGGCGCGCGCTGTCCTGTTGGAACCACATGTCCTCCAAGTCCATATCATCCGATTGTGGCCAAAAATATTCGGTTATCATTGAATCATTTTAAAGTTGTTGCTCAGCCCAATTCACGAACATACGACGATTCTGGTGGTCAAGCGGCTTCAGTTCTTGCGTCAATTTAATCTTGTAAGGATGTAGGCTAAGATCTTTTCGCAAAATTCGCCACAACGACGTCACGGAGATGCCCAACGCTTGGAACGAAGTGTGAGAGACACATTTGGGCTTTCTGCAACTGAAGCCTCAGTGGCATCAATATTCCCGACACTACAGGCACTTCTTTGTCTCACTGGCATGGGAACATTTTGTACTGCGCTTGTGGATTCAAATTTTTCCACTAGACGCTCAATTGTTGATCTTCTAGGACGATTATGACGACCATAAATTGGACGTAGCGCTCTTAACGTTGAGGCCACTGACTCCGAATTTCGGTAGTAAATTATAATAATTTCGACTCGTTGTTGGCTCGTATATCTTTCCATCATGAAAGGACAAACCTTAATGAAGAGAAATGTCAAAAGAGCGGCAAGAAATGTGGCGTCGGTTGCTGTCCCTGTCGCTCTACTTTTGTAGTGTCCCTGTTGAAAACCCTTTACAGAACTACTTTTCTCCCACATAACATATCCTTAAAGCATTCCACAAATTGGCACCACTTTTTATTCACCAAACATTCTCATATGGTTTTGACATTTCAAACCAACCGCAATTTTTCTATTGTTCCTAACAAAAAAAAAAATTTTATTCAAACGGATTTCGCTTGATAAGGCTTTGTTGAAGCGTGGCCACAGCCAGGGCTGTGCATGCTTCCTGTAATGTAAGTTTGCACAGGCACATACTTCTTTAACTCCATCACAAGCTCTTTCAGAAGCTGTGTTTAATTTTAAGTGTGTCACAAGATAAACACCTTAATACAACACCTCATTTAAAATAAAGTCATTCAAAATAAAGAAAAATTAAATAAAATAAAATAAAATAAAATAAAATAAAATAAAATAAAATAAAATAAAATAAAATAAAATAAAATAAAATAAAATAAAATAAAATAAAATAAAATAAATATCTTGCTTAGCCGAACCTTAATTAGAGCTGTGTCAATCGCGATTGATTCGTTCTTTTTCACTCGTTCAATAAGATTGACTGATTGCAATCACCAGTTCCCAAAAGATAAAATCATTTTTCTAAAGAGGGGCTTACATTGAATGCCTTCCAAGATTTCCGGTAGCTAATAAAATTTTGACAATGGTTGCATTTTGCCTTTTTTCAGTTGCCTGAGAAAAATTTATGCAAATTGGACTGCGATTGCTTGTGAGATCCATTACTAAGCTTATCCTTTGAAAGTTGAAAGCTACCTGTAAATTTAAAATAAAATTCTCTTTGATTTAAATTCTTTTAAGCATTCATTTGCTGCCTGATCCAATGGTGGAGACTTTATCTATATCTTTGAATTTGAATCATCACAAAAAAAATGTAGGTAGCTATGAGCTTTTGAAAAGAACGAAGTTTTCCCATTTTATACCTAACTTAAATGAAACAGATACATTAATGATTGAAAAAATGAACGATTAGAATTTGGGAAAGAATAAAATTTTACAGCCAAAATGAAACAGAAACGAAAATGGTGGAAAAATGAACGAACGAATCATTGAACGATTGAATCTTTTTAAATAACCGATTGACAAATCTCTTGCCTGAATGTTTTTCAAATCAGGGTTAACTTCCATTTAAGTTCTTGGAGTTAAAACCAGAAAGAGCATTTTCACACCCTTCCCTTTTGGTTTTAAGATATCAAACCAGAAAAGCATATTTGTATTCCCGTCGTATTATCCATATTATTTTTTTTTTCGGTTTTCAATCAGTGGAAATTTGTGACATTGTTGGACAATTTTCTTCTTAAATTCTGGGACAACTGCAAAAATTTAGTTTTATGGGATTTTTTCCAAAACTTCGTGGTGATTTCTTTCGTTTCATTGTTTCATATTTTGTCCCATTTTTGTTCGTTATAATAAATTATAATAAAAATCAAGTTGTAACTGGAAATTTAAAAATAAATTCAAATATAGCCGCACAACAGTTTATTCAATACACAAACCTACTTATTGAAATCGTTGATTTTTTTTAAATGGTCAAACGGTTTATCACAGACAAGATCCCAAAACTAAAACAAAATTAAAATCTGTGTCAACCCAGTAGAAAAGTTTCGTTAAATTTATCTTTGACAACAACCCTTTTTTAACGAACAGGTTACTTAAATCTTTGTATATAAATATAATATATTTCACGTTTTGGCCGAGTCAATTAACCACAACATACAAAACATTCTTTTATCTAAGGGACCAATCTACAACTGGGTTCGTGCTCATCGTTTGCATCATCAAACATTCCGAAAACCCGATGACCCATTCTACAGTTCGGCAGATTTCTTCTCAGCCCAGGTACGAGCTCAAATTGAGAGTTTGACGCCCGAGCAAGAGAAACTATTGCAGCAAATCGATATGTCTGACTTGGAGAATGACAAAGTAGTGATGTTCCAAAAGAAGTTAGTTCAAGATAGTCTACTCATACAAATTTCTTTTGCTTTCAGTAATTCTTTGCAGGTTCTATTGGGTTCTCTACTTCTTCCTGCATGTGCTGTTGCCAATTAATGCACCCTTGGAGTACTGGGGTGACACCATTCCTGCAGCAATATTTGTAACATTCTCCCTGCGTTACTTGATTGTCCTGAATGTTTGTTGGCTCATCAATTCAGCGCACTTTGTTTGGGGTTTGAATAAGAATTTCAAGCCTTCAGATTCAAATATGATATTTATTATTACCAAGAGCTACTGGCCACATTATCACTATCTTCTACCATGTGATTATCAAACTGGTGAATTTGGAGATTATGGTAAGGAAGAATTATTTTTCTCACAAATTTGTCTAACATAGGATTGATTTACTTTTTGCAGCTGAGGGCTGTACAACAGCATTGATACGAGTATTTGCTGCCTTGGGTATGGCAACACAATTGCAAACAATCACCACACAAGCCGTCAGGAATGGACTCACGACAGCTGTCGAAAGTGGTAAATCAATTGTAGATTGTATTAAAGCTGCAGCTGTGGTAGAACAAGAAAACCTACCGGAGGACCATTACTTGGATAAGAGCAAATTTTTGTAATAATTAATTTAATAACTAAAACAATTGGCAAACTAATTTCAAAAATAAATTTTTTTTAAATTTTGTTTTTTACATGAACACACAAAATTTAGGCTATATTTGAAGCAAGCTGCTGGAAGTTCCTTTAATGGGAAATTTGAGAGAAGAAAATATGACTAGAGAGGCTTTTGTTTACAAAACTTGGGACATACAATAAATGAACAACAATCTTGTGTACCATTTATTTACAATTTTATAGATATACAAATGGAATGTTGGTTATTGGCGTATTGTATGAGTGTTGATTTGAAAAGAAGTTTTAACTTCATAACTTTGAAATTTGAACAAACGTTTGGTGCTAAGCAAATTTCAGAAATTCTGTTTTCTGTTCAAGCCCTAGAGCCCAAAGCAGATTTTGATATGAATGTGAATGATAGCAAAAAAATAAGGAAAGGAGTTGAAAGCTTGAGTTGAGCAAATGAATACAGAGAATGTATGAATTCCCATCAAAAGATTACATTCAATTGATTGCTGTTAAATAAATTGGGGAAACAATCGATTGCTTAAATTTTAATGTCAAATGAATGGTGAGTGCAGAATTGGAAGTCACAGTCTCAAAGTGAATTCAATGGATGCAGTCATTTAATTGAACCCATAACAAATTACATTCACGACAGTTGCAACCTTTTACACCCCTGAAATGCACAATATCGGGCAAATCCATTATATTTTTCCTGTTATTTTTGTACAGACGCTTTAGTGTGCGTACGAACCTTCGTTTAAAAATTCTTTGCATATTTAACACAACAAAGCGATACAGTCATCTCCGCTTATAAACAAAGTCGATATAGAAAGAATTATAACTATTATAACTGTTATACAGGTAATAGTGGGTTAGGCACCAAAAATTATAATATCGTTTTCTTAACAATTTTGTTTTTAGCAAAGGAGTGGGCTAAAAAAATATTGATATTATTTCATGTTGTGCACAAATTTTTTCAAATAGTTATGGTGAAAAATGTTAAACAATTAACAAGTAATTCAAATTATCCTATGAATACCTGCCATTCAAATATATATTTAGAAAAATTGTTTTTAGCACCCTATTACCTTTTTCAAAGCAAACCAACGGTGAAGGCGAACGAATCAATTTGGTATTACAATAAAAGAATAATTGCCAGTTGACTCAGATCAGACGTTTAAGTTAAGCGAATGCAAATTGTTAGTGACTGGTCCAATGACTATATTCAATTGCATAAAAAAAATTGAAAAACTGCTAAAATTCCTTACTTAAAAATCTGTGGTGATTGGTAGAAACATGATAATTGCATTTAAAAATTTGCTTCTATACGTCCACTTTAAATCGAGCTAGAGCCTAAACGGATAAACTTATTTTCTTCAAATTTAGAACACAATTTTTCAAAAACTTTTTTCATAAGTGCTTAAAATTTGAAGACAATCGATAAACTCGCTTAGGCTCTAGCTCGATTTAAAGTGGGCGTAAAGAAGCAAATTTTAAAATGCAGTTATCATGTTTCTCCCAAACACCACAGAATTGTTTTTTTTTTGTGATTATTTTTTTTATTGACAATAATCAATAGAAAAGTCATATTGCTTAATATTTCTTTTGACAGCGACGAATTTTTGGCCAGTTAATTCAATTTCCAACTCTAATACGAAATAAAAATAGTTCTGTTTGCTTATACATATATGTATATATGTAGCTGAAAGTAAAATATTGTAGAATTTTTCAATAAATATTCAAAAAAATTAATATTCTTCAATACATACATTATATTGTGCAAAGCGTAATACAGCTCTGCACAGTATGTGATATTGAGCAATGGAATTGACCAATATTATTGCCTATGGTGTAAGGTCCGCTTAATAATACTCTTTAAAAATAAATACAAAAAGAGGCTGGATGCGACCCACACTGGTAACTTCACATTGGTGACCTTATAAGCTAGATGTCCGATGCAATTTAATTATTTTAAAAATCGCCAATTCAAGATCTTCGAATACGTTATCAGGTGTTCAAGGTGTTTTTTTTTTTACAAAACCTATCAAGTATCAATCAATTACGAACTATTGTGTAAAAGTAAATTAACCTGAAGCCAATATCATTGATTTGTTCGCAAAATATAAAAGACAGTGAACAACAGTTTTTGAAAAAAATTCTTGTCGTTATTTTCACTTAAAAAAATGTTTATTGAATATTTTTAAAAATGTTATTAATTTTTATTATAAATTGGTGCAGAATAAAACTACACCAAATCCAATATCATTGTTTGTTCCTTAGATATTCAAATGGAAAAAAATACAAGTTTATTTGCTTTCATATTTTTACTATATCTTCATCAACCCGAAGTCGATAGCATTATTTGCTCTCGAGATATTCGAGACTATATTAAATACATTAAACAACAACTGTTGTTTCCTTGCGATATAGGTAAAGCCAAGTTTTGTATTCGTGCAAAAAAAAATTTAAGATAACAAAAACTCATAACATAACGATGATAGAGAACACCAAAAAAGTGGGTTGCGTCTGTCTGTCTGTTCGGCTACAGCTTATCTGGACCGATTTTCTTAAAACTTGGTACATAGTGCTTATGGTAATTCTGCCCACAGGTTTTTTCCTCTTTATAACAACAGGGACGATACAAAAGTAGAACGACAGGGACAGCAAACGACGCCATATTTCTTCCCGCTCTTTTGCCATTTCTCTTCAGTAAGGTTTGCCATTTCATGATGGAAGGATATACGAACCAACAACGAGTCGAAATTATTACAATTTACTACCGAAATTCGGAGTCAGTGGCCTCAACGTTAAGAGCGCTACGTCCAATTTATGGTCGTCATAATCGTCCTAGCAGATCAACAATTGAGCCTCTAGTGGAAAAATTTGAATCCACATGCACAGTACAAAATGTTCCCGTGTCAGTGAGACAAAGAAGTGCCGGCAGTGTCGAGAATATTGCTGCCGCTGAGGCTTCAGTTGCAGAAAGCCCAAATGTGTCTCTCACACGTCGTTCTCAAGCGTTGGGCATCTCTGTGACGTCGTTGTGGTGAATTTTGCGAAAAGATCTTGGCCTATATCCTTACAAGATTAAATTGACGTAAGAACTGAAGCCACTTGACCACCAGAAGCCTCGTATGTTCGTGAATTGGGCTGAGCAACAACTTGAAAATGATTCGGATTTTAATCGAAAAATCATCTCCAGCGATGAGGCTCATTTCTGGCTGAATAGCTTCGTCAATAAACAAAATATGCGGTATTGGTCAGGCAGCAATCTACACGTATTTCATGAGTCATCATTGCATCCCGAAAAAATTACGGTTTGGTGTGGTTTATGGGCCGGCGGCGTCATTGGGCCGTACTTCTTCCGTGATGATCAAGACCGGCACGTTACTGTGAATAGGGATCGCTACCGTTCAATAATAACCGAATATTTTTGGCCCCAATTGGATGATATGGACTTGGAGGACATGTGGTTCTAACAGAACGGCGTGCGCCACAAGCCACACAGCGAATGTCACAATCAATTTATTGGAAACCAAGTTTGGAGAACGTGTTATCTCACGAAATGGTCGAGTCGCTTGGCCGCCTCGGTCCTGCGATTTGACGCAGTTAGACTATTTCCTTTGGGGCTACGTCAAGTCTATGGTCTAAGCCAACAAGCCAGCGACGATTGATGAACTTCGTACGAGTATCGAACGTGAAATTGCAGCAGAATCGGTTGATTTATGCTTGAAAACCGTCGAAAATTGGGTTGACCGTCTGGACTTCTGCAAGCGTGCCCGTGGTGGCCATGCAAAAGAAATCGAGTTTCATACATAATGGCATCGAACGTACTATCACAGGAATAAAGAATTTCATTGATATCCAAAACCGTTTTTGTTTTATTTAAAAAAACTTTTGTAGCGCTCTTATTGAAAAACGGTAACGGCAAATTTTACAAAATCTTATTTTTCTCACAAACGGGTCCACAATTTTTCTTAAAAAAATTCAATTAATTACTTTTGGTAAAATTTACCTTTAGTTGGAAATCATTTAAAAAAAAATTTATAAATACTACCTCCCCGAGGGGTAAGGGTACCTTCCATGCAAATGTTAAAACACCATGCAAATATTAAAGGATATTTTTTTTTTTAAATAGCTCCTACGATTTTTCAGTACGCTTAAAATAGTGCGATATACTACCAAAAATTAAAAAAAAATATATACATTGCAGATTTCGATTATTTTTTATATATGTACATATACAAATTTCAAATAAGATTTAAAAATATCGCATATCAAAATTATAATTGTTTTTTTGGATTTTTTAAATAAGTTTTAATATTTTTTTGAAAATTTGATGGGTGATTCCGTGCCAACTGTGATTCTTTGTGTTTTTTTGTTACTTAATGTAAAATGTTCGTATATATTTTTGGATTGAGTTGGGAAAATGGCTATTTACTACAATCTACATTTGATATCAAGACTTAATTTGCTACTTATTCCATATGGCTTGGGAAAGTGTAGTCAAAATTTCAGTACCGTGGCATGTCTGTTCCTTGTTTTTTCCAATTAAATTTACTATTTTCTAATTAAACATTTCATTGAATAGAAATGTTGTTCTGAAAAAAAAATTTAATTGCTAAAAAAATTTTGACAAAAACTTAGTCAAAATACTTATTGCTGAAAAAATTATTAATGAATGAATGTTGTCCCAGGGTTTTCTTTAATTCTTGAATTCAAAAGATTTCCCCGAAAACGCCATTTTCTTTTAGTTTCAAGACGTTTGAATGGTGGTTTTCTAAAAGAAGCACTATTTATGCATAGTTTACTAGAGTCGTTTTATTTTTTTTAAATGTTCTTGTACTTTAAGAGTGATGTATTTTTATTCGAAGTAAATGCGTCACAAATTGATTTGTCAGTACCGTGGTAGTATTTTTTAAGCATGTTATAACATGTTTTTGTTTGATAATCGGAATTTTTGGTTTCTTTTAACGGCATATGTGAAAATTTTCCTGGAAATTATTTTTCTCATTAGCATAGCAAAATAAGACCACATAAACGGTCTAAATATCAGTACCGTGGATATCAGTACCGTGGCATCGATAACTTTAATGAAATTATTTCTTGCAATAATATTTATTTTGTGCTAATTTTCTCATATGAACGGTGGCATTACCTCGCACGGGACAAACAAAAATTCTTCCGCGTAATAAAAACTAAGCAATACAATGAAAAGGGTTGCCAATCAGAAGAAAAAAAAACAAAAAACAAAAAAAGTTATAAATTTTTAAGGAAAAAAAGGGAAGAAGAAATGTCAAGAAGTCAAAAAATAACACGTTATCAAGAATATCAACAGAAATATGGTCAAAAAGGGAGATAACAAAAAACAAATAAAAAAAAGTAAAAGAGTTTCATTATCGTCTATTCCAGTTTTAGTTTATTTCACCATATTTTTTGTTCTTTAAAAGTTGTAGCAAAATGCTTTTACAGATTTGATACCATGACTAAATAAAGGCTACAAAAATAAGTTCAATAAGTTTTAATTTTTGAAATTTTTTTTAAAAAGAATCACAGTTGGCAGTGAATCACCTATATCTCAGAAATGGGTTGACTTTTTTTTATTTAAAAAAAAATAAGAATTTGGTATATCGTTGGCTTAGAGTGCCTAACTCCACATTTTTTTACCATTATAGACCACTTTTTTGAATTTGGCAATAACGAGTGTTGAAAAATATTTAATGTAATTTTGGTTTTATTCAAATAATGCGACCACTTTCTTTTAAATATTTGTTTGTAAAAAATGCAAAATGTCAGTTAGCTGCTTAGAGTGTAAATCTAAGCCGACGATATATAAAAAAAATATTTTTTAATAAAACCGCTCGAACGACTTTAAATATTTTTTGTGTATACAATCATATTTTTTGTTTAAACCTTTCAAAGAATCTATTTTAGCTAAATTAAATATCGTATTTCATGCATTTGAACATTTTTCTCTCATAATTTCCACGTTTTTACACATAATAGCTGCGTTTTATTATCTCCGAGTCTGGGTCAAGGTTATTTTATTACAAAAACAATATAGGATCCAAGTTTCTATCGAGGTTTATTTTAATAACCCAGATACAATTCAGCTACTTATCAGCAGTGCACTGCAAATGAGTGAAAAGAGACAGGCTTTGTGTGAAAAATAAGTAATCAGAATAAAAAAGGAGGTGTGTATATAGCACTGTTTTCGCACTAACCCTCATCGTTTTATTTTCACGGGGTGAACCATATGGGTTATGAGTGATAATAAAACGTGGCTAATTTTCTTTTTAAACTCTCAGCGTATTGAACACACGAGCAAGTACGTGTGACCCAGTCGTGCATTTTATTTGAAATTGTTATAGTACAAAAAAAACTCTTTGAATTTTTTTGAAAGTCCTTTCTGCACGTATTGAACCAACTATCTTTAAAATGAAATTTATTCGTAGTCGATATCTTCATTCGTTCTTGAGATATGGTAAACGAAAAAAAGGGGAAAAACGTACGACAGTACGAACTTACAAACCTACGAAGGTATGAACTTACGAACGTACATATCTAAAAAGACAGAGATCTCTCTTAAACTGATGGATTTAAGGGAGCTCAAAACTTGAGAATGTGTTAAAATTTTCAATTTTGCAAATCGGACCAATTACAATAAACTCCAATGGAAGGTTGTAATCTAAAACTAAGAGTATTTGTCGTAATTAAGAAATATTAATTTCATTAAAAATTAAACTACTAAAGTGGTTTCAAAATATGATAGATTTGTTTTGTTGTCACTTAATTCAACATAGTAATAACTGCCTTGAAACATGTATCACAATGTTAAGGTTGTGGCAAGGCAAATTTTTCATTTCCCCCTTTAAAAAAAAACATTCTGATCGAAATATTCTCATCACAGAGCCTTTGAAACCCTTACACTCGTCTCCTTACCATACCATTAATATTTACAACCTACTTCTTACTGGCAGGATTCCCAGAACGGGCTATTTTTGGCTTCAAGATTTTTCAAATTGGACTCAATTCATCTTGAAAAATCTGGCAACACTGCTTACAGGTATAGGTATAGGCTGATCTTGGCACTTGGCAGCAGAAAGGAAAAAATTTCCAAGTGACGATTCCATGGCATACTAGCTGAAGCTCATCCTAGCTCGTCATTTGTGCCTTTACTGCCATCGAAGCTCTATATGGCCATTACGAATAATTACATAAAATAAAAGATATTACGTAGAAATCTTTGGGATCAGAAGATCGGAGCCCCCAATCGTTTCCTAATTTGAATTTTCTTTTAATTGAACTTTTTTTCCTCGTTTTGTGAAGTAACTTCAAAAAAAGTTTAAATTTAAGCAGTGGTGCACTTGGATGTATACCTGTTTTTTATCTTTAAACATTAATTTCTTAAATTGTTTTTTTTTTTTTTTTTTTGAGCGTTAGGTTAATTTTTGATGATTGAATTATTATTGTTTCTTTTCAAAATTGCTTTTAAAAACATTAATTCCATAGGTAGAAGTGGCTGCCAGTATTTTAGATGCACAGAGATTCAAACAAATTGACGCAGATATTTAGAAAAGCGTTGCCAACAACTTTTTTGGACTTTTCCATCATCTTAATGATACGTTTAATTTAAACTTCGATGTCTTACACGAAAACAGTTTTTGCCCAAATAGTGCAAGTAAAAATAACGAATTACATAGAAAATAACAAATTAGAAAACAAAAAACACCTTGACCCCATTTGCATTCATCCATAAATTTCGCCAACTTCGTTACGTGTGTAACTAAATTTTTCCTAACAAATTTGCAATATAATTGAAATACAAACGCCCACCTGCCATCTACCTGTTTTTCTTGGTACCTCCTATACAAAGGAGGTATGAACTCACTGAACAGAAAATTATACCCGCCTTTCTGATTCTTTAACACTTCTATGTGAACGACGATGTTGAATATAAAAATGTAAACAAAAATTAAAATAGGTACCTGACCTAATATCATGGCTTGTCTGTCAAACATGTAATTTAGCCTCGAAAATTAATAATTATTACAAACAAAATACATATAAATATTAAAAATTCGGTCACAGTGTTTGCCTTCGATGCTGATGGCTAACCTATAACTTTTGGCTTTTCGTTTCTGTTTGTTTTTCTGCTTCTGCTTTTTTTTATTAAAGTATGTAGGTATGTAAGTATTTTCTTCTTACAGCAATGCAACACTTTCGAGTTCAAGAAATTTGATGAGATTTCATATTTTTCAGATAAAGTTACCTTCTTTGCTACTTCTAATGACATTCACAACTCCAACTACAAATTATTGTAAGAAAATAAAAAATCAAAAAAAAAATCTGCTGAATTGTGGAAATTCATTTGGTTTTTTGTGGTTATTTTCATTTGTTGTCTTGGCTGCATATTTCAGTTAAGACCCTAAGGCCCAACGTGTCACCACGATAAAATTTGTATTATTTATTACATAGGTGCAATTTTGAAGTGTGTTGATTCAGTCGGATACAAATTTGACAACTCGGTTATTTTTGTGCAAGCCTTAAGTGAATAAATATTTATTAAAAAAGAACTTTTTTATGGACTATTGATTAAACAGTGAAACTAAATTTATTTAAGTGTTTGGATACAAAACAAAACAGTGAACAAAGGGTAATTAAAAATATTAAGAAAATCAGAAAATCACAAAAGTTTGAAAAGCTTCGGGAGATGAAACTTATAAATTCCATTTTAAGGGACAGTTTATAAAAATATGTTTTTCCCAAAAGGTGCCAAAAAAGAATGAGACATTGTCACGACTATAAATGATAAAGCCAGCCAGTGATCATAAGTCCTTATAGGTCTAAAAATTCTAGGACATTTCTACGAAATCAATCTTTGAAGAATTAATTTTGGCAAAGAAAAATTTAATTTTCCTTACGTCATAAAAATTTCGATATTTATTTCACCAAAATCTAAAGTACGCAGGTTGTCAAAAATGAAAGTGTTTCAGGAATATGTATTTTGTTAAAGTTAAAAGTTAGTTTTTTATAGAAAAAAAAATTTCCGAAGTTTCTAAAGTTCATAAAACTCCTGAAAAATGGTTTCTAATAAGAGATGCTATACGCAAAACAAAACAAAATAAAATAGAATTTTCACATTTAGCTGCGTTCACATTATGTTGAATTGTGTAGGTCAACACTGTTGAACAACAGTGATGAATAAGTGAAGACGTGTTGATCGACAATGCCAATCAACATTTGTTGACCCGAACGCAACCCGCTTCGAATGGATAGTAATCAACAAAATAGTCCACGGTTGCCAAGCTATCCATTTTATTTCATCAGTCATTTTATTTCATTCATTTCATTTCATTTTATCCAAAAAAACGTAAACAAATTATTAAAATGAAAATACTTAAATAGTTTATTACAAATGACAGTCAACACGAAGTACACGCTAGAATATTGATCTTCTTGGTTAACAAAGAATTGATAGGTATAGTGTGGGTGCTGCTTTACATTAAAATCAATGACAGCTAGAAGCCCTGGTAGCTATTAGCTTTAAGTATTATATTGTACATTAGTGTTCAATATAATAAATAATAATAATAATAATAAAATCAATGAATACATCACTGATGTAGATCTCTTCTTTTAGAAAATGCAAAAAATGCACCACTCTTATGAACATGCTTTTACAGTTCACAGCTATAAACTACAGCTGATATCTCGGAGAATATCACAGATACTAGGAAGATTTTAATAAAATTTTGAAGAGTTTTAGGAAACCTTTACGGATGTTTTTGAGAAAAAATAAATATCTTTCGTTGTTACATAACCTCAAATATTATTAAAAAATGTTAGTTTTTTTCTAAGGGGAAGGAAATAATGAAATACTGAATTAGTCCTAGACCCTCATGCCAATGGATAGTGGTTTATAGATTTTACATTCTACATAGAACTTTTCACATGTTTCTACGTTTGCCGTTTGGATTTTAATACTGCAAAAACCCGTGAGGCACATTGCCATGTGAACCAGGCCTTTTAACAGACAGAACTATAAAAAAATTTAATGTAAGAAACAGATTTTTTGTGAAAAAATAGAATTTCAAAAACCCAGAATTTTGATCCTAGAAACTGTTAGAACGGCAAGGTTACCAAATATTTTTGTTTATTTTCATATTTTTTTTTTATTTTTAGTTTCTAAAAGCTTTTCATAAAATTGCATGTCAAGAATCTAAAAGAAAATATATATTGTTTTCTGTACAATTATTAAAATTAAAAAATGGACTTTTATCAAAAACTTAACACTATTAACTTTTTTAATATTTAAAGTTTATCTTTGTTCAACAATTAAGAAGACATTCTTTTTACAGTTCAAACTATGTGGGGTATTGATTTTGGCTGTTTTCGAAAATCAAAGTCAATTTGATCGTCATTTTTTGACGCAGATACTGCGATCGTCAAATATGCAATCTAATTTACTTGCAAATGCAATTTGACGTTTACGAACACACTCTCTGACTTTTTTCAATGTTTTATTCGTCTACACGATTTTTGTACTGCACAGCTGCATTGCAGATGATGTTTTTGAACATGTGATTTCAGCAAGCTGCATTATCGAACAAACTGCTTATGCAGCAACATTTTTATTAGCGTTTTCGAAGAGAAAACTTTTGCAGTCTGTGTTTGAGAACATTCTGCAATCGAGTTTTTGACGAAGATAACGTTTTCGAAAACGTAAAACATTAAAGTCAATAATATATTTTTCTTTATAACTTTTAAAAAAATTTATTACTTAAACAAAGTTCTTTCATAGTTACTTATAATTTTAGCATTTCAATTAAATCTTAATTTTTTCCTTGATGAGGATTCACTTTCTTCCAAAAAGTGATGGAAGTTACAAGCTTTAGTCACATGGTCACCAGATTGCGCAAGAACTACATAGGTAACTTGATTTTATAAATTTTGGAGATAGCAACGTGGTTGAAAATGATTGAACAAATAGTGCGAAGAACCATTTTCACTAAGATATTATAAAAATATAAAATTAAGTTACCTCGTTCAAGCAATCAAGGACAATATATTCGCTTCATTGGGAAGCAGCAAATCAAAATATTTTTGGTCTTCTTCTTCGTTTACGCCTAGTTTACAGTTTCCATAAGAAAAAAAATTAAAATGTTCATTTTCAAAACAATTTTTCACCTGTCTTGTGCACTAAATTGTATAATATTCAAAGTAAAAATGTTTGCCTTGGCGAAAATCACCCATTGAGTAAATAGTTTACCATCAATTAATAAACTATAGGTCTAAAAATGGAAAATAATAATTTTTGGATGCAAAAACAATTTGCATGCAAATAATGTCATGGGGTGAATATATTTTTTTAATGGAAGTGTACACCAACAATCCAAAAAAAAAAAATATTTGACTCGCCACACTTTTTTTTCGCATGCAAAACGATTGCCGGTTCATGTCCATTGTTTTGCATGACATTTCATGACAGCAATGGTTTTGTTTTTGCATAAGGATGTAGGCAAAGCATGCAAACAATTAATTTTGCACCTCAATTATGTTTGACATGCGAACATATTTGCATAGATTTTTTTTTGTGCACGGAAATTGTAAGCTAGATAAGAAAAATTTGAAATTTCTAACAGGGAGTATATTTCTTAAACAAATTAATGGAAAAAAAAACAAATGCTAATGCAAAAAAAAACAAAGGCAGCCATGCTTTATGTAAGAAACAACAAAAATAAACAGAAAAAACACTAATTTCATTTTTGCGCAAGCAAAAATGGTCTGCGCATTTAATTTTGTGCGAAAAAAGAGTGTGACTTTTCAAAATAATCTGCTACAATAACAACTGCAACTTTACTATCTATCCTGGGTTTTTCCATAGCACTTTTCATAGTATTAAAGAATCAGCATATTTCTTCAATTGTTTCGTAGTACCTTGTGCTCATGGCATGATGGTTAGTGCGTTGGACTGTCTTGCCGAAGGTCTATGTTCGATTCCCAGTCGGTGCCACATAAAAACAGAAATGTTTTTTCTGAGTAACTGCCTCTTGCGAGGAACTGACAAATCCTCCAAGAGTATATTTGTGATGAATAAGTGCTTCTTATCTAGCTGTTTGGACTCGGCAAAAAATTGAAGGTTCCCTCCCTTCCTGCCAACAACACGCACACAGGAATTAAGTCAGGTAGAGTTGACCAATTTTAATTAAAAGGATGTGGGGCCAGCGTATCTCTGTTGATGTAAAAATTCACCGTCGTTGCCATACACCTCTTAAGTTCTATAAGCTCTTTTTTGAATTTATAGACATTTTAGTCAAAACTCCAAAAACTGCTCAATGTCGCTCTTAATTATACGCTAGCAGTTCTTTGGGCGTTGGCCGTGATAGGCATACAGTAAAAATGGGAATCATTTTATTCATGAATCCATCCAGGAATGCTAATTCTTTGATTTTGTACATAATTCCACCTGCCTTGATATTAAAGTATGTCTAATCTAAAGTCTGAGTCTAATCATTATCTTAACCATTTAATAAAAATACTTCTGTATACAGACTAATTGATAAAGAAGGATTTTCCCTGTTCGTCATATTTTAAATACATTAAAACAAAAATACACAAATTACTTTAAACAAGCTGATGGCTTTTCCGACTATAGATAAACTTAGAAACACCCATAAGGCCATTAGGAAAGCAATTCATAATATTTGAATAAGTATTAATCTTATAAGTAGCAAATATTTACATAAAAATCCGTCTACAGCGGATGTGAAAATAAAAAAAACTAAATACTTGTCGGAAAAAAATAAGTGCACTTTACCTTTCGTCTTCGTAAACAAATCGAAAATGTTAAGTATGATATTTAAGTGAGTGCATGAACGATAATAGAATAACGAAATGGATGTTGCTAACATACAGATAACGTGATAAATCTAAAGATCTTAAAGCGTTTTGCTGTTTAATATTATAATTCGGTTTAGATTTAAAAAAATTAGTATATGAAGTAGTACCTACATACATTGTACATTATTTTAGTGGTGCTTATTGACCAAGGGTCAATATTTCGTTATTTTATTGTACTTATTCATTTTTAAAAATTTTCCCTTACATAGGATTTTGTGTGTTGCTCTTATATAAGTATGCATTTACCAAATGGCTCAGGTTGTTAATAAAATGGCAATCTCAAGGAAATTAAACAAATCTTTATAAATTTAAATTTCATTGTTTAGGAGGTTTACTTATGCCAGTAGGCACCAGCTGCTTGTTGCATTGATCCTTAAGCCTGGATCATTAAGCATTCGACACTATTTCACATGTCAATTTATTGAATTAATAAACTTTCCTTAGACCTTTGAACGAGTAATACTATTCTTCCACAATATTCTAGTGGCAAACAACAACAACTGTAAACCATTCATGTTTGCGTGTGGTTATTTGACAATTAGCCCAAATAGCCCATGAAAATTAGACTTGCACTTCAAAAAATTACGACCAAACTACATTTCTGTGGAGGGCTTTGTTTTGACATCTCAAGCATTTCCTAAAAAGTTCCGTAAATTTGGGTAGAGGCTAAATTGTTTAATTAATGTTTAGTTAATTGTTTATTTCTTGAAAACTATCAGTTTGTTTGAAAGAAAAAAATGTGAAGGAACAAATTGTAGCTTATGTAATTCTAAACAAAAAAATAACAAAAATTTGTTCATACAATCAATAGATTCAGAGAAAATCAAATTTTGTCAAAAAATTTACTAAAATATTATTAATCGATCGAAAAGTTTGTTTACCGATTTGTGCTTAGCTACATCTCATTATTATAAACCAGGTTTTTGGGGTGCCTGGGGTAAGGAGACGGCAGCCATCTTGAAAAAGAAAGTGACTTGTTTTGTATTCAACAAGTTTATTGGATTACATTTGACAACAAAATTATGAAGCAACAACATTTAGACAATAAAATTATCTTCAAAAAGAGCTATTAACAAGCTCTGTAGGCTTATTAATGTTGAAGTTAAAGCGTGTCAAAGTAAAGTAACACTTTTAAATTTATACTGTAAAAGGGACAAAACAAGTTTTTTGTGAGTAAATTAGCAGACATAATTTTTTTTTTAAATAAATTAATTAATATAATTTATCATAAAATTCTACACAAAAAAGATTATAACATTTTTTTTTTCGTAGGAAAAACAGATTTTGATAAAAACGTGCAGAAACGTTATAATAAAAGTTTTTTTTTTCGAATGACATTTTTTCATCACATTTTGCCAAGGTAAAATAGATAATGAGGGCGTTTGTGGATATTTTTCTCAAAATCTGTTGCTTTTACAAAAAAAAAAAGTATTATAAGCTTTACTATGTAGAATTTTATGAGCAGTAATATTAATTCATTCATTTTTTTAAGAAATACAAAAGTTGAAATAATTACAAAAAACTGGTTACTATTTACTTTCTTATCTGGCTCCAGATCCATGGAGGGTCTTCCTGGTCTTCTCGAACCCGGGGGCTGTGATTTGAAGATTTTCTTGGCTGGAGCGTTGTTGTCCATTCGCTCGATGTGGCTGAGCCAGTGTAGTCAACGTGTTTTGGCACTTTGAATTACATCCATATCTAGGTACAGCTCGTATAATTCACGATTATATCTTCCTCCATTCGTCCTTTTCGTATATTGGACCAAATATCCGCCGAAGAATTTTTCTCTCGTCATACTTCTTTGTTCTCCTGTTCGCTTCCTTTACAGAATGTCCTTTGAGCAGCTGCTGGACATACTGCTTAAATACGTCTACAATTTCCTTTGCTTTATTAGCAAAATACTAGGTTCCCTTCGCTTCCCTTCCCAGAGCTTGCGTGCCGGTTTATCCACATGCCAGTTGCTTGGCTGTTTTGCAGAAACACCGGGTGTTGGTGGTAGTGCTAGACTCCTCAAGATACCTGAGCTGAGAGGTTCTCTCTTTTCACAGTACTCCTCTCTTGCTGCTCTTTTTCTCCGTTGCACATTTGCACTCGTGTATTTTCCGTCTCCTGTTTGAATACCGTGCATTCCTCGTTTCTTTTTTCTGGGTGTTTGATAGACTATGGTGGTATCGGTTGTCTCCTTAATGATGTTGCAATACAGGTTCCACTGATTGTTGACGCTTGTGGGGTACGGCAGAGAATTTCGCGGTTAATTGCTCACTGTAGTCTCTGGCTTTCTCAGATGTGCTAAGGCATGCAATGTTGAATTTCTTTCTTTGGGCGGTCTTCACTTTCTTTTTATTGAAAGTAGGACTTTGAACTTTGCCACAAAAAGAAAGTGGTCAGAGTCCACATTTACACCTCGGAAAGTTCGCACGTCCAAGATGTTCGATGCGTGCCTTGCGCCAATTACCACATGATTGTATTGGTTGGGGGTTCGACCATCTGGAGATCGTCAGGTTGCTGGGTGTATTCTCGCCTGGGGAACCTAGTGCTATTTATCACCGTATTATGAGCTGCAGCAAAGTCGATTAGTCGAAAGCCGTTGTCTGTTGTCGTTTCGTGAAGGCTGTGATCTTGGCATAATATTTGACCCGGAACTTAATTTTCTCTCCCATGTAGATGATATCATTCTCAAGGCAAATTCAGCCCTCGGCTTCGTCAAAAGATAGTTAAAGGAATTCTATAACCCTTATGTGACTCGATCCCTATACATATCATTTGTTCGCCCACTCCTCGAATACGCTTCTCAAGTTTGGTCCCCCTATCAACTTATACACATTTCCAGAATCGAGAGCGTCCAGCGGCGCTTCCTTCGCTTTGCTCTTCGAGGCCTTGAATGGACCAATCCTCTGATCCTGCCTCCCTATCTAGACCGCCTTAAACTAATCAACTTGAATTCTTTGAAAGAACGTAGAAAAATGTCAGACATCCTCTTCATTCATCGATTATTTTCTGGTTCCGTTGACTGCATTTCACTCTACAACTCTATCTCCTTTAACATTAACCCTCGTTCTCGAAATCCTCGTCTTTTTTATCTTCCCACCCACAGGACCTCCTATGGCTCAAACGAACCTATCTCTCGAATGCTGCGAAATGTTAATCTGAACATGAACTCCTTTGAATTTAACTTTAGTACTCCATCCCTAAAACTCCGTCTTCTGAATCGCCCCCCTCCACACTTACCTTCGCTTAAGTTCTTAGTTTTAAGTTTGATTAAGAATCAGCTTGTATTAAGCCGAATAAATGGGAGTTTTGCCCCCACCAAAATTAGCTAATTCGCCTTAGATATTTTCCTTTCCGATTTTAGCATTGAATTCTTCGAGCACGACTTTGACATCGTACTCCGGGCAGCCTCTGTAGACTCCATCCAGGAGGTCGTAAGACTCCTCCTTGTTAAACTCCTCAGCTTCAGGGTCGTGTGCACATATTAAGCTTATGTTTTGGAATGTAGCATGATTTTCTCTGAATCTTTTTTATGTAGAATTTCTTAAGCTAGAGTTTTTAACTTCACATTTTTTCAAAAAAAAAGGTAATTTTCGAGAAATTAAAAAAAAATATTAATTTACCCCCTTTCAACCCCAACAAACTTCAGCCCCTGCTCAAATTTACGGGATTTTTCAAGAAATGCTTAATGCGTAAAAATAAAACTATCCTGAATGCAGGTGGTAAACCTTAGAAATATTTTCTTAGTAGTAATTGGCTGAGATTCAATCCCTGTCCCTGAAAAATACGCAAAGGGGTACTAGTTCTTTAATAAGCCTATATTCTCTCCAAAATCAAAAGAATATTTTAAAATGGTAGAAATAACTGATTTTCTGTTTCTGGTTTTTTTCTTGATCTTAAAATTCATGGTGTTACTTACATATGTATACATATACATATGTACACTATATGTTCACACACACTTCATTGATTTTTCAAATGAATGAACTTCTTATTATAACATGTTATTGCTCTTGCCAAAAGAAAAAAAATATTGAGGTGTAAAGTATTTTTCTTCAAAGTACATAATGATTCAATTTTTTTGATTTTTGTTTCAACACTTGTCCGGTTTTGCGTATATTTTTCTACACACTTAAATTGCAAACAAAGTTAAAAGTTCCCAAAGAATATCTCGACCGATGATCTGACGCTGTTTAAAACCTTGAAGCTTAATAAGTCTGCAAACAATGAGTTTAAAAGCAAAGGTAGGTAGGTACGGATATAAATATGCGTACATTTTACCACTTCACGTATAATTGTCTACGGTTTATTATCACAAAATAGGCTTCGAGTGAGTATTGTGAGGTGAGGTACAAATGCAGACAAAATATTATCATTTGTTGTTTTAAGGTTGGGGTGCTTATTTGTTAAACTGACAAAAAATGAAAATCATAAATGTGCTATGTATGTTTAAAATATATAAGATATCTATACGTATATATTATATATATACCTTGTACATGCTCGTTTATATTTTTGTAAAAAAGCATACAAAAAATATCAGCCTTGGAAATGTTTCGACCAAGTCCAATATGTCTGCTTATAACTATATTGTATGGATAGATTGTAATGATACAATTCATAACTTAACTGACTCATTTAGTTAAAATAAATTATGTATGTACAGGGGTCATTTTCCAGCCCAAGTACGCAGCAATTCAGCAAAATCAGTTTTTTTGCGAAAATGTGCAGAATTTGTTTGTTTTTATTTCTTGTATTTCTTTTTCTTTTTTTTTTTGAGACGACAAAATACGTCTCACGTCATTAGACTTAAGTGCAACGTTGGTTTTAAAACGTTGTCTTTTCCATTTATTTGGGAAAATACACTATTGTTTAATAGAAACTTAAAAAAAATGAAGGCTATGACGCTTGAACTTGCTCGTATGCGCTTACAGTACCTCCAAGTTGCTTAAAATGTAAAAGATTTCATATACCAAACATGCATGTGATGAGGAAAATAATTAAAGAAGCATGAAAGTCATTATTTCAATTGCTTATATAACTCATTTAATTGATTTGAGGTTTAAACAAGGAATGCGATTTGATTGGGTACTAGAGCAAAAATTATTGAATGCAAAAAAAAAATAATCGTTTGGGCTGTTATCTCAAATATTATTTTGTAATTGTTCTTATGTTCAAGAGGCTTAGAGTCTTAAACAATAGGCCTGCAACTCAACACCGAAAAGCCTTCAAATAAGGGAATAACTGGCACATGCGAGAAAAAAATGTCTGGCATAAATTTTTCAAAAATATGTATTAAAAGAGTACTATTGCTAAAAATTACTAAAGCTACGAACAGACGATTTGCAAAAGTCGTAAATATTTGCGAGTCTGACGTCATTTTTAGGTTACAATTTGCGGTCTTTGATCGCAAATCGCATGAACACAACTTTGGGACAGCCTGCAAATGCTCGCAAATCATTTGCCGATGATTTGCGAGGCCCAAGTCGCAAATGCATTTGTGACTTTTTCGCAAATCGTGTGAACAAAAATAATTTGTGACAATTTGCGACTATTTGCGACCGTCACAATAATTTGCGATCACACGGAAATAGAACACTGCAAATGCGGATATTTGCGATGAATTTTGTTTTTTTACTTGAAGTGATTGGCTGTGGTTTATTGTATATAGGTACCTTCTTTGCTTTTATTATTATTTTTGTTTGTATTTAAATTTATTTTTTTTCCATTTTTTTTATGAAAATAAGCTTTACGTAGTTTAAAAAAAATTAAACTGATCTACAGCCTATTAAACAGCACCAAAATATACATAAACGATACATACCCATGTGTGTCAGTAGGTACATATGTATATATATAATATAACTATGAGACTCTAGCTATGACAAAACTCAACAAATAAACAAACTTATCAATAGAGAAATGTCAGGCTCGCAAATCTGCAAATGAGTAAAATATAATATGTATCTACAAATGCTGCCGCAAATTGTGTGAGAATCTCCCAAATATGCTGCAAAATTTGCTATCTTATTTGCGAGCATGTCGTTTGCGAGCACCTTGATCGCAAATGTATTTAAAAACTTTGGGACAACAGTCGCAAATCGTGTATTTGCAGGCTTGCGAGCACTATCAAACGTAAGTCACTTGCGAGTTTTTTCGTGACGTCAGTGCTCGCAAAGATTTGCGACTATCGCCAATATCGTCCGCTCGTAGCCTAAGAATTACTGTGGCGGAACATGCTCAAATCGTGCTCTAAAGATCCATATCCATACACACTGTTATATTTTATTATTTACTCTCTAAAACTAAAAAAAAAGTCCGACAAAGCTGATTTTTAGTGTGAACACTCTGTCTTATGTCTAATGGTTTCAAGTGTGTTAAGTCCAACGAGAGTTCTCGGATCTCTATCTGACTTCCAGTTCTTAATTTTCCTGCAATACCATTGCAATGTTTATAAAATTTCACAGTTTTAACCTTGAAAATCACAACCCTCTTCTCGTTCTTCGGACAGTGTTGCCACCATGGCAACACTTCTTAAAAGTTAAGTTAGAAAATTTAATATTATATGACTCCAAAAATCAATTCTTAAGGTTAAAATAATAGGTATGCCTCATATCGCCCCTATTAAAAAAAAAAATAAGAAAATGTTAAAGCCAAATTTTTGATTCAGACATGATACTGCTTATATCTCCGAAACGATTAGTCCTTAGAAAAAAAAAATGCCATGAACATTTTTGAGCGCTATTTCATACGCTTTTATTTTTGAACTATTTTTTTTTTCCTTATTCAGTTGAAAGTTTTTGAGAAATTTAAAAAAAAGCAGTGAGTAAACCCTATTTACCCCTTCTTACCCCTCTCACAAGAAAGTTCTTGGGTGCAATTAAGAAGTTTTTGCAGGACAGGCACAAGACATCAAAGTAAGACAGGACAGGCACAAGACATCAAAGTAAGGGTTCACACCAAAAATCAGCTTTGTCTAGTTTTAGAGAGTAAATAATGAAACATAGGAAAACAGTGTGCATGAACCTTTAAGGCACGATTTCAGCATGCTCCGCCATAGTAGTTCTTAGCTATTGTTAGCTATAGTTCTCTTACTCTTATTACATATTTTCGAAAAATTTTAGATAGAAACTTTTATTTCACATGCGCCAGTGTTAATTCCAAGAAATGATGTCGAGTTTCAGGCCTACAGGACACGGAAATTATGAGAGAAAAATGTTTAAAAGCATGGAATTTGATGCTTTAATTCCTTTTGATAGTGGAGATTTTCACTGTTTTTTTCATGAATAAATTATAGATATTATTTTAAATAACTTTAAAACACTTATTTCATTTATTTATTTACTTAAATGCTTCCGAAATGCATTTGAATAAATAAGAAAATCGAATAAGTGTTTTTAAGTTTTTTTTTTAAATAATATCATTTATTTATTTGAGTTCACTGGAACAAGCGTCCTTTAAAAGTTTGAGGGGACAAAAGAGTGTAACATAAAATTTCCGATAAAATATGAATGCATGGACAATAATATGCACGACTGGGTCGCACGCTTTTGCTCTTATGTTCAAGACTCTTAGGCTTTGATAAACTTTTGTATGGAAGTTATGAAAGAGAAATGTTTAAAAGCATTAAATATTAGATAAAACAACTCTTTGACAATTATTTGAGATGAAAACAGAATACCATCTTAGTTCTTGATTGTATGAAAAAAAATGATGCCCTTTGATGTGGTTTTTTAAACCATAATGCTAAGTCTTCTGCTTGGCTGTTTATTTCAGTAGTAACGTTTATTTTTTCAACGTGTGGTTCTCAACAAGAAATAAAACGCATATATTTTAATTTATGGCCAAGAATTTAGCATTTCTATAAAGATAAGGGCTTGACATTATTTTGTTAATGATTTTGGGCAAGTGGCCGCCGCAGCTGGCTCGAATAAATTCCAGCCGAGAGGCCCAATTTTTGAAAAAAAATTTCAGAAATAGAGGCCGTATGTTAGCAATAACGCTCCGAATATTCTCTTCCAAGGTGTTTATCGTTTCGAGCTAATCTGCATAGACAAGCAACTTCACATAACCCCACAAAAATAGTCCAGCGGTATTAAACCACACTATCTTGGAGGCCACCAAAAGTTTCCTTCAATAAATTGATTGTTTCGCGATGCATCGCGCCAACCGAACCATTATTTTTGTAGTAAATTTGCACGATTTGCAAACGTTGTTTAGGAGTAAGTCTATTCATTATGAAATGGCAAACCATACTGAGCATAAATCTAGCTACAATACATACTCCGAAAAAAGGAGTACCAGATCGAAAACATTACATAGAATTTATATAATTAAAAAACCGTCTTATAGAAACTATGCCTAGCCCCGAGCAAAAAAAATCCACCTTAATAATTAGGAATTCTTATCTTGTTGCATATGGTTAACAGTGGATTTTTGTCAAAGAATCAATGCAGGTTAAACTGAAATTAATAAAAATTGCGTTTGACAAAGGCTTTCACTATGTCACTGATGAGTCCAAATGAGTAAACCCGACGAATTTGTAGAACTAAGAGCCACACACATCTTCGATTCAAAAATGTCTTTGAATAACTATTTTTTGGCATTTTTTATTAAGGTCCTTGATTGGGTATAATTGCAAACAAACTATAGAACGAACTTTTTAAAATAAAATCGGTCCAAGTAAGCAGATATAAATTTACAAATATTCAAAAGACACTATGTTAAGATTTTAAAAAGCATTAGTTTATTATCTTTCTCATCACTAATGACTATAATCAAAGAAATTTAAAATAATTATTTAACAAAATGCGCTAACTATGGTCATGTGCAATTAACAGAGACGCACTGAATAATCAAATACACAATTTAAATTGTGCTAAGTGCTAAATAATTACCGATTACAAATTTTACCAAAGCTATGGGTAGGTACATTATATAAATAATAGATTTTTAAGTGTTGATTGGAAATTGCACTTTCAAACAAACTATTCACGAGTTGACAGTAATTAGAAAATTTTTAAAGAAATAAGAATAAAAAAAAGTTTTGTGTTAATTAAACAGGAATGGAATTCTATGGATTACCGTTTTAGGCCTGCAACTAATTTCATTTTAATATTAATAACGATAATAGTAATTTGTTTATAATATCTATCTAATAATGTTTGTTATATCTAATATTGTTATAAATAATAAAACATATTTCCATCTTTTGATAATCAAATTTTCATATTTTTAGAATCGTTTATTCGCTTGACCGATTTGATGAAATATGAACTAAAAGCTCCAATATTTTCCAAAAAACTTTATTTTTTGTATACAAAATTAACTTTATAATTTCCTACTTTCTATTTTGCTTTTACTTTTTTTCTTAACTCTGGCATTTAGTGAATAAAAACGGTAACTTATTGCATCTTCAATAAACCATTAAAGTGAATTTTAGTTTTTTATTTTTTAATTTTGTATGAATAACAAAATTTGCCAAAACTAAATAGGTATCGCAAGTATAAATTAAAATATATTATGAATTTCATCATCTTGTGAAAAAATAAAAATATTAAAAACATTTTTTTTTTTTCTAATTACTCTTATGTAGTCGTTTTAAGTCTATATACATCATAAGTAAACTTTCTGTCAATGTAACATTATTTTCAAATTAAACCATTTCATTTGCCGGAAGGCATGTAAAACACACAGCTTGTACCTTTAAGCTGAGGTGCAAATATACACACATATAAGCCTTAGTGATGGCTATTAGAGAAAGATGACAGATAAAAAGAATGCAGCATAACCATAACCGCCCAAGTTGATGAATTTACACATTAACCTCAATTATTGTGGACAGGTATCTAGTACATAAGCAAACGTTGTAAACAAAACAAAAAAAAAAATTGAGTCTTCAAGACTTGCTGTAACTGGACCTTGGAAATAATAAATGGAATTTATTGAATAGGTTCCCTTATATTTACTAAGATATAGTGTGCGGGTACTTTGGTTATTAAAGAAAAACTAAATACGTAATAACTACACTCCACATCAATTGGTTGAAATCATATTTTCAAATAGATTTTTTTTAACCAACTAAAAAGATATGTATTTTTCAAGAGAAAATTTAAAAACTTGCTTTCTCAACTGCAAACCTGATGAGTTAAATCTGCGAAGTAAAAGACTCCTTCTTGAAGAAGGAGAAGTTTGAGATTGAGAATAATTGAGATCAATTTCCAGTGGTATGAAGAACGTTTACTTATTTATAGAATCAATAACTTTTTCTGCTATGAAAAGTAATGTCATTCACAAAATCAATCATCTTGCAGACCCCCAACTGCAAAATTTTTAATCAAACAAAGACACTGTGGCGTATGTGGAACATTATTTGTTCAGCTTTTTTAAGTGCTTGTTTTCTTATATAATTTGTAACCACTGAAAGGTTATATGACCATAAGTGGGATAAAATGATAACTTCTTACAATTTATTTAAACTATCATTTCAATTACACATAATTAGTAATTTAACTTTTTCCATTACAATTACCTACAGTTAATTCGATTTTTTCGTCATTTTTTCCTAACTCTAGCTGTGACTACCATTTTACTAATTACCATAGAACGAAAACTAGGAAAATATGATAGGATTAGGAAATATGAGGCGCTTTCTCCACAAACTGATACTTTTGTGAGTGCAAAATTTACGAAAAAAAAATATTTAATTCCTTAATTCTTTTTAATGTCATAATTGTTGTTATCCTAACTTAAGCAAATGCTGAAATTGGGTTTTTACAGATTTTACATGTAAAAACGATTCAATATCGTATCACCGTAGTGACACGTTTTGACTTTCCGCGGGCGGGATTTATATTTGCATACTTAAATCTACTTTGCAAAAAAAAATACTACAGTCAAAATAATTTCCGAACAATTTAAGATAAAAAATGGTTCAAAATAATTCGATCCATGAATAAAAGATCATGGTTTTTGAAATAACGAATATGGTGTCTGTTTTTTTGAACAATCAGGCTGTCTGTTCGTCTACAGCCTAAACGTCCCGATCAATTTTCTTCAAACTTGGTACATAGTTGTTTTTAGTGACTATGACCACACGTTTCTTTAATTTTTTTACCACCAAAAATAACGGTACCTGCCATCACATAGTCGTATTTTTCTCAATAACGGCTCCACAATTTTTCTTAAAAAAATTAATAAATTGATAGTAAAGGCTTCCTTTGAGGGGAAAACCACGATTTTCTTAAAAATCTTTCAAAAAGCTTCGAAAAACTGTAAACATTTTATTTTTTATTTAAAAAAAAAGTTTTTTTGAATTATTAAAAAATGCTTCAAAATTTTTTTTGGAAAATCAAATATTTTGAAAACGGAATGATCGAATTTTTTGAAACTTGATATTTAAGAGTTTTGTAGTACTTAAAAAAAAAAATTATATATTTGAAAAAAAAAACGTACCTTCCATACAAGAGTTAAAAACCGGAGAGGAAAATATTTTTTTTTTTCTAAAAACGACTCCTACGAATTTGATAAAACTTTTTCCATATACTTAAATTAACACGATCCACTACAAGAAATTATACAATTTTTCACTTAGCAACTATTAATAGAAGGTTAATTCCATGAAAAAGTGGATATGACCACAGAAAAACGCGAAAATTTTTCTCGCCCTGTTATCTGTTGTTCGCTTATTTTAGAATTAGAATTGCAAAATATCCTACAGGAAACAAACATTTGGTTGAAAATAATTATGAAATTAAGTAACGTGAACTACCAAAACGTTGTTCGCCAAAATTAGCAGTCGAAGTCATTACCGTGTATAGAGTATATATTTTTTCATTTATATCTAAATAGGTAGGAAAATTTTAATAAACTTAAAAACTCTCCCAAATGTAACGTGAGTTACCATTGAATTGCTCAGAACCTGTCATAGAACGTGTCTTATGTTTTGAATTTTCTCATTATCCTCAGAACGGATTTGGATGAAATTTTTATATATAAATTAAAGATAAGATTGAATAATATTGCATATCAAAATTTTCAAAAAAAAAAGGTTCTTCAATTATCTAAAAAAGTTTCTAAATTTTTATTGAAAATTCGATAAAAATGTTTTAGGAATTTTATATGCAACAAAATATTTTCTTAAAGAAAATCGATCAACGATTTAAATTTTTCCTGTCCATAAAATCATATTCCATTAGGAACTAAGATGGCGTTCTTTTTTTTCATCTCAAACTCTCAACGAAGTTTTTAAGCTGGTTAAAATATCGTATTTCATGCTTTTAAACATTTTTCTCTCATAACTTCCATGTCTTTACATTTAATTTTCTTAAACCTATAACGTCTTGAACATAAGAGCAAGTACGTGCGACCCAGTCGTGCAATTTATTTTTTTTTTTTTTAAGTTGAAACATTTCAAAATATGGCATTGTGCATTTTTGTATTTAATATTCAATACATAAAAATTAATTTTGAGAGAAAACCGCTTCAACGATTTAAAATTTTTTGTTTAATTTTTTTTCATATTATGTCAAGAAACCAAATTTTTGATCTCTTAACTATTTTACTAGTTTTAAAAGTTTTTATCTTTGATGCTATAATTTCTTCCATTTTTAAAAAGTTGTAGAAATTAAGCCAAAATATGCAAATCTTAAGCAGGGTAGGGTGGGACTAGTTGAAGTTTTAAAAAAATCCATTCAAATGGAAGATAACATTACTTTTTCATAAAAGTAAATTTTTTTCTTAAAATTCTTTAAAGAGTATATTCATATAAACAGATTATATAGTTTTCATAATATTTGATTTTCCAAAATAAATTTTAACATTTTTTAAAAATCCAAAAAATATTTCTTTGAAAATTTTTGGGATAAAACTTTTTGCTATGTTAAAAAGGAAAAATAAATAGAATGAATTTTTTAACAAATACAAACGCAAACAAATATATATAAGGGTTGATTGATTGGTTTATAATGTCTTTTTCAAGGCGAAGAAGATAAAAACAAACAAATATGAACAAATTTCCAAAACGTCTAAAAAATATAGAATAGAATTAGAATTATCAAATAATTGACCTGAAGCCCACTAAAAGATAAAGATATTTTTTACATCGAAAAGATCACGAAGATAGGAAATATTTATTCCCTATAGAGTATAGAGAGACAATTATAGCTCACTTGCCAGTATGTAATCGCTGGTGTGGTCTCAGGGTAAGCAGATTCAAATGAAAAGTTGTCGGTCATAATAATATGTATAATGACAGTGGCGTAACTACGGGGGGAAAAGAGGGCATTTGCCCCCCACAAGACGATTCAAAAAATTAATATATATATATATATTTATGCTAGTAATTATTTGACTACCATATCAATATACATACAGTATGTTATTCAGTCATATTGTATTTTACCAAGCAAATTGTGTGGTTGTTTTTATTTTTGTCTTGCTTTATGTATTCAGGGGTGTTGAATCCAAATTTGCGGCTAATACATTTTGCAGAAATGCCCATTGGGACTCAAGCGCTAATTGAATATTTTCATATTTTTCCTCACAAGAACCCATCGCAACTAAATATAATGATTTCTAAAATAATAAATTTCGAGCAAAAATACAACCCAAAATCTACCTAAACTGCATTTTTTTTTTTTAATCTTAAATTTAAATATCTCAAAAACGTGACAGATTTGAATTCAGACTATCAGAACAGTATATTTTCTTTAATGTTTTATTACTACACTATTTGATTCTGCGGAAGATGTTCTACGACTTTAATAAGGGCCAATAGGCTTTTCAAAAGCAATAAGAATTTTTAGAAATTAAAGAGCAAAATTCTCGCTTCTTCAAAAATAATAGTAACATTTTATTACAAAGTATTAATCAAGTGATTTGAAGTGTAGACATTAGTTTGATGTGCATAAACCGCATCAATGAGCAAGGAAATGTATAAAAACAATAAAAAATTTGTAAGTTTTCTTTTTTTCATATTTTCATTTTCTTTGATTCAAAACAAAAAAGTAATAATATTTTCAATAGAGGAAGAATAGGTTTTTATGATATTTTAAGTCTTTTTCTAAGCAAATATTACGATCTCTTTCTATTCCGCGAGGTATTTCTCAGCTCATAGATTATGAAATAATAAATATTGTGTACGATTTGTCGGGAAAGTTTTATCCTATAAAACCAATCTATTCAAAGCAACCATCATTGCGTATTTTTTTCTTTAACTTTAAGCCAGCATCTCGTGGGTCTGCAAAAAATAATCACTTTTTTACGTGATAGATACTTTTGTACATTTTGTATATATTTGTATATGTCTTGTCTCCCGAGTTATTTCTTACTGAGCATATTCGCAAAATAGTGCAGATTCCAAAATGAACAGCATATAAATCCTACAAAAAGCTATTAAAAACACATTGACAATGGTAATTAAAATGCTAATAGCATATTCCAGTACCCCAGACAAACACCAGCAAAAAGATGTATCAATCTTAAAGACAAATCAATGTTTTTCTGTTGCAGTCATAACATTCTTTTAATCTTTTTATTTACAACTATAGTTACATGAAAATACAGCGATATTTCTGCTACAATTATGCACATTATATTCCTTAATCAACGCCAATATCGAAGACACGTAAAATTGTAGACATATTTGCAAGAAGTCTAATGATAATAATTAACGATCGGCATATGGGCATTTATTGAAGATAATCTTCTTTTTTTGTCTTCATAATGTAAATATGTAATTGTTACTGTATGCATTATTAAAATAGAATGAAGCTGGCAGCATAGGAGTATCAATAATTGTACATAAGTTTATGTATTAAAAAATCTTCCAACTAAGATCTTAGTTCAGGTATTTATTTTGCTTTAGTTTTTTTCCTATTTGTACTCCACGAAGGTGTTATGTATGGTATGTGAATTGTAACTAAGGTTTATAATTACCCAATCTGGAATTGGAACAAGAAAAGAGTGCTTTTACCGCTTTGCAACCTCGCACCACCTCCCTTGTTCTTTCCTATACGAACTTAACGATGGAAACAAAGGGACAAATGCACCCTTTTTGGTTTTTTTTCGCAAATAACTCTTTCGTATCAGAAAAATTAATTTGCATCAGAAAAATAGTAGAAAATAAATTTTGTTTGAAAAAATAATTGTTCAATTGCTAATTTTATTTGCACAAAAAATTTATTGAGGTTTTTTGTCTTTGATTCGTGAAGTATTTGTTTTTAAAATACGTTGAAAACATAGTAAATAATCCCAAATTTTGTCTGATGAATTTTCCTGATTTTTTCCTGATTCCCTATAACAGGCCCCTTACAAAAAAAATCAATTCATAAAATACGTCTTACTGTATGTTGTTGCCGCACACTGTTATTGTATTTCATTGTCATACTTTCGGAGCAACCAGATGAGTTAAAACTATGTTATGCATATATTTTCAAATATACTTTTTATTGCCTTAAATATTTGTTGTTGCTATTTGCATTGTATTTTGAATTTATTAACTTTTTAAATTTATTTATTTGTATCAAAATTAAATTAAATTATTGTTAATTATTTATGTGACCTTACTTTTTTTAATAAATATAAGCTCATTAAAGCGGGCTTTGGGTCAAGACCTACAACAGCACGAATTTAAAGTGCTTTTATTTATAGTAAATTTAATTTAAATATGACATACATACATACATATAATAATTGTAATAGTTTATTTATTATCTACTATTTACTACTGCTTAAGTTTTACTTGAAAACAAAAATTGGTCAAGATTCCCCAAACAGTGAGTGTGGCAAAAAAAATTCTATGAAATTATTGTTTAATAACACATTAACTTAAAATGTTTTATATAACACAGCCACCTTCTTCCTCAATTTTTGCGATTGCATTACTTTATTTTGAGTGGGCGTGCCAGTGGGCGGTATTTTGTTTGAAGACTTTATACTATTTTTAATAATAAAAACCTGACAATATTACAAGAGTTAGGGGAGTAGTTTAGATTTGATTTCCATTTTTTGCCTACCTCTCTACACAACTCAAACCATTGTGGCCTCACTCGTTTTAGAAAAATGTACTATTCTTACGAAAAAAAAATGTTAGACTTAAAAAAAAGAGGATATTTTTACAGCCATAATTTATTTATTTCATATTTTAATTGTAACATTATCAGGACAGTAGTACCATGATGGGTAAGTGCGCTGGACTGTCATGCCGAAGGTCTGGGTTCGATTCCCAGCCGCTGCCACCTAAAAAAACAGAAATATTTTTCCGAATCTTTTCCATGTGAGATGGGGCAACGTTGAACCAAACCGGACATCTATAGGCAATCATCGGTCAGATAAGGGCCATGTAGCAAATCACCTTGACCCTGCTGTCAAGCTGGCTGCTATAAAACAACCGTTTCGTCAGGGCAAAAGCTCAACTTCCAGTCATCGCTATATTGCTGAATCTTCTCGAAGTCACGCTGCAAAAGAATTCTGATGACCTCGACTTTCGGAGCTGTTCTGTACGCAATTAGATCGTCGGCATACGCAATTGCCTGAGTTAGACTACTTATCAGATCGCTGGTGTAAATGCTGAATAGAATCGGCGAGTTGACCGCTCCCTGCTGAAGACCATTTTTAATATTAAAGGTTGTGACAGAAGTTACATTGCCACTTTTGACAACAAACTTTCTGCCATTCAGCATATCATAAAGCATATATAATAGTGGTTTACTAATGCCAAGTCTGGTCAGCTTTAGATAAAGACCCTCTAACCAAACGGTATCGAAGGCCTTCTCCAAATCAACCAGACAGGCACCCGTAAACTGCTTCTTAGATTTGTTCCATTGGACATCAGAAACGAGTTTCGATGCGGCATCAATGGTGTCAAACCTTAAAACCGAACTGATTGTCCGGTGTGATATTATTGTCCTCTGCCCACTAAGACAGAGCTCTATTGATAACTTTTTCGAATACCTAGCTAATACTCGGAAGAAGACTTATCGACCGGAGATTCGCCGGTCTTTTCCCTTTTTCGGGAGAGGATGTACCACAGCTGTCTGCCACCGCAATGGATAATATGCATTATTCAGAGTGTTGTTAAACAGAGTGGTATAAATGTCTACTGCTTCTTGAGGTAAATGATTTGCCAAATGATTTTCATTGAACCCGGTGAAACCGAGGTTCTCTGATCGCCATTGTGTGATGTCATTCCGAAGGTAAAAGTGATGGAGCCAGGCTCTGTTTTCCAGGTCATGATTCGGGCGAATGCACGCATTCACCTTGTACACTTGCTGGAAAGCAGCCCCCACAGCCTCCACTTTCTCCTGCGGATCTTCGACAATAAAGAGGTCATCGTCCAAGACGGCGTCCACTGGATTAATGCCTGCTGTCAGTAGTACGTCTCTGTTGTCTCTCGTTCTCTGAAGCTTAAGACTGGGCCTTGGTTCTCCACGAGCTGTTGCGCCACCAAATTTATTTTATTTTTTTATTATCAGGACAGAAGAAACTGTAGAAAACAGTTTTGGCCCATTTTTACTTCCGATATACTAGGTACTATAAGGCATGTTTTGGAATCGTTCGAGGTAACAATTAACCATGATATTACGATTATGGAGAACACCAAAAAAGTGGGTGGCAAAATTCTGTCTGTCGGTCTATCTGTCTGTTGGGCGGGCCATGATACCAGAAAAGCCTCGGTGTCATTTGGTATCAGTATCGGAAACCAAAATGATACCGAGACGATACCAACTCCAATCCAAAACATCCGATACGATACAGAGACGATACAAAACGATACCGTACTCCTTGAACCGAAATTGACCGATACTTTCGGGTAGAATCGTTTGGTATCGGCAGAAAATATAAATTTTTGAATAATATTCATTTATTACAAAAAAACCATTCTTGTAATTTGTTTCTCGGAAATTGCTCTAACGATTTAGATTACATTTTCAGAGATTTTTTCTTATGCAGGGAGAAGCTTAAGGCACTAACTATACACCAACGATTTGGATGAAATTTTCAGACTTAGTTTTGATTGTTGAGTGACTTTCATGAAATCCTTAAAATATTTGTGTGCAATGTTTCCCTTTGAACCTATGACTTTACATCAATAGTGTAGAATCGAACCTTTACTTAGACATTGTGAAACAAGCCCTTAAAAATTCTTGTAAGAAACCTCAGCTAAAAAAATTGTCTTTTATAAAATGATTTTTGTGCCAAAAACATTAATAATACCAAGCGAGTTCAACTACAAGATCAAGAACATGTAACCAAGTCGTACATTTTGTTTTGGTTTGCGACTGAGACTATACCAAAACCAGACAAGACCTATACCGATACGGACACGAGACTTTGACCAAACGATATTGAATTTTATGAGACCTTGACCGATACCGAGACGATACTGAAACTTTTCGATTATGACGATACCGAAACGATACTTACAAAAGTATCATTTGCTTTGGAATCGTGGCTAGCCCTGTCTGTCTGTCTGTTCGACTGGATCGATTTGTTGGTGATTCTGTTCCAACATTTTTTTAACCTACACCAACAATTGTCGAATCATGAGAAAATGAAATGTAACTTTATATTAAATTGTCCCTAAGACTTTTCAATATAATTAATGTATAGACTACATGTTGAATTATGTACTGACTACATAGCTTGGCAATCAAGTCAATAGTGACTTTAAAATAGTGATTGGATAAATATGTAGTGAGTACAAAGAGTCTGTTGTTGGTGTTAATAATAACACTTGCTATTCCTTTCTTTCTTTACTTCGTGGCTTAGCATGTTGTTAGCTGGGGGTTGTCCTTTATTCTGAACGTGAACAAAATTATTTTATTTCAAAAAAGTTTGAATTTTTCAGATAACATTACATAAAACTCGTGCAAGAACTTATTTACCTGAAACAAGAACTATATTTAGGTATAGATTGTCTTAAAATGTGATCTTTAATTCAAGATTAATTTAAAAAAATGTTTGAACATGCGTACCTTCATATTTTTCTTATGTTAGATATACTTTAAATATCAGATATCTGTGTAAGCTGCATAGTTGCCTAATATTGTAAGGCCTTGATCTATAAATAATAAAATATTAACATACTGTCTGACTTGGAACTTAAGGTTTCTAAATCATACTATGCCAAAAACCAGTTCATATTTAATTAATCACCTACACATTGTGCTCATTACATTGTTCATTGAAGTTAAAACATTTTTCTGTTTAAATGGCAGGTTTCAAAAATGTATTTGCATCTGGTATGTACGAGTATATTTGTATTGAATAAATATTATTTTCAGTGCATACACTTTTGACCACGCAAAACAAATTGCACTGAGTCCATAATTTATGTATTGAATAAACATGTTTCTTGGCTTCATTTGAAAACAAAATTGAAATGTTACAAGTACATGTCAATAGTATTGGATACATAGAACTTTTGTTGCAGGTTATTTTCACTAGATGCGTATTACCTTTAAGTCTCTGTATTAAGAATATTATTCCTTCTCGTGCAAGATATGTTTTAGCTAAAATTTCTTTCCTTCATTATGATATGCTAAGAACAGACTAATAAGCGATTCTTGTACCCAGTACATATTTGATCATTTCAATACACAATTGCTTGTATTAATTACACAACTCACTGTGTTAAATACATTTGCGAATTGATATAAATAACGATGGGTAGTTTTGAACATTTATGTCCTCATTTCATATTTTAATGTAGCTGGTATGTATGTATAGATTACATATACATATAATCTATATTCACATTAATTTTGAGCACACAAGGCGTTTTACTGAGTGTAGAATGTTTTCATTGAGTTGAAGAGTTATCAGGAGTCATTTAGTAAAAAAAATTAGGTTAATTTAACCAGTGCACGCGTCAACTGTACTCAATACATAGAATTCTCATTTTACATTTTACCTTAAGGTCTTTGTGTTGAGAATATTAATTTTACCTTCAAACATGCTACTTTTGTATATGACCGAAAAAAACTGTTTCTTAGCTTTAGAGAGAAAAAAAAAAGCAATTACGTCCCTGTGATTGCTATTGTAGTTTTTGAGATGCTTCAATCAGCACGTAAGGTTTTGACGATGATCTGTTAATCAATCGAGGAGCTTGTAAGACACTGCGTGTACACAGCTAACAGTCTTATTATAGCATCTCTCTGTTCGATATCACGCGCGCAAGCAAAACAAAAGCCGTGCAAAAAATAAAAACAAATCAATTTTTTGTATCCATCAACTCTTCGTCTAGTAGCAGGGATCCTATAAAAATTGATGACATCTGTCATCCCTTCTTAGACCGTCTCAGTTACTGCATTTGCATATATATTCTTTTGACGTTGCCAAAATTATAAGTAAGAAACCACATAACTACATACAAATAAGAGTATACCTACCTACACTCAAATCTCTAGACAAAAATTAAGCAATCAGGTATCAAACTAACAAACCTACCCATACCACACTAGCCATCAGAGTGTTTGTGTAAATTTTCATTAACATCGATTATAGAATTGCATAATTTTGACCAACACATATTTTTTTTCAAATTAATAAAAAAAAAATTAAGACCAAAAACAAATCTCGTCGTAATTGTACCCTGGACTAGGCCAACACACTCTGACTATACAACAACAACATTAAACAAAAATACATAAAGTGAAAGCATCTCTTTTGCATCTTCTCCCAGTTTGACCATCTCGGTCTTCGTCATTCGGTGCGTCAGTCATCTTCTTCTGATCCAATGTACTCGTAAGACCAAAAAAAAAAAATTCAATTGGATAAAAGAAATAAAAAAAATAAATTAAAAAAATTACTGAAGCAGTGAAGAAAGAGAGAACCCGAAAAAACACATTTTGGGCCACCAAACCAACCAAAACCATTCAAAAATCTCGCAATAGGTAGGGTATAACTACTTAAACTCGTCGTCGTCATCGTTGAAGCTGTCTCCGTCAGTTGTAGATGGATAGGTACCTTTTTGAGGTTTTGTTGTATTATTGGTGAACTTAATAGATGCTGTACCTTATAGTAGTATCTTGAGTCATTAGTGTGACGAAGTGTTAGACACATACGTATATGTCTGAATTGTACGGTGGTCTTTTGGCAAAAGGTACTCACCTTTAGGTCTAATACCTTTTAGTCGGTCGGCCGACACGGTCGTCTTTTCGCACCAAAAAAAAAACGCAGTCTTGTTCAGCGCCGAACGTTAAAAGTAAAAGTTTCATTCAAGTGCCCTCAGCGGAATATCCAAAATCTCCACGAGATATAGACATTTCTTTTTCGAGGCTTTTCACTTTAATTTGTTAACGTTTTTTTATATTGTTAATGTTAATTTGTTGCTGCAACGAAAAATAATTTAATTATTAATATTTTTATTTTCTTCGGAAATCCTCTTAGTCAGAAGAGATTAATTGGTGAAAAAGAAATCTCGGAAACGCACGAAAATGGGTCACCTGTCCACTTCGGATCGCGTCAATACCTCCATGCTAACAGCAAACGGATGTGCAGGTAACGAAAAGGACTCCAATAATTGCAGATTGCCCAATAATAATAATATGTACGGTAACGGAAATGGAGTTTGCAATGGCGGAACAATATTATTGAATGGTGATAATGGTGCATGCACCAGCAATGGATTTAGTGCTAACGGTAATGGATATTTATCAAATGGCAGTGTGAAACTATTGAACCATGGTGGCTTTGAGAATGGTGGTATTCAAACGGTGCTACTTAGCAAATCTGAAGTGCAAGATGTCGAGAGTGATGGTTCAAATGAAGAGGATATCAAAAATGCAGGAGGCTATTTCGAACCAACACATAATATCAATTTGGAAGAATATACGAGAAATTTCAAGGGCGATTCGTTTATGGGTCATAAGTTCTTAGCACCGCTTAAATGGGATAAAATTATACAGATAACCCTGCTGCACATGGCTTTTCTTTATGGATTGGTGATCTTCGATTTTAGAGATTTTAATCTTAAAACTACACTTTTCGGTAAGTTTTTTTTTATATATTTTTTTATTTTTTTCCTTAGAGCTTAGATAAAAAAAATCAGCTTTCCATAGCTTGAATGACTTGATGTGGCTTAAATAAAATGATTAGCTAAGCATTTATAAATTGGAAATATATTTTTTAGAAAAAATTAATCCCAATTTGCTTGCTGGGAAAACCCAGAAAAGCCATAATATAGAATCATGTTTGCTGGCACATGAAGAATCTCCGGCGCGAATTTGAATTTTTGTTGATGTTTTACAATTTTTCGAAAAAATAGGGTGCAGATTCTCTAGAAAAAAGAAAAACATAGTTTTTTTTTGGTTGACCTGAGATTTCAATTAAATTGTTGTAACATATTCAATGTAGTAAAGAAAGTCAACGAAATAAAGCCCGAAGATGAATTCATAATTCAAAACCCGTCGCTTTTTTTTTAAATCAATATGAATTGTGATTTTTTTTTGGCAAAATAATTTTAAAGTTGAATTTTTTTAAATATCTTGATTAATTTTTATTTTTAAAAATTATTTTATTTACACTTACTAGTCAACGAAATTAATTATTGGTTTTCCAAAAGCTGCCTTTGCCTTTGAAGAAGAGATTTTTAATTGTAGTCTTACGACTGCAGTTAATTGAGTGCTTTAGGCTTTTAACTCCTTGAAGACTTTTGATTGCTTGGAGTCTTTTAACTGCAAGAAGTGTTTTAACCTAATATTTTTTAATTTTGTGATTAATTTCGATTCCTCTAGAATGATTTGAATAAACTTTTTAATACTTTAAATCTTCAAAAAGATAAAAAAGGAAAAATAATCCAAGTAGTAAGAATACGTAATGAAGGTTAAAAGACTTCAAGCAGTTAAAAGACTCCAAAGCAGTCAATAACCTGCAGTTGTAAGACTGCAATCAAAAGACTTAAAGAATGCATTATTTGTAAAAGACTTTTAAAATGCTTCAATGACTTCAAGCTGTCTTTAGTATGGCATTCTTTTACTTAATGATTTCATTACTAAAGACTTCAATTTTGAATGGGAATTACATTTTGAAGTTAAAGTATTGAGATGAAGTAAAATTACTTCAAAATAAGTCTTCTTAATGAATTGATTGCAACATTAAAATGATTGCATTTGTACACATCTCTGTCAAGTGGTCGTCAACAAAATGAAATAAAAACAATAAGTTTTGTCGACTTTTTGTAGTTTGCAGGTTGTATATTAGCAACATAACTTATTTAATTTTACACAAGAACCACGTATTTTTTTACCAACTACTTTTTAGCGTGATGCTGTCTTGAATTAAAGAGTGAATTCCTTGTTCATGAATAAGATTTTCAAAACACTTTTGAAGTTGTAAAATTGAGTCAAAGTATCTAAACCATTTTTTAAGCAATACTTAAAAAAAAAACTGGAAAATTTAGTGTTCATTTTATGTTCCATAAAATTTTTGATTTCTTAGAAAGTTAAACTTAACAAATTAATCATATTTTGAAATGTCTTCAGATTAACTTTGTATGTGGAATAGCTAGAATGTACGATTTCTGAGGATATATTTCAGCTTATTGTAGCTTTTAACTATTAGATTGATGATTCCTCTATGGTTGTTGATAAGGAGAACCCATGTCTGTCTGTGCGTTGCCTTCTTAAAGGATATGGATGTCCGTACTTACGACTTTGTATAATAGCTTTTAAAAGTTCTTTTGACCCATTACCCAACAAAATTTATCATTAAATTTACTGTTGGATATAAAAATCTTTACTATGTTTTACAAACACCTATTAACGATGTTATTTTCCAAACAGTATAATCAGATAGCGGAACAGACATTCGTCATTTGAGCAGAATAGTTATAGCTTGGTTTTCATGTTTTGGACATTACTATCCTTAATTTATTTTATGCTTACTAAGCATAAGTATATATTCTAAATCAAGCCTTTGCTTAAAAATGTTTTATCGTTTCTTTTATATTTTAAATAAAAGTTATTTAACTTTCAATTAACATTAAGTTTGAAACATTTACAGACAAAACTGGATAAAACCATTTTTTAGTCCATTATTTTGCTGTAAAATACCTAATATTTAAAAATATTTACTTTAAGACTTTCATACATACTTATGTTTTCAAAGTCAGATAATTTTGATAAAATTTCTTGAAGAAATTCTATATCAATAGTGCTTCCACTTTAAGAAAACTCAAATCAAGTGGTTTCTAGATTTTGAGAGGTTGATACGAGTATAAGCCTACTAAACATATTTAGAAAATTACTTTTTTTCCTTACAAGTACGATTATTACATAAATATTACACTTTATGTGTCGTTCATAGTGATTATTAATATCTCCATTTTTCTTCAAATGTGTTTATCGATCTTCAGGGGTACAAATTTCAGAATAATCCTTATTTTTGAATACACAGCTTAAAAACTAATGTATGTATATATATCATAATCAAATTTTTCGTGGAGATAAGTCATTATTACAATAAACGACACATTATACTTGTATGTATGTTTTATACTCAAATAACGGGTGATTTTTTAGCTGGTTTGGTTTTGGCAACACTGGTTTTGACAGCTGACGTGTGTTTAGTACCTTGTGTCACTGTCAAACAGCTTCAGTTTGGTTTGCAATTTAACCATGGATCGTCTTACAAATGAACAACGCTTGCAAATTATTGAATTTTACTATCAAAATTCGTGCTCGGTTCGAAATCGAAAAATCGAAAAATTGTGTTCAGCGATGAGGCTCATTTTTGGTTGAATGGGTACGTAAATAAGCATAATTGCCGCATTTGGAGTGAAGATCAGCCAGAAGTATTGCAACAGCTACCAATGCACCCCGAAAAAGCCACTGTTTGGTGCGGTTTATGGGCCGGCGGCATTATTGGGCCATATTTCTTCAAAGATGATGCGAATCGCAGCGTTACTGTCAATGGTGAACGCTACCGAGCGATGATAACAAACTTTTTTTTACCCGAAATGGAAGTTCTTGACTTGCATGATATGTGGTTTCAACAAGACGGTGCCACATGCCACACAGCACGCGAAACAATGGCGCAATTGCGAGGCGAGTTTGGTGAACAGTTAATTTCACGTTTCGGGCCGGTCAATTGGCCGCCTAGATCGTGCGATTTGACACCATTAGATTATTTTTTGTGGGGGTATGTCAAGGCTAATGTCTATAGGGACAAGCCCGCTTCGATTGACGCACTGGAAGCCAACATCCATGCATTCATTCATGAGATACCGGCCAATATGTGTGAAAGAGTATGCCAAAATTGGACTCAGCGGATGGGCTACCTGAGACGCAGCCGCGGTCAACATTTGCATGAAATTATCTTTAAACATTAAATTGCAAGGTTCAAACTATCGATTCAAATAAATATTTCATTCATTTTTTTCGAATTTTTTGTGTTTTTTTTTTTTAAGTTTTAAACCTCTTAAAAAATCACCCGTTATTACTCATGGTATACATTTATTTTTTTAAGTCCTTTTTATTCCTTTTATATTTTTAATTTTAATTTTGATTAAAGGAAATATCAAATTTGTTCATTAGGAATGAAAGTTAGCTAAAACTGTTTAAGATTTTATATTTTATTTTTTTTATAAATTCAAAAAAAAAAAACAATCAGATAGGTACATATTTAATTTTTCCATGTTTGTATTTTAACATGCGATATATAGTTACTTTAGGTCAAAATTTTAATTCGTGCAGAAAAAAGTTAGAGATAATAATCAAACATAATATCGATGATAGAGAACACCAAAGAAGTGGGTGACAAAATTCCGTCCGTCTGTTTGTATCTGAATCTACAGGCTAAACCAATGATGCGTTTTTTTGAACTTAAGGCTTTTTTTTTTGGTTTTAGATTTTTTCATATATGGTTCAACCAATTGCAATCAAAAATTTTATACAAAACTCCTTTAAAATGTCAAGAAAATTGCATACCAAAAGTAAAAAATAATAAATTTTTGATTATTAAGAACCAATTTTTTTTTTTGGAAAATTCAATATTTCGAAAACGGGTTGGTGAAATTTATTGAAACTAGGTTTATAAACGAATATTAATAAGTGCTCAAAATTGATTTACCAAATTTTTTTTTTAAACGTAACCAAATTCTTATATATACAAAATTAGTTTAAATTTAAATCTCCTCTAACGATTTTAATTTTTTTAAGATATCAGATGGCATACTTGTTTTTGAGCTCTCTTAAGGTTCTATGACTTACGAGTTGCTTATGCGTTATTTTTTTATTTTTTTCTGTTATTTGCATATTTCAAAAGTTCTTAATCCCAAGCAACTTGAATATATGAGCTAGTACGTGCGATAGAGTCGTGAATTTTATTATATGCATTATAATATCCCTGGCGAACGTGAAAAATCAAGGAAGTGAAATTCTAAAAAAATTAGAAGTTCGGGGTTTATGTATAATATCATTTACAAAACCTAACTCATGTGCAAAAAAAAACGATCATTATTATATCCACCCCCCTAAGACTTCATTTGAGGGCATTGGAGCACTTTTTGTTTTTCAATGCAATTAAGAAAAGTTGAATTATTGATTCAAAATTGCTTTTTATGGCCTTAAGTCCTAAAAATTGGCGTTTCGTCCGACTTACTCACTTAGACTCATCAGTGACGTAGTGAGGGCGTTGTCATACGCAATTTGTTTTAAGTTCAGTATAACTAAAATGAATTCTTTTACAAAAATCCACTGTAAACTATATTCAATAAGATTAGAATTCCTAATCAATAAGCTGGAAATTTTTTTGCCTGGAGCCTGGTAGTTTATAGTTTCTTATAGTTTCTATAAGAAGTTTTTTATAATACAAATTCTGTATAGGTACTACTGAAATAAATCAGCCAAGTAGAAGACTTAGCATTTAGAATTGAACTTGTTGAATTATTGATTCAATATAGCTTTTTATGGCCTTAATGCTAAGTCTTCTACTTCTATAGAATTTGTATTATAAATAAAAAGTTGAATATTTTTTTGCCTGGGGTGGACAAACAATTTTTTTTAATACCCAATCAGCCCCAATCACCTATGATTTTATTTGGGGATTCTAGTGGATTTTTTTGTTTCTCAAGGTTTGCTTGATAAAAAAATGGAATATCTTTTATCATGGGGGTGATGGACAAATGATTTTAATGGTTGGATAAACGTGGACTAACGATGGATAAACGTACTCGATAAAAAAACCTATCAAACTTGAGGTCGGAGTTCTGCCTTCACACAGCTGTTTCAATTACCTTATTAAATGCCACGTGTCGCATCACAAGAAAAAAGATGGGAAAATATATAAAGGAATACTAGTGAGAGTGGGTCTCACACCAACACGCCACACCTCTAAACTAGCAGTATAGTTCTTCATTCACTGCACTATTACCACCCGCCAGTTCACCCATTAATTATAAAAAATTAAAAAACTCCTTTTCGTGTCTTTGAACAGTGAAAACTTTTATTATAATTTGGCCCATATATTTTTAGGCGATGAGAGTTTTTGCTGGGCTATGATTCCAAATCAATTTCGATTGAGCGTTATAACAATGCCCTTCAATGTACACTTTGGAAACTTGATGTTCTTATTACCAAAATCGGATTTTTGTTCCAAGTGTTCATCATCCTTTAATATATGTACATACATACATGTTTTCTTAGGGGTACTATTTCTTGAGTGGAAATGACATATCCCCCAAGAGTATTTCATGTAATACAAAAGTACTTCTTATCTAAGTCGTGAAAAATCGGTACCAACAAATTTTTCACCTGCATTTCTACTAATAATACACACACATGAAAGGTTGAGTGATGTAATGGACTAAGCCTTGGTTCTCCACGAGCTGTCTTAGTTCAAAACACCAATCGCTTAAAGAAAAACTAATTATTCCAGTAATTAACAATATTCCTAAATTAATTTCCTTTTTAATCACATTGTAATTGTACTTAAATTACCTTGTTTTAGATCAAATATTTTTAAAATTGAATCTATGGGTTTTTTCCTATTATTATTTTAGGAATAACAAGTTTTTCATTTATAATCCCAAACACATTAAAAACTAATACAAATAATATGTATTGTTTGATTTGTTTTTAATTAGTAAAAACTAATTATAAAATTATGTAACGAATACCTAATGCGAAAGCTAAAATTAATGATATAATTTTAATAGTTTTTATAGTAAAAATTTACGAATATTTTAATGATTTTTTGATTATAATGTGCAAAGAATCTGTTTCATTTTTCAAGGGTCTTAAAATACTTGTTTCTCACGAACAAAAATTCTTTTCTTGTGATTTCAATTTCTAAGAATGAAACCGAACATCAATAAATTGATTGATCTTTCTAGCTTAGGCTCCCATTTCTCTCGTTTTAATAATACGAATTTGGCATCCTTCAATGATTCAAAATTCCTTAACAAAACTTTACATCTCCCTCGAAACAAACAATTATATTATGTAAAAAGGAAGAGCATCATCCACAATTCAGAACAAGCTTCTTGATCTTTTGTTGGAGATCCCGCCCGTAAATACACCAACGACTCATATTTTTCAAGGTTTTTTTTTAAATTTCTAAACAGATGCGACGCGACGCTTCACAAATTCGCCCGACCAATTTGACAACAGATAAACGAAAACAAATTCAACAAAAAACAATATTTTACTATTCTTATGTAAAATTTATAAGAAAAATGCAAATAATTGCAGTGTCTGCCTGAGTAATTCCATAAATTACAAGCAATTCTTCACGAAATTACAAATGATAATTTATTTTAACCAGAGTGTCTTCCCTTGAATTATTTTGTCTCTTACTTCACATTCAAGTAAGGTATGGCAGCAGCGCAGCGCGGCACAGTAGGCTAAACAAAAAAGGTGCGATCTGTGATGATGTACATGTACCTACCTACAAAAAAAGTTAAATAAAAGTGAAATCCATTACAAGATCTGCATTGAATTGTTTAAACAATTTGTCTGACAAATAATTGACATTTTTGTTTTTTTTTATTTATTTTTTTTTTTTGTATGAATATACTGACCTTAAAGATGCCCTAAAAGTTAAGTACCTATAGAGTCTTCTATGACATCATCTTAAACTATTAATTATTTATTTAATTTTTACTGTCGTTATTGCGATTTTACAAATCGATTGTGCTTTAACGACAAAACTTACATATATCGCATTCATGCGCGTGGTGGCTTACATCTGAAAGATGTGAAATCATGTCTGACATTGAGTTGAAGAAGATGCGTGTATGAGCATTGCCATATTACCGCGACCAGGTTTGGTTTCCAATCTGGTTTGGATGTTTCGTCTTACGTAAAATAAAAATGAAAAATGCATGTGAAGTTGATAATTTATGAGTTTCTTTTGAAGACCATTGACCAAAATAGCATTCTGTATAATTATTAAAAATATTTTTTTTTTCAATTAAATGAAGTCTGTCCCTTGAAAAAGCCTCAGGTAGGTAATCATGATTACGCACTAATACGCAGTAATCAATGCTTTTTTCATCACGCCTTTTGCGGAGAAAATATTATTTATAATACTAATTGTCTTTAGCCTCGATTACTGCTGCAATGCAATGCATAATATACTGCAAGAAATATAATGTTGGCCTTCATGAAGGGGCTTAACATGCACCACAGGAAGAAGATTAAAATTATCATAATTTTATCTTTAAAGCTGAAGGTTGATCATGAAACCATATTTTTGATTTAACGATCCTCTTAGCTTAGATTTAATTTTGAATGGCATCACTAAATGGGAAAATAGGTTAGTAAATACCTACATTTGTCACACCTTTATCACAAGATCTATAAAGACTATTCAATTATTGTTAATATTAAAATCAAAATGCAGTCAGCTTATTTAATTAAGGTTTTCTTCATATTTTCACTGAGCAATAATATTCTAGATGCCCTTATCTGTTAATCATCAGGAATCAGGTAAATGACAATTCGCTTAGCTATATTTATAGAAAAGATTCCATAATTTAAATAACAGAATAACCTTTTCATGCGTTAACCTTATAACCTTTTTGTTCATTTTTAAATGCCCAAACTGTTTTCATGTGAGTAACAATGGATGAAGATTAAAAAATTCACATTTAAAAAAAGAACGACTGGGTCGCACGAACTTTCTCTTGTCGCTCAAGGCTATGACATCGCTCTGGGTATAAAACATAAAAGGAATTAATTTTTAAATAAAATTTGCCATATGTTTTTTGCTACTATGTAGACTAACATACATAGTTTTCGAGTAACATATAATTGTTAAAAATTTTAATTTCCCATTAAGCATTTCTTTGAAAGGAATTGAAATATTAAAAAAATTATAAATTATATTTCATATAATTATAATTCATTCAAACTAGGTAATTTTTATTGACTATTTGGTAAAGAATAAAAAATGTATTCTGTAGCCAAAATGAGATTGTTATTTGCAGACCCCAATCTAGGGTGGGGCATCCGGACATTTTGCCCCTGGCGGCAAAATTTGGGGCGGCAAACGGCTACTAAAAAATGATTTTATGAATTTCGTAGCTGATCGAAACATACATAAAGCATAGTTATTTCAAAATAACTATTAATAAAAATACTTCAGTAAACTATTCATTGAAAACTATTCAAACTGCTCATAAAATTAAAAAATAAAATAACAAAATTAAAAAATTTATTGCGAGCGAATTCGATAAAACACCAATACAAAAGTGTACAATGTGAATACGAAGAGATGAATTATTAGAACATTGTAACCTCGATACAATTTTAACCCATGAGGACCATCTGATATTGTTCATGAATTAGAACTTTCAGAGGGGTTGGCATCCTTATTTATTTAAGATAGTTTTTTCTCCTCCAGTCTTTGTTTTTGTTTTGAAATATATAAAAAAAATTAAGATTTGGTCCACACATATATCAGTATTGTTCTCAGAATCCTTTACCAGTAAGCAAAAGAAACCTTTCTAAATAATAAATAAAAAAAGTATCTTCGGTCTTCTTGTGTCATTTTCAAAGATTATATGGATTGGCTTTGATTTCCACAGAACACAAGGTTTGCGCTGGTAGGTACCTGTGTAGGTATATATAAATGTTTTCAAAATAAATGAAATCAAAAAATAAAAAATATTGGAGTAATTTTTTAAGAAGGATTACCTACTTATTCGTTTCGCGGCGTTACAAAATTGCTGTGTTATTTATAATAAAAATAAAAAAAAAAAATTTCATGTGTAATTTTATTAATTTATTTTAAACTGAAAGAAACAATTATTTCAAAAAATTCCATATTACAAAAGATATATAAATATGAACCCTCTTATAAAACATTTTGGTGTAATCTTTTAAACTATACTGAACCGATTTCGATGAATTTTTGTATGTCAATAGCCGAAACGTTATTTCAATGCGATCAGTCGATTCCGATATATTGGTAAAACAAAACATAACAAACACATAAAATCTGAAATACTCATTTAGAAGCCCTATAGTAGACTAACATATACAATGATGTGCATATAAAAAAAATTCCAACCATATCACATTCATACTGGTTGCAATGATAACCTCCTTTTTTAAAGCCGGTTAAAAATCAAACCATCTCTGCGGTGACAACATATGGCTTGTAAAATGTCCTTGCAAAGGGCTGCTTATGTTATTTTTGCCCAGGGCGGCGAAAAAGCTGGATCGGACCCTGGTTATTTTGTCTCGAACGAGACAACGAAATGCTTACAAAATCGCATTTGGAAAATATATATTGAAATAAAAATAAACATGAGAGAATCCAAATGTTTTTTTTTTTCTGCACAAAACAAATGATCAATTTTTAGGAAAAAATAACAATTTTAAAAGATTCAATTCAAGATATTCAACAAAATATTTAAATCTTTTTGATACACGAGCTTGTAAATGAACGTGGTAAATGAAGACACATTATTATTTCCATCATAATTAACGAATAGTATTTTTGGGAATTTTTCCATACATGTGAATTTACGCTTTCTTAAGCTACCAACCCCACTAACAATTTTGCTTCTATATTCCTCCATAGATGCTTTTCGTTTTCATTCAAAATATTCATATGAGCATTGCATAAAACTCCATAGAGTGAAAAAGGTGACCGTTTTAACTCCTATTGTACCTTTATGGAGTTAATTATAATAGTCTTAAGGAAGTTCACATTAAATTATAAATTAAATAAAAAAAAACTTGATCCTAGAACCAGGAATCGAACCCGTGACCCTCTGAACCAATTGTCTTACTCGCTTACCGCTCCACCAATCTCAGATATACAGTTCCATGCATTAAATTGGAATCACTTTTATCTAGAATTGTCTAGTATGAGACAAGATGCTTGCATTAATAAGAAAAACTTTCTTCAAGAAAAATATAATATAATAGATTAATATGTCTATAACAAACACATATTTTTAATTAAATAAATAGAGATATAATAGATTGATTAATTTATGAATACCAACCTTAAACATTGACAATAATAATAAATATATGTGATCGGATGCTTAGTTGAATATAAAATATAAAATGGCCGATCACAGCTTGGCGACCGACGCCATATTTACTAATACAAGCAATATAGAAACAATGACTAACATAAAGATTGTATAATCATTTTACGGGATAACTATTGAAGCGAAAGTATCTTCGTTACTTCATAAGAGCATTATAGAGAGATTAAAGAAACATTGGTACTCGTACATTGCTTCTTTCAAGCTGATATAATTTGCACCAGAAAATATTTAAGGATTCAGTAATGCTCCAATAAGGTATTAACCTTCTGTCAGAAGGCTAAATGGAGCGTTATAGAAACAAATAACACTTTAATGTCTGAAATGCGAACCAATTTTGCTAATTCGGAATACATGACCAGACTTAGAGCTAAATGGCTCCGTGACACCGATCGTGTGGGGAATCCAAGCGTAACAAATGTATCCGATGGCCTCATTATGTATAGCCATCTTAATGCAGATTTGGTGCAGAGATGACCAAAAACTGCCTAAAAGCAAAAAATACACATTCTGGGAGTAGAGTTTGAAAACAGGATATTTTTAACAAAACATTAAACGTTTTGAAATAGTTTTGATGGCCTTTAGTCCTTCTTATTAAACGTTTTGTTCGGGATTTAAGGAAATTAAAACATTTAGTATCTATTTATAATTTTTAGTCAAGAATATAAACATTTTGAATTTTTTCGTTCGTGAGCTGACTCAAAAATTTAAAAAAATTTTTAAATTCACGTATTTCTGTTCAGTATTTGATTGAATAAGATTTTTTATTTAATTAATAAGTTTTTTATTTAATAAAATAGTTCATCGCAATTTTATATCCAGCCACTGTTGCCATGTCTTGAACAAGTTCTATAGCCCAATTTAAAAATGTTTGTAGCCCAAAGTTGGAGCCCAAAAAGTTGCCCAAATAGTAGCCCAATAATAATAAACAAAATGTTCTCATAACTTCAATCACAGTTTATTTTTATTCTAAAAAAACAGCAACAATAAAAGAATGCATAATTAGGATGGATATTCTGGGAACAATAGAGAAATTGAATAATTTTAAAGTGAAGTTTGATGCGGTTTATTTGAAATGTCAAAACCAATGAGTATATGTCCCCTATTACACGACGATTCTTTGCGTCTGACTCTTTTCGAATTTTCATATCGGATTTCACCTTCGCTACCTTGAAAAAAGTTGGACGCAAAGAATTATTTTGTTATAGGCAACACTATTCATTAAATGAAAATTGGTGCCAAATTGTGGAATGCTAGAGAGAATTGTTATGAAGAGAAAAGTGTTTTATCTATGATTTATTTATACGAAAAAAATGAATATAGCCCAAGATTAGATTTGGGCTATTAGTAGCCCAATTATGATTGAGCTGTCATACTGAAATTGTTGTCATCAATTTGGGAAAAATATAGCTAAATTTACGATAAATAGCCCAATCTGACAAACCTGATCTAGACACCAAAAATCAACAGAGAACTTTTAAAACTGAAAAGCCGTAGTTAACCGAATGATTTGCATCTCTTGAAGAGACATTTAACATGTATTCCTTTATTTTTTTGCTTTTTTTTATAAACGCTGGCACTGAATTGTTCGATATATAGAAAAAATAGTAGGGAAAATAATGGAAAATGACAGTGCAACCCTTTAATCAAATCGCATCTAGGTATGTAACTTTCCATCTAGTTTCGGTTACTTCTACTTTTGTTAATGAAAACCATTCAATGACCACACCCACCTACCTTAGTGGGGAGATAAAGTGCATTATTTATTTCTCCAACAAACAAACAAAAAAGCAAAACAAATGTTCACACCTAATGAATCAATGATATAAGCCTCTAAAAATCTGACCAACTTAACTGAACTTATATCACACCACAAAAATTGATACTTATACTTAAGTTAAATGGAAGTTTAGAAGTGCACTAAGAGGTGTACCAACTCGCATCAAAGGCGGCATTTCCACTTAATGTAGCAAACTTCCTTTCCAACCCTTTTTTTATTTTAAAGGTTTGTTTTTGTTGTTGATTAACAATCCCAAGCTATTATAATGAAAACAAATTTAATTTCCACTTACCTACTAAAATAAACACTTTAATACAAACTATGTCAATAAATTATATTAAAAAATCAATATATGCATAATATGGTTTTGAAAATCACTTTACTTAATAAAGTTCAAGTGATAAAATATTTCCAATATCAAGATCATTAATTTCCATTAAAGTAACGGCTTTATTTACTTTGTCATTATACCTATACCATATGACTATGTTTGAGTACTTTACAAAAGCTTACTTCGTGCAAGTTTAAGATTAAACTACCCGATTTCATGACTATTATTATTAATGCAAAACTATTGATTATTTCTTATAGAAATAAAATAGCATGTACTGTTTTAATCATCAGACAAATACCTTCAAGACGTAATTATTTCATTATTGGACTTCAATTACTGGGTACCTACTTATTGCTTATATCAATGAAGATGATTTGATGAACACTTAATTTTAGTACATACTCATATAGAGTTGAAAGCGCAGTTATATTTGTATATTCCAGTTATATTTGTATAACAAAACAAATTTTTTTATTTTTTGCTTGTCACCCTGTCTGAACGTCATTACTTAAAACTAACTACTCGAACCTATGTAAGTCGGCCATAGAATAAAAAAGGCGAGTCAACTTTTAACAACCAGAACGATCAACATTTTGTATCCACCAGAACTGGTACTCTCTCTTTAGTCCCGATCGAACATGAATCTAGGGTCACATTGCATTTGCAACAGCGTTTTTCTCCATGAATATCTAAATTTTTAGGGCTAAAAGCGAATACAATGAGAGTGTACTTCTTAGGGCCAGTTTTTAGTACGAGATCATCCTATAGTCTAGGAGTTAAGCCTGAGCTAACTCCAGAAACAAGTTTTTCAATCTATTGAAAACCAAAGTTGACTCTAAATTAACACACCTACTTTGTTGAAGTAACTCAGAGACCAATTTGAGTGCCTTTTCAGCAGTGGCACCATCTCGAATTCGATAGTGAAATTTACTGTCAGCGCAATTCCGTTGTGGCGCCAAAAGGGTGGTATCAATGGGGTCGCACATCGATGGCTTAGATTTTTGACAACTGAAATATAAAGTTAATCCTGGCCTAAGATATTTTACAACTGAAAGATAAAGTTAATCCTCAACTGAAAAACTCGTTTTTGGAGTTAACTCAGGTCTATTCTAGAAACTTGGATTATCTCGCACTGAAAAACTGGCCCTAAGAAGCTTTATTCTATCAGAAGCATTCCCCTATTAAGGCAGTTGAGGGCTGGTTAAGAATATATCAGCAATTCCGCTAATCTATTACGTCCGAGACGTCCTCGCACACGATGGTGCTGAGAACTTAAATTTGGTCAGTTTTGATCGCAAGTTCTTAGCGCCGTCTTGTTCGAGGATATTTCGACTGTAAGGGAGCCGCCTACAGCTGATGTAATAGATTAGCGGAATAGCCACTATATCCTGAATCAACCTTCGACTGTTTTAATAGAGGAATGCATCCAACGGGATTAAGCTGCTTAGACATACACTCTCGTAATATTCGTTGTACGGGTAGTAAGCCCCTTAAATTAAGATGTTCATTGAGGAAGTCGCTCTTGCAATGTGACACAGCTAACACTGCCTCTCAAACACCGAATCCCGACTCTATTTCATTTGAGACGGAGCGTTGAATCAAACAGGCCATCCATAACAATAATGGCATTGACCGCATCAGGGCTATGTAGCAAATCACCTTCATCCTGCTGTAATGCTGCCTACTATAAAAATTCAGTTTCGTCAAGATGAATGCTCTCTTAATCTGGCCAGAGCAACATTTATATGTCTGTCAAAATAAAAATAATGATCTAAGCGGGTGCCAAGGTACTAATAGATACTTTACTATATTTTTATTCGCCAGTGGACGTCTATTTAGTCCTACGATCATCAGCTTGTGCCAGTTCTTGTTCTTTCTTTCAGTTCTTTCTCGTATCCCTTGTTTCTGATTTCTGAAACTCGATTTTCAGCTTCCATTTCTCACATAATAGCTGAATTTGGTCGAAGTCATGCAGCTAAAGAATTCTGATGACATACCTAGACTTTTGGAGATATTCTGTATGCTATTAGATCGTCAGCATACGCAGTTGCCTGAGTTAAATTACATACTTATCAGATCGATGGGTATAAATAGAGTTGACCTTTCCCTATTGAAAGCAATTTTCAATATTAAAGGTTATCGCAGAAGCTACATGGCCACTTTTGACAACAAACCATCGATTATGCAGTGTGGTGGAAGACAGCTGTGGTGCATCCTCTTACAAAAAAAGAAAAGGACAACTCCGATCCGGCGAATTTATGGTCAATCAGTCATCTTCCGAGTATCAGCAAGATATTCGAAAAAGATATCAATAGAGCCCAAGTTGAAAGAGAACAATAATATCATACCGGATAAATTAGTTCGGTTTTAAGGACATGACACTGTTCATGCCGTGTCTAGACTCGTTTCTGATATCCAATGCAACAAATATAAAAACCAAGTGACTGTATGAAATGTTGCGAGTTAAAAAATTGTCAAATTTCAATAATACACGTTTTCCGGAGACACGACTTTCTTTATTATTCTTTAAAACATCTACTACATCAAAGAGAGATATATGAAGCAATTTTTTTTAAGTTTTTGGAGAAGGGAAAGATGAGCAATATGAATTTCATATATTCTAGAAAAATTATCAACATCAAACCATCATCAGTTCAATAACTTCTTCGTACAGGGAAATAATCAAATCAATTTAAAATAAAAGCCAAGAACTGTTAGCTACATCCTATTAAAATTGTAACAGTAAGCAATAAACTCAAACCCTTCACCAAATACCGGAAAATGAGAGGAATAAAGAAACACTTTAGTCCAAGGGTTTTTATTTTTTTTAATGCACAAAGTGCAGAAAATAAAAATGCTCAAGGAAATTAGAATGAAATGAATTTTTTTTATCCAAAAAGAATCATTTTTCAGGGTTTTTATAAATATCGGGTTTTTCAATAAGCGCGCTACAAAAGTTTTTTTAAATAAAACAAAAACGGTTTTGGATATCAATGAAATTCTTTATTTCTGTGAAAGTACGTTTGATGCCATTATGTATGAAACTCGATTTCTTTTGCATGTCCACCATGTGCACGCTTGCAGAAGTCCAGACGCTGAACCCAATTTTCGACGGTTTTCAAGCATAAATCGGCCGATACTGCTGCAATTTCACGTTCGATATTCGTACGAAGTTCATAAATCGTCGCTGGCTTGTTGTCATAGACCATACACTTGACGTAGCCCCACAGGCAATAGTCTAACGGCGTCAAATCGCACGACCGAGGCGGCTAAGTGACTGGACCATTTCGTGATATAACACGTTCTCCAAACTTGGTTCCCAATAAATTGATTGTTATATTCGCTGTGTGGCGCCGTCCAGTTGGTACTACATGTCCTCCAAGTCCATATCATTCAATTGGGTCTAAAAATATTCGGTTATCATTGAACGGTAGCGATCCCCATTCACAGTAACCTGCCGGTCTTGATCATCACGGAAGAAGTATACGGCCCAATGACCCGCCGGCCCATAAACCACACCAAACCGTAATTTTTTTCGGGATGCAATGATGACTCATGGAGTACGTGTGGATTGCTGCCTGACCAATACCGCATATTTTGTTTATTGACGAAGCCATTCAGCCAGAAATGACCCTCATCGCTGAAGATGATATTTCGATGAAAATCCGAATCATTTTCAAGTTGTTGCTCAGCCCAATTCACGAACATACGACGCTTTTGGTGGTCAAGCGGCTTCAGTTCTTGCATCAATTTAATCTTGTATGTAAGGATGTAGGCCAAGATCTTTTCGCAAAATTTGCCACAACGACGTCACAGAGATGCCCACCACTTGAGAAGGACGTGTGAGAGACACATTTGGGCTTTCTGCAACTTAAGCCTCAGCGGCAGCAATATTCTCGACACTACGGGCACTTCTTTGTCTCAATGGCACGGGAACATTTTGTACTGTGCATGTGGATTCAAATTTTTCAACTAGACGCTCAATTGTTGATCTGCTAGACCGATTATGACGACCAATAATTGGCCACTGACTCCGGATTTCGGTATGAAATTTTAATAATTTCGACTCGTTGTTGGCTGGTATATCTTTCCATCATGAAATGACAATCCTTACTGAAGAGAAATATCAAAAGAGCGGCAAGAATTAGGCGTCGTTTGCTGTCCCTGTCGCTCTACTTTTGTAGCGTCCCTGTTGGAAAACTCTTTACTATCTTCTTAGGGACCAACTACGAAGAGTTGGACCTAAGGCAACAATTATTCGAAATCACAAGCTGAATATTTCTTCTGTGGAGTTTTTTCCTCTGATCAATAGGCATTGAAATAAATCGATGTAAGAATTATACGTCATGTAGTACCACTGCCACCTAAAAACAGAAATGTTTTTTTCCGAGGTATAGCCTCTTGCGAGGAACTGACAAATCCTCCAAGAGTATACTTGTCATGAATAAGTGCTTCTCACCTAGCCGTTTGGACTCGGCAAAAAATTGTAGGTCCCCTCCATTCCTGCCAACAATACGCACACAGGAATGGTTGAGAGTTGGTAGTCACTAGGCCCTGGTTCTCCATGAGCTGTTGCGCCACTAAATTTAATTTAATTTTTTTTTATTATACGTCAAATTTAACACTATAGCTTGACACGTGTTTCTTTTCAAATAAGATGTTTACATCTCGAAAACCATTAAAATAATCCAATTCATGTATTTATTAGTTTTTATATGAAACTGAAAGCAAAACCTTAGTAAAAAATCAAAAATCAAATGTCATAAATGGACGAAAAATATAATTTTCCCCAAAAGAAGTAAATGTCTCATTTGCAATTCCCATTGGCTTAATTCATTTCAACCAAATCTCCATCTCAATCTCATATAAAGAGATGATGAGAATGAGTGAACCAGCTTCAGTTTAAAGCAATTCACATAAGAAAGTAAAAGTGAATGAGAACTAGGCGAATCACAGCAAACTATAATAATAAACCATTAAAAATTCCTTGTACACTATTTCATAGTTTAGCACGAGCACTTTATGCGTTGACATTGAAAAAAAATAAAATCTGTAAAAAAAAACTCTATAAGTTCGCACTCTAATTTAATCAAAAGATATTGTGCAATTTTATTTGAATAATATACATATAACACATTCACAAATTGGGTTAATCAAATGTCGGTCATAGAGTCAATACCGGTTATGTTTTAGTTATGGAATTTAAAATTCTCTTACAAAAAAAAAAAAAAAAATAACCAAAATAACAAAGTTTAAAATATCGGTTTACATAAATTAATTTATTCAAATACAAAACTTGCCGCATGGTTTGTTGACCTGTGATGATGATTTTGGTTGAATAATGATTATGATTATGATTGGTTTTATGGTGAAATTAAAAAGTCTTTCCAATTGAAATTTAAAAAAAAACCAATAGTTGTCTTTTTTTTAACAATTCCATATCCAAACCATAGATTTTGAAAATATTTTCAATTATTTTTGAGTTTTTTAGAACTGCCCTAGCCATGTATTATTTTTGACGAAATAAATTTTAACATTAAACATTCATTCAAAACTGGGCCAATCAATTACTAGCTATATTAAAGATAAATTCATTAGTAAGCTGTATCAGCTCATGCGGTGAGTCAATAAATTATGCCAGTTTATACTTATGTATAAAGTTAAATTTGTATAGATTTATACCCAAGAGACTGTTGTGTTTGTTTACTGTTTAACTAAATTCCATTTACAGTAGTAAAAAAATCTTATGAATGGTTGGATACAAAAATAAAATAATAATTTTCTGTTTTTTTCTCTCAAACTTTTGCAACGTTAAAAATGTTGAGTAATTCATTGATTTTTGGATAGGTGAATTATTAAGATGATGGGTTTAAGTGTATTGTTACACCTACATTGATGCGTTTAAAACCAACATGATGTAATAACTTTTTTTAATGTACCTACACCAGAAATTTTAATTTTAACCACACGTTTATTTTTATTATTATTGAAACAAAAAAAAAAACGAAGTTATAACAAACACTGGAGAAAGTATTGATGTTATAATTTATTACCTATCTGAATAAAGCAAAAGGTGTTATTAGTTTGGTGAATTTTTTTTCTGCGAAAATTAGGTCAAAGTTCCCAAGGTTTTCTTACGGAAAATAAAAATTTTAAAATGTGTGAGATGTTATATGTAAACTGATATACGTAACTTATATGTATATTGATTGCTTAAAATATCCTAGAAAAGTAGGAATTCAAAACATACATATCACTCAAAGTTGCGGGCAGTATAGGTACTATACATACAAATATGAAAAGCTAAAATTGACTCCACAGCTAAATTTTGCTGGGTTTGGAACTTATCTGGTTTATTGACGAAGAAATTGACACCCAGAGGGAGCTTGAACATCAACCAGCTATGATCTCTCCCTTATACACGCCTTGTCTGGCACACGAATGGACAAATTGTCCGGCTGATACTTTTTCTTATGGTTTCTGGCTTGTAAGTATGTATCACTTCACCAAATTAACCACTTCGTGAAATTGTGGTGATCTTCTACTACATGTGTTAGAAGCATGCACTGATTTAAGAAGTGTATGCTTATAGAAATAAAAGTTCTTTGAATGCAGAATTAAAGTAATTCGTTTATTAATAAGGATTACGATGATATCTTGAGAAGCCTTATCTTAAGTAACTTTACACTTCTTCAATAGTCACGTAGACTCTAGCACAGGAAATCTATACTAGACTGTAAGAAAACTCGGGGTTTGATTCGATCTTTAAATAGCTTATCACGTTCAGAGAAGTATAGTATGTTATAAAGCCATCCCCACTGAGGAAAACTGGAATAAGTTCAAACAAACTAGAAAGACCTGTACTCTAACGGCTATAACAATCAAATTTTATAGGACCAAAAATTACGGCAATGTTGCAAAGGTAGTAAAAATGTTGGCCATTATTTGTAAAAATTGAAAAACACTCAAATTCTACTTCGTCTTCGTTTCCAACACTCGTCTTCAATAACACTAACCATGTCAGCTCACTAGAGAAAGCCAATTTGCGTTTAGCACAGTTTGCTGTTAATTCGACGCTGCCAGAGAGAGAATGCTATGACTCCACAGGGAATTGAGAGTGCTAATAATTTCGTGGGACGAATCATCTTTCGCACTTTTGCAGCAAGATTGCCAGTTTGGGCTATTTATCGGAAATTGGATTATTGTTTCCAAAATTGCCGACAATTTTAGCTCGACAGCCCAATCATTATTGGGCTTTGAATAGCGCAAATCTAATCTTGGGCAATTGTTCGAACATATTCATTGGTTTTAACATTTCATACCAAACGCACTCACTTTAACAATATCATTCAGTGCATCTGTTTCTCCCAGATTTATTATTATTTATTTATTTTTATATGAAAAAGGTATTCGAACTTTTGGGCTACTTTTTCGTCTCCGATTTTGGACTGCAAAATTTTTCAAATTGGGCTACCGAACTACTTCAAGAAATTGGGCTATCGAACTACTTCAAGACATGGTAACTGTGTTGAGCAGTTGCACAGAAGTCCTGAAATATCTTGATATACATGAATCCGTTGGCTAATATCTCTCCCATTGTTCTGAAGAGTAGATGTTTTTCAACTCTAGTAAAAGCATTGCACAAGCTTTTCCATATCTGTCCTACTCTACAGGTCTCTTTCAAATGGATGGAAAATAGCACTTGTCCATTAAAATGACGAATTTTTATCAGCCTCTAACTATCATCCAATCCAGGGACGTAACCCTTCTTTTTTTAAAGTCATGGAAACACTGATAAATTTATCAGCGTAAGAGATATCTCCAAGAACGAAAGCTTCTTAATGACCGGCAGTACGGCTTTCGTAGAAATATTTCCCCTAGCGATTTCACATAGCATATCTCACCAAACAGCAGAACAAGTTTTTACATCAAATTGGAGAAAGTGAGATTATTGCACTTGATATTTCAAAAGTGTTTGATAAAGTTTATGGTATCTCTTTTGATTATTTTGATGAATCTCTACTTCATTAAATTAGAAATTACCTTTCAGACTACTCAGTACAAATTTTATTGGATGGTTTTAAGTCTGAAATTTACAAAATAAATGCTGGTGTACTCCAGGATTCTGTTTGTCTCCGATTCACTTCGTCATATTTATCACTGATTTCCTGTCTGAAACTTCTAATCCATTAAATTATTTTACAGACAACAGCACTCTCAGCTTTTCATATTCGCTTCAAAATATTCACTTCCTTGTTCTTCAGATGTGGAGTTTGAACGGCAGCGTATGATAAGGTAAATAAATTTAAATCTGTGCAATGGGGAAAAAAAGCTTAGAATGTATTGCTTCAAAACTTAATGCACCTTTTTGTCGTTAAACTGAAATCCGCCCCTTTGTCGCTCTCTATGAGTGATGATACTTGCAACGAAGAAATCGAATAGCTTTAAGTTCCGGGTACTAATGTGCATCAAAGACCATAACCTGCTGTAGAATTATCGTGCCTATATTCGACGTTGCCAAGAATGCTGTGGAGTGTTTAGGTTATCTTTGGCGTTGCAAGAAATTTTTGTCTCCCCATCTGAACTGGCTGTAATCTATAAAACTTTATTCCGTTCAAAGCCTAATTATTTTTCATTTAAGTCTCATTGATAGAATTCAAAATAAACCTTTAAAAATGATAAGTGATACTGATAGAAATATAATAGAAACATTATGCATCTCTTTATTTTATCACAATTTTTGTAAACAATATGTGAAGTAGCCAGTTGCATTGCTTTACTTTAAACAATGCCATCGTAATTCTCGTTCATACTTCTAGAAATGCACATCAGCATTCCCTTGAACCCCACTTCGATCATTTTGTCAAGTACAGAGATTCTTTCATAAGCCGCACAACGTGAATGTGGAATGTTTTACCCTCAATTTTGTCCTCCCATTTAAGTATTTAGAACTTCAAAACCAATGTGCATCAGTATCTTCTTTTTAGTCGTTCCCTTCGTCGCTAACTCTCGCACTGTGTTTAATCATGTAAGGAGTAGTGATACCCCCCTTAGTGCTGACTTGCTATAGAAAAAAACTTAACAGATGTTTAAGTACTTACACGTTGTTGTTTATCGTTTATTAATAGGGGGATAGGAATAACAATGGATAATAAATACTTCTGGAATTAACATGTAAGAGATAACTATCGTAAGAGATCTTATTATATCTTCCCCTGATTGCAAAACAATATTACTTATAATGAATGAGGAAAAACTTTATTTAAATATTTCTTGAACTCTACAAATATCCTTATTTTGTCTATAGTAAAATAAAATTGAACTAAAAGGCTTAAATACTACACAATAATACTGTTTTTGCCTACTTGTAGAAATTAAAAATTAAGTTGCATACCTACTCGTAGTTCTTGCAATCACGGCACCATATTCAAGAAACTTGCACGTAAATCAATGACGGGGCTGTAAGCCAAACATCCTCAGATAGATATTTATTGCAATTAGATTTCTTAGGGCCAGTTTTTCAGTGCGAGATCATCTCGGGGTTAAACCTGAGTTAACACCAGAAACGAGTTTTTCAGTCAATTGCAATCCTTAGATAACTCAGAGTTAATTCACCAACTTTGGTGAGTTTATTCAGGGACCAAATTTGGTGGCTTTTCAGTTGTTGTGTTATCTCGATTTCAATAATGAAAGTTATTGTCAGTGCAATTCCGTTGTGGCACCATCTCTATCCCGATGAGTTAAATTCTTAGAACGGCAGTATCCATAGTTTCGCACACCGATGACCTTAAATTTTTGGCAACTGAAAGGTAGATTTAATCCTCAACTGTAAAACCGTTTCTGATTTTATTCAGGGTTAATTTATTTTTAAAATTAGCTTACCTTGATTTTAGTATTTCGTCCCTTAGAAGAAAACCTTTATGCTAATTTTGCACAACCCCCTACTCTTTTTTTTTAAGTTCACACATAAGTTCACTAGATGGTTTAAGTTTAAGTTATCTTATTATTGTTATAATTATTATTCCTGAGATTGAACTAAGCAAATAAATACATAAATTAACTCAGAGTTAACGCTGAACTGAAAAACTGGCCCTTAGTCTTTAGTTGATTCTCAAATTGTTTTTTTTTTAGTCAAATTAAATCCTAAGTTAAGTCCGAGTCAACTCAATTAATTTTGTAAATTAATTGAGGGACTAAAGTGAGGGTGATTTTCTTTTTGAAAAAATCTCGATTAAGATAGTGAAAGTTATTGAAATCTTTGGAAAGTGCTATTTTCGCTGTGGTGCCGTCTCGATTTTGATAGTAAAAGACATACGTGTGGTATCAATAAAGTCGCACATCGATTTTAATGAATTTTTTTTGAAAACTGAAAGATAAAGTTAATCCTTTACTGAAAAACTGCTTCTTAGTTAGCTTCATAGTTTATTTATTTTCAGGATTAACTTGTTCTGATTAAACATAGGTTAACTCTGCACTAAAAATTCGGCCCTTAGTTGAATACTAATGGACAGATAAATTATAAAGGACTGGTGAAGGAATTTTGAGCCTATAGCAGAAACCAAAACTCATTTAGAATAAGCTTTAAACTGGTATTGGAAATGGGAACGTTTGGGCAATGTAAATATCACGTGTGAAACTGTACCTGTCCACTAGCGTTGGTCAGCGTACAGGGGCAATGAAAGAACAGACTCTTCAATGAAAATATGATCAACATACTTTGCTAATGCGATGAAGTTATTCGTTAAAGACATAACTATCTGACAAATCACCAGATAGTCTTTCCTCTCAAAAAGAACTTCAAATACTTGAGTTTATTAAAAGGACTAATTTGGAATTTGTGGTGAAGTTAAAGTATAATACAAAATTTATTCAAATTTATCTTATTCGGAACAAGAAAGTGAGCTTTTTTAAATAATTTTTAACAATCTCAAATTAATTTATTTCCTTTTTTTCTGTTGATTAAAATAAACTTGTAAGTGGTATATTAAAAAGATTAATTTATGTTAATATGTTATATGCAATTTAAAATAGAGACAAGTGTATCATTAGGCCAAAATTGGAATAGTTAAATGCATTTTGTTAACCTTTCTGTATCATTGATTACCTTGAAGTTAAATTAACATCAATCTCATCAAAGCTGCATTTGGCACAGGTTAATGAAAGGCAGAGAAAAGATGGGTGTATTTACGAAGTAGACCTTGTCCTAGTACATAAAGATCTTTAAAAACTAATAAAGAAACTGTGCTAATGTCATTTTGGCAGTTTCATATTTATCTATAATAAACTGACTGTCGGCATCATCATTATGTGGATGCAATTATATGTATAATATTTCAAGCTCGAAAATTTCTAATAACAATATTATATGCTTTTAAAATGAAAGCTAAAACTTAACCCAAAACACCAACATTTGTATCCGAAAGCATTGTAAATACAACGAATAATTCTTTTTAATTATTTAAAACAGTGAGAACCAACAAGAACGAACAATTTTAGATTGAAGAAAATTCAAGTTTTAAATAGAAAAGTAAAAGCCTGAATGGGGAATATATTTTCATTTATTTTCGCTTTTCCAATTTTTGTTAGAATTTAAAAACATTACACTTTTAACTAGATTTCTCTCTTTTAATGCTAATAGGTGCATTGTAACAGCCAATAAAAAGTCGTCGGTATATTTGCATGCGAAACAAAAAAGCATTGTTCTCCAACAACAAAAAAACTTGCCACATGCATATTATCCAAGTTGAACACCTAATACATCAGAAATAGTTAATTTATTCATGAATTAACAAGACACACTGATGATTAACTAATTATTTACAATGTATGTATGTACGTAATGCATTGATATTGCCTATAATGCATTGCACTGCGAGATCTACTTCTTAAAAACCAGTTCTGTGAATCTTTTGCTTTTATTTCGTCGGATAAAGATGATGAATAAAAAATTCTACGTCACTATGTCAAGTGTATCTTATGCACTACAGCAACCGTTATTAGGAAATCGTATCAAAAAACTTGATTTTCAATAAAAATGAGAAGAAAAAAACAACAAATTAAAACTTGTTTTCTGGTCGCTCCATGAACTTGTATTAGAGATCCCGCGATGCACCAACAATTCAATTTTTGATATTATGGTCTGAGGTCTGAGCTTTCAAATCTTGTTTTGATCGTGCAGTAAATGTTATGAAATAATGGTTGTTGAACCATATATTTTTCTTCTTTTTATTTGTTAGTGTTTCAAAGGTTAATAGTCTGAGAAATAATGTTTAATATTGTGAATGTATGATAATAATTATGGATTGGATACATAATTTGAAAAGAAAGTTCTTTTCTTTACAAAATTTCGACTTTGAGTTTTAAAATTTCCTATCGAAATATATGGTTCAAATGACCTATCAAACTCATCCACCAGACATTAGATGGAGCCACTGCTCCTACGGGCCTGGTGGAGGGATGATTTCTCAAGTTGGGATAGAGGAAAGAACACAACCTCAAAGACGTCGTTCTTGCCCCAACCAAGTGATTGTGTAGCGAACCACTGACCTACCAAACTCATCCATCAGACGTTGCATGGAGCCACTGCTCCTACGGGCCTGGTGGAGGTATGATCTTTGAAGTGGGAGTAAATGACACCCCACACCCTTAAAAGACGTCGTCCTATCCTCATCCAGGTGATTGTGCAACGACAGACATTTCTAACCTAACCTACCCCATAATAAGTATCTAAATTGAAAAGAGGAAGACCAAGGGGGTAAAATAAAAATCTGAAAAAAATAACAAAATAGTTTTTTTAATATTTTGAATCGAATAAGGGCTATCCAAGACTATGTCCAATTGAAGGATCACCCTAATACATATGTCCCAAACAAGCACGCAATTATAAAAACCCGTGAACGTAATTGTCCAGGGTCAACCATTATTTTAATAGACTATCAGAAACTAACAAAAATCGAGCATAAGTCGCGTGTCACCATGTTTTATTTAAAAAGTTCAACATTGATATTCTCCTCCATTATACTCCATAAACATAAATACATTATGTATAAGCATCTACTGAACCGAATATCATCCAAAAATTGTCTTCTTTCAAACCATCTACACTCCAGCAAATAAACACTTAACCTTAACATTGATCTGCTTTGCCTAAAAACAATGAAAACCAAGAGTGATTTTTTGTAAATTGATCTGCTTTGCTTAGAAACAATGAAAACCAAAAGTAATTTTTTGCTTTAAACATTTAAAACTTAAATATGGTAATGTCGTTTTAAATTTGCACCTTTATGTATGTAGGTATATTTTATTTAAGTTAATAGTCTTAAAAGTTCACGGGTATAATTTTATGATTATCTCATGTTACGTTACGTGTAAAACAACAAGTACTAGGTTAAAGGATATTGGTAACTAAATATTGAACTTTTTTAATATTTCTATCTTATGATCGGCATAAGAATAAACCGAACCAGTATATCCATCGATGTTGGTCATCTGATGTGACTCATGGTGATAGGATAGTGCGATTAGTGAGAAGTCGCTCATTTTATGAACGGTTAATATGAATTGGGGCCATTGGATTTGATAAAAAGTGAAAATAAGCTATTATTTTAGGCAAAAATTATGTGGGTATGCTAAAATAAAATATAAAATATTTTTTCATTGATGAAATCCCAGCCAGACTGATCAAGGTCTTTAAATTTTAAATAATGATTATGTGATTGGTGAACAAGAAAATTATTCAAAACAGTTCAACCGTTTAAAAAAAGTGATACATTTTAATGGTGATAACGATTTACTTATGGGCGTGAAGTTCAGAATATTGAAATGAGAGATAAATTTTTACTCATGGGCATGCTTGCCAGATTTTGCTATATTTATTGCAAACTGGGATATCTTGTTTCTAAAATTGCCGACAGCAATTTCAGGATGACATTCCAATTATCTTGGACGATATTTTTTGTTTGTATAAATTGTTCACATAAAAAACACTTTACTCCCCCTAAACGTATCCTTAATGTATTCCACTATTTGGCATCACTTTTGTATTTATCGAAAATATACTTAGACCTGTACAGGGGACGATTTCTATCGACAAAAAAATTTATAGAAGAGAGGGGGTATGAAATATAGCACACTTGAGATTCTCACTAATATAATATCTGTTTTCTGTCAGCAGAAATCATCCTAGGTGTGTTCCACAACGTTTCAAACAGTTTGAAACCGCCAGATTTAGTGAAAACCTGTTCCAAAAGTGAAATTTTGTATTATCCCGCACTAAATCTGGCGGTCTGCAACTGTTTGAAAAAATTAGGAAATAGGATTCCTGTGTGTGCAGGCTTATTGGTTTTGACAATTCAAACAACAATCTTCACTTTAATAGGTGTGTTCCAGATAAGTTTCAAACAGTTTCAAAGTGCCAGATTTAGTCATTTTTAGTGCGCAGTCGTTCCACAAGTGAAAGTGTGTACTTTTTCGGACCAAAGAGAGCACTCATGAGAGAGGAAAAAATTTCCTCTCATTGCTAGATTTGGTCCGAGAAATTTCTTGTGGCCATTTCGTAGTGGATATCAAACACCAGGCGTTCGTGTTTCAGATTTGAAATAAATGTCAGTTTGAAGTCACATAATAAAACAGAATAAAAATAGCTAGGGTTACCCAAGTGTAGTTTTTTTTTGTTTTGTATTATTTATGGTAGATGTGGATAGTTTAATTTTATTTTATACATTTTAATTTATGTGTCTTTTTATAAATCAAATGATTTTCTTAAAATGCATGTGTCACTGAGCAAATCTTTTTTGAAGAAGAAAATTTAGCTACGAAAATTTGTGTATTTTCTTGTTTATTGTAGTTTTTTTTAACAATTTCATGATTTAATATGTTATTAAAAAATATTTCTTTGCTTAAGTTTAATTATTTTTATATGTGTACGTTTTTTTTTCTAAACATTCAATATCTTGTACAGTGATTTTCTAAAAACAATGATTCACTTATGATTGCTCTACGGCAACTCTATTCAAATATTTCCTTTGACGTGGTGCAAATTAGTACAAATTAGTGCCCAAAGCGTTCCCGACGTTTTGACAGTTTTCTTCTCTCTGAGAGGATTTCATCCCTAAACATCACAATTTGACATTTAGTCTGAATTAGTGTTAAGGAACACGCCTAGAATTATTCAGGTTATGTGTTGTTCCCAGAATTCCATTTTTTTAAAGAGAAACAAAATTACTGTAAAAAGCAGAGTAAGAAAACAAATTTGAAAATAATCTTACTGTGACTATTGACTTATACTGTGCCGAATTCAGATTCCTTAATATTGTTTTTAAGAAATAAATAAATTGTAATTGCAATTATGAGAAAATTAAAGCAAAAAATATTGATATTGGGCTCCTATTTGGTCTACTTTTACGGCTCCGATTTTGGGCTAGTCAATTTTTTATGTTGGGCTATTGAACAAGTTCAAGATATGGCAACCGTGCTCATGGGATTGAAGATACAATCCTGCAGAACCGATTCATAAACAAACTTATTTACATTTTTGTACCTCATTTATCAGATAGATATGTACGAATCTAGAAAATATATCAGTCCGCAGTCATATTTTTAAATAAATAAAATATTTTATTAGATAAAATTCTTTAAAAAAATTATTTTCAAGGGAAATTTTAGAACTACATTTGAACTTATCAAAAAGATTTAATTCACGTATTTGACGCTTGTAAACCCATTTATGCGTTTAAAAAACAGAAGAAAATAAAAGAAACAGTACCACCAAATGCAATTTTTTCTGTACTAAATCGCTTTTATTAGAAAAAAAATGCTTCATATAAAAATTCCACATTTAAATATTTAAAGTTGTTATAAATTCCTTCCACTTACATATTTATTAAACTATTCATAAATGCAACACTTTCTCTTCAACTATAAACCCTGAACTGCATAATATGAAATTGCATAGAAATATGGAAATTCTTTTAAAACTAACTCAAAACAAAAATGATGAATAAAGCTATTTCAAATTGACCTTGAAGAAAAAAAAAGTCTTACAAATAAGGTATGAATAGTATGATGAAGAAAAGAAAGGGAAAAATATTTTTATTTCTTTATGGATGACTGCAAAATTGTAAAGTCATAGACAAAAAATTTGAGCTTATACTATATATACTGGTCTCATTGTAATAAAAAACCTTACAGGTTTTTCCATATCAAGAATAATGCGTGAAGGTCAAAAGTGAGTATAAAATCAGGTGGGATTTTTCAAGTTTTTACTTAAAACTGGAAAAAAAGGTGAATTTATTTAATTTATTGGTATATTGCAAAATATTTGACATAAAGTTTAAGTGTAATCATTTGGATCATTTTGAGTGTTTTAATTTATACATAGGTAGTGTTAGCTATCAACTGCACAAATGAGACAGTTTTGATGAAAATTTCAAAACTTTTGAATTCAAATTAGTTAATTTTCCCTATTATACATTCCGGTAGGTATATGTTAATCGAAGTGAGGTTATTTCCAACAAATTTAAACGAAATTAGACTAGAAATTACGTGGGAACAAGTCATTAACAACTTATGGCTTTTTCCACTGGTCGACCGAAAGGAAGAGAAATTTTTCCGGATTTGGTCTTAGTGTTTATGTTACCGTTAAAGTTTGAAAACCAGTTAAAAGCGAATTAACTGCCTCAACCCGTTAAGTACTTATTTACTTACTTATTGACTTACTTAAGGTGGCGTTACAGTCCGGGATGGACACAGCCTCAACCAACAAGTTTCTTCCAGCCAGCTCGGTTTCTAGCTAGTGTCTCCAGTTCCGCACGCCAAGTTGGTTGAGGTAATCTTCCACTTGCGTGCGCCATCGCCACCTGATGTGATATCTTCCTCAATTACGCCGTCCTACGGGGTTGGATTCAAGGACTCTCCGGGCCAGAGCATTGCTGTGCATTCGCTCTAGGTGACCCACCATATCAGTCGTTGGCTTTTTACTTAACTGGCTAGGTCGGTATCGCTTTACAGCCCATACAGTTCGTTGTTGTATCTTCTTCTCCATTGCCCATCTATACAGACGGGACCAAAAATCACCCTGAGAATTTTCCTCTCAAAACAACCTAAAGCGTTCTCATCTACCACTAATAGTGTCCATGTCTCTGTGTCTGTACCATACATCAGTACCGACATGATAAGGGACACCCGTTGAAATGCAAAATCTTATTTTAATGGTGAAAAGTATAGCAACAACAAAATTACCCGGAGAAAAAAGATTGTGAAACTAGAAAATTCATGCGAATTTTTTAATTTCACAATCCTTTTTCTTTGTGAAAATTATTTTCCTTGGTGAAGAATAACAGCAACAAAATCACTCAAAGGAAAAAGGACTGTGAAGAATTCTTCGGTTAGTACCTCGGGACATAACGGTTAGTGCGTTGGAATGTCACGCCGAAGGTATACTTGTCATGCAAAAATGCTTCTCATGTGCCATCTAATTTATTTTATGTTTTAAAAAGTTCTTTCAGACTATCAACAATTCGAAGAACCAATTTTGTTGATAAAGTATCTATGAAAGTTTAATAGTTCTGGCGAAATAAGGCTACCTTTTTTTTAACTCAATCATCCATGAATTATAAAAGCTTATTCTAATCTTCAACCCCGTCCTCCCTTCATGCTTTTAAAAACCTACGCACGAAATCCAACAAACAAAAATTACGGAAATGCCAAATTCAATCTTTTGCAACGTTCACAAAGTAAAAACTCTTGAGCAACAACTATGTTAAGTTTCAACCTTAACGCTTCTATAATTATCATTTATGTTATAAAAAAAAATAAGTTATGGTTTCTCAAACTGAATTTGTTGAAGGCAAGACAATTAGCGCTTAAAATGTATTCATGTAGCCAAATTTTGGTTACTAAAAGTGTTAATTGACAGCTAAGAGCTTTGCAAAAAGTAAAAACTAGTCTTTCTATAATGCTACACTGAACATCACAGTGTCAAACAAATTATAGCTTAGTTTATAATTTATGTTTATAAAATATTATAAGTTTTTAATTATTAATAAAATTTCAAAATTAACTACCATTATGATTAAATACCTAATTTTTGCCTTATATTTGTTTTTTTTTTTAGCATTCTTCACTGGTGGTCTAGCTGGATTTGGTGTAACTGGAGGTGCTCATAGGCTATGGACACACAAGTCATTTAAGGCCAATGTTCCACTGAGATCTATATTGATGGCGTGTTTTTCACTTTCTGGACAGGTGAGTGTTAATTTTATCTAGAAGTGAAATTATGTTAGTAATGTTGACATACAATGTAGGCACATATGTAGTTATGGCCCAAATGGAGGCGGTTGGCCTTTAAATGAAAGTTTGAAATGAATTGGATATGGAAGCAGGAAAAATATTCAAGTGAACCTATTCTTACTACGTTTTCATTCAATTTGAATCCAAAATGCTAAACTAATTTGTGACAAATAACTCAAAGAATTTTTTGAATAGACAAAATTAAATTAAAGTATATTTTTTGTTAAAAATGAATTTAATAATTTTCCTGATAAGAAAGTTCGTTAAACATGCTATTTGCCTCAATGTAAGAAAAAATCCATTAAATTCTTTTTATATAAGCTGATGAGCCTGAAATTCTGAATTTCTTTCGGAAGGTGCTCCCAATACACCACATACACAACACAGGCTTGTCAGATTGGACTATTTATCAGAAATTGTCCTATCTTTTTCCAAAATTGCCGACAGCAATTTCAGTATGACCAATCATAATTAAGCTATTAATAGCCCAGAGCTCAGCTTGGGCGATATTATTTTTCATATATGTAAATAAATTATAGGTACCTAAACAAAACACTTTTCTCCCACTTTACATACTCTTTAGTTCCACAATTTGGCACCACTTTTAATTCACTGAATAGTCCCCTATTAGTGCGTGTCTACATTGTCTTCTTACTGAAAGGTGGATCCAATGAGATGGTTGATACTGTGTGTAAAAGAAAGAGAAAACAAGTTTCCCCCAAAATCCACCGATGCGCCACTTTTAATTATTATTCTTGGCTTCAACATGAAGGATTTTTTTATGTGCGAGTGAGAGCTGTATGGATTTCAATTGCGTGAAATAAGGATCTCTATATAGAGAACTGAAAGAATCAGTTTTGCATAATGTAGAAACGCTGTTTATCAAACCGCTTTCAGTAAGAAAACAATGTAGACAGGCTCTAAAACGATGATTCTTTTCATCTAAGACCCCTATGACACGATCATTCCTTGCGTCTGACTCTGAGAATTTTCGAGAGTGCGAAGGAGAAAAAACATCTGATTTTACATTCGCACCCATTAAATTTTGAAAAGAGTCTGAGTTGAATACTCTTTTGAACAATTTGAGCAATTCGGGCTACAAAAATTTCTTAACTGGGCTATCGAATTTGTTCAAGGCATGGCAATATATCACACTTGAGTAAATCTGACATTTAGTAAAATGGGAATGCCAAAAAGAGATAGATGGTTAGGACCGTAAGGGAGTGTTCTCCTTTTGTGTATACGGAAAGCTACTTTTGTTTGGTTTTTGACATTAGCTTTAATGCCACTTGTCTTTGTCTACATTTTGCCTTTCATGTGAGGAGTTTTGAAACCATCTGTTCTGTGAAACCTACAAAACAGATTTAAGAACCGGTTTGCTAGAATTGTTGGAACTCCACTAATATGTCGTTCGTGGTCCGTGTCCCAGCCGGTTGACAGATATTTCATTGTATTTTGAAAACATTTGTGTATTTGGTCTTGTCTTCGTTTACTTGAAGACCCACAAGTTTTTCCTGTTTCTAAATTGCCTAAAAGTCAATTACGGTGGCCTTTTGGAATTGTTTGTAATGTCGATATACCATACCCTAGAAGTTGGATAGCTCTGTTAAAAATAATGCTTTCAGTGTTTACGCCTATTTGTTTAGAATAATTTGGAAGAACTTTTCCGTAGTTGCACATTGCAACGTGTAATTTTCAATTTCAGGCAATCAGTTTTCTCGGGATCCCAAGTTCCAGCCATTGCCAAATAGACCTCCTTATAAGATGGGACATATGGGGCTGATAAACCAGTCATTGGGCATGCTTCCTTCCACCCAAACTTGGTTAGTGAATTGATGCATTCACAACTTCAACGCATGGCGTTGGAATGCTTCTCATTCAGTTGCTTCCACTAGGGTCAGACTCTGGTGATTTCAAATATCTATTACCGAATAGAGCCAAACTTCTTCTTAAAGGCAGGTTCTTTGTTTATTTTCATCTAACATTCGAGCTCTAAACCTTGTCGCAACATAGAAACGTTTAAAGTCGACATGTGCTCCTCGAAAAATACGCACACGTCAAAGATTTTAGAGGTACGTCTTCCGCCGATTAGCACATCATCAAATTGGTTGGCGTATGGCCAATTTCAACTTTCATTTTGGAAATTTGTTTTGATGCAGATCATATCCAGGCGATCACTTGATCCGTTTAAGGTCGATAACTTTGCTTCTTAATCGATTTCGCATCTAAACATGTTAGTCCTTTCATCACAGCTGTAAAAATATCTTAATTTTTTATAAGTATTTAATAGCTCCCCACGTGCTGGCTGCATGTTTTTGGTTGAAGGAGATTGCTTATATTCTCGCGACCCCTCTTTTGAACATTCTGCACGATTGCCAAATGCCAACTTGAAGCTAACTCTTAACTCTTGAAACATTCAAATTGTTTTCGTACATATTTAACTTTATGCTATACAAATTTCTAGTCTTATTTATTTAACCGCACAAGTTTGATAATAATTCAAGAACATACCATTTAACACATTTCGTATGGTATAATTCTGATTCCGTATTCAAGTTTTGTTGACTTCTTGCTCGCATGTATACTAACGTATATAGGTACCTACATAGTAACTAGAGGTTAATGGCAAGGGTTATTATTTTTAAATTTCCAGCAACGAGCTAATATTTAAACAGTAAATCTTCGGTTTTGCTTATATTTATTTAATACATTGAAAATATTTCTCACACTTTTTATTCCATGTTTGCTTTTTTCATTTGCAGAATACTATTTACGATTGGGTGCGTGATCATCGTGTCCATCACAAGTTCTCCGAAACGGATGCCGATCCGCATAATTCGAACCGTGGATTCTTCTTCGCGCATGTTGGTTGGCTTATGATGTTGAAACACCCAGAAGTCCTCAGGAGAGGACGTCAACTTGACATGTCAGATGTGCTGAGTGATCCTGTGGTGCAGTTCCATCAGAAGCATTTCATCCTATTGAAACTTTTGTTGTGTTTCCTGATTCCGACACTCATTCCAGTTTATTGTTGGGACGAAAAGTGGTACTGTGCCTTCCTGACGCAATGTATTTTTCGTTATGTTTGCAGTTTAAATTTCACATGGTCAGTTAATAGTGCTGCGCATATGTGGGGAGCAAGGCCATACGACAAGTAAGTTCGATTTTAGCAAAAACAAAAACCATGACAAAGTATCTTGAACTGATTATGTATTTCTTACATTTTAGACGCATCAATCCAAGTGAGAATCTTTGTGTATCGATTATCGCTATGGGTGAAGGCTGGCACAACTATCACCACGTCTTCCCCTGGGACTACAAGGCAGCTGAATTGGGAAAATACTCAGTCAATCTTACAACCTTCTACTTGGACATGTTTGCAAAAATGGGTTGGGCGTGGGACATGAAGCAGCCATCTAAGGAGTTGGTGAAAAAAACAATTGAAAGATACGGTGATGGAACACACTTTTCCAACGGTCATGTGCACATCGCAGAAATTCCCGATCCTACCGAAAAAGGGTCGTATTACGATCATAATAAAAACTTTAAGGATGACTAGCCGAAGAGGCTAGATATTTAAATTTAGAGTGTATAACGGGGATTAGATGTTAAGTTAGAAGAAACAAAGGCAAACAAATCAGACATTACCACCATATTGGACTTTTTGAAAGTTTTTTATAATTTTTTTTCTTGTTTAAGGTTAGGTTTTCTATTGCTAACAGTTAATGTATGTTTGGGAGATATTCTGCATTTTTTGGAAGGATATAGGAACATAAAATTTTATTTTTAAGTTTAATTAAAAAAAAAAAAGAAATCCATTATTGCAGATAAAATTATTTAATCACCATGTACACGTTATTGAGAAACAAAAAAAAAAATAATACGTGTCATATTTTTGTTTCTAATATCTCAAATGAGACACGTTTGATGAAATTTTTTGTTTTTCGAAAAGCTCACACACACCGTAGGTATTACATTTTTTTTTTGCTTTTTTGTTTTTAGTTTTTAATACAAAAACCTCATTTGAGTGGTGGAAATCATCATTCGAGTACCTAATTATTATAGTTTTAAGAATCTTGTATTGATTAATTTTATTTTACAAATAAATATAAAAACATATTATCTAAAAATAAAAATTGTTTGCTCGTTTTAAAATTTTTATCAATCATGCTGATGTAGAGAAGATCAAGTTTGAAGCTGCAGATATAAAACACTGTGTTTGTAGTACATGAGTGATATTTCCAAGCTAAAGTCTAGTACACTGCTGATGCGAAACGAAATTTTTAGTTGGTCTCCATCAAGACAGAGAAATGCTTACGAAACAAAAACGGAAAAGCTTCTCTATCAGCTTTTGCACGATAAAAGTAAAAAGCTGTAAATATTTAACCCGTATCATCCTAATTTTCCATTAATGGAACGCTTACTATTTCACTCTCTATAATTTTTGTGTGAATGCATTCATTTTTTGTGTTTTGCTGTTGGCATCACTTATATTGTTGACTGTCAAAATCATTTACCGTTGGTTTGGCATTTCTGTTAACCGTTCCATTAATGAAACAGTAGGACAATATGGAACAGTATTTTTACATGGCTTTTTTTACTGATTTTATCTCAGATTGACGGTGAATGATATAATTTCGCATTTGGAAGAAAATGAATATGTTTTGTCGGTCGATATTATAATAACACCCCAGAAAATAATGATAAGAGTGATGAAGACAGCGGTGACGAAGAATCTCCAAATATTAATAATTTGTCCAGGCATCAACTTTTGGCGGAGGCTGAATTTCAGGCAAATATTGCGAAAATAGAGGTAACTAATGATATTTTGGATAACTCCCTTGTCAACCAACTAGATGAGCTCAACAGCACACAACAGCGTATACAAGGGGGGGTCACGGGGTCATGACCCACCCCCGAGAACTCAAAAGATATACGCAAAAAATAATAAGAAAAGCAAAAATATTTGCAATTTTAAAATATAATTTAAAAAAAAATAATTTTTTATAGCTTAGGAATAGGCTACCTACTCATTATTGGTAAAGTTTATTTACCTTCTCCTATCAACATTTACAAGCCATTGCCCGAATAATACTATTGGGGTTTTACTGTCGAAATTAAACAATTTTTCTTTTTGGTTAAGATTATGATGTATTTTTTGATTCAAAATCAATTTGGTAGATCTACATTTTTGGCAGATATACACTCTTTAATTCTCAAAGTATTTTCAAAAATGGTTTTGATCGGTTTAACTTACTTATTCCCTAATCTTATGGAACATCGTAATTAATGACCTATTAATCAATCTAGAAGCGGATGGTTTCAAAGTTATTGCATATGCTGATGACGTTGCCATTGCAATATCGGGAAAGCATCTTCAAATCATAACAGAATTAATGCAAACCGCTCTCAACAAACTACTTGAATGGACAGACAAATGTGGACTAGGTGTAGGTCCCACAAAACCGAACTTGTCCTCTTTACAAGAAAATATAAAATTCCGAATATAGACCCTCCATCAATAAATGGTATTCCACTTAACTCCTCAGATCAAGCTAAATATCTGGGTCTGATTTTAGACAAAAACTTGAGCTGGAAACCAAATATACAAGAAAGAATTAGAGAGGCCACAGTGGCACTTTTCTCCAGTAAAAAAGCTATTGGAAACAAATGGGGCTTGTCACCACATATCACCCACTGGCTATATACACAGCGGTCATCAGACCGATACTCACTTATGGGGTGGCAGTATGGTGGACTGCCTTAGATAAAATAACTTATCGTGAAAATCTAAGCAAAGTACAGAGATCGGGTTGCATGTGTATCAGCGGAGCTCTCCGTTCGACACCTTCCGCTGCGTTAGACACACTGCGACTGCTTTACATCACACCCCTCGATATATACACTAAAGAAATGGCGGCGAACACAGCTATTCGTCTCAGGGTCATTTCTCAATGATCCAATAACTCTATTGGCCACACTATCATTCTGAACAAATTCGAATCAGTCCCTAAACACTCCGACTACACCATCCCTCCGCCGGTTTTTTGGCAAAAATTTTCAAGTAACAATTCCAACAAGATCCACTTGGGAATATAATGAATTCTTGAGAGATGAAGCAATTCACTTCTACACGGATGGCTCAAAAACCGGAGAGGGGGTAGGTGGCGGTGTGTACTCAGAACGACTAAACATTAGTCTCTCCTTCCGTCTCCCTGATCATTGTAGCGTGTTCCAAGCGGAGATCCTGGCGATAAAAGAAGTTTTATCTTGCTCAAAGAAAACGTAATATCTACTTTGAATATCCGTATCTTCTCAGATAGCGAAGCTGCCCTTAAATCATTAGGATCTGTTTCTACAAACTCCGTAACTGCCCGAAACTGTCGATCGTCTCTAATGGAGATGGCAGAACAGTTCAACATTCACCTTTTCTGGGTGCCGGGACACAGAGATATTCTATGAAACTGTAAAGCCGATGAACTCGCCAGGATAGGAACTAGTACACCAATATCACCTTACAAGATGAATATTGGAATACCGATAGCAACATGTAAATTTATGCTTAAGCAAGATTCCATGATGATGACAAACAGCAGATGGACAGGTATCACTACTTGTCTGGCGACAAAACAGATCTGGCTAACACTGGATCCGAAGCGATCGAAATGTTTGTTATCTCTGAGTAGATTGCATATTAGCTCCACAATTGGTGTCATTACTGGACACTGCCTCATAGGTAAACACGCCAATAGAATCTGTGTTTTTTCAAATGATTTCCGCAGAAGCTGCATGGAAGAGGGGGAGGAAGAAACTATCCCACACCTTCTTCCCTCATGTCCTGCTCTTTCTCAAAGATGCAAAACACACTTAGGAAATTTTTTCTTTAATGATCCCAGTGACTTAAATAAAATCGACATTCACAGTCTCCATCGCTTTATTAAAAGCTCCAACTGGTTTAATTTAATTCTTTATGTGGTATCACAATGGACCTATTCTGGCCTAAGTGTGTCAGCAGTTTTCCTGACAGCCACCTTAACCTAACCTAACCTAACTTACTTATTTTGTGAGAATTTTGTTCAAAATATCAAGGAAATCATCTTCAATAAAAAAAAAAATAAATGAATGAATGGATAAAAAAACACTAACAGACGATATTATACGAATATTACAATGAAAAACAAAAATTTTACTTTAAACCGTATTCCATACACCAGGGCCGTTCGGACTCAAACCCAGTTACAACATGTTTCAGTATAGGTTACGTACGAGTTGCCAGCAAAAAAGGCGATTTAACTAGTTGAAATGTCGGTTTATATCGAATTTTTTGCATGTAAGAATACCTATTTTGGTTACTAGTTCATAAATTTTTTAGCTTCGAACTTAGACAAAAAGTCAGCAGCCTAAAAAGAAAGTCGAGAAAAGGATCGACTTCTATCGAGTTTTCGATATTTCTTCCCAATATTTAGTTCATAGAAAAAAAGTTGATATAAATTGATTTTTTAACCTGTCGACATTTTTATTTTTAGTTCGATATTTTTTCTATCGTTAATTTCAATCCAACGCAACGTAACTTAAAATACATCGCTCTGCTTGGAATGTGTGAATAAAATCAACAAAAACTCTAATCATACATTCTTGTCTGACTTTTAAACACGAATTTAACAGTTACTATTAAGATCATATTAAAATTCGGGAGTGGATCAAAATTTTGTTTCCAAAACTCAGCTCTACAATATTTGTGTTTTACACAGAAAATGCTCGTAATAAGGGAATTCATGCAACGTCGTAAATTTACAAATTGTGTAAAAAGTTTGCATGAACGACCTTTGTTAAACATTTGATTAAATGCTAGGTTATTCAATCAGAGTAAGAGTAACAATGACGTTTGGATAAGTTTAACCAGTTTGGTTAATTTTACGAACAAAATCCCTTGATAACTTTAACAAAATTGTGCGAATCATTTCCCATACAAAATTTGACAGTTAAAGATAAATTTAACAAGTTTGTAAACCTATCTACGGTTTTACGAAGTTGCATGAATACCCTTAATATAAAAATGTTTAAACTTTGTCAGCAAATAAAAATACAGTAGACGCTCGATTTCATAAATCTAAAAAAAACTATATTGAACACACAAAATTATATATAAAAACATTTTTTTTTTTACAAAAATGTCCCGAAAGAATTTAACATTGCTTAAGGACACTAAACAAGTGTTTCTTTTTTTTAAACCTCATTGAAAGCTTGCGAAAAAGTAAACAATCTCGAAAGAGTAAACAGGCTGGTTTTATTACCTCACTATATCTTACTGTATTTTATTTTAAGATGATTAAAAGGTAATTGAAAAAAGAAGAAAAATTACGCCATTTTTACAATTTCCAAACTTCTCTTTATTTTGTCAAAATAATGTAAACGAAATGTGGAGAATATTGAGAAACAAAATTTTGAAAGAAAAGTTTTGCAAAACGAATTTTGACCTTGCTAAAATTTCGACCCCAACTCTTTATAATTAAAAAAAAAAAATGGTAACATTTGTGGGACCAGCAGAAATAAAAAAAAAGTACAAAAAGCGAAAAAAATGGAAACCGTGGATCAGTCTTTTAATTAATAAATTTATAAGAACTGAATTGGGTTTTTGTTTTGGTATAACCCCCCGAAGAAATGGATCTGTATACGCCGCTGACAGCACATTAGGAGATAACCCTCCACCCCCTAAAAAGAAACGTGTTGTTCCAAGAAAGTGGAAGCATTTAGATATCTCCGAAAAACCTGAAAAAGAGTCTACTTCACCGTCCTTTTTAGAAGATCTGGATAATCCCGTAAAGTGTTTTGAACTATTCTTTGATGACAAAGTGTTTGAACTTTTGCGTTCAGAAACTGAAAAAAAGCTATACAAAAAGGTAACCACAGTTTCAGAGTTACTATATCGGAAATCAAACGTTTTATTGGTATTTTATTACTGTCAGGCTACAATAATGTAGCAAGATAGAGAATGTACTGGGAGCAAAGTATCGACTGCAATTTTCAGGGAGTAGCATCAGCTATGTCATGGAACAGGTTCGAAGAATTACTGCGATACTTTCACGTTGCCGATAATAATAATTTAGGTCCAAATGACAAATTTGCAAAAGTGCGACCTCTTTGAGATCTTCTGAATACAAGATGGTTACAATACTATCCCGGTGATAAGAACCTTAGTATTGACCAATCAATGATCCCTTATTTCGGAAAACATAGTGCCAAACAGCATATTCACGGCAAACCGATTCGATTTGGTTATAAGAACTGGTCTATTTGTACTCGTCTGATTATTTGATCTATGGAGAGCTCTACAGGGTACAAGCACCGGAAACACTCATCCAGAATTTGGTGTTGGGGCTCCGTGGTTTTGGACCTAATATCAAAATTGCCACCTGGCAGTAATTTTTTCACATCTTTGCCACTTCTCGATGAAATACAGAAATTAGGCCACGATGCAACTGGTACCATTCGGACTAATAGAGTGGAAAAGGCACCTTTGAAAGACCAAAAGGACATGAAGAAAATGAAAAGAGGATCCTTCAATCAAATCACGGACACTTTGTCCAATATAACTCTGGCCCGTTACAATGGCAATAACATCGTCACTGTTGCTTCAACTGAATGTGGTGTTCAGCCTCTTGAGAAGGTCAAACGATTTTGTGATAAACAGAAGAAGGATGTAGATCAGCCTCGATGTATTCTAAATTATAAACGATATATGGGTGGAGTTGATCGATTAGATCAAAATGTCGGATGCTATCGAATTTCAATTCGTTTGAAAAGATGGTATTGGCAGCTTCTAATGTTTCCAATCAATGTAAGCGTCAACAATGCTTTCCAACTCTACAAGGTATCTCCTCTATCAGAAGGAAACAACGGTTTTAATTTGCTTTCTTTCACAAGATTTATAGTTACAACATATCTTCAAGCAAAAGATACTTCAGGTAACAACACTTTGACTACGAAAACTTTTGTTCCAAGATCATCTCTAGCTGTAATAAAACGCGTTCCTGGCAGCATTCGATTGGACGGGAAGACACATTTCATTGTGAAACAAAACAAACAAAGTCAATGCGGATTTTGCCACAAAAATACAACAATGAAATGTGAAACGTGCAACGTTGCATTACACAATTGCTCTATTGGTTTTCATTCTAAATAAGCAAAACATATGCTTATGTACCTAAATATTTATTAAAAATTATTTAATTAATTGAAAAAATGTTAATAATAGTAAAAAAATAGTTTATTTGATGGAAAAAATAAAATAAATGAATAAAAGTTCAAATTATGTAACTTTTTTTTTCTAGAACATCAAAAAGCAAAAAGGCAATTCCAGTGTCATATTTTCCTACTGTTCCATTAAAGAAACGGTTCTGAAAGCCAAGATCAAAAATTTCTGTTCATATTTTCCATATATAGATGTCTTAAAGGTGTTACAAATACAGGATGACATAAGTTTTGTGCCAATTTGACATAATTAAACGAGCTTGGGAATATATGGGTTGTTGTTCAGTGCTGAGAAACTTAGAATAATTTTGCTACATGTAGCATAATTTGTGGTCCTGTGTGATGTATGATTAAAGTTCATTATCATACCCAAAATATATGTTAATTGTTATATTTGACTGAAATACACAATATACCCCAAAAAATGCTTTGGATTGCTCTAAAACAATATTCCCCAACGTTGATCCACGACCCCCAGGTAGGCAAAAGGATTTTAAGGAGGGGCAATTTTAAATTCTGTTGCTTAACCGTTTTATATTTCAAAATCAAATGAGTGCGAAGGAGAAAAAAGATTTCAATTTCCCACTGAATTATTTTCAAAAAGAGTTTGGACTTAAACTTAGTTTGTTCAAAATTTTGCTTGTGAACTCTTTTTCAGCTATTTTGTAAAGAACAAAATGAGGCCATAAGGGACTTATACTTCAAACTAAAGTAAGATGCTTCTTGAAACTGTTTAAAATTATTTTTTGGAAAGTTTCGATTCTCTTAAGCAATACGCTGGAAATTAAAATTTTAAAATGGTCATGGATTTCTGAGATACTTAGTAGATATTTTCGAATACTGGATACAAACATTTAATAAGCAACTTCAAAGAAAAATAAAACTCTTCTAGGAACAAAAACGAAGATATTTGGTTTCCCTACCTATATTGATATGTCAGATACATATATATTTATAACTCAAATTTCGACAGGTTTCATTGGCTCTGAAAATGTGAAGTGACAAAGCCAATTTATATTTCTTGAGCACTCAGTATTTTTCCTCTGTTTGTTGACAGAGCAGGAGACTAAAATATGAACAGTATTCCTCACTTCCTCTCTAGAAGACTTCACCTTGGTGATTTTTCCTTCAATTATCCCAGTTATCTAATAAACTAGGACATAGGTAAGGTAGTGTACTGCGCTTCATAAGAAATTCCAAATGGTTCGCCGAGTAAGGAATAGGGTTTTCCTAGATTCATGTGGTGTCACTATGGACCAACTCATGGTCTAAGTGGTCAGTCTTCATGACTGACAGCCATACCATAACCTAACCTAACCCTACATAGAAGTCAAAAGAACTCTCTTTTTCTTTTCTTCATATGTAGTTAACAAATCCAAAAAAATCAGTCTCAATTTTAAAGAAGATAAGTGGGGGAAAGGGGAATCCTCTTTATATTTCTGAACTCTCCAATTGCTCTAAGATCTCAGAAGTTTAAACTGAATGATACCGCTAAACACAAGATGTGATTTCTGATTCTGGCAATTCCTTCCCAATTTTAAAACATTCAAGTTTTTAATAAACATTTCATGATTTTGAATGTTTAAATTTCTATAAAGAGGTACAACTTGGGGGGGGCATTTAAATTTTGGAAAAATATTAGTGGAATACAGCATTACACAGGTTGGGAAACACGGCACTAGAAGATCTAGTTTCCCTTCACTATTACCCCTCGCAAAACTATTGCATAGGCGTAAAAATGTATTAATTTGATAAAATGTGTTCCTTAATTTTTTTTTTTTATTTTTTTGGGAAATTTTGGAATAATTAATTTTTTTTTTTTTTTTTTTGCGTGTGATAATTTTTACTCTCGTATGATAGAAATCAGCGCATTTTATGATAATTTATTGTATTGATTTTGTTCATGTTCGCCGGAGTTTGAGTATGCTTTTTTCACCCTATGAGACTCTAAAAACTCTCGTTAACAGATAAGCTCGCTTCGTGAGTATAAGCATGAATCGAGAGTGGGCAATTTTGTGCTCGTGAGTGATTTTTATTTAAGATTAGTTACGCAAGATAAAAATACTAAAATAAATAATTTTATTTTTCAAAGTAAAATTTTTTTCGGTGCTCATTTTTTTTTACATTTCCGAGTGCTCATCTGAGCAGGCGAATCCAATATTTTTTCTTTTGTATTTTCTGAGCCCTTAAAGAAATGTAAGCTAGACATTTCTCAGTGTGATAAGTTTTTTATTATTTACTTTGTTAATATTTATTTAAATGTAAAATGTTATAAATAAATTTAAGGACAATTAAGATTTTACTTCAATCATTTGACAAACAGAAAAATAAGAGTTGGAAAAACTCGCACTAGAAAAAGTCTTTTTAGTTTAGTTCCACGATTTTGATTTTAGTTTTAGAAGTTAAAGAACGAAGAAGCGGTCACTGATATTTGAGCACCCTTCACTTCTCAATGTAAAAGTTTACGAGAACTAGACTACTTGCCTTCGAATATTATAGTTCTACCTGAGGGCTAAGCTCTTGGAAGCGCAACTCACTTCCAAAACTAAATGTAATGCAAACATAACATCTCAAAACGCAATTACCTTTAATTTGCTTGTTTTCCTCCGACCACTGAAGTGTACCTCCGGGAATTATAATCATACTTTAAGGCTGTTTTTTCGATAAAATCAAAAAACGAACTCACAGACGCATATTACGTATTCACCACAAGAATGTTGTCTTTATGCATTTTCATTTATTTAACGCATTTAAATGAGCACAGTTTGATATAATGAATCACAAATCACAATTATAAGCAGAAAGTCATTTCTTTGTAGTATTTGCAGTAAAAACATTGCGTGAGTCAGTGAGGTTCTTTTTTTGAACATATCCTTCAGGACGAGGTTTGATTTTATAAGTGTAAGGTATAGTCATCATAAAGTTAATTTTTTTTGTAATATTACAATGGCACTGATGAAGATGCAGCGTGCATACGTGCTTCATTGAATATTTTGCGAACGCACAAGATCATAAAGTTCGTTAATAAAGTTAAAGCTATTTCTTAGAATCAAGAATTAAATAATAAAGTTATGAAGAAAGCACTTTTAAATGTTCATAGTACCATCCCCTCACGCCAGAAACATAAATTTGCAAAAATGATTGTTTACCTCATAAAACAAAGGGTTCATTCAACTAATAACTTAACTGATATTTTAAGATACCATATGTATGTTCCAGTCCCTTAAAAGAATTTGAGAATTAGTACTTTTAAGTATTTTTTTTGATTAGGTAGATGGCCTTGAATACTGAAAGTCGAATAATTGTTGCTGCCTGAAAATGCCTTATTGAAAATTTTAAACCATAGATCCAGCACGTAAATTGAAGTGTATACCCATCTTCTGACGGAATATCAGAGCTAAAAATCCTGAAGGCCATAATCCCGAATACCCGAAATCCCGAATTGACAAAATTATTAATGGACAAAATGTTGAAAACCACAGTCCTGAATGGACAAATTGGTAATAACAAAAAACCCCGAATACATTGAATCCTGAATTTCAAAACTTTTACGTTCTACTTCATAACGGAAATTACAAATTTTGCAAGAGTATATACTTATCATAAATTCTTCACATCTAGGAGTTCGGACTCGGCAACACTTACATAGGAATGGTTAAGAGTTGTATGTCACTAGACCCTCGTTTTCATCGAGCTGTTGCGCCACCAAATGTTTTACTTTTATTTATTTATTTCAGTTCTTCCAAACAACATGTATGGCTTGACATATGTTCATTTTTATATCATGATATTATAAACTAAAAAATCTTAAATAAAAGAAATTTCGAGATAAACATTAAAAATCTGGAATGCAAAAGTTTCGAACGTACTAAAATCACGAAGTACCTACTTACAAAATTTAGAAAAACCACTTCCTCAACTCATTTTGAATATCAAATCAACTAGTTACAATGAGGGTATGCAGCGTCGTAAGTTTACAAATTCTATTAAATGATAAGTTCACGCAAAGTTTGTATGAACGATCTTTTTTATTAATTTGTTTAAATGCTAGGTAATCCAATCAGAGTAAGTCACAATGACGTTTGGATAAGTTTAACCAGTTCGGTTAATTTTTCGCAGCAAAATCTTTGGACAAGTTAAATCAAATTGTGTAGTTAATTTCCCATACAAAATTGGACAGTTTACTAACCAAAAGATAAACTTAACCAATTTGTAAACTTGTCAATGGTTTTACGAAGATGCATGGATATCCATTAGGGTGGTCCCTAAATTGGATGTAGTATTGGATAGCCCTCATTCGATACAAAACATTAAAAAACAATTTCCCTAATTTTTTCCGATTTTTATTTCAACCCCCTGGTCTCCCTATATTCACTTTAAGGTATACTAATTATGAGTAAATGATTATTCTTATAAAACGCGAAAATAAATCAAAATGTATAAATTTGATTCAGAAGAGAAAAAAAATTATAGGAAGGGGGTCTATTTTCCCCCGTTCGTGCGAGCAGGTAATTTTTTAGAAATTTGGCCAAAATCAGAAAAAAAATTATTTAAAAAAATCGGGAACACTTATAATGCCACGCCTTAACCTTTTTTTAAGCCAAATGGTGTGCATTTTTAACCTTTCAAAGTATTTTTGAAACAAAAATAAATATGTTAATTCAAACACTTTTTCAGCAATTTTTTTTTTACTGATGATAACTTTAAGGACATAAGCGTTATTAACTATTATTCTATGATAAAACACAATATTAAAGCTTTTATTAACTTTTAACTCGATGTCCCGAGGTATTGGCGACTTTCAAGGCAAGGTTCCCCCATACCAAAGATCTTATTAAATAATCTTATAAGATAATTTCAGGGTAGGTACTCGTATAATAACGGTTTTCAAAAAACTATTTTTGTGGGTTCTTCATAACATTCGTCCATGCGTTTATTGAAATCTCAAATTCCTTTTACATAAAACAAATTCGCACCCCTTGAATATTAATATAGTTACGAAAAAATCTTAAATTAATTTCAATAAGTTTTCATTTGGGTCAGCGTTTACAATAATTTACCCATGATTTTGCTTAGTTACCTTTCTCAAAGCTCTCACCTAGCTTTGGCATAGTATATTATCGGAATCTTGGTAAATGCTAAATAAATAATATCCACGATAAAGATTGAGTCAATATTGAATCTACCTGCCTATATTTTGGAGAAAAACCAGATACCGAAAAATATTATAGAGGTATGTATGTAGGTGTAATATGTATCTGTATGTATGAACTATGCCTCGATTATGTACTTCAAATTTGTGTACCTTAACATTACGTAATTGTTTTTTTAATAAAATTAATATATAAAAGCTTATATCGGTCTTAACAAAACCGTAAAAGTTCATTCACTTCTTAATTTGGGTCATTTAATTTGTTGTTAATAAATAAAAAAATAAGTGGGTATATTAAATACAAATAAAGAAAATTGAAGTAAAAGAATAAAAGGAAAAAATTTATTTAACTGCTAAGAAAAGTTAACAAATCAGTGAGTAAGAGTTACAAAACAGTACCATTTCTTTAGAAAGTAGCTATACTAAAATATTTATAAACATACGTTTTTCTTCTAAATATTCAGCCAGAAAATATTCAGTTGTCGTTTTCGATAGGACTTTGAAATTGTTCAATTTCTCTCGAATATTGAAATCCTTCTACTCCAAGTTTTCCATATTCAAAATGGAATGGAAAATGAAATGAAATGAAATGGAATGGAACAATTCCAAAATCCAATCGAAAGCGACATTAGTAGGTAGTTGAAAAATATTATTCGAATCACATTTTTTGTGGCAGTTTCAGATTTTAAATGTATGCGTGTAGTGCGTTACCTTCGCACTCCCACCTATCAAAGTAAGAGATTGCCCGTTCTGCTCTAATTTTTCGTGTATTAAAAATGTAATAAAAATGTAGTATCATATGGGCTTAACCAATAAAGTATGAACATAGAAACGATTAATTACTACTTGGTCTGGTCAAACAGAGCGCAATCCAGCGATCTTTGTGAGAAATTAGGTTTGTTTAGTACATATCTTTTTCCAACAAAAATGTTCAAAACCTGTCAGATTTTGAAAAGAGAGTTAAATTCTATCACAGTTGCAAATAATTGAAAACAATTAACAAACGCATTGAACCATGGACTGTCTCACTTTTTGTCAGGCACGTAATTTTTGCGTACAAACGGCGTTGCCACTTTGCCATGATTTTAAAAGAGTTATATGCATTTTTATAGTTAAACAAATCAACTGCCTTTAAATTGAGTCTACTGCACTTTTATTTTTTTCAAAAGAAAATAATTATTAATAAAAATTCAGTCCATTAATTTTTCAATTCTATTCTAACTACTTCCGGTTGCTATTGTATTTACTTACTTAATAACAATCGTGACAGCATATTAATTATATTATGCTATTTAAAATTTCTTTTGTTATTCTATTTAAAAATTAAAAGTAAAAATTGGAATATGCAGATCTTCTGTAAGAAAGTTGAATATACTGCACTTTTTGTTTGAAAAACTACTTCGGATAATTTTTCAATAAATCGCAACGCTGTAACAGAAACTTACCAGCACAATTTTTGACAGTAGTTGAAACGCTTCGTGTTTACAGACATTTGTGTAGCAGGAATTCGCAAGTTTTCCAACGAAGCGGAAAATTTTCAGGAAATTTTATTATAACAAACAGACCTATTACAAACAAAATTTTATCACTGCGATCTTTTTTAACTTTTCCCTTAGTACTTAAATTTATAGCCCTGGCCCTGGTTTTATACATAAGATTGGTTGGTTTCACTACAGCATGACGGAAAATTAGAAAAATTTGAGTAAGCAGTCACGCTCTATAACCAAATTAGTTCATTTAATTCCATTTTGTTAATTTTTGCTTATGCGTTCAACAGAAAGGTTCTATCTTGAAATGTAGTTGGACGAAATCGGAAGCAGAAATACTTATGCCGAATTTAAATGACTGGAACGGCCATTATAATGACAAAAAGAATGAATTTGCCCGTTCTTTTGTTGTTGTTTCTGTCATTATTATGCCAGTTTTCCAATCATGTAAATCCAGCATTAAAGTGTCTCTACAATATTTCACAAAGTATTAACACATGTCAAAATAAAATGGGAAAGAACTTCATACGACTGTCAAATTTGTGTGATGAAAATGATTTCCATATTTTGCTTCCACACTTGCATCTAAACAAATCAGTTTCACCATAACCTCAATCCCCCGAGTGGAATATAAAGTGTGGTAATTTTTCATACTATCCCATTTGGATTGTTCACCGGAGGTCAGAATTAAACGAGCAGAGAATAGACCCAACAATAAGCTGTGAACTTGATAAAACCAAGAAGAATTAAAAAACTCACAGCTGTTAGTGACCTGGGAACAAACTTCGCAAGAGTGAGTTTTTTCTGTGTACACAGGAAATCGTGTACACGTCAATTTTTGCGATTCCGCAAAAGTGATTTTAATTTTGTTGACAAATATCGTATGAAGTCAAATTTATTCACACTTGTTTTGGGCTGGAACGGAATGTGTACACCGAAAATCCTTCACACTTGCGGAATTGGGCCCCTGGATAAAAAGTGAATAAAGTTGTGGACATTAGCTACATTTTATTATCCCCCAAATCTAATCCGGATTTGATTATCACAATAAAACAAATAGCATACCTATGTATCTCTTTTTATCTTTTTGTTTCAGTATTTCGTATCTACTCTCTTCTTCATTTTCTCCATATTTTCAACACAAAAAGCCATCTACTAGTCAGAGAAAAAATTCATTTTCGAAGAGAGTGCTCAGATAGTGGTCAGAATGGATTTTTAAATGCAAATCTGAAAGCAAAGTTGGATTTTGTGTTATTTTTGTAATATACACACAAACATTGTATTTTCGTATGCAAATCCAATCCAGATAAGATCTGGGGGGAAATAAAACACAGCTAGGTATTGTAAGTATTTTTGTAAATAATGACTGTTTTCCAACCAAAACTTTCAGAATTATTTGTTTATTATGCTTATTTAACCATTTATCAGTATTAAAATCCTTTATTTCTTTTAAAAAAGCACAGAAAATAAATAAAATCCATTTTTGTTTGGCCATGTTGAGATGCAGCTTGGAATTTTAGTTTTCTTTTCTTTGTGAGCTGTCAAAATTAGAAAAAGAAAAGATAGTTTTTGGAAAATTCCAATTGAGTTTAACACAAGCGTGAAGAAAATCTTACATAAAAGTGTGAAAACAAAATATGAAATTTTATCACACACAACTTAACACAACTAGGACTGGTTCTAAGACCAAATTTCAAATAGATTTTTTTTTGCACTCGCCAGAAATCGTTGAATCTAAAGTACATTTCATTTCATACATGATTACGAATTTTGACATTTTAAAAAGCAGTAAAATGGCTGCCTAAAAAAATTTGAGGTAAAACTCCAACGAATTTTTCATTCTCAGATATGTGGAATACGTTCAGATGTTGTTGATTGTGAATACGTGATTGGCAGCTCGCAGAACTGGCTCGTGGGTTGAAAAAATAAAAATGCTTATTTAAACTTATTTTGCGCCTTGTTTAACTATAGGTAGATGGGATCGTTTATTCAGTTTGTCTAGAAGTAAAAACAAGAATTTGTTGATATTTGCGCTTGCAATTGCCAAAACAAATGTATCCGCATTCACAGTTCGTGGGCCATGTGATAGGCACTTAATAGAATAAGTATGGTTACCCAACTAATAATATTGCTTCGCATTTCAGACATTAAAGTGTAATTTGTTTCTATAGCGCTCCATTTAGCCCTCTGACACAGAAAGTAAATATCTTATTAGACTATAACTGAATCCTTAAATATTTTCTGGTGCGAATTATATCAGCTTGATAGAAGCGATGTATCAATATTTCTTTAATCTCTCTATAATGCTCTTATGAAATAACCAAGACACTATCGCTTCAATAGTTATCCCATTAAATTCTTATACAATCTTTATGTTGGTCTTTGTTTCTATATTGCTTGTATTAGTGAATATGGCGTCGGTCGCCAAGCTATAATTGGCCATTTTATATTCAATTAAGCATCTGACCACATATATTTATTATTATTGTCAATGTTTAAGGTTGGTATTAATTAATTTATCAATTATACCTCTATTTATTTAATAATCATATGTGTTTGTTATAGCCATACCAATCTATTATTTGATGGTTTTCTTAAACAAAGTTTTTTCTTATTAATGCAAGCTTCTTGTATTATACGAGATAATTCGAGATAAAATTGATTCCAATTTAATGATTTGAATTGTATATCTGAGATTGGTGGGGCGGTTAGCGAGCAAGGCAATTGGATCAGAACTTTAATGTGAACTTCCTTAAGACTTTCTTAATTAACTCCGTAAGGTAAGTTCTATGCATTGGTTATATGCGTAGGTTGAATGAAACCGAAAAGCATCTATTGAGGAATATAGAAGAGAAATTGTTAGGTGGGTATTAAACATATAATTCCTTAGTTTATCTAGCATCACACAAGAAATGTAACAGTAGGTTCGTTAGTTGAAGTTCACCAATAAGGGCTGACCCAGTGTTTCTTGCCAACCACAAGAATTATCAAACAAATGTGTTTTTCGGTTCTCAAAAACAGCTCTCTATTGTGTGTTTGAGATAAGTAAAAACCTAAATTTAAATAATAAATATTACTTTATTTCTTCATCAAAAAAAAATAAATGATTTTGCTTTCTAAATGTCTCAAAATCAATCATTAAAGTTTTCAATGATGAGTTTCAGGGGTAGCTATAACTGGCACCTAAAAGAGCACCGAACATATTATTTGGAACACTTTAATAAAACAAAAAGATTTTAATATCGAACTTAGTTGAATATTTAAATACTCGTATGACGTATTACTAAAATAAGTTTTCCTTGATTTAAGTCTGTTCACTATTAAAAGTTAATAAAATACCCTACTAAGCAAAGCTCTCGGCTAAGATGGACAAGTGTGCCATTTGAAACTAACCCCATTATTTTTATTATCTTTATAGCAAAAAGAAGATATCTTAACAACTTTACAACGTTAGCAACGACTTTACGCTGTTGCATGAATACCACCCTTTATGAAAATGGCTTATGGTTTACTTCTCTAGTTAAATACTTGTCTGGTAAAATAACATACCAGTATGCCACTTTACCCAGACAATTTTCATAAGTGGAGACGGCTGGAAAATTAAAAAATTTAAATACTTTTTGGAACTTTTTCAATTTGGTAAACTTAAAAACGTTATTGATTTTAGAAGGGTTTTGTGTGTAAATGGAAATAAAAAAATATGTAGATACCTAAAGTATTTTTGTTTCGGCCAGTGAAATACAAAAATTTGATTTTTGACAGATTTAAGTCAAATATACGAGTATATGGATTTATTTTACCATCAATGGAAAATTCCATTTGCACGATGAATTGTCAAACCAAAATAGTGCTGCCAGGTAAAAAAAAACTTAAGTTCAAAAGGAGTGTCAGCACTAGGAGTGACCGAGAGTCAAAGGAAAACAATTTTTTAAAACTAATGTAGTTCTACTATATTGTAATCCACTGCATAAAAAGTTTTTTTAATCCAATTCGTTCAAAGGTACATGGGATACTTGATGCATATTATTTAAATGCATATTTTCTTTTAAGCGTTCGAAAGTCCTGGTTATTAAAGAAGAACTCTGGAATAATCGAGAAAAAATGAAAATCATTTTGTCAACAGAAAATTCTCAACGTCTGTACCAAATAATAAAGAGCCGATAAAAGTTCACTTGCCACAAAAAGAAAAATTGATAGTTTGAAAAGTGTCCAAAAACCAAATAAGATGATACTGAAACAAAACAAAATGCATTTTGTAATTAAAATTTGTAACATTGAAAATTTTGATAGACGTTTTTTTTAATAATTGAAATTTAAAAACAACTGACTTGAAAATGAATAGTTTTAAACTAAATCTACAGTTGCAAAATATGTATAACTTTGCTTTATTATTCCTTTGAAAACTATTTCAAAAATGTTTTAAATTTTGTTAAAATTTCAAAATGATACGTTTACTTTTTCAGAAATTTATTGCATTTCTAGCCTACATAGTTATTCAGCTAATTACATTTTACATTGTTTTATTTTTAACGTATGAATTATTTTTGGCAATATTTTACATGGTAGGTTTGATTTTTGGATTTGATTTTTTATTTTCGAAAAATCCAAGACTTTTGATAATTTTTTTTTTTCCTAATTTCAGTTCGAGAGAGAAGTTTTTTCATCACCTACGGTATCAAGAAGTTTAATGAAATACTATTTGGATGGAGCCAGTAACAGCAGTTTTAAATCTGGAATATATCCTTACGTCATTGAAATACCATCAAATGCAACAAGGATTAACTCATCAGGGAGAAGTCACGTGGCTATGACCTCTTCTCTCCAAAACCCCAAAGGAAAAGGTACCTGAATAAATTAGTAATCAATTCTTATAGAGGTCAATAAAATGCTAAAAGAAAGTTTATACTTTTGAAATTTTTGTTTGCTGTTTTTTTAGATTTATACTACCAGTCGCAGGTGATCCCTGCCTTAAATATATACAGTCGTATTTATTAACTTTAGTCAGCCACCCAACTCCAAACAGTTATTAATAAACTTTGTTTACTATTGTCCTAAAGTTTAAACACTTGGACAACGACATTGGTTATCTTAAACTTGTCAATCTTCACAAAAGAGAGTAAGTAAAGAATATTTAAAAAAAAAAACTGTCTAGCTAGTCAACCGTCCAAAAAATCTAATAAATAAGGCTGCTAGTATTTAGATAAATAAGGAAAATTTCCATTAATGGCCTCGGATTAAAAGTTATTCAAAGCTGACATAAAATGTTTTTAGTAAAGAATAATAAATTGTATGCTCATAATTTAAAGGTACCCAGTAAACAAAATATTAAGCTGGCCATACTAGACAGTAGAGCCACCACAAACTATTTATATGACTCTCTAGGATGCTGAATTTCGCTTAGTCGGTTTTGGAAAAAAACCTAAAAAATTCCCATACATTTTTTGTAACTTCAGGTTTTCGTAAGACTAAAGTTTTGAATAAAACCAGCTGAAAGTCCACTTTCACACGAGGAAACTGAGTTGCCAGCGGCTTTTAGCTCCTGGGTAAGAAGGGTTGAAGGAAAGTGGGGTGAACAAAATCTCCCCGGTCTAGGACGGTGTTCACATTGGATTGAAAAACTGGATTTTTGTTGACGTTTCAGTATTCACATCTCGCTCCCACTTCTTCAGTAAAGGAAGATGTAAATACGTCAAAAAAAATCCAGTTTTTCAGTCTAATGTGAACACCGTCTAGGATTTGGAGAGATTTAATTTGACATTTCCTTTCACATCTTCGGTTAGGGTGCGTTCAACCAATAGAATTGCAGGAAATCTCAAAATTGCCTAGATTCTGTTTTCTCGTGTGAAAGATACAAGAGATTTTTAAGGAAATTAAAAGAAAAACGATGATTCTTTGGTCTTAAGGCCTAACTACATTTATTTGCTAGCGACCCCCTTAGTGCGAATAAGAATATGAAATCCGAGTTGAGCTGAATGCATTCAAACACAGAAAAGGCTAGGACAGCAACTATTATCGATGTGGGTGACATCTATGAATCAGCTTTTAAACTGTTTATTTAGATGTAGTTGTGTTTCACTTTTCCACAAATGTAAAAGCTAGGGAAGTTTTAACTGGGTAGTTTATTGAAAGAGACAATTTTTTTTTGCTTTTGTACAAATGTGAATTAAATGTAGCTACCCCTTAATAGGGGTCATAGCAAAATGCGTTGTGACATGTTATGAAATCGAAATTTTCAGTGGCATTCCGAATTTTTCACTTTGGTTAGAGTTGGGAGAAAGCCTTTAATCTACTTTTCCTAACATGCTGGCTCCACTAGACATGTCTAGTCTTGTCAACGACATGTCGAAGGAAACCAACTTTTGAACAGCACACTGACGCTGTTCAAAGCTTGGCCATCAGATTTGAGATTTCACGTGCATGTGAGTTTTTTGTCTGATTTTCGTTGTATTTGGAGGTTAATATTGCTGCAAAAGTTGTTATCTACCTACGTGACCTTTGTTTCTATAATTTCACTTAAATATTGTTGCCAAAAGATAGAAGTAGTGGTGAGAGAGAAATTAAACGACATGACATAATCGGCCCAGCGAGAAAAAATCTGCTGTGTGTCGATTGGATTGTGGTTGCGATGTTGGGCATCTGTATGTCATGTGGAATCGGGGTGTAAAAGACCTGGCACTTACTAGGCAACGTAGTTGCAAAGGGTTGCTGGCAACTTAAGTTGCTTGCTCCCGTCCACTAGGCAAATTCCGAGCAACTTTTTGGAATTTGACGTTTGTGTTTTTTGTGATGACTTTTGCCACTATTTTGTTTTGTGTCTGATCCCCAATTGGACGGTAGGAAAATATAAATGAAAAATAAAATTAATTGAAATAACTTGTAGAATTAAGATAAACTGAAAATTAATATATAGTAAGGGTATTCATGTAACGTCGGAAAACTTTATTAAACATCGCAACCGTCGGAAAGTTTACTACATCTTAAACGAACTGTCAACATTTGTATGAGAAATCTTTTCCTACAAATCCTAAACTTTCCGATATGAATTTGTATCGTAAATAAAAATGGTAAACGTGGAAAACTTTTAAACTAATTCTGAACAAACAAGAAACAAAAACAAAAAAATGAAAACATCAAAACGAGAAATATTTTAATCAAAATGACTGAGGAAAGATATACAATTAAAAGAAAAAGTAATAAAAATTGAAAACATGGACGAAAGTATCTTTTTATTTGACGTTAAACAAACAACGGATTAGTTTACGATGTTTAAGCAAGCCGTTTCAAAAGGGTGTTCATGAAATGTACATCGTATACTAAAAAAAATTACTACGTCAAATAGTTTACATCGTTGTTGCGGAAAGTCATCGTTAACGTAGTAAGGCTTTAAACTGCGTAAATCTATCAAATTTTCTATTCAAATTGTTACAGAATAACGAAGTTTAAAAATTTACAACGCTTACGACGGCATTACACTATTGTTTGAATACCCATAATATTTTACTGTTGAACACGGACATCTTTGACAGATAGAGTTGCCGCCAACTCAAGGTGCCCAGTCGGTACGGGCAAGCAACTTAAAGTTGCTGACAAATATGTTCCGCGAGCAACTTCGAGCAACCTAAAGTTGCCAGCAACTTAGTTGCCTAGCGGGTGGTCTCCCATATAACCCAATATAAATGAATCGGGAGCAACAAAAAGTTGCTGGGGTGAGCAACTTTAAGTTGCCAAGTGGGTACCAGGCCTAATAAATAAAGTGTACCTTACCCTGAGGCCACACGAGCCAGTACTGGCTTGCCAGTCGCAATACACTCACACTTTTTTACCGACACATACAAACATGAGCAACTGGCTCGTCAACTGGCTTGCTTTTTTTGTAGCCAGTTGGGAAGCCAGTAGAGCAACCAGTTACAGGGTTCGGCAGTACTTTTTCGGAGCAGATTTGGAAAAAAGGTCTTAAAACTAAAATTGACTCGCATTTTATTTCACAAAATATTAATAAAATAAGAATCGGGGAGTCAAAGTTTTATTAATTTGCTAATGCCCATTTTATTCACTCATTTAATGCAATTGGATTTAAACTGCTTTTCGGAGGTCAGTTTAAGTTATTAAATCCAGATAAATACTGAATTTTAAATTATTCACTTTTCTTGACATTTTTATTTCAAGAAGTGATATCAAACCTAAGATTTTTCAACAGAGTTTAACCAAAAATTTGTTATAATTTTCATGCATTCTTTTGGAAAACGAATTGCCTTACTCAAGATTCACATGTCTCGCCGTGGTCTTCGAAACCTACTTACCAGTATCATGGTCATTAAGCTCGTCTCGCTATGTTCTCGCCATGCCCATTTACACGAGAATCTATGTCATGGTTTTCTCGCTATGTGATGGCGAACATTTCCACGCTGTCCTTTGCATTGAGCATGTTTTGCCATCATCTCGCTTGGGTCTCACCATAGTCTCCCCAAAGTTTTTTAAATTGAATTTTTCAAAGTGGTTGAAATAAGCTATAGGTCTCGTGTGGTGTGTTTTTGGGTCCTCTTACCATTCGGGAAGAGAACCAAAAAATTGGTGAATAAATTGATAAAGCGGTGCGAAGGCTTTCCCAAACCAAAGTGAATCAATTTTCCCATCGCGTCAGTGTAGTTGCTCTCATTTAACGCCATGTAAGGAAATTCTGAGAAGTAAAATTTTAGTTTTCTTTCTGATGGTTTCGCGTTGGTTTGAGAGAGCTTTTACAGAAACAAGTAAAGGCTCTCCAGAGCCAAAGCAAAACATTCGTAACGTTCTGTTCTTTTGCTAGCTTTGTCGCATAGCATTATTGTGTTTTTAGTTCATTTAATTTTGAAAGAATGGAATATCATAGTACTTTTATTTTTTTCACTGAAATCGGAGTAGATTTATTCCATTTGGATTAACATCCGAGCCCTGGCAGGAAAGAAGCCAGTACAGCATGCCGCCTACGTTACAGCCAATACACGAATAGGAACTTGACAGTCAATGTATGTAACCAATTGGCTAGCCAGTACTGGCTCGTGTGGCCTCAGGGTTACACGATAATAGAAGTCATATGACCTGTCTATTATTTTTTTTGTATGATATCTCATATGAGCTGTCATTTCAAGTCAAGTCATACCGTTATCAATTTTTTATGTTTGCACGTCTTTACTTCGCATTTGATTATCTCTATCCCTGAGGCCACACGAGCCAGTACTGGCTAGCCAATTGTTTACATACATTGATTGTCAAGTTCCAATTCGTGTATTGGCTGTGACGTAGGCGGCATGCTGTACTGGCTTCTTTCCTGCCAGGGCTCGGATGTTAATCCAAATAGAATAAATCTACTCCGATTTCAGTGAAAAAAATAGAAGTAAATACTATGATATTCCATTCTTTCAAAATTAAATGAACTAAAAACACACTAATGCTATGCGACAAAACTAGCAAAAGAACAGAACGTTACGAATGTTTTGCTTTGGCTCTGGAGAGCCTTTACTTGTTTCTGTAAAAGCTCTCTCAAATCAACGCGAAACCATCAGAAAGAAAACTAAAATTTTACTTCTCAGAATTTCCTTACATGGCGTTAAATGAGAGCAACTACACTGACGCGATGGGAAAATTGATTCACTTTGGTTTGGGAAAGCCTTCTCACCGCTTAATCAATTTATTCACCAATTTTTTGGTTCTCTTCCCGAATGGTAAGAGGACCCAAAAACACACCACACGAGACCTATAGCTTATTTCAACCACTTTGAAAAATTCAATTTAAAAAACTTTGGGGAGACTATGGTGAGACCCAAGCGAGATGATGGCAAAACATGCTCAATGCAAAGGACAGCGTGTAAATGTGATGGCGAGACCATAGCGAGAAAACCATTACATAGATTCTCGTGTAAATGAGCATGGCGAGAACATAGCGAGACGAGCTTAATGACCATGATACTGGTAAGTAGGTTTCGAAGACCACGGCGAGACATGTGAATCTTGAGTAAGCCAATTCGTTTTCCAAAACAATGCATGAAAATTATAACAAATTTTTGGTTAAACTCTGTGAAAAATCATAGATTTGATATCACTTCTTGAAATAAAAATGTCAAGAAAAGTGAATAATATAAAATTCAGTATTTATCTGGATTTAATAACTTAAACTGACCTCCGGAAAGCAGTTTAAATTCAATTGCATTAAATGAGTGAATAAAATGGGCATTAGCAAATCAATAAAACTTTGACTCCCCGATCTATTAATATTTTGTGAAATAAAATGCGAGTCAATTTTAGTTTTAAGACCTTTTTTCCAAATCTGCTCCGAAAAAGTACTGCCGAACCCTGTAACTGGCTGCTCTTCTGGCTTCCCAACTGGCTACAAAAAAAGCAAGCCAGTTGCTGTGTGAGTGTATTGCGACTGGCAAGCCAGTACTGGCTCGTGTGGCCTCAGGGTATGGTTATCTGTTAAAACCAAAATAAAAGAAAAAAAAAGTCGTAAAAAAATACATTCTTGTAAAGCAAAATTACTTTCTTGGAACTATCCATTGTTGTTTTCATTCAAAATTCTAATTTTTTTGTAGAAATATTTTTATTTTCAATACTCTGAATTCACTATTTTCCATGAAAACAACAATTGCGGTTTGACTTCTCAAATGTAGTTCTAATGTCAAAAAAGTCATATGCTTTTTGCTTTTGAGAAGTCATATGAGATCCTATGAGTGTGTTCAGACGGTTTGGTTTGATTTGCTTGGCAGCTCATTTGAGAAATCATTATGACTTCTATAATCGTGTAAAGTGGCCTTAAGGAAAATGCATTCCCGATTTGTTCTAAAAACCCTAAAAACGCATAGGAGAATAAATTCCAGTTATACGAATCTTGGTAAAAGTTTTAAGTTACTAAACTGTCACGGATCTCGAAATTGGCAAAGTAAACAAACCTAACCACTTCGACACAACGAACACAGCCTTTGGCGGCAGCCATCATTTTGTTTGACAGTTCTTATCGAGTTCTGTCAAAATATGCAAAAATAAAAAGCACAAAAGGAAATTTTGTTTTTCAATTTGATAAAACTAACTGGAGAATAATTTTTATTATTTTATTACTTTCGCTGTGATTACATAAATGATAAAAAGAATAATGACTGACGTTGATGTTAAAGCTGGAATAAATCTCATTTTGAAAAAAATAGATGAAGCATTTGCCAATCGATCAAAGGTATGAATTAAAAAAGAAACATAGTTTTCCTCACGACTTTTTTTTTTCATAGTCATGTTTTATTTTTAATCCGTGATAAGAAACTTTATAACAATTATGGTCTTTAGGAAATCACGGCTCCAAAGCCCCTTCTAGTCGCTGTAAGTAAAACAAAGCCCGCCGAAATGATCATCGATGCATATTCCGTTGGTCAAAGGCATTTTGGTGAGAACTATGTTCAGGAGTTGAGTGAGAAAGGTGCGAATCCTCAGCTTTTAACTGAGTGTCCAGACATTTGTTGGCATTTCATTGGACATTTGCAGAAAAACAAAATAAATAAAGTAAACATCTACTACCGAGCAATGTGTTCGTAAAATTCGATTTAACTACTTATTATTGTTCTGCAGGTTTTGAACACACCAAACTTATACATGATAGAGACTGTTGATAGCCAAAAAATAGCTGATTCTTTAAATTCAGCTTGGGAACGAATTCAAAAAGAAAACAAACAACCAATGCGAGTCCTGGTGCAGATCAATACAAGCGGCGAAGAAGGTGAGATCCTTTTAAATAGTATAAACATAAGTTATTATAATTGATAGGTACCTAATTTCTTAATAAGTTGTACATAATGTAACAAGCTTTAGCTTGTAGTTAACTCAAGTTCTATTTAGGTAAGGTATAAGGTGCCTCCTGACCCATCCTGATTTCTGTATGAATATCAGAAAGTTAGTTGAAAAGGTGTTCTTCATGGGCATTCTTTTCTGGCATTGGCTTAGCTGTGGCATTCACAAAGTGTCGTCGTGACACTCTTCATAAGTCACATATTCTGATGCTCAATCTTCGCATGTGGCTACCCATTGAGCTGTGAGATTCCAGCCAATAGGTACAGCTGAGGCCTGCTTAGCTTAGGTATGTTATTTTTTTTTTTTTGTAAAAAGATCCGACCACAGATTTCTTGACACTTGGCCAGTAGAAATTACTGACCATTTATCATTTTGAGGAACTATAGTGCTATTCCAAATAGCGCAGGTGAACATATTGAAAGCGATATCTCTCAATTCGAGCCAGCTTTGAGTTGCATTATTCTCAAAGACAATTATCACCCTAAATCTATTTAAATGTCAAGAACTAGCAATATGTGTTCCTACCTTTACTTCCAGGCTTGCTTTTGAGAAAAGCAAAATCTTAATCCGTCATTAGAATCGATTCCAGAAAAGAACGTTTGGTAAATCCTTCACTGTTTTGCTGAGCAATCTAAAGCTGCTGCGGCAATGATCAACCAGTTTTGAATTTGTAACTATTTAAGAATGGATTTTGACTGTCGCCTAGGTGTATAAAAAAGTACCAAAGAATTAGATATTTTATGAAAAATGCCTAAGCTTGGAAGCATTTATATCTAGAACAGATTATGTAGATCTAGAGAAACGATTGAAGTGGCTGCAACACGTTAGAACTAAGAGCATGAGTTGGTTTGTTTTGGTATCACATGAAATCTTACCATCTTCAAGGTGAAGTCTTCGTTTATTAATCAGAGCAGGGCAATTATTGAAAATGAAAAACTGATTCTTATTCTTCCTAGTCCATACAACTTCTTAAAAATCGTTGGAAAATATGCCAAGACGGGTTGTTTGCTTGTCTGTGTTTGGTTACACATTTTCTTAGAGATATCAAACAATTAGATCGCTTAAAATCCATTAGTGAATAGATATGTTTTAAAAAAGGTGATCTTGTTCCTAGTGAACTTAGACTGCTGTTGGTGTAGTTCTTTGTACCAATACTCACCATTCTACAAATTGGTATGATAGGTTTGAGATTGATTGCCTTATCTCATTATCAGACATGCGTGCGACAAGTATGACTTTATAATGAATATGTAGGTGTACATACATTCAATATTATGGTGGCGAGGTTTAAAGTTAGAATGTTTCGTTTCCTCTTAAATAAATCAGTTTTTTCTTAAGCGGGTTGCAGTTGACATTATTAAGTTCGCAGCAACTGGCTGAATTAATGAATATATCAAGCCCTGTTTGGAGGAGCTCGAACATTGTAGGAACAAATCTCCCAGAGTACATTATAATGATTTCACTAGCGTATTCCACGACTTTGACGACGCTATGGGTTAGTTGGATACCCCACTCCCTACTTTAAGCTTGATGTCACCTATTTCTGCATTTATAATTCTAGTTAAGCATGGAATCATCTTAGTTCTATCATAGAATCAATCCCATCATTCAGCATCCAATCTATTCTTTACAAACGTTGACTATCTAGTTTTGTTTAATTAGATTATTGCACTTCGCAAATATAGCCGCTTATTGCAATGTGACCTTGAATTTGCTAAATAAAAAAGTTTTCATTTAACTTCATGTTTCCCCATCTGTAAATTATATGGATAAAATAATATTGTGTGTAGTCCCACTCTGTTAATCTTAGTAATAAAAGGAAGTTTCTAAGTCACATCCCCTCAAACAAACAAATATTTTACATTTCACGTAGTGTAACTAAAAAACCTTACAATCTATCACGAGCAAATCACTTACTTGATGGAGTTGGAAACCACAAACGATCTTGACAAAGTTTCTACATTTATGTCATATCGTCGGTCCGGAAAAAAGCTTGTTAGTGTTTGAATATCGGTCAATATTAAAACTATACAATTGCTCCGTAATTTCCAAATATCGAACTTGTTGCTTTTTAATATTGTTTCTACCCTAAGTTGTGCCATTAAAAAAGAGCTCTTATGTGAAAGTTTACGCAGAGGAAAAAGTAGCCTATAAGCGTTTAAGTAGAACATTAATATTTTGCCTTCATATGAGAAAAGTGGTCTTGATGTCAGAGATAAGAATCCACAACGGAACAGTTTCTAATTGATGAAATTTTAACAGAAATCTATTCATACTCCAAAACAATTCAGATAAATATCAACTCTACTTTTTCTTGGAACTGTTATGGGGCAATGTCTACGCAATACGTTGGATTAAGCCTTGGTCAAACAGAGCGCAGGCTAGCCGACGGGAACGTCAATACTTTATTGTGGAAGAAAGAATGTGGTGGAAAAATTTTGTTTATAAAGAACGGCCGGGTCGGGCTCTGTTTGATCAGGCCTTTAGTCTGGTGTTCATTTTGTATAGTTTACCGCTTCCTGCTGAAGAGTATAACTTATATCAAAAACTTATTCAGAAGTTACATTGCCACAAACTATCTATCACTCAATATTTTCTAAAAAAAAAACGATGATGAATCGGAACTACACTGTCTTCTGACGTTGTTTGCTAATACACAGGATGGCGTTTAAAACGGCGTTCAGAATGGCGTTCTATAAGTCAATACTTGCTGCTAAAAGTACATCTTTTTTCTCAGTCATTCTCAAAATGTAAACATAATGTCTTCTTGTCATTGAAGGTACTCTTTTTGTGATCTGCTCTCGCCTATTTATTGATAATTGTATAAGAAGCCATGATTTTCGATTACTATGTCGGTTGTTATTGATCCTTTATCAATGAATTCAAAAATATTTTTTAAAATTAATATTTTTTTATTTTTATATGTTTTTAAAATAATTAAATACTCGATAGAAAAAAATGGTGTGCCTCCATCAGAAGCAGTCGGTCTTTACAAATACATATCCGAAAATCTCAAGAGCCTGCAAGTAGATGGTCTTATGACAATTGGTCGCTTTGGTCATGACTACACTACAGGACCAAATCCAGATTTTATAACCTTGATGGAATGTCACCGAAAAGTTTGCCAGGAATTAAATCTTACACCATCGGCGGTCGAAGTTTCGATGGGAATGTCCGATGATTTCGACAAAGCAGTATGTATCGAAGCAAAATATCAAATCTCTTATTTTTTTCTTTTATAAATAGTTTTACGAAGGAAAATAGTTTTATTTTCAAAATATTAAATAGACCGATGCGATGTGAAAGAGACCTGTTTGACTGTGGATAATGTTTTGTTTGTTTTAAAATCTTTTCAGATTGAAATGGGCAGCACAATCGTTCGTGTTGGAAGTTCTATTTTCGGTCACCGTGCGAAGAAGAATGCCTAAAATCATTTGATGATGTGTAACGATAGCCCAAGTAAGCTAGAGGGGAGATGCACAAAATCTACAAATAGAAAAGAAAAACATTTTGTTATGAGTTCCGTTTTTTTTTGTTTTTATTTTTAAGCAAAACACTAGCTCTACTTTTATTTGTAGAGGTCCTCCTTTAATTTTGTTCTTAAATTCGTAATTGTTTTATAATTTTTAAGAATGATAAATACATTATATGATTATAAAATGTTTTTAAATGACAATAATAATTCTGCCTGTTATCGATTTTTACATTGGATTTTTCTTTTTAATTTATTAGAGCTTTACATAGGGTTACTTCAAAGACCGATTAAAAATAAGGAAAGAACAAACATATTTACAAGACTAATGACATAATGTCGTTTGAAAGGTATTTTTATGTACCTACTACAATTAGATCAAGAGCCCACAGCAAATTTTTCGGTGTGAAAGTTCACCAAAAATTAAGGAAATGAGTTTAAAGCTGTGGTAGGGCTTATGTTTTTATTATGCAAATTGTTTGGGTAGTTTTAACTTCTTTCCTGGTTTATGTTTTCGTCGTCCTGAATCTTAGTTTTACGACTTAAATTTCGTGGCACAACATGGACCAAAATTTGTAATTTGTAAATGCATAAATGCATTTTTTGAGAGTTTTCACTTATGGCTAAATTTCATTAAAGTACAATTGAGAGTATACACGATTTCCGAAATTAGTGTATTTTTACTGTTTCTTATTGTGGCGTTGTTAATTGTGGCGTAGTTTCGATTTAGCTCCTCTTCATGTTTTCACGGGTTCTGAACTGAATCTGAGGTTTGCGAGTAAAATTTCCTGACGCAACATGGCAAAAATGGATTTTTTTTTGGAATTATATATACTTTCAATCGTAGTTTGATGTAACTTTCGTATAGTTGATAGTTTTCGAGCCATTAGTGAAAAGCTCCCAAAAGATGTACATACTTTTGCATGATTTTCGGATTCAGCACCACTGAAAACATAAAAAAGGGGTCAAATCAAAACTACCTCACATGTGCTTACTACGAGCTTTTTTGAGTACAAATTGACTTGATAGATATGTACATAGAAAAATAGACTTCTGGGTTTGAAAAAAGCCACTACATTTGTATTTTGGGTATTTTCTTTTCTTATACTAAATTCTCGTCCCCCCAAAATGAAATAAAACAGACCACCCTCCTAAACATTTTTATTTTTGTCATAATCGAAGCTGCACTTTCTGGTGCATCTTATTGCTTATAATGATGGACACTGATGTTGTTAGCATTCTTGAAAATAATTGGCATAGCGCTAATTTGTATGCCAAGACATACTTTGTTAATCCAGTATTTCTACGTGTGGCATGTAAGTGGGTGTGGTATAGTTGGTAGTAGGGTTGCAAGGAATGTAGCCCAATTTCAGAATTCTTGTAGCCCAAAATCGCTGCCAATCACTTTTCATTTCATAGTTTTCTTATTGCTGTAGGTGCATGGTATAACAGTGCATGCTGAGACCCATGCTGAAACCTTTACCTTTACCAAGCAATAATCCCTTTTTGCTTCTTAATCCTGCTTTTCGTATATTTTTCCTTGATGCTCCCTACGAGCCTCCATGAAATGATTCTTTGTTTTTAATGGTCACCGCTCAGTTATCAATTAGCCCAAAAACTAGCCCAATCTCATTTGAAAATACTACGTTCTTCTAGTTTTTTTTAATAACAAGTTAGGAATTCTCTTAATAGAATCTTAAAAGTGGTAAGAAATAGTATCAAATTATGGAAATAGATAGTGGCTTGGAAGATTCTGTACTTAGAACGATGTGATAGATCAAAGTGCACGGTAGTGCCCAGCGAACTTCGTGGCACTACACCTTTTTTACTGGAACAAGCTCATGTGATTTTTACCCCCTTCCCCTTTTAATTCAGAAATAAATAATTAAGAAAATTCAAATTCGCAGTATTTGTTAAACTGATCAAGCGCAAGTGGCTCACCAAATTTCAACCCTTTAGCATAAGTGATTCCCGATATATAGGACTTCAAAAATCGCAAAAAACCGTATTTGACTGATTGACAGATCATCAAAATTATGGAGCACTTGAAATTTCGCATAACGGTAGGCCTGCAATTTTCTATTCAGAAGGCGTGGTATCCTCCCCTTGTAAGTTATATGGAGAACAGTATGACTTGAAAAGCTTGACTTGGAAAACTTTTGACTTTTTGAAGTGAAATCAAAACAAAAGCATAATGTTAAAAAAAAGAGCCAACTTCAACGTACAAGAAACCTGTGTTAAGAAAGTCTGCCAAAAAAGTAATGAGATCTAAAATATATGCCAAGTTTTATTAAGTTTGGAATGGGGTTTTCAATTGGTAAAATAAAGCTATTTATTTTTAATTGGGATCTGCCAAAATCAGCTTTTCGACAGATCCAAATCAATTTTTCGAAAAAATTTGCTTATTATTTGATTTAAAATCAATTTTGCCGATCTTAATTTTTCGTCAGATTTACCCGTCCCTGTACAAATACCTAAACCATTTTTAGCGAACAGTTTGCAAATGTTGATTTTTATTTGTTCATTTCAATTCGATTGTGAAAAGTGTGCTCATAACATGAAGGAAATAATTTTAAATAAAACAAGTCATTTGCTTAGCATTGTATAATATCTATCTATCTAGGCTATCAATAATAGCCTTTGAGGGGTTGTACCAATAACCATTGTCTGCCTACCTTAACACGTGTCGAATATGTGTAAAGTTTTTACGTAAAACTTTTACATCGAATTATTTCAATATTTATAAGTCGAAAGGAAAGAAAAAGTTTGCATATAAAAAATATTGAGCTTACAGTTTTTTATTTTTTATGCATTTCTTTTTCGGATTTTGCAGTCCCACTGCACTGCTAAGTTCACTGTCATCAGTCATCAGTGCATGTCATTTTTACAGCAAATAATTTAACTAGGAAATTGTAGTTGTTTTCCAAAGTTCAATTTTTCAAGTTTAAATTTGACCACAAAAATCCAAAAAATTCAAAATGAGTTCAAAATTTGGACTGAATTTTTTCTTGAAGTACATACAAAACTGCAAATTTGGTACACAACTTCAATTTCCTAGCTAACTTATCTGCTGAATTCACAGTGAAGTTAACAGAAAACAATTGATTTTTGGATTATTTTTTGTCAAATTTGGACTTAAAAATTTAAATGGAAACCTTCAAAAGACACTCGGTAAGAATCAGTCCTGAGTAGTAGTGTGGGAATTTTATCGCATTTGCACCACCGGTTAATCAAGACCAATCTATGAAAGAGCTACAAATGATTTTTCTTTCTTAATTTATAAATTATGTACATTCGGGGGTTTTAACACTTTCCCATAGTTTTCAGACCAACAGCTCATGAGACTTGGTTCTTCTTAATCTCCGAACATTGCCTCGTACATTTTAGACGGTTTCTATATCGGAATTGGTATGACTTTTGCTGGTTGTGTGATACAGCGTGTTTTCTTACAATTTTGTAACCACTTCAATTTGAAGGTCACGATGGAGATCGCTATTTCTCATATACCAAGGGGCATTTATTATTTCACGAAGGACCTTGCCTTGGAATTTTTGTATGGATTCAGCATTTCTTTTCTTTTTTCAGCCTCATAGTTGGATGCCATATGTCCAAACGGATTTGAATATTTGCTATATTTGTATAATATAAGATAGATAGGTCAAAGTTCTTTCCTGGTAACCAGTACATTCTTCTGTGCTTCTCTTTTCTTTTTGATGTGCACTTTCCATTTTAGCTTTGCATCCAAAGTCATTCCAAGGTATTTGGGAGTATTGGAGTAAGGTAGTACTGCAGTACTGTTTATAAGAATTGAAACATTGTTTATTTTTTGTTTGTAAAGTTTATATATGTCGATTTTGCTTCGTTTATTTTGGGTTTATTTCTAAATCCAAACTGACGGCTCGGAATTAGTCTTCTTTTATTTTGCTAAGTCTTTCAAGGAGCAGTTTTTCGAAAACTTATGCCATGATTGGTATAAGTGATATAGGTCTGTAAGGTGTAACTTCTGTTGGTGGCTTACCTTGACAATGACTTCTGCAGTTTTCCAATGATTTGGCACATATATAAGTTTAAGGCATACATTTATTATAAATTTGAGTTTTTTGGAGGCTAGCTTCATAACTGAGAAAAGGACTTTTCTGCTAACTTTACAGTGAAGTTAACAGTGAAAAATGAATTTATTCGATTTCTTTTTTCAAATAATAACTTCAAAATTTGGACCTTAATTTTTCATTTAAAAACTTTTAATTTTCCTTGAAATTAATCTGCAAATTCGGAGCTTAACTGCTACTTTCTAGCCAGCTCCGTTATTGAGAAATGGACTGTTTTGCTAACTTCACAGTGAATTTTCTTTTCAAATTTTCTTCACTTCTATTAAGAGCTAGGATTCCAGTGGTATGATAATTGACCTATTAATAGTCAAAGTGTGCAGGCATTTTTGCTAGCGGCTGATTCAACTTTACGTACGTAACCTACTACGAATCTACAAAATATTTAACATAAAAAATTTGGCTAAGCTTATTTGGACTATGATTTATTACTGAGTTGAACATTCATGAATTAAATTTGATAAATTCTTTTCGATTTTCACTCTGCGATCAAAATAAATCGTGCAATAATTTTACACCTAGATAAAATTATTTCAAATATTCCCATAACATTAAAACACATATTATTTAGCTGTGATATCTGTGTGTGTAGTTTATGTATACCTCTTATAATCTTACAATACACCTCTGGTAATTTGGATTTCTGCCAAAAATTGAGAATTGCATTTTCTTCGTCAATCTCCTCTCTTCATCTAAATTTATTTTCTAATTTTATTTTGGTCGAAAGGAAACAAAGTGTCTATGTGATTGCGTCTTCTCAACTTTTTTGAAAAAAAAGAAAAAAATGAAAATAAAAAGTTCATTAGACACAATACCAGAAAGGGGGTTGAATGTTTCAATAGTTCGAGAAGACTGAAAGCAAAGAAACATTCTATATGCAATTACTAGTCAACTATATTGAATTTGGCTTCAATCCAAAATGTCATTATGTTGTAGGTACCTAACGAGGTTTTTGTTTAAGGCCGTTCGGTATTTTTTTATTTCATAATATTTATAATAGTCTCCTTTATGCAATATAATATTCAAAAAGTATTGGCACAAGTTGAAATAGTTTATGTTGGAGAATTTTTTAACATATACCCAGTCCGACAGTATAATTTGTTTTTAACAAAAGAATTGACTTGACAAGAGAAAAGACTTTCGAGAAGCTGCATCAATGCCCACTGAATGTTTCTGAATGCTTTTAGGTATATTATATTGGCAATCATTACCTGGGATTTAAGTTTTATTTTGAGCAAACATCTAGGTAGATAGATTAAAGTTTCATCTTTTTTTTTTAAATTATTTATTGAAAGGCGATCGTAATAATATAAATAATATAGGAATAATTATAGGTACAAAATATCTGTAGTTAGTTTTCACCTGCGAGAGGAAGTGAAAACTCAAAAGATCACAGTTCTAATTTTTTTTAATGTCTATTAACATTTATCGTGCAGGCATCTTCAGTTTTCAACTCTAGAGGGAAATTCTAATTTCTAAATATCTATTTCGGAAAAGTAACTACCATTCTGTTGGGTTCTGGCCCACCAATATCAAATGTCAAATACACGAAACGTATACTGGGAAGGAAGACACCTTTTTGATTTCAAAGACTAACAGACTCTTTTAATTTAACATTTATTTAAAAAAAAATATCAATAAACTAGCATATAGTCTTTGGTTTAATTATTATTGGCTTTGAAATCTTTGCACTTCATTCATGGGATATTTTCAAAATTAGTATGCAATCTATTTGATCATTAATTGATCAAAAAAGATCTTAGAAATTGGCCAGCCCTAAGAAACTTACAGTCAAGACTAAAATTATTTCAAGATTATGAAAGGTCAACCGGGATTTTGGCACTTCATTTGTGCAAAAAACTAATACCATCCGAATGATCACTAGATCGTGACAAAAGGTGAACTATTTTCAGTAACTGGGGTCGTTAATAGGTTTTTTATAAATGAATTATACATTTTTTCAAGGCCAGAAAAAAATGGTGGTTCATATTTGAGACATTTAAAATTTACCTGTTAATTGTTCATTGTATTTGGCACCACATCTGAATCATTTAAAATAAAAGTATGCCATGTAATTGGTCATTAAAGATCAGCTAGATTCAGTAACACTACAGTTTACAAATATTTTGGGCCATGATAGATGGGGTCTTAAAAAAAATAATATATTTTCTAGACTAATTTTGGGCCGCTGAAAACGAAAATGAAAATTTTTTCTTAAGAAGCGGTTTCGAGATGTGCGCAAAAAATATTTTGCTAGCTAATTTTTCAGATACTGGCATAAATCGCGCCAACGGTTCACCAAATTCACATAATCACCTGATTTGTCTTCTTCCGACAGTGAACAATGCACTGAAACACAGTTTTACTAACGAATAACTTTTTTTAAGAGTTCTTTTAGTAACTATTGTAGTTCATGAAAATATCTCTTCAATGATATATATTTCACCAATATTGGTCTTGGAGATTTGTTTGTCCAATTCTCCTTTCTATAAAAAACAAAATGGCCTAGGAGGCAAAAATGTTTTGGTCAAAAACTTTATTTTAGGGCATACAATTTTGATTTAGGAGTGTCTGATATTAAAATATAATTTTGGGACATAATAAGCACCCTATAATATACATTTATATGACTTTATTTGAAAAAATTAGAATTGGCTTCTTTCACATATTATTTCATAACTCCTTCCTTCCCGCTGCCACCTAAAAGCAGAAATGTTTTTTTCCGAGGTACTGCCTCTTGCGAGGAACTGACAAATCCTCCAAGAGTATTACTTGTCACGAATAAGTGCTTTCTCATTAGCCGTTCGGACTCGGCAAAAAATTGTAGGTCCCCTCCATTCCTGCCAAAAATACGCACACAGGAATGGTTGAGAGTTGTTAGTCACTAGGCCTTGGTTCTCCACGAGCTGTTGTGCCACCAAATTTATTTATTTATTTTTATTTGATAGTTCTCTTATTATTTTTCCATTTCACTATGTCCCACAGTCTTAGTCATAGACGGAAACTATTTATTTCCAAGGCCATTCTTAATCGAAAATTTAGTAGTTTTCTCATGTTGGCTTTGTTTTGGAGTTATAACAATTTTATGATTTTGGGTTCTGCCTCGTTCAATTGCCTCCATCTTTGCCAGTATTAAATGATTTTAAAAAGTATTGTTTTGCTTTCAAACTGCTCGAACCAGGTTTACAAATTGTTGTTGTGTAGGTAACGCTTTTAAAGCCAGTTATGAATTTAAATTAATGAAATTAAATTTTTGAGTTGTTTAATTTAAAATAAAAAGTTTTTGAGTATAAATTTTTCTTTCTTATTGAAAAATTTCAATTTATTTTCTTGAAACTTATTTGTTTTTTTTTTTTACTCAGATAGTGCCTAAGCACATTGAAAACAAAATTCAATGTTTGTGTTCCTTAGAGGCTATCCTTCCGTGCAAATTAACTCCAACAAGTCTTCTCCTAAATGTCCGATCAGAATTATTGAACTGTACTTCTGCTCTAATAGACCCAATGCTTCCATACTATTCTTCTTTCTTTCTTTTTTAAATACAACCGTTTATGCTTTAGTTTCTTAAAGCAACTTATCCAGATTACTAATAAAGACACAAAATATTTACCGTGAACATTTTTAGTTTTTATGAAACAGAACGAAACAAAAAAGAAATCCGGGAAAATAAAAACCAAACTGAAAAAACGTTTTTAAGTAAAAATAAAAATAATTGAATGCTAGATAACAGGCTTGTAAAAGAACGCAATCTTTTGTGAATGCATTCATTAAAAATTGTTTATCTCCTTCTCCTAAAATTTAAAATATTTACAAAAAAAAAGAAGAAATAAAATCTAGAAATATAAGAGTATTTTTTTTAAATAATTTTTTTATATCAAATTCTTAAAACATTTTTTGGTATGCAAATCTTTTGTATTTACTTAAGCGCATATAAAAATGAAATTTTCAAAAAAATTTTCAATTTTTTTAAAATCCAAAAAAATAATTTTGTCTTTAATGTGATGAGAAAATATATTTATGTATATTTTTAAGAAGCTTCTGTATTAAAAAAAAGGGATTGAAATCGAAATTACTATTTTGAAAAAATCAAAATTAGTAAATGATTCTTTGTGAGATGCCATTAATAACCTTTTTTTAGAAAATGGTTTTCCAACATAGACACAAAATATTTACCGTGAACATTTTTAGTTTTTATGAAACAGAACGAAACAAAAAAGAAATCCGGGAAAATAAAAACCAAACTGAAAAAACGTTTTTAAGTAAAAATAAAAATAATTGAATGCTAGATAACAGGCTTGTAAAAGAACGCAATCTTTTGTGAATGCATTCATTAAAAATTGTTTATCTCCTTCTCCTAAAATTTAAAATATTTACAAAAAAAAAGAAGAAATAAAATCTAGAAATATAAGAGTATTTTTTTTAAATAATTTTTTTATATCAAATTCTTAAAACATTTTTTGGTATGCAAATCTTTTGTATTTACTTAAGCGCATATAAAAATGAAATTTTCAAAAAAATTTTCAATTTTTTTAAAATCCAAAAAAATAATTTTGTCTTTAATGTGATGAGAAAATATATTTATGTATATTTTTAAGAAGCTTCTGTATTAAAAAAAAGGGATTGAAATCGAAATTACTATTTTGAAAAAATCAAAATTAGTAAATGATTCTTTGTGAGATGCCATTAATAACCTTTTTTTAGAAAATGGTTTTCCAACATAGACATTTTAAAACTCTTAGGATTAGTTACGTTAGGTTTAAAAATATAATAATTTACAACGTGGCTAATCCAAAAAACTTAAAAATGTCTATTGTAAACAACCGAGAAAATCTTAAAAGTTAGATATGGTTTTCCACCACTAGCTTTTACTGGAAAAATTATTGAATTTAGGTTAAAAAAAATTTGTGGAGCCCTTTTTGAGAAAAATAAGATTTTGTAAAAAGATAACATAAGATTTGCTAAAAAAACTTTTACAGCAGGTACCGTTGTTTTTAGATCTTTGAAAAAATATACAAAAAAATGTGTGAGCAAAATCACCAAAAATCACTTTGTACCAAGTTTTAAAAAAATTGGGGGTTGGGGTGGAAATTCTGATAGGATCATTATTCTGCTTTCAAGATTATGCATGTCAAAATTCTGTTTTTCTTATAATTCTGATTGTACCGAATTCTGCATGACCAAAATTGTGTTTTTCAAAATTCTGTATTTCAAAATTCCGTTTGTTCAAAATTTAAAATTCCAAAATTTTGTTAATATGTTGTAGAAAAGAAATCGTTTTGATAATGTAAAAAAGTGCACACGTTCTTACATTATCAAAACGATTTCTTTTTAACAACATATTAACAGAATTTTTAAATACAGAATTTTCAAAAAAAACAGATTTCTTGTAATGCAAATAAATTAAACGTGGTAAGAACATAATTAAAACGATTTTAAATTAACTAAATTCAGTCTATCTTAAGACACAGTATTGATCTGTTTTTGATGATGGAAGATGTCGATGCTTTGAGTCAAAAAGTTTTAAAAGTTAAAAAGCTTGGTTGGAAAATGAAAAGCAGGATAAAGTCATAAGCAACCTGCAAATGAACTTCTTTTCGCAAAAGATCAAGTGAATACAGTAAGAAATGGAGAGCAAATTAAAAAAAAAGAAAAGTATTCTAAAAAACAAGCAAATAGCGTAAGCCATAAAAAACGACTTGAAAGCTATATTAAGAGTATTCATACAGCAGTATAAAGCCTTAGTAAACATAGTAAAACTTTAAACTTCGTAAATATGTCACAATTTTTAGTTGAGTGATAACAAAATATAAAGTATAGGTAGGTGTCATAAGTTTCAGTCAAGATTATTCCCAAAATCAAAGTCTTGCAGTTTTTATATGCTCAATAGAGCGATGATTAGCCACTTGGAGGAAGTTAATTGTTCTGAATATTTTTACAAAAATGATTAATAAAAACACTACTTTCTATTAAAAGTGGAAATAACAAGTGTTTTTATTAATCATTTTTGTAAAAATATTCAGAAAGTCTTGCAGTCCACTACCGCCAATGAACTCCAAGACTTTTATTTTTGGAATAACCTTAACTCATGTTTTTGACGCCTATACTTCTTTTTTTTCTATCACTGATATCCAAAATTTGCTGTGACCTGACCTCATAAAAATAAAACCATAAACAAAATGTTTTGTGTTATGGAATGAATTTGGGAAAACATAATTTTGATGAGACAGAATTTTTAAATTCAGAATTTTGCACATACAGAGTTTTACATTTACAGAATTTTGACCAAACAGAATTTTGACCAGACAGAAATTAAAAAAAGCAAAATTTTGAAAATCAGAATTCGAACCCGCTCTCAGAAAGTTGATCCATTACGTAAAATGGGAATGATAAAGACATCTCTCTTCAAAACGATATCGTCCTATCCTTTTTGTTGTGCATGATTGGCCCCAGGTGCTTAGGCTGTAGCCGAATGAACAGACAGATACATAGAATTGTTAGATGCACTTTTTTCGTCTTCCCCATCATCGTAACAGGAAGTCTGAGTTTAATTTTTTTTCAATAATTGCCATACTCTATCTCGCAAGTAAATATATGATAGTCCTTCTAAAAAACAATTATCATAAACACAATATTAGTTTTAAATTTTCGTGAATTTCCGAATAATGTTTATATTTTCAAAACACATTATTTTTGATTCACTCAAAAATTACAGGACACTTTAGCATACCAGCTTTGGTGTTTTGTTACAAATAAATTAAAAAAGGAACGTTTTTCTTAATATGGTAAAATATTTTTTTTTTTTCAAAAATTTACTTTTTCGTAAGAAATTTACAAAAAAGAATATTTAAAAAGCATAGACTGGCTTTAAATTGGTAGAGCGTGATATTGTACTAGGTTGCCGGAGGTGTTGGATCAAAAAGCATTTGTTGGCCTACATAAACACGTCCGTCGTGTCAAACCAGCAGGTGAAGGATTTTACCTAAATTTTGTACATCGATTTATTTCAATGCCTTTTGATTGGAGGGAAAAAGTGTGCGTATTTGAAATATTTCGCTTGCTATTTTGGACAATTGTCTGTCACAGGTCAAACTCTCTGTAGTTAGTCCCTTAGGAGATATATAGCGGAACATTTTAGTTTAACACATAATGTTTGGAAATTTCACTGAGTTTGACCTTTCATTTGTAATAGTTCAATCTAAATATAACTTGTTTTGACAATAATTTTTGTTTTAGTTTTGAAAATAAAAATAAATAGCACCTAAGCTCGTAAGATCCTAGGCCGTAATAATTCAATTATACTCTCAAGCTCTTAGCCGGCAGAAACGAAGGGCATACCCACAATTATTTTTTGCCGAATCCGAACTACATAGAAGAGGGGTAATTCATACCGGCAAGAGATACAATTCGCTTGCATGACTAAACTTAAGATGGCATGGTGCACTTTAGTTCGAAGAAATATGAAGATTAAAAAGAAATTACATTTGTATTAGTAATTTGTATATAAAAAATCACTCAATTACTCAATTACAATTGATATGGATTATTAAAAGAAGTTTATTTAAACCCTGTTTGACAGGCATAATAATCTTTGAGGTATTCAAAAATTCTATGTTGTAACCTTAGCGACATGCCTTGACCTCAATAATAATATTTTCGTTGAACAAATAAGTATTTTGTATGTAACTGGAGAACAAAAATTCATAAAGCCCAATTCTTCAGAGCTATTTTAATAATTCTATGGGTATTTTGTTCTTTAACCTCTAAAATTGCATATTCATCAGGATCATCTTGAAACCGTATATCATGTTAGAATTTTTATTTGCCAATAAAAACACTATGTAGGTATTTGCATCAATTGTGACAAATTTTCTGCATTTTCCCAAAAGCAAAAAAAAAAATATTTTCCACATATCAATCCACATATTTATAGATCAGCTCTAAATTAACCTACAAATCCATCTGTAGACCGTGGAAATGCCTTCTTTTTCCTGACTAAACTTAATCTTCATAATACCAAGGCAAAAACAAAAGATTAATATTGTTTTCTTTTACATACAAACAAGTAGAAATGTGCCAATCTGACAAAAAAATCCAAAAGGTGTATGGGTGTGACTCACTTTCAATATAATGTACTATATCTACGCATTGAAAACTAAACAGAAAAAAAAACAAAATTTCAAAAAATCCTATATGTATTTGAAACAAACATTCTTGTATAAGAACCAGCAAGAATATTCTATCAACAGAAAAAAATTTAATTTTAGAACTATAGAATCTAAAATGAATAGAACAAGCACAGCACAGCACAACACACACCTAAAAACCAAAGCTACTAAATAAGGAATCACCATATGTATCTCAAAACCTATAGCAGCCAATAACCCATACAATGATACACACAGGCATTTTTGTATCTATTTATCTAGGAAAACTCAGATCGTATTTTTTTCATCTATCATAGATAGAAAATTTTTGATTTTTGTGAATGTATTGGGGAAATTTGGACAATTTTCGAACGACGGAAATTTAACATAAAGTACGTTGGCTTCTCACTAAAATTGATCAGAACTGTCAGTACGCTCTGACTGCTCGATCCAACCAGACAACAAGTTAAGCAAGATGGTAAGGATTTGAGTAACAGAACAGAAAAAATTAAATATAAAGTTTAAATAAAAAATTAAAAGAAAAAAATATATAGTGAAAGTGAAAAAAAAATTTAAAACAACGAATTTGCTCGAAAACTATAAGAAAATATGTGAAAAAATTATATAAAAAGAAAACTACTTTGAGAAAAACAGTGAACTTCTATGAAAACTAAGTGTTAAAAACGATCAAAGAACATTTTTGAATGATGGATAATCTAAACCAGGAAAAAAGGATAAAGATATTGTGGATCTTCAGTAATCCCTTAGTTTTGAAAAAAAATTAAATCGCCCCTTAAAGCTATTTTTTCTAAACTTAAAACTTTTTTTAATGTGAAAATTGAGTACCAAAATGTTCTTCAAACATGGGATAAAAATAGAATATTGCGTGCGTGTTGAAATACAAGTGTGTCGTAACGGTAACATGATATAAACGGCCTCATGACGTAAGCCAACGAATCTCTAAATCGTTTCTGAAAATAGAATTCTACGCAAAAAGTTTTTTTTTCGGGCAAACTAAATACCACCGATTGAAATGTGATCTCCAAAGTTTTATTTTTTCTTGAATAATTGCCTTGTTTATTAATTAATTTTTTCTTAAATAAAAATAATGATATTCTTCTTTTTATTAATTATCCATGATTAAACTTTCAATTTTTGGAAATATTAAAATTAAAAACTGAGAAATATTTTTAATTGAATTTTAACTTGAAAAAGGCTTAAATTTTCAACTAGTTTTAAATATATTTAAAATTTTAAAATAAATTTTGCTGAATTCTTAATTTTTTAAATTCTTAAATAAATTAAAATTTTGAAAATATAAATGTACGTACAAATGTTAAAAGAAATTATAAAAACGGATCCAACATTTTAATTAAAAAAAAATTTAAAATATTGAATTAGAAAACAAAACATAATAAATAATAAATAAATAAAATAAATTTTAAAAAATACACATATTTCTAAAATAATACTTAAATTATTTCAAGAACATCGAACAAAGTGAAAACGAGCAAATTCATTGATTCACTTTCAAAATATTTTGTTTTTTTTTTTGTTGTGAAATTATTTTTCTTTTACTAATTAATTTTATTTCTAAATTTAAATAGGCCGATGAGAAGAAGAAGGTTAAGAAGAAGAAGACAAAAGAAGAAGGTGGCACCTCAGAGACCGCTTCTGAGGCAGCATCTGAGGCAGCAACCCCTGCACCAGCTGCAACTCCAGCACCTGCTTCGACCACTGGCTCAAAGAGGGCGTCAGGTGGATCCCGTGGATCAAGGAAATCAAAGCGTGCTGGATCAAGTGTGTTCTCCGTGTTCTCACAGAAACAGATCGCTGAATTCAAGGAAGTAAGTATTACAAAAAAATATCCTAAAAACTTTCAGAAGTACTAAAAGTTTGAAACTGTTTTTTTTTTTGTAAAGAAAACTTGAACATTTCCTTATTATATACATTTTAAAATTTTCAAGTAAAAACATTCCAAGAGTCTTAAATCCTTTCTTTTCAATTTGTACTAAAATTACGAAATTAAAAGCCTTATTTTGTACGTGTTTCAAAAATTTCAAGGGTTTTTGGATCTTATTTAGTTTTTTTTTTCAAAAACTAGGAAGATTCAAAATTTTCATGAATTTTCCATTATTCAAAAATTTCAAGTTAAGAAAGTTCTTGGTCCCTTTTTTCTGTAACTAAAATTTTTTTTTGGAATTCGTCCAAATTTGATGGTCCAAATAATTCATTCTATTTTATCTGACCCAATATTGTAAACATTTTAAATACATTTTTAACGAACAAAGTTACATAAAAATAATTTTTTTAAATTACCAATTGCGTATTTTGTTCCAATTTAACATACATTTTTTTTAATTCCATTTATTAAAATCAAATATTCCATTTGTTTTTTTGTTTTAAAAAAAATTTGCGTTCAATACATTCGAGAAAATACAAATTTGAAGGTTTAGGATTTCTTAATCTAAAGAAATGTTCTCCATTTTTTTAATACAAATTTGAAAGTTTGCGCAAATTTTAATTAATGTCTAAATTTAAAAACAATCCAAAGATATGATTTCTTTTTTAAAAAAAAACTTCGAGCAAGCATTAAAATGTTTATTTTTGTTTTAATGTTTATTAAATCAATAAAATCATAGCTCAAAACTAATAATTTTGTTTGTTGTCTATTTTTAGGCTTTCCAACTAATGGATGCTGACAAAGATGGTATCATCGGTAAGAACGATTTGCGTGCAGCTTTCGATTCCGTTGGTAAAATCGCCAACGACAAGGAATTAGATGCCATGTTATCCGAAGCATCTGGCCCAATTAACTTCACCCAATTGTTGTCGTTGTTCGCCAACCGCATGGCCCAATCCGGTGCCAATGATGAAGATGAAGTTGTAATTGCTGCCTTCAAAACATTCGATAACGATGGTCTCATCGATGGTGATAAATTCCGCGAAATGCTCATGAATTTCGGTGATAAATTCACAATGAAGGAAGTCGACGATGCCTACGATCAAATGGTCATCGATGATAAGAACATGATCGACACAGCTGCCCTCATCTCCATGCTCACCGGCAAGGAAGAGGATGAAGAAGGCGAGGAGGCTGCATAAAAACGCACCACTTAAAAAAAAAACAACATCTTTTAATTTCTTACAATTTATTATTTATTTAATTATTTTGATTTAATAGTTTAATTTAAACAAAAAAAAACAATTTTCATTTTTTTGCAAAAAACAAAAACAAACAGCAAGTAAATATGAACAACTAAATTTATTTAAAAAAAGTGAAATAATTTTTTTATTATTATTTTTTAAAAAAGTAATATAAACAAATCCAAGCAAAATATTGTTACCCAACACCCAATTTCGGCTGCTTGCAGTCGAAATTAAGATCAATATGAAAAGAAAAAAAAAAACAACCAACATCACCGAAAAGTTTTCATAAAAAATATATTTTAATTTAAAAAAAAAAAATATACAAAAAACTAAAATCAAATTTTCTTATTCACGACAAATTCTCATTGGTCGCGGTCAAAATATTAGATCTCAGGGCTGTGACAGGGCTTCAAATTCTTCTTCTACAACAGCAACAACTACAACAACAAAAATCATCCTCTGAACATCGTTCATGTTTATATTTCATAAAAATCATATCAATTTATCATTGACAAGAAAAAAATCAAACTAACAACAAACTAACTTAAAGCAGTGAAGATTTTTATAGATAAAAGATAGGATAAAATAACATATAGCCTATATATTCATATACCTTATCTACTCGTATATATATATATTTATTTAAACATATAAAGATTTATTTACTTTTAGTGTGAAAGGTTTTTAACTTTTTGTGTGGAAAGCAAGCAATTTAAAAAAATCAAAAAAAAAAATAATATTATAGTTATCGAAATTATTAATGCATACAATTGAAAAAAAAAATAAGCAACAAAATCACCGAAACATCAAACGGAAAAATTATCTATTAGTGCATTAACCCTGGCTCAAATATATATTTTATCTATAGATTTTATTGACAAAAAAAGGCAACATTTGTATTGCATATTATATAATATACTCGTATATAAATATCTAAAACAAACCTCTAAAACTTTTATACCTTACGTTAGTTTCGAAGTTATTAATTTTTATTTAAACAACAAGAAAAGATGCAGAAAGTATACAATTGATCAATTTTAAAAAAAGGCATCAACGTATATAATGTATAAATATCTAATTAATATATTTAATCAAAATATTTATGATTTCAAAAGAAGTCTCTATGAATAATCGAAAAAAAAAATACTAACACTGTGTGACGGAAAAAAACTATACTACTAACAATTGCATAAGGCATATAAATCAAAAAAAAAAAAGGGTTAAATTTCCATAAAAAAAAAATTAATAATATAAAACTTAAAATGAAAACATTAACATCTTGACATGACACTGATTCTCATGTACTTGAATATCGAATTTACTATATAAATTTTAAGACTATAATCAGATTTAATTATTGCGACGATGAGAAAACTTATTTTAATCTTTTATAATATACATATTAATCATTACATAGTTATTTAAGACTTTATTTAGCGTGGCTCTAAAATATTACCCAGCAGAGAATACTCTAATTATCATTTTATATATATTTTATTTTATTTTTTGTGTGTAGAAAATCAATTGAGTGTGTGATTTTGATTTTCTTCAAATCATAAAAAAAAAAAACAAAATAACATCAAAACAGCAATACACACATTAAATTTTATAATTTATTATTACATATTTATTTAAACGCACGAAAATTCTTTAAAAAATTATTTTATTCTAATTTTAAACTTTTTTTTATTTGTAGAATTCTTCACTAACAAAGTAAGGCTTTTTTTTTGAGCAAGAAAATTAGATATGATTTTTTATTTTTGAAAATGAACTTACCTTCTCCGGATGAATATGCTTTTTTTTTTTGTTTGTTTTAGAAGAAGAAAACAAATTAATCAAATAGAAGAAAATGTATATATGGTACCTAAAATAAATTAAAATATATTTTTATGATTTCTTGAAAAAAAAAAATTGCTTGATTGATGACTTAAAGACTTAAAAAAAAAAAACGAATTATTAAGACAACACTAAACGAAAAAAATAAAACATCAATATGTTGCAAAAAAAGTCGTCAAAAAACTCTTTTTTGTTATAATTTTTAATTATTTTTTTGAAATTATTTATAGATAAGTTAATAGAGATTAATTCAGGAGAGCATATTTATTTATGTATCTACTAATTATAACTCTTAATTGATGCTTTTAAATCATTTGATATAATTCTTATCGAAATCATTAGTTATAATATTGTTTCATCTCATCGACGAAAAAAATTTAACTGAAGATAGCCAAAGAGAAAACACGGAAGAGATTTTGAGTGAATTAAGAAAATATTTTTAGATTTCATAAACTATTTGGCCTCTGTCAAAGAAAGATTAAATCAAAGAATAATGTTTGCGAACGAGATTTGCTAAGACAAACAATAATTCTAAAAATAGACTCATTCCTTAGTGTAGTGCGAATAGCTAAAAGAATGATTTCAAATGTGAAAATTTTGGTGTTGATATTGGGAATTTGGTTAGCAACTATTGATTTGTTTTCTTTTAAAAAACAAAATAATATAGACATTTTTTTATCCAATATCTGTAAAGTACAAAATGTTCTATCGAACGCTTAGTTTATTAAGTTTTTTCTTGGCTGGGCAGCATTATCCAGTTGGAATCCTCTCGTTGAATTTAGTGTTTCAAAAATTCAATGCTCTTTAGTTTTGAATTATCGTATCCCTTTGCCATTAATAAGCTAGTATCTAGTTAGTGACGTAACATCTCGTGGAGAACAAGGGTCAAGAGACATTCTCTCTCATACTTACTAACTTACTTACCCGGCTCTCCAATCCATGGAGGGTCTCTGTCTGAGATATTACGGTCTTCCATTGGTTGCATTCCTCACCAGCTCCCTTCATTCGTCGAGACCAAGCGCTCTTGCGCCTGTAACCACCTGTTTCCTGTAGCGGAGGTTCGGTCTTCCTGGCCTTCTCAAACCTGGGAGCTAGGACTCGAAGATTTTCTTGGATGGAGTGTTGTTTTCATGGCTATTTGTGGCCGAGGCAGTGTAGTCGACGTGTTTTGGCTCTTTATACTACATCTTGAAGGTACAGCTCATACATGATTAAATCTTCTCCTCTATTCGCCCTCTTTGCAAATAGGACCAAATATCCGCCGAAGAGTACCCAGTATCAATTTCCCTTTTTACTTATCGTCCAGCACTCGCTTGGCGCCAGCCCTAGAGTAGAACTGGTAAAATTAGCGTTTTGTATAGCATGTACTTTTTCTTTCGAGAAAGGAGTTTTGAACCCATTTGTTTGGCCAAACCGAAGCTTAAGTAATTTTTCGTCAGATTTCCACTAAGGTGTTGTTCGTGGAATCAATTTTTGTTCCTTGACTCGAAACTACTGCTGCCAACAGTGACGTTGTGTCCCAGGCAATGATGAAGAGATGATACTTTGCTTGTTGATAGCATATACTTTCTTTTGGCCTCATTCACTTCAAGACCAACATTTTTCACCTGTTCATCAAGTGGTGTGAATGCTTGAAATACAGTTCGCTGGGAGCAGTCAATGATGTAGATGTCGTTCATATAGCTAAGAAAGTTGAGAAGACCTGTTGAAGATAATGCCTTCCAGGCTAACACCACTCTTACGCACTATCTGCTCCAGGACTAGGTTGAAGAAACCACATGATAGCGCATCTGCTTGTGTGAACCCTGATGTACACGTCTGGAAAAGCTCGGATGAACTAATACCTATTTGAAGTCGATGAAAAGATGGCGAATCTCAACTTGAAATTCGATGGTCTCTTCCAGGATTTGCCTCAATGTGAAGATTTGGTCTATCGTTGGCCTGAGGCCAAATGGGAACGTGCTGACCATAGCGTTACAGAAAGGTTTTAGACGCTCACTTAGTACTTTGGATAGAATTTTTTAGGCAACAATAAGCATGGATATGGCTCTGTATTTTTTACAGGACATATGATCGCCTTTTATATATTTCTATCTTGTTCACCTGTCACTTTTCTACATAATGCCCACTAAGCAGCTGATGAAAATGCTGTCTAAACACACCTACAGCTGCTTCGGTGACTACCCCCCAGTCCTATAACCAGATGCCAGTTGCTTGGCTGTTGTGGAGAACCAGCTGGTGTTGGTGGCGATACTAGACCTCGAAATACCTGAACTGAGAGGCTGAGGATGCTCTTTTCTTTCAGAACAGGGTTTTTTCTCTTTCAATCTATTTTCACGGTACTCCAATTTTGCTGCTATTGTTTTTTTGTTGCAGTATTTGCATTGTGCATTTTCCGTCTCCTGTCTCCTTAATGATGTCGCTATACTGGCTTCACTAGCTGTGGACGTTTGTGTCTGTGAGTTTCCTGGTCAATTGGTCACTGTAGTCTCTAGCTTTCTCAGATGTGCTAAGCCGTGTGATGTTGAATTTATTCCTTTGGATGGTCCTCATTTTCTTTTCGTTGGACAGTCTGACTCAGAAATTTGTCACAACATGAAAGTGGTCAGAGTCCACGTTTACCCCTCGGAATGTTCGTACGTCCAAAATGTTCGATGCGAGTCTTGGGTCAGTTAGCACTTGGTCGATTTGATTGGCGTTTATACCATCTGGAAATCGGCAGGTTGTTGGTGTATATCCTTAACTTAGGAAACTATATCACCGTATTTCGAGCAGCAGCAAAGTCAATAGGTAGGTAGGTAGGTAGAGATGGCAGTCGCTAGCCCTGGCCTCACGACTCAATTAGCACTGGAGTGCGCCGTTTTGATACCAATTACTTGTGTTAACCTAGTAGGGATTTAATACGGAATTACATGGCTTTATAGACTTTAACGGACTATTGTTAGAGCCATTTAGTCGCATTCAGAAAGATAATCAGATCTTTGATTTTCTTCTCTTTTGGGTCATCGAGGAAGGCCTTTCCAAAAGATGACAATCTAGAATTGGCTAAAGCAGGGCAGTTGCAAAGAAAATGAACTACAGTTTCTTTTTCTTGAGGGTCTCCACAGCTACGACAGTGGGAGTTGTAGGGGATTCCCAGCCTCCTTGCATGCTCCCCTATGGGCCAGTGTCCGGTGCATATTGCTGTGATCCTGGCTATATCGCGCCTGGGTCTGCATATAAGATCGTTAGAACGAGTTTTGTTATAGGATGGCCATATCATTCTTGATATGACACAGTTTGTAAGACTGCTCCGTCTAAGGTTAGATTCATCGAGAAAAATCGAGAAAATATTTTTCTTCATAGCACCAATAGGCATATTTACATTTACCGCTAGTGAGCTATGAAGGGCCGAGCCTTGTCGAGCTAAGACGTCAGCCCGTTCACTACCCTCTATGTCACTGTGACCTGGAACCCAAATGAGAATGACCTGGAGGTTAATGTTCAGACTTGATAGTTCATCTCGACATTGCTGGACAAGTACAGAGGTGGATGTAGCCGATTTAATAGCCTTAATGGCAGCCTGGCTGTCGGAGCAAATTGCTGTGTTCCTGAATTGATTATGGTTTGATTTGAGTAACTTGCATGCTTCCCTGATTGCTAGTAGTTCAGCTTGAAATACGCTAGCAAAGTCTGGTAGTCTGAGGGACTTGGATATATTAAGGGTCTTGGAAAAAATTCCAGAACCAACACCGCACTCCATCTTAGACCCATCAGTGAAGATTATAGTGTCGTAGTCCTTCGTAACAATGTCATTTTTCCAATCCTCTCTGGTTGGAAAAACGGCTTTGAAGTCCCCGCCTAGGCCAAGAGGGGGAATACAGTAGTCGGTGTTCGTTAGAAAAATATCCTGAGGAATCAATTTTGTTATATTTCCATGACCATAGGGTTTTGAAAACCAACAATTAGATTCTTTTAGTCTTACAGCACTGCATGCCGCTAGATATTTTATATAAAGGTCGAGTGGTAGAAGGTGCAGGATAACGCTAAGGGCATCTGTTGGACAAGTTCGAAGGGCTCCTGTAGTGCCGACGCTAGCCGTTCTTTGTACCTTCTTAAGTTTTTCAATATTATATTGTTTGCTAAGTGCAGGCCACCACACAATCGATCCGTATGATAAAATCGGTCGAACCACGGCAGTGTACGTCCACAAGATCATCTTCGACTGTAGGCCCCACATCTTACCAAATGTTTTTCTGCAGGCATAGAAAGCTATGCAGGCTTTCTTAACCCGTTCTTCAATATTTACTTGCAAAGTCAATTCTCCTCTCTCATGTTTCATGTTATTTTTTAAGTGAACAGAAACGGATGGTGACACTATAGCAATATGAAAACTGAATCTGGGTTACTAGTACTATTGCGACCTTGTTTACTTTGTACATATTATTGCGCTTCAGTTGGTTAAATTCTCCTTCCACTTTGTACGCTTTAACTTCGTCATGCTCATCCATTCTGTGTTCCTTCTGGATAATATTTGACTTTATGAGGCTTTTCAAAACCGAGCATCAGTACTTATCATATATCCTCATTTGCTTTTCATACTCACAGAATAAATTATCAAGCTAACCGATGATTTGGGTACAAAACACAAATATTGGAGAACCAAAATACATATTCATAGAGGTAACCATTACCATCTGTATATATGCATGGGTCAACACGATTTCTAGCATAGAATTGTATTTCTAGCTACTGACATACCATCGCTTCAATGAAATAGTCCCGCTTTTTGCACCAAAAGACTCGAGGCTGACAATAACTTACGCTGTAAATGTCCGCAAACTGATTAGAAATGAGTGATGAAGATTGTGACCATTGTGGATTTACTGACCTCTTTGAAGTCCATATGAGACTACATCTGAAAATATCAGAACTCTTCAAACAGAATGCATAACTTGAAAATTTGTTGAGTAAATTTGGGGCAATAACTTTCTAAAACGTAATTTTTCAAAATTTTTAAATTTTTAATTCACATTTGTAGTTTGAAAATTGATAGGGACAGTGGCTTAGCTAGGATATTTGCCGCCCGGGGCAGAACACCAATTTACCGCCCCTTCGGTTTAACCACAATCAAAAATTTTGTTTGCAAACTACAAAACTAAAAAACAGTTTTGTAGTTTAGTGATGGGCTCCTTCATATCGTTGGTCTTAAAATTGAAGACAAAATTTTGATTAAAATATTTTTTATCAATGCAAAGAATTGATTTTTCGAAATGTTGAGTCACGCCCCTTTGAATCAATATCTGCAGAAAGAAATCTGTTTTCGTTGCTGACCTACTTAAAACCGACGAAATAAGGCGCATGAGAAATGAAATATTTTTTATATTTGCCTTCATTCAAAAATAGTGAAGTTCATAAGAAGGTTACAAAAACATATTTAAATAAGGCGCCAGTTACGATTGAAAATTTTAATGATTAATTTTGAGGTATTTAGAAAGCAAAATCAATTATTAATTTTATGGATGAATAAAGCTTAGCACTTAGTTAATATTTCTAATAAAAAAAATCAAATAGGCCCAACTTTTCAAATGGCGTCCCACTGGATAGGGAACACAATTTGTTGAAATAATTTGACCAATCTCATAACAAAATTATACATGAATATAGCCTGACTCTTTCGTTTGATATTTTTATTAAGGAATTTATGCAGAAAATAGAAAAAGAAAATTCTTTTGTAAAGTGGAGAGCTTGATGAATATAATTCAGTTCTTAGAACGGTACTATAGTCATCTAACTGATAGAACGCGGAACGCAATAAGAAGCTGAGCTCATTTGAACTTTCAATTGAGTTTTTTACCAAATTAAGGATCTAATACTCGTATAATAAACAAGCAAGTATGGAATCTAAATTGGATTAGATCTGTGGCTATTGCACCAAATACAAATTTGTACTTGAGATTCACAAATCTCGTGTTAGAATGCTTGCTTTACTATGAGAGTAACAATTTTGTGAAGAAACCAGTATGGCCTATTGCACCATCTTACAAAAATGTGATTATAAGCATTTTTTTAAATAAATTTGGAAAAATTAAAGATTTTGTTTTCTGTAAACTTTTTTCAAATACATATTTGTACTAGTGAATTACAAATCACAAATTTGTCGACAAATAAAATTTTCGTTGCACAAAAAAAACTTGTAATTTTTAATAACAAGCAAAAATTAATCAATCGGCAGGTTTGGTTAAATGCCATAACTAAAAAACGGTTCGTTTTAAAAAATTTTATTTGTTATTTTTGTGTTTAGTTTTTTTTCTCTTTATTCACCGCACAAAGTCGGAAGGTTTTGTTCTTCGTAGACGGCGTACTAAATTCGAATCGTCAAGAATGACAATAATCGTTGAATTAGCGTGTTCTAATCGCCGATTTCTTATATATACCAAACGTTTTCAAACGTTTATAAGTTATTTAAGTTTGTATCGCAGGTACATTTAATCAAAAAAAATGTATTTTGGCGCACTGTTAAAAGATTCATTTTTCTACATCATGGAGAAATTTTATTAACTTAAGTTAATTTTAACTTTTTCCTACAACATAAATCAAAATGTTTTTTAAGATAACTTATTCCAAAATATCTCTTAAGACTAAGAATAAAACTTTTTTTTTCTAATAGGAATTGAGGTTATATTATACCACAAGATCATATTTTATCACAAATTTGCAACTAGGAAGGTCTAAAAAAATTTAGCCTCTTTTATAAAATGTTGATGGATTTTTATCTATATTTGTATTACTCTCCCTGAAGTCCTAAATTAAAATTTATGAGTTAAGTATATTTTGGAATAAGGTAATTCAAAACGAAGGCTGACCGCTAATTAATTTAATTTAATTTCTCCATGGTGAATAAATTCATTTGAAAGATTCAAAAAGAATTTCAAAGATAAATGTTTATACTTCCGACTAACGATAAGAGTTTATTCGAAAAAAAATTGCTTTGAAAAATAGTTTTACTTCAAAATTACCTAAAACCCATATTTTCCAATTATTCGAATATCTCAAAAACATGATGGGCTATAGAAATTCTGAGACCAGATTTCTGCGCATCGAAAACTATCAGAAAAGAATATTTTGTTTCATGTTAGACACAAAAAATTTAATTTTGTCACACAGTGCAATTAGAAATCATGTACAAGCTTGACAAGAAAATATAGATATTCGTGCCGAAAAACTTTTTTCCAAAAAAACTGTAAGTTGCTTTATTTTCATATTTTTAATAATTTCTTGTCCAGGAGGCAACACTCTCAGAAGGACTTGGGGAAGGTTTGCTGCTTACTAGTTTTAATCCCGAAATGTTTCATACAATGGACTTTAAATCAGGGGTGGATAATGACCTGAGTGGAAGCTCTCATTGCATTCAGCTCCCCTGTAACCATACGACCACATTATTGATTTTCTGGGAGAGGGTCGAAATTCTGTTTTCAAAATCAAAATAAAAAAAATTTGTTTCCGAAATTCTGTTTTTTCCAGTTCTCTCTCTCAAAATTCTGCTTTTCAAAATTCTGTTTTTAAAGTCATATACAATTTTTTAAAATAAAATCCTGCCAATTCTGCTTTTTCTCAAATAACTTGTATTATTAACTAAAATAAACAAATAAAAGTACAACTCTTCGTAAACCATTTGTCTTATTGTTTGCACCATGTCCAATTATAATCGTAATACTGACTTTTTTTCAAAATAAAACAAATGACAAGCCATGCACAATTTATCTTTTTATTTATATTTATACTTTTAGAGGTTATTGAGACTGTAACTTTAAGTACATAAATGGTGTAACCCACTTTTTAAAAAAAAATTAACCAGATCAATGTTTTAAGTATTGTGCTTACACTAAACCAAAATCTGATTTTTCAGCAAATTTTTTTTGAGATTTCAAATTGGTGAACCAGGATTTTATTAAGATTTCGTTGAAATCTGGAGTTTTCATTTGGATTTCTATGAAATTTTCATGAAATTTTTTCCATCAATTAAAAATATCAAAAATCGAATTTCGTTTTGGTGGGAACATAGCATAATCTTACTTAATTTGAAATTGAAGTAGGTCATATTTGTGAAAAACTTAGGTATAAAGAATTTAAAATGGTGTCTTCGACTAATTTTGACGAATTAATGTGAGTAAAACAGAGGAGAATAAACAAAAAAAAAATTAGCTGAACTACTTTTGCACAAAATAAAAGAAATTTTTCCTATTAGAAAATTGATTTACAAAATTCTGCCTATATTAAAAAGAAATAAAAAAAAGTGCACGCTTTTAAACATTTTCCAAACCTTCTTTGTATTATTGGCAGAATATTGTAAACAGAATTTTGAAAAACACAATTTTAAAATCCGAATTTAGCAAAAACAATTTTGACCCTGCCAGAATTTCGACCCCAACCCTGATCTTCTCCCTCCAATGTGCAAGAATTTTAATATTTTAGTAGCTTTCAAAATAACAATCTCTCATAGATACTAAAAGGAAAACCTGTAAAAAAATTTTGTTAGTTGGAACAAACTTTATTTAAATTTTTTTTTATTTTTGTTTATCACGAAATGTCAAGCAGTATGCATTTAAAAAAATGATTTACTTTATAAAATCATATGAAAACCGAATGTTTGTTTTAAAAAAAGTTATATAAATTTTTGAGCCAGAATACATTCAACCTTTAAAATCTAGCTTTTTTAAACCTTATCACTCATGTATGTATGTAATTAAATTATTCCAATTTATTTGAATATTTGTATAAACTTTACGTATATATTGTCTAAATCCACTGCTAAAAACCAAATTTTCAAACCAAATACACCCTGTTGAAGTGAATCACAGATTAAATTAATTAAAATAAACTCACTCGAATATTTAACTCTGAGTGAAACCTGAAAAACATTTAAAGAAAAAACTTCTTTTCCAACTCAAGAAAGTATCTAAACAAACCAAGCTTGAAATCTAAGCGAAGGTCTATCTTCATGTCTTCCATTGGCCACAACTCAGTTGCTATTAAGATCTTAACATAACCTGACTTACTCGCTCGAAACGAGATCTTACGAAAAAAAAAATGTGAAAGCCAAAATAACCTGAATAACAAAAAAAAAAGTAAAAGAAACACAACAATATTCCGTTTATGTGAAAATAAGTAAAAGATACAAATTAAAAGTGAAATTAAAATTCAAAAAGCGTCAACACGCCAACGTATCATGTTGTTTAATGTTGTGAATTTTGTTTTGGCCTTTGTGATCGTTTCTTACCAAACAGGTAAGTGCTTTATGTTCACAGTTTTCATGGCGGAGAACTTAACTCAATCAATGACTCAAACATAAAAATGTTAATTGCCTACCACCATCTTAATTTCTTTTTCGATCTTAGTTGCAGTGAAAAGTGATAATTTAATTGTGTATTTATCACAACATGGGCTTCATGGGGAAATAACCTTCCAGCAAAATTCGCAATCTGCTGTTGAAATTAAAGCTAAGTTGGAGACAACGTTGCAGTTTCCCGAACAAGTATGGAGTTGGGGTATTCATCAGTTTCCCGTCGATTATACCGAGACTGATGCAAATGCTCGATGTGATTTGGGCAAATTAGGCACGCAGCTGATAAATTTCGATGATGACCTGGGTTTTCTCACTCTTCCGGGCAATGAGACGTCAATGTGGACAAAAGAGATACAATTGACCGGTATGTTTGTGCAAAAAGACACTCAAGGTCAGCCAGTTATGAGTTGAGTTTGATTCAATTTTTTTTCTAGGGCAAAATGGAATCTGGGGTAAGTCTCTTGTATTGACAGATGGCAATACAAGGGTCTGTGGAAGTGTAACAACTGTTGATGCCAATGTTGAACATATGGCTGAAGCCCGATTTACGACCCCCATATCTGGCTCAGTGTACTTCCGTTGGCTGGCGGGAAATACAGGAGATGGCGACACCCTGATTTATTCCGACTTATACCACATTCGGTCGCAACCAGTACCGCATAATGATGAACCTGCAACCAGGCACTATTGGAAGGTCTATGTGACGGATATTCTGGCCAACGATCATCATAGAAACGAAGATAATTGCAATTTCCTGCAACAGGTCTTTGATCCACAGGGCTATGGAGATGGAAAGGGCATAGGTGATTTAGACACTCGTTTGGGGAAGATTAAGGTGGCTAAGAATGCATTGAAGCAGAGTCAGCGATCGATTTACAAGGACAACAAATTAGACCTTCTGCCTTCGGACTTATCAATTCCCCATAGAACACTGTATTTGGTACTTTTTGATCATTTGCACACCAACGAGTTCCTGGCTTGTACGAAGATCAGGAATGTAAAGCCTCTTCTTTACAAGTAAGTTGAAATCAAAACATTGAGAAAGTGTAAGTAAAATTTTATAATTTCCAGAACCTTCTTCAATTCTGGTGGAATCAAGGGTGAAATATCATTTGCTGCACGATCGAGGTTCGATCCGACATTTTTAAATTTCACCTTGACTTCAACTGGACGAGATACCGATCGTGTGAGTAAAAAGTTTGCTGAAGACGTTTCGGGCTTCCGAATTCACAGCCTTCCACCGGACCCTATTAGAAAGGGTCAGCCTGACTACTGTATTACGACAGATGAAATATACAACCCGCATGAGATTGATCTGAAGGCGGCACCTCCACCAGGCTTCGGCACTCAAGAACAATACGCCATTGGTGATTTGAGTGGAAAATTGCAAAGTCGCAATAAAGATTATTATCACAACTATAAGCTTCCCGGAGCCAGTTCGGAGCTTAGTGGAATATATTGGGATATATTCCTTCCATTGCAAGGAATCCATAGCATCGTCCATCGAGGTTTGGTCATTTATACTTTCGACAGATCAAATTTGGAAAACATCAAGGAAGATCCCTGGGGCTGTTCGACTATTGCCCAATACCAGAAGAATGGCATCTATCAGAAGCAGATATCAACCGCACAGGTCTTATTCCGTTACCCAATTGTTGGAAGGGTTCTTTTCCGTCAGCCTGCAGAAGAGCCATGGCAGGACACGACAATCATTTTTGAATATCTCATCCATGCCGATGGGTCAACTCAGAACAATACATTCAGCCATCGTTGGGCTGTTCACGGAAATGCTCCAGGAAAAGATTTTTACGACTGGCAGAATCGGTGCACCAGTGCTGGAGATGTTTTCAATCCCTACAAAGTGGATTGGGCTGAGAGAAGAGTTGAAGACTTCTGTCGACCACATTTGATGCCAATGTGTAAAGTCGGAGCATTGGATACTCGTTTGGGGAATCTCGCAATTGCTGGGAGGAAGTCTGAGGCTACAAAGATAAGTCGGAAAATATTCACAGACTCTAACTTGCCTCTTTCGGGCAAATACAATATAATGGGAAAGTCTTTGGTGATCTATGATGACAATGGTCCAAAGGCTCGAGGAGAACGTTTGGCGTGTTCTGTGTAAGTTGCCCAAATAATATTTTGATGGACTTAACTATAATTTTTATTCTAGAATCATTGGACACTTTAAGAGGAAAGTTGTGGCAAAAGATTGGTATCCCAATGGATCTGAGTTATCTGTCAAGGGAAAGCTTGAAATTGTTCAGCAATCTGAGTATGACATGAGTAACATAGAAATCGAGTTGAAAGGCTTGAACGCAGCTAGTGGATATCACATTCATCAGGCTCCTGTTGAAGAAAATTTAGCCTTCCCATGTGAGGCCTCATCTTTGTACGATCACTGGAATCCATTTGGAATAAATCCAAAGCTATCGCCACCACCAACACTAGGATCTACTGATCAATATGAAATGGGTGATTTGAGCGGAAAGTTTGGAACCCTGGACGGATTAAGGCACTACGAAGGTGCCCACAACGATTCGAATCTTCCACTTTTTGGATACAATAGTATTCTTGGACGATCGATTGTGATTCATAAGAAGGAAAAGAATGCAAGGTGGGCCTGTAGTACTTTGGAACGGGGCTATAGTCCTTCAGAGGCGAGGGAGCTCCGTGCTATAGCTTCGTTTCATCATCCTACTGGATATGCCTATGGCTATATTAAAATGACTCAATTAATTCATTCGGATGGAAGTCAATCGGATACTGTGATTGAGGTTAAATTGAGGCATCCGGGAAAGAACGATCGGAATGTGGTATGTAAAATTAATTTCAACAGAAAATTTTAGAAGCTTCAATTGAGTTGTTTATTTCAGACCCAAAACCACAAGTGGCAGATATTTGTAAATTCTGTTGGTGTAGATGCAACGGTGAAGCCAACAGCAACCAGATGTGTAGCTGGGGGCTATGTGTGGAATCCATTTTTCACCCAACTTGCTGATCCTTTGAATGTAAGTATAGTGAAAATCAAAATGTTTCACAAGTAAAAATGCTAATGGAAATTACAGACAGAACTCTATGACCAAGAATGTGGATCCGATAATCCTTTAAGATGTTATGTTGGAGATGTTTCAGCTAGATTAGGACCAATTAGTAACTTAATGAAAAGTATGTTGTCTAGGATAAAATTAATTTTAATTTTCTCAACAGATATTGGTGAAAAACGAATGATATTTACGGATCCAAATTTCCCTCTGGAAAAACCTGTTGGGGCAATTGGAAGATCAATTGTTATTTTTGATCAAAATTGGTCAAACGAAAGATACGCTTGTGCCAACATTGAACCAGATCATAATATTGTGAAATATGTTAATATTCAGAAGCCGCCGCGCTTTGTTGTGTAAGTATTTTTTATTGTATTTTTACAAATTCAAATTCGCCCATTCAGTAATAGCGCTTAACTGGTAAAAAGAAGGAAAATTATTGAAATAGAGTATATGTTTACCTAGCTAAATCGAGTGTGATACACCATGTGTCAAGTTTTCAATGAAGAATAAAAGCTAAGGTTCACGAAATATGTTCTTTTTAAATTTAAGAACTTATGCAGCAACTGCATACCTATTGAAATATGGCTCAATCTTTCAGATTTTCATTTTTAGGCAACAATGAGTTATTTTTACCATAATCGGTACTTTTATTACATAATTTATCTGTACACTGAATTATTGTTGTTCTTATTGAATTTTGTACCTTAAAATGGACGATGTAAAAGAAAAATATTCAAAATTATGAGTATTCACAAAAATACTATATATAAAAGTATGAAATTCCCTACGTTAACGACGTTTCCGTTAGTCCAAAGAAGATTTAATTGACTTAACGAAAAATTCACTGGCTCAACAAAAAACGCAATTTCACGTAAAATAAAAAGTGTCTCCCATTAACGTCTTGCCCTATCTTTGAAACTTTCATAGTTTTATCAAAAATTTCATTAGGTACTTATTTTCTAATAACATTTCGCTAACGTGTTTTATTACGTTGTTTAAAATCGAAAGAGCGTTTTTTTTTTTAAATAATTTTCTATGTTTTAAAACATTTTTAAAGAAAACTTTTAGTATGCAAATCGTAAGTATTTATTTATATGCATATACAAATAAAATTTCAAAAAAATTGTGAACCCGTTTCTTAGATATCAAATTAAAAAAAAAAATAGATATCTATTTAAATTTAAAAACTTATTTTTGTTTTGATAAACAATATTTTTTTATTTTATTTGAAGTTTGTATATACAAAAATTTATTTAAATATGCTCAGCCGATAGGTAATGAGAAAATTCAAATTAAAAAAAGCTTTCCATTAGAAGTAGTATAAATAGTTGCTATTTGTAAATTTTTATAATTTTAAGTATTACATTTAAGGCACTAGTTTTAGCACACAGAAAAAGTTTAATAAAAATCGTAAAAGCCGTTTATAAGGTAACAAAATATTTTCCTTCACGGAATTTTAATATTTGTATAAATCAAAATAACAGTTTTGAAGAAAATCGAAAATAAAAAAATGGTTCTTTGGGAGGTACCATTAATAAACATTTTATGAAAAATGATTTCCCATCCAAGTGTAGCTTTTACCAAACAAAATTTATTGAATTTTTTTCTTGTGGATCCGTTTTTGAAAAAAATGAGATTTTGTAAAATTGCTAAAAAAAATTATGGCAGATACTGTTACTGAAAAAACGTGTGTTCAAAATCACCAAAAACTAAGTCTATGTACCAAGTTTTTTAAAAATCGATCAAGCCGTTTCAAGCTATTGATAATGTCCTTATATCATCTTACAAGTTCCTCAAAATGTCCATAAATATCAATGTATTTTATTTTTAAATCTTAAAACCGCTTAGTTTGAGCAACCGTTTCTTGGTCGATTTGTATCCAAAACTTTTTCTGAATATGACATTTTAAAGAAAATTAAATTATCTTTCTTTTGTGCTATGCAATTGCTATATCTATCTCGACAGGTAAGAAAGTTATAGGCAAATAGGTACCTACAAGAAAACAAAAAATGTGATTTTTCACATTTTTTTTTAAATTTAGGTAAAGAAAAAAAAATTTTTTAATAATCCATTTCGATGGTAAGTCTTACTGCCCACAAAAAAGGCTTGAACATCATATCAAAATCTTGCTTCGTTTCGAGTTATATGCAAAAAAACCAAAAAAGCTGCTTTTGCAAAATACACCCTCGAATTAAATAGCACTCCGCGGTTTCCTCATATTCAATATCTCAATAATCGATTTTTGTAATAAAAACTCATGAACGTCATAGTTCCTTTTTAAATGACATAATCAATAGCCAATTTAGGCTGTAGCCGAAGAAACAGACAGGCAGAATTTTGCCACTCACTTTTTTGGTGTTCTCCATCATCGTAATGTTATGTTTTTTTTCACGAATCCAAAACTTGCCTTATATTTAGTACCTACATATACATATATCGCAAGTAAAGATGGATTTTTCTTTTAATTTCAAACATTTTAAAATTTTGGTAAGAAAAAACTATTTATATTGTTTAGAAGTTTCTGTATAAGAAAGATGATTGAAATCAAAATTACCAAAAATCTGAAATAAAAAGAATGGTTTCTTGGACGCTACTATTAATAACCAATTTTTGAAAAATAGTTTCCAATCGAATGGTAAAATTTGTAAAATTGCTAAAAAAAAGTTGTATGGCAGAGGTACTGTTAATTTTAGTTCTAAAAAAATTAAAAAATCTGCAAGCAGAATCACCAAATGTACAAAGTTTAAAGAAAATGAAGTCAGCCATTTAGGCTGTAGCCGAACTGACAGACAGACAGAATTGTGAGACCCACTTCTTCCGTTTTCTCTATCAACGTTATGACTACTGTGATCAAAAGCTCGATTTAATTTTTTTTTACGAATTCGTAACTTGCCAAATGTGTACCTACATATATATCGCAAGTAAAAACTTGCTATGCCAATTTTGAGTATTCATAAAAGTTTTTTTGAAATATTGAATTTCAAAAAACTAATTTTATCCCTTTCAAACTCCATTTTTTATTTTATTTTTCCAAAATTTTGATATGCATTATGATTAAAATTTTAGATGAGAATTTGCATACAAATTTTGATTCAGTTTAAAATCAGTTGAGTCATAAATGTGAAAAGCGAAAATGAAAAAACTGATATTATGGTAGGTAGGTACGGTTTTCGGGATTTTTATTTTTACCAGTAAGTACCTATACCATGGAGCTGATTTTCAGATAAATAAACGTTTGCTTGAAGGTTGTATGGCGAGTACGGTTATTTTTGAGGATAGAAAATTACAAAAAATCTTAGGTTCAAAAATTTGAGGAAAATCGCTTCAGTGATTAAGATTGTAGATCGATGTACAGACACGCAAACAGAATTGTGCAACCCTCTTTTTTCATTGTCATCTCGAATTTTGCTTGCAAGAATCCAAAACAAACGTCTTTTATATAGGATCTTTATCGAAAGTAAAAATTGTAAGTAGAAAAATAAAAATTCATTGGGAGCCATTAATAACCATTTTTTGAAATATGAGTTTCCACTCGAAGGTAGATTAAAAAGCAATTAATTGATTTTTTAAAGAAAATCTGTGGAATTTTTTTTTTGGAAAAAAATAAGATGTTGAAAAAAAGCTAACACAAATTGAATGGCAGGTACCGTTCACGAGGGCTTAATCATAACACACTATCCGCACCTAGGCTGAAATAAAACCACTAACTAGGCAATACTATATGCTCATGAGTACTTATTCATTGCTAAAATATTGATCCTTTCCAAATTGGTACTAATGAGGATGGGTATGAGCAAAAGAAAAAACGTATGTGGCATAATTAAGTGCTAACTTTACAAACATGAGCAATTCTGAATCCACTCATGAGCAATTGTGAGCACAAAAATCCAATTTTGGTTTAATTTAAAATGATGAAATATAATTTTGTTGGTACTACATAAATAAAATAACAGAATATATAAATATAAAATCAATGAATCAATCAATATTAAAATTTAATAAAGAATTTTCATATGGGTTTCAATATGTGTTTTCATTCTAAATTCTAAAATAATAATTGCCCACGAGTACTAAATTCCTCACTCTTGACTCATCCTAATGAACAAAGCATATCCTTTTATGAGCATTATGAGAGTGCTCATTGGGTGAGCAAGGGCATTGAACATACTCAAATACTCACGAACATGAGAAAAACTACAAATGTACAGAGCTATTTTACTCATGAGCAAGAGCCTTTCATAAATCGTCATTTAGTTTTGCTTACCCAAGAGTAGCTCTTTAGTGAGGATTTTTGTATCTTGATTCAAACAGACAGACAGACAGAATTGCGAGACCAACTGTTTTCATAATCTCGATTTTAATTTCTATATTTTATAAATTATTTGACTTGCACACGCACTATCACATCAACTACATATCTTTTGTCCCGAATGATTATGTTTTTTGTAAATTCATTTTTATTTTTTAATTATCTTAGAACTATCTTAAAGCTAGACAAAAATTCATACAAACTAGCCTACTTATCAATATCTTAAAACTAACTTACTGGCCCCAGTCGGGCGCTCTAAGTTAAACTATAATAACTTAATGCTAATGCCTTTCGGCCTAATAACTATCTTAATACTAAATCCAGGTCGGTTTTATTTTTTACCGAGAAGAATTTCACAAAACTCGGTATCTATGTCTTTATTTTTTGGTTTTATATAAAACTTACAAACTACATAAAACTAAATTAAAGCTAATTAAAACTACTTAAAACTACTTACAACTAATTTTAAACTAATTACAACCTACTTATAAGCTACTTACAAACTAGAACAGCCACAGCAAGCATTTTCCGGTTTTTATAATTTTTTTGTATCTTTGTTGATTTTATAATTTTTTTGGTGTTTTTGTATGTTTTATATATTTTTTTTTTTTTTTTTTTTTTTTTTTTTTTGTGCCACCCTGACTGTCCCTACTTAAAACTAACTACCTAAACCTATGTAAGTCGGCCATACAAGAGAAAATAGCAAGGTCAACTATTAAATGTCTGAAGGAACTTCATCTTCGTTTTTCAACCACCAGAACTGGTTCTCCTGCTTTACCCTATCTCTTCGGTCCCGTTCGGACACAGTCCTACTGAACCGAAGGTGCTCAGCTCCGTCTTGTGCGAGGACGTCCCGACTGTACAGGAGCCGCCGATCTACAGTTCTCCGGCAGACGTGGTAGATTAGCGGAACCGCCGCTCTATCCTGGATCAACCCTCGACTGTCTAGATGGAGGAATGCATCGGGCGGAATGAAGCCGCTTAGACGCACACTCTCGTAGTATTCGTTGTTGGGGTAGTAAGCCCCGAAAATTAAGCTGTTAGACGAGGACATCGCTCTTGCAATGTGACCTCGAATAAGCTTCAGCAAGAAATTATCTATCCTGTTTATGTTGGCCCCGTTGTATAGAGCCAGGTTGGAATAGTAGTGTTTGTACTCCGACTCTGGTGTTCTGTGCAATCCAAGGCAGCGTCGAAGACACTGCCTCTCAAACACCCGAATCTTTTCCATTTGAGATGGGGCAACGTTGAACCAAACCGGGCACCCATAGGCAATCATCGGCCGGATAAGGGCCATGTAGCAAATCACCTTCACCCTGCTGTCAAGCCGGCTGCTATAAAACAACCGTTTCGTCAGGGCGAAAGCTCCCCTAGCCCTGGCCAGAGCAGCATTTATATGTCTGTCGAAATACAAATACTGATCCATCCAGATGCCAAGGTACTTTACTACACTTTTACTCGCCAGTGGATGTCCATTTGGTCCTACGATCACCAGCTTGCGCCAGTTCTTTCTCGTATCCCTTGTGGCTCCACGCAACGGAGTCCTAAACAAGATAGTTTCTGATTTCTGAAAGTTGATTTTCAGCTTCCAGTCATCGCAATATCGCTGAATCTTCTCGAAGTCACGCTGCAAAAGAATCCTGATGACCTCGACTTTTGGAGCTGTTCTGTACGCAATTAGATCGTCGGCATACGCAATTGCCTGAGTTAGACTACTTATCAGATCGCTGGTGTAAATGCTGAATAGAATCGGCGAGTTGACCGCTCCCTGCTGAAGACCATTTTTAATATTAAAGGTTGTGGCAGAAGTTACATTGCCACTCTTGACAACAAACTTTCTGCCATTGAGCATATCATAAAGCATATATAATAGTGGTTTACTAATGCCAAGTCTGGTCAGCTTTAGATAAAGACCCTCTAACCATACGGTGTCGAAGGCCTTCTCCAAATCAACCAGACAGGCACCCGTACACTGCTTCTTAGATTTGTTCCATTGGACATCAGAAACGAGTTTCGATGCGGCATGAATAGTGTCATGTCCCGCCTTAAAACCGAACTGATTGTCCGGTATGATATTATTGTCCTCTGCCCACTTAGACAGAGCTCTATTGATAACTTTTTCGAATACCTTGCTGATACTCGGAAGAAGACTTATCGACCGGAGATTCGCCGGATTGGAGTTGTCCTTTCCCTTTTTCGGGAGAGGATGCACCACAGCTGTCTTCCACCGCACTGGATAATATGCATTATTCAGAGCGTTGTTAAACAGAGTAGTATAAATGTCTACTGCTTCTTGAGGTAAATGTCGAAGTACAACGTTGGATATGCCATCGACTCCTGCTGACTTCTTCTTCTTTAATGAATCGAAGATGAGCTGGAGCTCCATCTTCGTAATTAACAGGGAACTGGGCCCATTTCGCTCGGTGATTATGGCGTTTGCCAAATGATCTTCATTGAACCCGGTGAAACCAAGGTTCTCTGATCGCCATTGCGTTATGTCATTCCGAAGGTAGAAGTGGTGGAGCAAGGCTCTGTTTTCCAGGTCATGGTTGGGGCGAATGCAAGCATTCACCTTGTACACTTGCTGGAAAGCAGCCCCCACAGCCTCCACTTTCTCCTGCGGATCTTCGACAATGAAGAGGTCATCGTCCAAGACGGCGTCCTCTGGATTAATTCCTGCTGTCAGAAGTACGTCTCTGTTGTCCGTCGTTCTCTGAAGCTTAAGACAAGGAAGGTCGTTCTGATCATTCCTTCTAAATATCTTGTTAATTTGCGGAAACATGCTCGGGTCGCTAGCATTAACGGCCCGAATTTTGTTGTCCCAATACAAATTAATTGACAACCGATAGTTCTCTTTAATTAGTTGGTTGAGGTTTTTGATCGACGACTTCAGTGTCCTAATCTCCAGATGGTGAGGGTCAGTAAACCGTCGGTACAAGAGTTTTAGTCTTGTCAGCAGTCCACTTTTTTGTCTGTGTAGTGCGTCAATGGTTGCGTTTCGATACATGTCGGTTGCGTCCCGTTGCTTGTATTTCGGTATTGTTCTGTTCATTGTTCGTTTGATTGTCTCATCCATTTGTTCTAGGTATTGGTCTATTTCGTTATTTGTCAAATTCCTGTCATTTGGTGGGGATATGTTATTCGAACTGATTTCGCTCGATAAGGCGTTGGTAAAGCGTGGCCAGCGCGCCTTACTGTAATTATAAGTATGCACAGGTACATACTCATCCAACTCCACGAGCTCGTTCGGAAGCTGTATTACGGCGGCGAGTCCGCAGTGATCGCTGTCGTACTCGATCGTTCGTAAGCAGTTTCTTGGTCTTTGACCCACAGTGTCAGTAATTGTCAGTCTTGCGTCTATTAGCAATAGATCCAGATAGGCACCGCTTCTTGGAAACGATGGCCGATCCGTAGCCAGCAGGTCGACACCATACTCAGTGTTGTATCGACTCATCCAATTGAAAAGATGAATACCTCTTTGATTTTGAATTTGATTTCCCCAATCTTGGTGTTTGGCATTCAAATCACCGGCCATGAGAAAGTAATTTTCCTCCAAGCTCAAGTGTAGACATTCGAAAAGTTTTTCAAGCTCTGTCATAAAATCAGTTGGCTGATGTGATGCCGGTGCATAAGCCGCGATCACATACATTCGCTTCCCCTGTTGGAGAGGAATGCATACGATGCACGCCTCTAACAGCCGAAATCTGCGCAGATCACTATTATATATAACTTTATGATTAATGCCTTTTCGTATGAAGATTGCGACGCCCCCCCCTTGAGTGGAGTTGGGTCGATCTCTTCTAACGATATTGTAATTGTTGTTAGTCAACTTATGTTTCTGGTTCAGCTTAGTTTCGCTGGCCATAAACACATCTGGACTTTGGTCTTTCAACAATTGGAAAAGATTAGTTCTACGTTCGGTCCTAATCAGTGAATTTACATTCACAGCAAGGATCCTAAGAGGCCTCTCCGACAGCGCGCCTTTAACCTCTATTTTGCGTTAGGCTAGGCAAAACAGAGTAGAGATAGTCTACCCTAGTCGCCTGCTCCTTTATCTGGGTCTGAAGTCCTGTTAACTGGCCTTGAATTGCCAGCAACATACTTCTAATTTCGGCCTGAGCGTCCGGCGCCTTTGGCACTAGGGCCGGCTGGGCTGCCTTAGCTGCAGGCTGTACCGTTTTTCCCCTTCCTGCCGCCATTTGGGCGTAGGAAATTTGGGGATTAACGGGCGTTGCTGTAGGAGCACGCGTTGATGGGCGTATCTCTACCGCTGTCTGCTTAGCCGCTTTGTTGTTTCTTATTTGCTGAAAAGCTGAGCAACCCCGATAATTAGCAGGGTGCCCCTCCTTTCCGCAAAGTGTACATTTAAGCTGGGTCATGTCTTCGACCCGTTCTTCACCGAGCTTGCACTCCCCCTTAATGTGGTCCTCACCACACTTAACGCAGCGTGGCTGCATTTCGCAGTTTGCTGCAGCGTGGCCAAACCTTTGGCAGCGCTTGCATTGAAGCATGTCGCCGCTTCTCTTTAATTTATCCCAAGTTACAACCTGGTAGTTGAGAACGGAGATACTTCTCAACCTATCCAGTTTGCTGCTGGGCGATAGCTGGACTAGGAAGAACGGCAAAGACCTCTTCTCCCGTCTGGCTCTGACTGTAGCGAACGGCTTGACCCCGATAAAGTCGAGATCGTCGCTCGCTTTTTGACGGAGCTCATTTAAGAGCACCTGTGGTTCCGTGCAGGAATCTATGCCCTTCAAGAGGACCGTCTGATATTTATCCACTTTGGGGGTAAAACTGAAGAACTCAGTCGTGGATTTCTTTAACAATTCTTTTATAATTTTATGCTGCGCCACTGTTGAGCAGTGGATAGCATGTCTATCTTTATTTAAACGTTTAATAAAAAAGTTTTGGCCTATGGCCGACTTACATAGGTCAATAGTTTCCTGCAATTCCATTTTGTAAGTGTTTATTGGTGGCACTTTTTCTTTTTTATTTTGGGGTGGCTGTGGCTGCTGCTGGTGTTCTCCTTGCTGCTGCTCGTTCCGCTTCTGCTGACTCCGCTCCTGTGGCTGCTGCTGCTGCTGCTGTGTTGTTTTGTTTTTTTGCCGTTGTTCCTTCGGCTGCTGCTGTGGTTGTTTCGTTGGCTGCTGTTGTTGTTGCTGCTTATTTTGGTTTTGCTGTGGCAGTTGCTGTTGCTGTTCCTCTGGCTGCTGGCTTTTCGGTGGCAGCTCAGGCTGTGGCGCTGTCTTTTGTGGCGCCTGTAATATTTTTTTCTGCTCGCGCTCCTGCTTCTCCCTTTCGCGTCGAGCTTCTTGCTTTTGTCTGAGCGCTTCTATCAGTGGGGTCACGATGGCATTGAGACGTTCCATCTCCCCCCGAATGACATCTATTTTTTGGCTGATGGCCTGCTCATCCAATTCTTCTTGCGCCTCGTTTTCCTCTTCGGAGGACGCCTCTGGTGAGGTTAAACCAACAAGCACATTGCTGTTGGATTCCCCTGTAGTGTATAGACCCTCGCCACCTTCGGACATGTATTCGATGTCGTCATCGGATGGCGAGGTATCAAGTTGTTGATGAATTTTTGCTGCTGCTGACGTCTTTGCTGTGCGCGCCGTCTCCTTCACCCCAGCTGGCAGCTGGGCTGAGGTGGTGGTGGAGCGGCGCTTGACGAGGTTGGTCGCACAGCTTATCCTCTTCTTCCTCTTGTTTTTGGCATCGGCTGTTGATGCCGTTGCTTGTTTTGCCGTTGTTGCTACGGCACTAGTTGATGGTATGGCTGGTGGTGCCATCGCTTGCTTGCTTGTTGTTGTTGTTGATGCTACTGCACTAACCGTGACTTTGGCTGGTGGTGCCATAGCTGACTTTATTGTTGATGCTGGGGCACCTTTCGATGTCCCCGCGGTGTTGTTGGTTTGCATTTGCTGCTTTTCCCACTCAATGAAGTTTTCTACTTCACGATTGTGAAAAAAAGCAGCCAAATAATTTTTACCCGACTGGGACTCGAACCCGTGATCCTCTGGTTGTCGATCGGCCACCTCTACCACTGTGCTATTGCACTATTAAAAATAGCTGGTTATAATTAAAACTTTGTAAAGTCACTCCGATATTATTTAAAGAAAACTGTGAAAGCCGATAACGTGTGCACACTTCCACAGATCGAGATCGACTGAATGATTATGTTTTGACAAACCGGTATCCAAAACTTTTTGATTTCACGATTTTTAAAATTAGGAAAACAAACAATTAGGCAACTCTGCTTCACTTGACTTATCATTTTTGCATTAATTTATGCATATTAAATTATTTTTTTTTTAATTTTACTTTTAACTGTTTTCCAGTGCGCAATTCCTTGAAGACCTCCGTGAAGTAATGGGCATTCCTGAATGGATGTTGAATGTTGATGCCAGAAGAACAAAAGAATTACACGGTGGGGCTTGTATTCAACTGGTTATCCATTTCAAAGGTCCTTTAGCTCATCGTTTGGAATTGGTAAGAAAAAATATAAAATTATTAAAAACTAGACTTCTTAAACTGTTTTTCTCTTATCTATGTATCTAGGATATGTCACGTTTAATAGCAGCTGGTCGCTTAGACGCTCCATCTTTATACATTCCTGGATATGTAAATCAAAAAAGGAAAGCAACTTTGTCATACCGAAGTTGTGGTGTACGAGATACAAATGAAAAAAGAAGTAAGTAATTATATTTCGAAAAACAAAATTACTAACGGAATTCGTGCAACATCGTAAAGTCGTCGTAAACGTGGTAAAGTTGTAAATTTCGTAAATCTGTTAAATTTTCCATACAAATTGTGAGAGAATTACGAAGTTTGAAACTTTACAACAATAACTATAGCTTTACGCAATTATGTTTCAACGGAGATTTATACGAAAATTTAATAACAAAAATTTCAATTTCCAGAATCATCAACTTTCAGAGGAAGCAACGGAAGCTCCAAACCAAAGACTTTTCTATTGTTTTATATTTTCATGTCTATTTTCCATTTTATTCGAAAAGTTTAAAATGGCCTTTTTTAATAGTTAAATAAATATGTGTGTTCCTTTACTTTGAATTTCTGTGATTTTTAGTCAAAAATTTTGTTAAAAATTGTTTTTATATGAATTTTTACAGAACTTTGGACTAATATGCGCAGAAATGTACAGAAAATCACAGAAATTCAAAGTAAGGGAACAGACCGAATATGCAAAGAAATATTAAAAAATAAATTAATTAATCCGTATTTCGAAGTGAAAAATCTAAAAACCCGAATATAATTAAAAATTGATTTGATTAAAAATAGATTTTTCCTTCCATTTCAATCTTTTTTTAATTTTTCTTTGAAGGGTTTTCTAGAGTCAAATGAGTTTAACTCAAAATATTAATCTCATTGTTGAAAAATTCGATTTTGTCTCAGTTTATTGACTCTCTATTTAATTTTAAAGTTTCCGTTAAAAATGAGACATTCAATTTTGTATAAAATTTTATAAGTTTTCAGTTTTTACATACATTTAGATAAAATTAAATGACCGTGAATAAATTAAAAATAGTTTCCATATAAAATTGACACAATGAATATCTATAAAATAAAATCTAAAAAAAAAATCTATAAAATACCACAGAAATAAACAAGTAAATACAAAAATAATTCAGTTTCTTTTTTAAAGTACCCCAAAAATGCCAAACATACTGTATGCATCAGGAAAAGATTTAGTTCAATTTTAGCACAAAGCAACAGGTGGGTACTCTTTCAAATGACAGATTCTCCATAAAACCGGCGAGTATCCGCATACAAAAAATGTAAATATAAACACAAAAATCCACCCCACAATGACAGATGTGTCATATTTATTCACATCCTCCAATGCGCATGTCCTAGAAGTCTTTAAAAATATCGATCTCCTCTGACATCGATGTGAATATTCTTCTTCAGATAGTTTTTCTTCACAATTGTTCACAGTTCAGTGAGAAAAAAAAATGGAGTGGCTAAGCTTTTTAATTGTATTTCTGGGGATTTTTAGTTTCTCTAGTTGCAGTCTAAGTGGCCCATATCTAATGTGGGGCCATGAAAAGCTAAACGATATGAAATTGCCAGCTCTGATTGAAGCAGACGAACAGAGCCTTTCGACACTTTTTACCGATGCAAAAGCTGTCGTGGTTTTCATTCGAAACAATACAAATCGTTTGGATGGAGAAAATTATCCTAAGTTTCGTCAGCTGGTAAATGACAATGCTTGGACTTATTTGCCCCAACATACTCTTGCTGTGGAACCATTTAATTATAATACAAATGTTGAGGTAAGTTTCTTATCTATAAATGATACAAATATTGATTAATCATTTGTCACTGACTGAAAAAAGGTGATAAATCTGGTTGGACAAACATCTCAACAAGATACCGAAATTGTAGCCCTTTTCAAGGACTCAGTCACCATCTATGGAGAGGGTGAGGTTTTGGGTATATTGGCCTATCGCGAGGAAGAGGTTCACTATATGTACAAACGAGAAGCCAATGAGGAACCAACAACAACTTCAATAACCCCAACCGACGAACCAACTGAGACCAATTTCATTTATCAAGCTCAAGGTCAGTTATTAGTTTTAAGTAATTTTTATTTTTGAATTTTATATACATTTTTACAACCAAAATTTACATCGCCAAAAATTATTAGCACAATAAAATTTCCATTTATTGCTTGCATAACATTAATTCGCTTCGAAAGTGTGCATCTATAATTAAAACGTTTTCAAACACAAGATAAAAGAAAGAATTTATATGAAAACATGAACCAAATAGTCATATTCTATAGATGCGTCTTCCCTTCTCCCGTTCATGTTTTTATCTTTATTTTGTTTTTGTTTACAAATTTTGTATAGATACCTACTCATACAATGCCGATATTTTAATTCCCTTGGTTGTTTTTCTGTAAAAGAAAAAAAATATACCTACATAAATCGTTCCAGAAGGCGAATAGAAACAAATCAATTGAATAATTGTACAATGTATCTACAAATTCAATATTATTGGCATAAATTGCTTTCGCTTTAATTGAAAAACACCAAACACAAATTATTAAAAAAAAAAAAATCAAAAGAAAAAAAATATTTACAAATAGTCAGGGTAGTAGCGTTGATTTAAGGATTCCTATTAAATGCTGTCATCTTTCTTCACTTCAAGAAAGAACCTTTTCTTTTAAATTTTAATTTTTCAGTGAAATATGCTAAGATATTTACCCAAGCTGAATAAGAAGAGAAAATTATCAAATTAGCTTTTTAACTTTTTTTAAAGTAATATTGTTGAATACAGAAAGATTATTTTACAACCTCTTGTCTTCTTATAAAATAAATCATAAATGCTTAAAAGGAGAATGGGATAAGACAAAATAACGTAGGAAGTTCAATTTGATTCAATTCAATTCAATTTTATTCAATTCAATTTAATTCAAACCAATTCAATACAATTCTGATCAATTCGATTCAATTTAATTTAATTCAATTCAATTATTATTTTTACGGCCTTTAGAGCCAAACAAAAAGTGCATTCTTTCTGAAATGGAGGGCTCACAGCTATATAACGAACCAAGTCAGAACATTTCTGATAAAATTTCAGTGCTAGACAAGCTATATGTGGCAAGCGGTGAAATGCGCAGGGCGCTGAGCCCAATGGGTGCTTTGAGCAAATATTAAAAAATCCACTTCCTCGAAACCACTACCGAACTACTTTTTTAATAGCTCACACCAATATTGATGAGACTAGGTTATTCTGAATTAAAAGACTGATATACATTTCTATAAAGGGTGTTTTTTTAGACGTGTAGTTTTCAATCTGGCAATCATTTTTTCGGATTTGTTTTTTTTTGACAGCTGTCACTTGATTTATACTTAGCTTGGTTTGCCATTTCATAATGAATAGACTTAGAGCTTGATTGCACGATCCGTGCTTTCGTTCATTTTGTTTTACGTCTTTCTGACAGGAACGTACCTTCGTGATTACACACAACCAAAAACGTCGATTCGTTTTCTGACGTCCAAAAAATATGAGGTTCATTTATTGGAAAGTAGACAGTAATAATAATTAAAAATATTTTCAAATCAATTCTTTTTCAATCTTATATCTATTTAATCACGAAAAACAATTTTAAAGCTCATTGTTAAAAGTTTATAAGCATCCCTTGCCTCTACTCGTTTGTCAAAGTTCAACCAGAAAAAATCTTAAAATTTTCATACGTGCTTTTGTTTTTTCATTCCCCTACATTCCTACACCCCTCACCAAATATGTCAAAAAGACGAAATACGAAAAGTCCGATAGAAACGAATCGTGTAATCAGGCTATTACTCTTGAATAACCTTTGCAAATCGTGCGAATTTAATACCAAAATGATGATTCAGTTCGCGCGAAGCATCGCGTAACAATCAATTTATTTGATCAAACTATTGTTGAGCGTATATTATCTCGCGTCCTTGGCCTCAAGGATCGTGCGATTTTATACCACTGGAATATTTTTCGTGGGGTTATGTGAAGTCGCTTGTCTACGCAGATAAGCCCGAGACGATTGACGCCTAAGAAGAGAATATTTTGCTCGTTATTGCTGACATACGGCCCCAATTGCTGCAAAAAGTAGTTGAAAAATTTGGCCTCTTGGCTGGAATTTATTCGAGCCAGCCGCAGCGGCCACTTGCCCAAAATCATTTTTAAAACATAATGACAAACCCTTTTCTAAATAATAAAGCTAAATTCTTGGCATTAACATTAAATTATATGAGTTTTATTTCTTCTTGAAAACCTCACTTCTTAAAACATACCTATTATATCTAAAGGGGTTTTCAACAGGGACGCTACAAAAGTAGAGTGACAGGGACAGCAAACGACGCCATATTTCTTGCCGCTCTTTTGACATTTCTCTTCAGTAAGTTTTGCCATTTCATGATGGAAAGATATACGAGCCGACAAAGAGTCGAAATTATAAAAAAATTTTACCGAAATTGGGAGTCAGTGGCCTCAACGTTAAGAGCGCTACGTCCAATTTATGGTCGTCATAATCGTCCTAGCAGATCAACAATTGAGCGTCTTGTGCAAAAATTTGAATCCATAGGCACAGTACAAAATGTTCCCGTGCCAGTGAGACAAAAAAGTGCCGTAGTGTCGGGAACATTGCTGCCGCTGAGGCTTCAGTTGCAGAAAGCCCAAATGTGTCTCTCACACGTCGTTCTCAAGCGTTGGTCATCTCTGTGACGTCGTTGTGGCGAATTTTAAAGATCTTAGCCTACATCCTTACAAGATTAAATTGACGCAAGAACTGAAGCCGCTTGACCACCAGAAGCGTCGTATGTTCGTGAATTGGGCTGAGCAACAACTTGAAAATGATTCGGATTTTCATCGAAAAATCATCTTCAGCAATGAGGCTCATTTCTGGCCGAATGGTTTCGTCAATAAACATAAATGAGTCATCATTACATACCGAAAAAATTACGGCGCTCTTATTGAAAAACCCGATACTATTAGAAAACAAAGTACGTCGATGCAATCGCATTGAAAAATCTGCCTTTATGAACTGAGGAAATGACTCCTTCCACAAATAACTGCAATTGAGGGGCGCTAAAGACGAAGCTTGCACAGGGCGCTAATCAAGCTCAGGCCGGCCCTGCCTGGTGCAAAGCTTGATTTCCATTAAGAAATATACCAAATGGGAAATTGCTGTTATACAACGAAAATTTGATAAATGCTTTTGGGGTTAAATCCAAATATGGAACTTCAAACTATTGATGAGCAAATATATTTTGCAAATGCGGTAATGAATGGTGACGGAAACTATTCCGAATTTCCCGAAATCGTTGAAAGGAATGGATATTAAAGAGTTTTAAATGGGTTTAATTAGTTTTTGCTGAAGTAGAGAGTTTATTTAGGTTCTTCAACTTCACGATTGTAGAAAACTGTTACTTGAGAACTTGGTAGTTTTATGATACTAAAATTAAACTTAAAGTTATGTCATCGATCCTTTTTTAGATCCTTATTTTGGTTTTTGTTTTTACTTATTTTTAGTCAACAAAATACTTTTTCTGATTAAAAAAATCACTGAAAATATTATATACAAGATACAAATTTATATTAATACGACTTGCAAGCATACAGGTGTTTGTCGTTTTAGGTTTGTTCGTTAAATCCTGTATTTGTTGTTTCTTATATCCTTTAAATTCATTTATGTTTTGTGATTTTTTGGTGTAAGTTCAATACATTTGATAACAACTCATTCGAACACAAAATGTTTATCGCACCATCGATGGTTTAATTTAAATTTAATTTAATCATTTCCAACGTAATTTCTCAGACTATACATAATTTAAAAACTAAAACATAAATGTTCAAATTCGTTTCATATGATTTCATAAAAAAAATTGTTTGTTTATTGAACATTAAACAGCCATAAAATATTTATCATCTCTATAATCCATGGTAGAGATTTATTTATATCGCTGTTCATTTTGTATACATAAATTTTTCTCTTCAAAGAATGGAAAATCTTTGGACTTAAATAAATGGTTAACGATTTGGAAACATTTATTATACAGTTGTAGGAATAAAAGTACGAGGTTCGGATTTAGGGCGATATCCACGAAGTTTTCCTTTTATGAAAATATAGATACTAATTTTTGGTTTTTAGTTTACTTCTAGAGAGTTCAAATAATTTTGTAAAACTTTCGAGTTTTTATTTGTGCGTGTGTTGCGTTTTTCACTAAACAGCAACCTACTGTTTAAATATCATACGTAAGATTACACAGGTACAAAGTTTTATTATTGTAGCCGTTTTTGAGAAAAATTTTTATAATACAAATTCTTCTTCTATGAAATCGCATAATAAAATGCTCTTTACCAAAATTAAGGCAAATATCAGTTGAATGTTCAGTTTACTGTTCAAGGACGTACATATAAACGCACAGACGCACGGACACACGGACGCACAGATAGTCATAACTAGGGTTGCCAACTTTTTAGAGAATAAATAGAGTATATTTGATTTTAGAGAGGATAAATCAAGAGTACGGTCCAATAAAAAGAGTATCAATTTTCAAATTTTAAAACAAGTATTTTTTATACTTTTTGCTGAAAATAACAATTTTATATTGTTTTAATTAAATGAGTCTAAACGTTAATACAAATTAGAACTTCATGTTGAAGTCATGTCCTTTTTTTCTCACCACTAAACATTAAAAAATCGGAACGTGTCCATTGACATTTCATGTTTGACAGTTTTGGGTGCGTTCAGAAACACTTGAGTATTAGGATTGGTTCACATAGCTGCGTTTTTTTTGCATATCCTTATGGACTTTGGCTTGTCGAAAAGATTTCAACATTTGCCTTAGTCTTCCATTTTGTATTGAACTATCTTACCAACAAACATTTGAAATTTCTATCTAAATTATCGATAACACAATGACAATGGTGGTCTGGCAGTGCTTTTTTTATCGGGACAGAAGCTAAGTCCACTTAACTATCTGGACATGGCTAGCTCTATATGGACAAAGTTGTTGTTGTATTTGTCATGTAAATTGCTTTGTTTTGTTGTCATTTTTTTCAGACATACTATTTTGAGTTGCAAAAAAAAAATACTAATCCGTTTTTATTATACGAGTACCTATACAAATGAGAAACAAAACTTAGGAAATTTTGTGTACGCAGGTAGGTGAATGGTATGGCTGTGTGGAAATATTAAGTTAATGAAATGGAGTGGAAAATACTTACACTTTATAACAAAATATTTGAAGAAAGAAGAATATTGTTAAAAAAAAGTTATTCAAAAAAAAAGAGTATTTTAGCGTTCTCTATTAGTCATAGATCATAGAGTACGCTTTCATGGAATACTATACAATACTCTATTTTAGAGTACGGTTGGCAAAACTAATCATAGCCCAACCTACTTTTGGGACTTTAGCAGCAGCTCTTGAAAAAATCTATTAACTACTTTTAGTAAAGGCTTTCTTTTAGTGAAAAACAATTTTCAAGAAATGGTTATTAATGGTACCTACCCAAAGAATCATTTTTTAAAATTTCTAATTTTCTTCAAAACGGTATGACTGATTTAATTTTTTTTATACGGGGGCCTCCAATAACTATTAATATTTTTGTATAGTTAGATTTAAGAAAAATATTTTTTGGATTTTTACCAAATGTTTTAAAGTTTTTTTTTGAAAATCAAATAAAGGGTTGTTCAATAAGAGCGCTATTTTTTAAATAAAACAAAAACTGTTTTGGATATCAACGAAATTCTTTATTCCTGTGAAAGTACGTTTGATGCCATTATGTATGGAACTCGATTTCTTTTGCATGGCCACCACGGACACGCTTGCAAAAGTCCAGACGCTGAACCCAATTTTCGACGGTTTTCAAGCATAAATCGGCCGATACTGCTGCAATTTCACGTTCGATATTTGTACGAAGTTCATCAATCGTCGCTGGCTTGTTGGCATAGACCATAGACTTGACGTAGCTCTACAGGAAATAGCCTAACGGCGTCAAATCGCACGACCGAGGCGGCCAAGCGACTGGAAAATTTCGTGAGATAACACATTTTCCCAACTTGATTTCCAATAAATTGATTGTGACATTCGCTGTGTGGCTTGTGGCGCCGTCCTGTTAAAACCACATGTCCTCCAAGTCCATATCATCTAATTGGGGCCAAAAATATTCGGTTATCACTGAACAGTAGCGATCCCCTTTCACAGTAACGTGCCGGTCTTGATCATCACGGAAGAAGTACGGCCCAATGACGCCGCCGGCCCATAAATAAACCACACCAAACCGTAATTTCTTCGGGATGCAATGATGACTCATGGAGTACCTACTTAGATTTAGATTTTTAGATTTAGATTTATTTTTCTTATACATTCATTACATTTATCCAATATTTAATAAGAACATTACATTTAAAGAAAATATAAGAAAGGTTTGGTGACATTCATTATTTACAAAATATATGAAAAATAGAGTTGAATGTCACTTCAAATTTAATAAAAAAATTACAAAGTATATGGGTGGGGTGGCCCTTAAAAATTCAAACTAGTTTTAATAAATTAATTCAATAAATATAAAAATTATAATTGAAAAAATTAAAGCAAACAAAAAATTAAAAACAAAAAAAAAATATAATAAAGAATTGAAAAATTATTTACCTTGATAAGAAAATTTAAGCCAAAACATTAGAAATGTATGATTCCAAAGTATTATAGTCTAATGAAAAAAGCCAAGTTTTAACATTTCTTAGAAAAGTTCCAGGTATAGTAATTGACCTTATTGATTGAGGAAGGATATTATAGAGCCGAGAAGACGTAATAGAGAAAAAGTTACGATACGCAGTGGTACGAAAAAAAGGTATATTTACTAAGTTCGAAAGGTTTCCACGGAGATTGTATCCTGAAATTAGTCGAAAATTGAGGTTACCAGATTTCATAAAAAATATTTTTAACACCTTAAAACAATATAAATGACGAACTGGGAGAATTTTGTGAGTAAAGAACAGAGGAAAACTAGAATGTCTACCTGACTTACGACAAATTTTTCTAATGACATACTTTTGCAAGGTCAGAATTGGTTGTATTCTATTTTTATAAACACCACCCCAGCAAGCAATTCCATATTGTATCTTAGAGTGAAAAATACCGTAATAGATTCTCTTTAGGAGCTTAGTTGAGCACACTTTACTTAAATAATAAAAATGTCGCAGAGTACAGCGAAGATACTTTTTCATAGAATCGGAGTGATTTGCAAAAGACATCCGAGAGTCTAAGGTCAGTCCCAAATATTTGAACTCATTGACTTCTTCAACCACAAAACAATTCTCACTACATGTCAAATCACATAGAAAATAGGTGAAGATGAGCTAGAGCAATGGCAAGTTAACAATTTAAACCTACGACAATCAGGTGCGTGAAAACAGACATTTGCATCCAACAATCTAGCTGAAGATAAGCTGAAAAACATTATCTTTGTTTTTGCGCTTATTACCAAATTGTGTTCAAAAAACCACAATCGCAATAAGTCAAGATCAAAATTGATATCCGAAATCAAATCCGAAGGGCTATTTGCACCGTAAGAAAACCCAATATCATCTGCAAAAGCTGTTGGCGATCCTCTGAAACTCAAAGCAAAAATCGAATTTATGTAGACTAAGAATAAGAGTGGACCCAAGACAGAGCCTTGTGGAACACCCAATTTGAGAAAATTTACGTCACTTCTTATGTCATCCATCTTTACTCTCTGAGACCGATTAGCAAGGTAAGACTTAAACCAGTTAAGAATGAATCCTCTAAAACCAGCTTTCTCCAACTTACTTAACAAAATTTTGTGGTTGACCGTATCAAAGGCTTTGGTGATGTCAACAAAAAGCCCAGCCACACTTTTTTTCTCATCAAGATGAGACATTGTTTGGGAACAAAATTGTAAAAGTGCATCTTCAGTCGATTTGCCTTTTAAAAAACCGAATTGAGCTGGATTAAAAAATTTTATTTTATCAAAAAAGCACATAAACCTATCTTTCATAAGCTTTTCAAAAATCTTGCTGAAAACAGAAAGAAGCGAAATAGGCCTATAATTACTAATTTCAGCAACAGATTGCTTTTTAAATAATGGTATGACATCTGCACACTTAAGCTCTTCTGGATAAATGCCATCATAAACGCATCGATTGAAAACAAAGGCTAAGACATCAACTAAGTAAAAGGCAATTCTTTTGATGACATCACTAGAAATACCATCCGAACCACACGAAGAAGAATTTCGTAAATTCCTAATACATTTCAGTATTTCAAAAGATGTTATGGGCTGAAAAACAAAACTGTTGCTTTGATTATCCTCAGAGTTTCTACAAATTGGAGAAGAACTACAACATATATAATTTAAATTAACGGGTTGAAGATTACAACCAACATTAGCGAAAAAACAATTAAAGGCATTAGCAATATCAAGCTTGTTACAAAGTACGGAATTATTGACATGCAAACGAATTTGTTTCTTGTTAACAGAAGATTTATTCAATAAGTGATTTACTACACGCCATTCATTTCTTAGATTACCTTGTGCAGAGTTGAGTTTATCTCGGTAAAAAGTTTCACGGCAGATAGGAATTTCCTTTTTCAGCTTTGCACATAATTTTTTATATTCTTTTTTAAAACGACTGTTAGTAGGATACTTTTTGCATTTTAATCTAAGTTTATTCTTTCTAGTAACTTTATTGACAATAGTTCTAGATATCCAGGGCTTAAGGTGTTTAACAATCGTTTTTTGGGTTGTAAAATAGGAAGATGATTCTATATGTTTCTTGAGAGTGTGAATGAAAATTGAGAATGAAGACGATGAAACACTAGAAGCAAAAACATCATCCCAAAACTCGTGACATAATTTATTTTTGAGTTTATCAAAATCAATTTTCATTTTTCTCTCACTTGAATTAGGATATATGGAACATCTTTTATTTTTGATGGCAAACACAAGCCCAGTCATACAATGATCAGTGATTTTAAGATCAAAAACACAATTCTCACATTCTATACGGTCAATATTACTAAAACGACCATACACATGATCTAAACAACTTCCAGAGATGGGTCTAGTTGGTTCATTAATGAAGCAAGTAAGCCCTTGAGACGCAAGAAATGTAAGGTAACTAGAGATAGTTATAGTTATAGCTGCCTGACCAATACCGCATATTTTGTTTATTGAAGAAGCCATTCAGCCAGAAATGAGCCTCATCGCTGAAGATGATTTTTCGATGAAAATCCGAATCATTTTCAAGTTGTTGCTCAGCCTAATTCACGAACATACGACGCTTTTGTTGGTCAAGCGGCTTCAGTTCTTGCGTCAATTTAATCTTGTAAGGATGTAGGCCAAGATCTTTTCGCAAAATTCGCCACAACGACGTCACAGAGATGCCCAACGCTTGAGAACGACGTGTGAGAGACGCATTTGGGCTTTCTGCAACTGAATGTCTCACTGGCACTGGAACATTTTGTACTGGGCCTGTGGATTCAAATTTTTCCACTAGACGCTCAATTGTTGATCTACTAGGACGATTATGACGACCATAAATTGGACGTAGCACTCTTAACGTTGAGGCCACTGACTCCGAATTTCGGTAGTAAATTTTAATAATTTCGACTCGTTGTTGGCTCGTATATCTTTCCATCATGAAATGGCAAACCTTACTGAAGAGAAATGTCAAAAGAGCAGCAAGAAATATGGCGTCGTTTGCTGTCCCTGTCGCTCTACTTTTGTTGCGTCCCTTTTGAAAAACCCTTTACTTAAATAAAACTAAGTTAATAAAAAAACTCGAAAAACGAACACCTGGCACTGAATTCTTCATAATAAATTAATGTTTATAAAAGATTACAATTGTACGTAAATAGAAATTGATAAGAATAGTCGTATTTATAAACTTTGTCTTACTTTAGACAGCCGTTTAACTCTTAAAATTTTTTAATAAACTTTTTCCCAGTTTTGCTAAAGTTGTCTAGCTCTGACAACGATATTGGTTGCCTAAGATTTGTCAAACTTGACATTTTACTTAATTAAATAAGGCATATTTCCAACTGTTAAGGACTTTTAAATAACTGTCTTACTAGTTAACCACTTGAAAATCTAATAAATAAGGCTTAATGTTTTCGTTTACATGCAAGTAGTAGGGAGGAACTTATGTACAAAGATGAACTAGCCTATTTGCAACATAAATTTATTGAGGCTACTCTTAAAGAATTTGATTATGATTGTGATTTAGCGTTTTAAGATTTTCTTGTTTTTTTTTAATTCAACTTTTTGTATGCTAAACATTTTTTTTGTATCAAAAATAAAAGAAATAAAAAAGAGGGAAAGAAAATAATTTGGATGAAAAAAAAGGGATTCGACATGCCAAAAGTCTGTCAACGCTGCTTGTGACAGTCCTTAAGGTTAAGACAGTTTCAACGTGAATGGCCGGGCTTACTTATTATTATTTTTATATTCCCATTTATCAAACAATAAATACATTATGTACCTTCATATAAAAGCTCATTATTAGTAAACTAATTTTCTTAAATATATATTTTTATTTGTTTTAGGCAAAGCCATTTTGTACACAACAACTGCCCCATTATTAAACATGGAAATCAATGGCCAAGTCCATTCACTTGCTTTGATGGAACACGATAAAGAAATAACCTTTGACGATCGTTCTGATTGGAGTCGTTTAAACATTGGATTCAAAGTTAATAATACCCGAGTAAGTTTCTTTTAAATATAAATTTTCTCTCATTTTTTACTAAAAAAATACTCTTTCTCATCACTCATTACAGCTTCGATTGCGTTTCAATTTTACCCTTTCCGCCTATCTTTATTGGTCTCTTACTGCTGTTGAACTTGAATACAAGGATATTCGAAATAGTTTGCCATTGATTGGAGATGAACCAATTGCACCAGTGGGTTTCTCTTATAGATGTTCATCCGAACCTTTAATTTTCGGCAGTGAACAGGAAAATCTAACAATTGTCGACTATCAAGTAAGCTCCCAGAACTTTGATTCATTTCATGAAACAATATAAAACATTTTTCTTTTAAATTACAGATCCAACCTTGGTTGAATGGTTTGGAAAGCTTTAATGATGCCTACCATTGTGTTGGATTTGTTACGGTGCCAATTTTGTCCGGTTTATTTGTAAGTGCCATTTTAATTGGTCTACTATTCCTGGGAATCCTGGCAATAATGGATATTAAAACACCAAATAAGTTTGAAACATCACGTAGTAAGCAACTTACATTTACAGTTCAAGAATAAAGTTATTTAAGGCTAAGTTAAAAAAAAAAACAAGCAAATAGCAATACAATATCTACTCGTAATATTGTGTCATCAAAAATATTATAAATAAATTACATACATATTTTTAGGTTGTGTTTTGTTAAGTTATATAATAAATGTTTTCGCTATCTATTGATGACAATTATTATATCGTTTATGTACATTTATTATTAGATATGTCTATCCATCAATCCGCATAAGTCAATGTAAATTCCCAAACATCTGCAACGTATAAAAATATTGTTATTCAAAAATTACGATATATTGATGAGAGATAATATGTATTTTCGTTTTAAATATAAATTAATTGGAATATTTAAAGAAACAAGCAACTGTTTTTTTGTTCATATATCGGGAAAAAATTTGAACTATTCAGCACTACGAACACTTAGTCAAAAAAAATGATTGACTATCTTCGCCAAAGGGTTTTTCAAACGGGACACTACAAAATTAGAGCGACAGGGACAGCAAACGACGCCATATTTCTTGCCACTCTTTTGACATTTCTCTTCAGTAAGATTTGCCATTTCATGATGCAAAGATATACGAGCCAACAACGAGTCCAAATTATTAAAATTTATTACCGAAATTCGGAGTCAGTGGCCTCAACGTTAAGAGCGCTACGGCCAATTTATGGTCGTCATAATCGTCCTAGCAGATCAACAATCGAGCGTCTAGTGGAAAAATTTGAATCCACATGCACAGTAAAAAATGTTCCCGTGCCAGTGAGACAAAGAAATGCCCGTAGTGTCGAGAATATTGCTGCCGCTGAGGCTTCAGTTGCAGAAAGCCCAAATGCGTCTCTCACACGTCGTTCTCAAGCGTTGGGCATCTCTGTGATGTCGTTGTGGCGAATTTTGCGAAAAGATCTTGGCCTAGATCCTTACAAGATTAAATTGACGCAAGAACTGAAGCCGCTTGACCAACAGAAGCGTCGTATGTTCGTGAATTGGGCTGAGCAACAACTTGAAAATGATTCGGATTTTCATGGAAAAATCATCTTCAGCGATGAGGCTCATTTCTGGCTGAATGGCTTCGTCAATAAACAAAATATGCGGTATTAGTCAGGCAGCAATCCGTCATCATTGCATCCCGAAAAAATTACGGTTTGGTGTGGTTTATTGGGCCGGTGGCGTCATTGGGCCGTACTTCTTCCATGATGATCAAGACCGGCACGTTACTGTGAATGGGGATTGCTACCGTTCAATGATAACCCCAATTGGATGATATGGACTTGAAGGACATGTGGTTCCAACAGGACGGCGCCACAAGCCACACAGCGAATGACACAATCAATTTATTGGAAACCAAGTTTGGAGAACGTGTTATCTCACGAAATGGTCCAGTCGCTTGGCCGCCTCGGTCGTGCAATTTGACGCCGTTAGACTATTTCCTGTGGGGCTACGTCAAGTCTATGGTCTATGCCAACAAGCCAGCGACGATTGATGAACTTCGTACGAATATCGAACGTGAAATTGCAGCAGTATCGGCCGATTTATGCTTGAAAACCGTCGAAAATTGGGTTCAGCGTCTGGACTGCTGCAAGCGTGCCCGCGGTGGTCATGCAAAAGAAATCGAGTTCCATACATAATGGCATTAAACGTACTTTTACAATAATAAAGAATTTTATTGATATCCAAAACCGTTTTTGTTTTATTTAAAAAAAAATGTATAACGCTCTTATTCTTATTGAACAACCCATTATTTCTTGACTAGAATAGGTAAGACATTATCTCTCAGAAAAGACCCTCTGGCCAAAGGTATTTAATGGTCTTCTTTGATTTTTGGTCCCAATGAATAATCAAACATGTACCCGAATTTTGCTCGACGTCCCAGTTTTGGCAGGGGTTTCATGGTAGAAGTTCAAATTTTTGTTCATTTCATTGAGAAAAAAACGCTTTCAAAACAAATATTTTTATAGACCTTCTTGAATCTTATTACATTACAAATTTAATATGAGGACCAAGTTTCATCACTATACTGTTAAAATTAGGTAAAATTTTACTTGTTTCACTTAAAATTCAGTCATGATTTTGAAAAAGGCGCCAATCGCCTCGGGCTTATCTGAGTAGACAAGCATCTTAATATAACCCCACAAAAAATTGCTCCAAAAGTTTTCTTTCAATAAATTGAAGGTAATAAATATGCACGATTTGCAAACGATGTTCAGGAGTAAGTCTATTCATTTTGAAATGGCAAACCAAACTGAGCATAAATTAAGTGATAGCTGTCAAAAAGACCAAATCGAAATAAAGTATTGCCAGTCTAAAAATCACATGTCTTGAATGAATGAATTAATAGACCTAAAGATATATTGTGTCCCCTTTAAGAGCTGAATGAAAATATTCATTCAATAACTGTACTTTCAAATTGAATCCTTTTAAAAATTCAAGTATTTCGGGTATATTCAGAGAGGGGAGTTTCCTCTTGTCTTTCTGGTGATACCCAGGTATATATGCTTTTGGTGCACAAGTGCATCACATTTTTCTAATATGTGGTCTGGTGTTTCCTCATAGACGTTGCAAAATCTGCAAAATGCACTACTCGCTAGTCCGAGAAGATTGAGATGTCTTATTAGCTTGCAGTGAGGATGCTCGTTATTATTCTAAGGTTGTTTCTACTAAGATTTATGCAGGATGTGTAACGTGTTTGGTTATAGTTCCGAAGTAATAGTTAAGCCTGCCTCAGTTTTGGGAGTTCTTTCCAGATTTTTGATATCTTGGCCTCGTCTTCTAATTTGATTGTGTATTTTATTACATTTTCACCCACACCGCATAAGTGTTCAGGCCCTATAAGGGGGTCTGTTGCTCCTTTTTTGGTTAGGGTATTTGCCTCCTCGTTTCCCTGAATACCAACGTGTCCCGGTATCCAATAGAGAGTGACAGCGTTATTCTCGCCAAGTTTGTTTAGCCTACTTACGCAATCCCAAACTAGTTTGGAGCTTATGGCGTAGGAGCCTAGTGCCTTTCGTGCAGCTAAGCTATCTGTCATGATGGCGATGTTATGATTACGGTATTTTCTTTCTAAGTTTTTCTCTGTGCTTTTCCCGATGGCATTAATTTCCGCCTGGAAAATGCTTGGCACAGAAAGTTTGGCTCTTGCTCAAAGGTTCCTGCCCCAGTCCCTTCAGCAGTTCTCGAAGCGTTGGTGTACGTACCATTTGATGGCATTTTCTTTGAGGGTGTAGTTTGTCGTTTCACCTACCCACTCTTTTGTATTACTTAGCTCCGTTTTAAAGTTTTTAACGAAGTTGTATTTTTCGATCATGCCATCTCTTGGGATGTCAAGGAGGTTTGTTACTGTGGATCGAGTGTTTTCTCTTTCCCTATTGCCTATACATTTACCCATCCCTCCTTGAATCGCATGATTGCTCCCTGAGCAACACTACCAATGACCACGTGCAGTGGAGAGAGGTGAAGTATAACCTCAATTGCTGCTGTAGAGCAAGTTCTCATTGCTCCAGTCTAGAGCTTTCCTAGTAGTTTGTAATTTCTGCCATGCCATTTGCGCCATAGGTAATGATGGGAACCACATGTCTTAAAAAAAAAACATTTTAAGTTTAAGCAAAACAAACGTTTTGTCATAACAAGAGCTTGCTGCATTATAAGAGTAAGAGGTAGGGTAAACTTCAAATCTGATGTTGGAGTTTCAAGGTCAATTATGTACTGGGGTAAAAGAGTTGATATGATGGATCTTAAGCCATTGGCTTCAGAAGTTCCTCTTTTAAAAGCTAAAAAGAATGATGTCAACAAACTTCTTAAACACCACTGTTGGGAAAAATGGAGAGAAATTGAAGAGTTGAAATTTTACTAGGAAATTATCTATAGAGATTCGCATGATTCTGAGGATGAACCAGATGATGTCTGTGAGTTTCTTGAAGCAACTGCTGCTTTCTTGACTTAATTTTGACTTTTTATTCCGAGGTTCCTGTGTATATGTTGAAAGCGAAACAAAATTAATTTTTATCGTATATCGCATCGAACAATGATTTTTTGTATCTAATCAAGAATTCATTTCAAAAAATAAATTGTGTCTAGTAAATTTTTTGGCCGAAAAATGGAATATTTTTGAACACATCCTTTTTTGTGTAGTTTTTGTCTACAGAAGGTGTTCCAAGCTGTAAAAACTGAAAACGAAAGCAGTAAATCAAATATCATAAGAAATGCCTAGTTCTTTTCCATATCAAATATAAATTGTAACAAAATACAAATACATTAAATATAAAATACATACAGTAAAGCCTGTTTAATTGCCCACCACTTAGTTGATTTTCTCGGTTGCTTTGTATTGAATACAATACAATGCATTACACACAAACAACTAATGCATTTAATTTTGTATTTTTGTAGATTGAATACTGCGTTTATTTGGTCATAATATAACGGGTGATTTTTTAGCTGGTTTGGTTTTGGCAACACTGGTTTTGACAGCTGACGTGTGTTTAGTACTTTGTGTCACTGTCAAACAGCTTCAGTTTGGTTTGCAATTTAACCATGGATCGTCTTACAAATGAACAACGCTTGCAAATTATTGAATTTTACTATCAAAATTCGTGCTCGGTTCGAAATGTTCATCGCGCGCTGCTTCCATTTTATGGTCGGCATTCTCGACCTTCTGAGCAGTCTATTTGGAAGAATGTGACAAAATTTCGCACCATATTTACTTTGTTGGACATTAAACCACCAACACGTTTACGTACTGTGCGTAGTGAAGAAAATATTGCGGCCGTATCCGCTAATGTGACAGAAGACCGCGAAATGTCGATTCGGCGCCGTTGCCAGCAGTTAGGCCTTTGTTACAGCACTACGTGGAAAATTTCGCGGAAGGATTTGGGCGTAAAGCCTCTTAAGATACAGTTGGTGCAAGAACTAAAGCCAGCCGACCTACCACAACGCCGAATTTTTGGTGAATGGGCTCTTGGAAAGCTGGCCGAGGATCCGCTTTTTTATCGAAAAATTGTGTTCAGCGATGAGGCTCATTTTTGGTTGAATGGGTACGTAAATAAGCATAATTGCCGCATTTGGAGTGAAGATCAGCCAGAAGCATTGCAACAGCTACCAATGCATCCCGAAAAAGCCACTGTTTGGTGCGGTTTATGGGCCGGCGGCATTATTGGGCCATATTTCTTCAAAGATGATGCGAATCGCAGCGTTACTGTCAATGGTGAATGCTACCGAGCGATGATAACAAACTTTTTTTTGCCCGAAATGGAAGTTCTTGACTTGCATGATATGTGGTTTCAACAAGACGGTGCCACATGCCACACAGCACGCGAAACAATGGCGCAATTACGAGGCGAGTTTGGTGAACAGTTAATTTCACGTTTCGGGCCGGTCAATTGGCCGCCTAGATCGTGCGATTTGACACCATTAGATTATTTTTTGTGGGGGTATGTCAAGGCTAATGTCTATAGGGACAAGCCCGCTTCGATTGACGCACTGGAAGCCAACATCCATGCATTCATTCGTGAGATACCGGCCGATATGTGTGAAAGAGTATGCCAAAATTGGACTCAGCGGATGGGCTACCTGAGACGCAGCCGCGGTCAACATTTGCATGAAATTATCTTTAAACATTAAATTGCAAGGTTCAAACTATCGATTCAAATAAATATTTCATTCATTTTTTCGAATTTTTTGTGTTTTTTTTTTAAAGTTCTAAACCTCTTAAAAAATCACCCTATAACAAAAAAAAGCATATGCAACTAATCGGGAGTGACTGTATATACAGTGACTCAACGTTTTGATCAAATGGTTAGCAGAACGTTAAACTTTTGATACTAACTTTTCTATTTGGTAAGGTATTTCAACGAAATTTTAAATTAAATAATAAAATAATATTTCAATCTATAGTAAGAAAGGTAAAAAGACCAGAATTCAATCGTTAACTTAATTTGATCCAATGGAAAGCAAAAATGAGCATTTAATCAGTTAGTTGGCTTTGTGAAACTGTTCCTGGTAAGTGCCTCGCGTGGCCTCCTTTTGCTTTGAAGATACCACTTTTTACTTTATGACATAGATTTCTTTTAATGTTTTCTACTAATTTAAAAGAAACAATCATTCTGATTTAAACTCCATGTGTTTTATTTCTTGTGATTGAATATTTGCGCAATCGAAATTGCAAGCATGGTCAAAGCCCAATGGTTGTGGAGTCAGATCAATGATATTCTTTTTGGTTTTTGTTCACAAATTATATAGAGGAATCTAGATATTTTGCCAAATTTAACCAAAGTAATCAGTTATATTTGGGCATATAATAAGCCAAACAAAACATTCCATAATCTGCAGTATATCCATGTTTATGTACGGAAAATAGCAATTATTATTAAAACAAAAAATACCTCAACACATGTGGCAACATTATCTATCTACTGTGACAAAATGTCTCGACTTAAATCCCACAACATCACATCATCATCATCACCACGATCCATATTGAGTGGGTTGGTAATTCAAAACTTATAGCAGGAGTTGTGTGTACCCCTGTAGATACCAATTTAATATGAACCCCAACTTTCCTTACTTCGATGAAAGTAAATGTTGTTCTCAACTCTCTTAGACCATATAGCTATTCTCATTATAACTTAAAGCAAAATAAAAACAAGGAGACACCAAAAAATAAACAAACAAGTTCTTAAAACTAAAAAGCAGTCTTGCGACTCTTTCGATTAGTAAAAGTTATTAAAAACAACAAATTAAATAAAAGCAAAATAAACAAAAAAAAAAAAAAACTCTAGTCATTAGAAGAAGCTCTGCAAAAATCAAGTAATTGATGAGCTATAGAGATTGTTAAAACTGGGCAAAGAACAGGCTCAGAAGCAACAAGGCCATACCAATGGCACACGTTTTTAAGTGAAAACCCCTTTTGAGTTAAGGCTCTCATTTGAACTTTCACAAAAATTTCAAATTAAAAAAAAAATGGACCTACTATGGAAGATTTCAATGAGGTGGACTTAATTATTTGATATGTGTGCGATGTGTGCATTAATAGATCAAAAGCAATATCAAATGCTGTCATTTAACGTGACATATTGGTGAGTGGTGTGCATGTGCACTAGATATTACATTGTGCCAGACAACGTGTCTACGACTGACATTTCTTTTTATGCAAAATTTTAATCATATAGATACATGAGTTATAAATACAAAAAAAAAAATGTATATTGAGAAAGAAGTAGCTTTTGAAAAAAATATTTCAAATCAAAGTCCCCATTAAAGTCAACAGAGGATTAGGGTCATCATCAAAAGATGCATTGTTTCTCGGGAAAAGTTCCCACTCTGCACTCTGCTATTAATGGTGGGTGACCAAGAAACACAAAACTAATAGTTTGAAGAGATATATGTAGATAACAGTGGGAAGCACATTCAGTTACAATTTTTTTTATATAAAATAAGGACAGGACTATGAAGGTCCCTTGGTAATATTTCTGTTGAGCAAGGATAACTATTTAAGATGACAACCCTGAGGCTGAATTGAATTAAGGTTAGAAAAGAGCAAAGGTTAAGTAAGGTACTTTTTTTAATTTGTTGGTCATATTTTCTCCACGATTCAATAGATTCTGAAGGTTAACGGAGGAAGCATTATTTTATGGAGTCACAAGAAATGAAGGAAAGATCTAATGCTAATCTTTTTTTGGCAAGTATATTAATGAATAGACCGGAAAACAAATGGGTAAAAAGGAACAATTGCGCGCAAGGGTTTTTATCATTGAATATCGTCGGCTTAAAGTGTAAAGCGGCTAACTCCACATTTTTTTTTCCATTATAGACCACTTCAAAAATTGCTAAGAAATACAAAAATCTATCAGATCTTTTCAATTTCACTGAATTTGGCAATAACGGGTGTTGCAAAATATTTAATGAATTTTGGTTTTATTCAAGTAATGCTAACACTTTGTTTAAAATATTTGTTTGTAAAAAATACAAAATAGGAGTTAGCTGCTTTACACTCTAAGCCGACGATAGGTTTGTTTGGCCCATAAGTTTGCTTTAAGCCGAAATAACTTCTAAATTCATCTGTGTGTTTCTCAGAGATTAGTCGCACTGGCCATGTTTCAATGTGATTGGTATAGCTCGAAAACTAAGCCGAATTTGAAAATTTATCTTATCGACGGTTTAAAATATTTATAAGAACTTATTAGCGAAACAAAATTACAAAAACAAATCAACAACAAAAAAAAAATAAACTACGCATAGCCGCAAAAATATTAAGGAAACATAAAGAAGAGGTTCTAGGCCCTAATATGGCATGTTAAAAAATTAATTTTTATTAAAAATGGACATATATATACTCATTTAAATCTTACTTACTTACTTCCTGAACAGAATGGGGACGGAGGTGCAACTGGAGCTGGAACTGGAATAGCTGTCAAAATGTTGAATACACACAAATCCATAGATACGAACAGAACGCAACGCAGCTTCAGACGGAACTGTGTGCGCAGCTGGACAAGTTGCTCAACTTTTAACTTTTGCATGCAGCTTTTTGGACGTTTCAAAATTGTGAGCTCGTCCAAGTCTTTACATGGGGTTTGAAGAGAATTTCAAACTCTTTTTAATCTCTGATAAAGAAGTAAAGTAATTTAAGCTTCCATTTTATCATTATCCACCTTTATTTTTGTTTTATTTTCTATTTTTGTGTTGAATTAAATTCGCACAGCTGACTTCAAATGCCCAAAATATCAGAAAGGTGAACAGCACATTGTGGGCGAGTAAAAAAAGCGCGTACAGAATTTTTGGCCGCTATTCCAGTTGCAGCACTCTATTCTGGTCAGGCAATTATGCAGCTCATTATCCATGAAGGGTTTCTGTCTGAAATATTGTGGTCTTCTATCGGTTGAGTACCTTTCACGCTCCTATAAGTCTACGAGACCAAGCGTTCTAACGTCTGCAACCGTCTGGTCCCTATAGCAGAGTTTTGGTCTTCCTGGTCATCTCGAAACTAGACGCTGGGATTGGAAGATTTTCTTGGCTAAAGCGTTGTTGTCCATTTGCTCAATTTGACCGAGCCAGGGTAGTAAACGTATTTTGGCTCTTTGGACTGCATCCACATATTGGTACAGCTTGTACTATCTTCTTCTCAATTCGCCCAGTTCGCATATAGGATCAGATATCCACCGAAGAGTGGCCAATATCAATTCCCCTTTTATGCTTATCGTCCAGCACTAGGTGCCATACTGTAGAACTGGTAAAATTAACCTTTTGTATAGCGTGCACTTTGTCATTAGAGTAAGGAATTTTGAACCAATTTGTTTGGCCAAACAGAAGTAGGGCTGGCCACAATACCAGAAAAGTCTCGGTATCGGTATCGGAAACCAAAACGATACCGAGACGATACCAGTTTCCAAACGATACCGAGACGATACCAAACGATATCGTATTTCTTGGACCGAAATTTATCGATACTCTCGGTAGTATCGTTTGGTAGCGGCAGAAAATATAGTTTTTTTTTAATATTATTATTAATTTATTACAAACAAATATTTTTTGTTAATGGTTTCTCGGAAAAGGCTCTAATGATTCAAATGATATTTTCAGAGCTTTACTTTTTAGTAGGGAGAAGGTTTGGGCAATAATTTTAATTACAACTGCACACTGCCACGCCCATTTAACTGATGCTGGCTTGGTTTTCTAATGGGAGAAAGTGACTTGAAAATTCTTAAGTCAACAAAAAAAAAACTTCAGTTAGTTAAATTGTCTCTTATAATAATGATTTTTGTCTCAAATCTTGAAAATACCAAGCGAGTTCAACTTCCAACTTCTACATCAAGAACATATAACGAAGTCGTGCATTTTATTCTGGTTTGCGACTCAGACTAGGTTGAAACCAGACGAGGACGAGACCGATACCGATACCGAGATTCAGTTATACTAGACCGATACCGTGACGATACTAAATTTTTTTCGATTTTGACGATACTAAGACGATACTTACAAAAATATCGTTTGGTTTGGTATCGTGGCCACCTCTAAACAGAAGTAGCAGCGGGATCCCGTGTTCCAATATTGCCAATAGCAGCTCTTGATGGTGACATATGCTATTATATTCGCCTTTGAAGTCAATGAAAAGATGGTGGATCTACTTGGACTATTATTTGGTCTTTTCCTCAATGTGAAGATTTTGTCTATCGTTGATCTGCGTGGTCTGAAGCTACATCGGTACGTGATCGATTCCTGATAAAATCGTTCAAGAATCGATTAAAAAATCAATCGATCATTTTTATTTTACTCTGTTTATTATTCGATACTGTTCTGATTCGATTTTTATTTCGATTTTGATTTAATTCAATCTCTATGAACTCAATGAATTCAATTCAATACTGTACCTACGGTTGATCGAATCAAAATTATTCCAAATACAAACAATACAATTTGATTGGATTAAAAACTGTAAGGAAAATCTTAATTTCACAGTTTTCTTACTGCTCTGAGGTAAAATTTGATTTAACTTCGATTGTGTGACATTTTGATTCAACATTGACCCATCTCAAATGGAAAAGATTCGGGTATTTGAAAGGCAGTGTCTTCGACGCTGCCTCGGATTGCACAGAACACCAGAGTCGGAGTACAAACATTACTATTCAAACCTGGTTTTATACAACGGCGCCAACATAAACAGGATAGATAAATACTTTTCTGGCAAAATATTGTTTGTAACCTGTCTGTCAAGCCATCAACTGTCAAACTTTATATGAAGGATGGCTACTATGTCGATGGATTAAAAAGCCCCTTAAATGTTAAACATTTTTGAAGAATTTTGACTGCTCTGCGATTGGGTGACATTTGTATCTGTATCGATATACACTTAGTCTGTCAAAAAATAGTTTGTTCCCTTTTTGTCAAGCCACCAGCTGTCAATTCCATTGAAGATTGGCTTCGAAGTTGATGGATTAAAAAACTTCTAACAAATCAGAAATGTTTGAAGAATTTTTACTGCTCCGGAAAAATATTTTCCTTCAAAATATAGTTTGTTCCCTATTTGTCAAGCCATAAACAGTCAAATTTCATTGAAGGATGGCTAGGATGTCGATAGATTGAGAAACCACTTAAAAATCCGAAAAAAGGTGAATTCAGGGCAATTGGGTAACATTTTAATCGAAAAAAACATTTCATGCCAAAAAATAATTTGCCTCCTTTCTGTCAAGCTATCAAATTTCGAATTCCATTGAAGGATGGCTACACCGATGTCAATGGATTGAAAAAACCCAAACAAATTCAAACCTTTTTGAAAAGATTGATACAACAAATCAAGGTTCTTATCTTCTTGAAATTATTGAGATTGGGATGGAAAATAGAGTGTAATCGAAAAGATTGAGATTGAAGTCAATTTCGATGATCGGATCGAAAAAATAGAATCGTTACTGATTAAAACAGCCCAAGTTCAACCGTTGGAGTACCTTAGTGGGAACATTCTTTCATTGCAGGGTAGTTAGTAGCAATAGCGTACTTCAATGCGAACTTTCGGCTCTTCTAAAGAAACTAGTTCCACAATCGCTCTACGTTTCATCATACGAGTATTAGTGGTAGTTATAAAGTCCACCAATGTGTCAAGACTTACTCTGTTGTCGGGCTGAAATATTGTTAAAAACCCTTTGTTTTTTAACGAATCTTAATCGACCTTTAAGATAGCTTTAAATAAATGGAAAAATAAAAATTAATTCTATATAACAAAAGAAACTCTTTGGTGGAAGGGTAATTAGATCCCACTTTAACCTGTCGACCATTAATACAATTTGGAGACGATTGAAACTGTTAGTACACATTTAAATTTTGTATATAAGCTTCTGCACAGAAAAGATATTCAAATCAATCATAACATTTTCAAGAAAGTGAACAATCAAATATGTCCCAATGTACCATCATTCAGTGTGATTAATGAAATTAATAAAAAAGACATCTACTTTAGTTTTGATTTCTCAGGAAAAGAAACTCAAAAACATGTTCTTTTCTATTTTTCAATTTATTATCAATTATAAGTGAAGAGAAAGATGCCAAACAACATTAATAACAAATAAGAAAAAAAAATAAAATAAACAAAAAACCAAATCAAAGTTTGTGATGTGCAAACAGAGCCATCGAACAAGCCAAACAAACAACACTCTTGTGGTCTTCTTGTCGCAATTAACAATTTGATTTACTAATCGAATAAAAGTGTCGTCTGTCTTTCATTTATTTAGTCCGCATGTTTACATTTATCATCATTTATGAACATTTAGCACGCAGTTCGAGTTCGATTCATGTATTCCAAGTCCAAATCCAAATCCGCACTGTCTTTCTATATACTCGTATACCACCTTCTTCTTCATACTTCTCCGGTTCTCCCAATATTCCGACAGGTTCTTAAGCCGTTCTTCTTTATGCCATAAATAAAAATAAAATAAAAAATGTCACCTGAAGCTGGAACTCTTTGGAGCTGGACATAAAAGTTTCTCTTTCTAGGAAAAAATTTCAAATTCCATTGCTACACAAGACTACAATCCTCTGTGTACTTATAGGAGTACCTATATAGATATAGTGGACCAAGAAGAGCCTCAAGGCGCTTCGAATATCATTGCGTACACGCAAAGCTGAATTCCATGCCAAATGCAGTTTTGATATGATGCTCCATAACAACTTATATCTCAGGATAGCATTAAAAATTATAAAACATAAAACAAGGCCACACACTTCGCTTTCATTTGCGAGTAGTTGCAAATGTTGGTGGATATATTCGCATGCTAAGAAGATGGCTGATCTGATGGCGAGGAATCCAATTGCGAATTTGGTAAAAGTGAATAAGAATTTAAGATTCAAAAATTGTCTTCTGACTGTAGGTAACTTTAAAGCTGCAAATGTCTTTTGACAGGTTGGCCATCAAGTGACCTATTTATACTGTCCCAGAAAAGTCAGCTTCCTCCTGTCAAAATATCATTTTGATAAATCTCAAGTGATAGAGTTGCTCATGTTACGAATGACAGATTCAATAATAATGAAATAAATCTAATAGTGGCTTCATCTCATTACAATCACATCTCTTCATTATAAACGCGATATAATTAAACTTCTTCATCATTCAATTACGACTTCCCAAAGCCATTAAGCTCACAACATACCAATTCATCTAAAAATACTTCTTCCTACTTATGTATGTTTAAAGACGGACATTCCATTGCCTTTGCCATTGTCAGTAGTTGAGGTGAAATGGAGCAAAAAGAATCATCAACTTTATTTGGCACGGAATCATCCATTGCTGTTTGATTGGATTAAGTAAATTACGACTTTGCCTGATGGTGATTGTGTCGGGAATTTTCCGGATTCAAATGAAGGCGAAATCAACCTGATGAGCATAGACATAAGCAATGAAACAGAGAGCATTCGATATTACGAATAATACGTTGGCAATAGAAATTAGACTTTTATTAAGCTGAACCGAGGTAAAATAAAGTTTGCGTGAAAGTGTATAATGCAAATTGATAGGTTAAGTTTGGATTAGCTTCTTAGTTTATGCATCGAATGAGATGTTTATATTTAAGAGATCCTTTATAAGGTAAAGAAAGTAAAGAAAATCAAAAACGAGTAATTAGAAGAGTAAGTAGGTACCTATAGCTGATAAACAAATCAAATTTAAATTATACACTTTGAAGTTTGTAATTTTCGAACCAAAATTGTTGCGAGAGGAGGCTTCAAACGGCAACTTAGTAGAAATGAAGTCTTATAATAGGTATAGAGTCTTCCGGGTATTTTTCTTAAGGCTTCTTTGTATAGTTGAGCAACATCCTAGAAAAAACTATTGCAGAGGGTTCCTGTTCATAATGAAATAGTTTTCTCTAAAATTAAACAAATCAATCAAGGTTTTTTACTTAATGAATTTATTAAATTTAAATTAGTTTCAACGCACAACTGAAATTCTGAAGTATTAATGTAATAAAGACTTCGAAGGTGGCCATCTACTTGAAGAAGTAAGGCAGTATTTAGATTATTTACCGAACTCGTAGGGTCTGTCCTGGGCATATAACTTTTATTTAATTTACTATTTTTTGGAAATTTCTTTGTTGAAATTATCAACCTGACAATTAGTTGTGGTAAATTCAGTTTGCCCGTGCAATGTTTTCTATGTTTTTGTTGTGCTTGAACAAGTAAGCAAAGCAACTCTCACGAATCGAAAAAAGGGAAAGGTGCATAGTTTGTAGTTAATTAGTTACAACAGTTTAAAATTTGTCGTTCTATGTTTTCTATGTTTTTTTAAGAGTGGCAAAAACTTCTAAATTTTAGTGCTATTATTATATTTGCCATTAATTAGTCGTTAATTCACTGTGACAAAATTAATTTTGTCATGCAATGTTTTCTATGTTTTTTTTTTTGGGTTATTTGTTTTCTTTAAGGGTCAGGTTAGCAAATCAACTTTTAAGTATCGAAAAATGGGTAGGTGGATAATATGCCGTTAATTTGCCATTAATGAGTTGTGACAGTTTCGAATTTGTCAATCCATGTTTTCAATGTTGTTTTTTGGTGCTTTTTTAATTCAAAAATCTCGTAAAGCGGTAAAGACTTCTTGTACTTAATGTTTTATGTCTAAATTATTTGCCTTAAGTAAGTCTTTAATTAGATGTTAAAAATGTAATCTAATCGCGCAATGTTTTCTATCCATTTTTGCGTCCTTTGCTGCCTCGATATCAAGTCTACAAAGCATCACCTAAAAATAGGGTAAAAACTGCTAATAGCGAATGCTTTAATAATTTTTCATTAACAAGTCTTTAATTAGTTGTGACAGTTTAGAATATGTAGTGCAATGTTTTCTTCGTTTTTTGGATTTTTCATTAACTTGACATCAAGTTAGCATAGCACCACCTTAAAAAGTGGTAAACAATGTTTCAACCGATTTGTTTATAGCACTCAAAAAACATATAAAACATTGGACAGCAAATTCAAAATTGTCACGACTAAATAACGACAAATTATCCACCTATTCATTTTTCGATTCGTCAAAGTTGCTTTGCTAACTTGACAGTCATAAGAATCGTGTAAGTCGAGATACCTGAAGTGAATTCAAATTTTTTTTATAATTTTTAAACAAAATATAACAAAATTATACCCTTGTGTAATATTTTCCTAATAAATCTTAAAATACTTGATGAACAATTGTTCAACAAGTGTTTTTGACAAATGTTAGATTTTATGAATGATATTAAAAATAAAAGTTCGGGGTCTAGAACTTCCAATTTTGATAACTCTTTGAGTTTTCTGGTTCTTCACGACCGCCACCGATATATTTAAACACTATTTTTAAAGGTACAAAAGGGTGGTCCTTGTAGAGGTCATTATTTAATTTAAGTTAGTGCACCCTGTAATTCAATAAAACGCTGAATTTTTATAACTTTGGTAAAAATTTATAGAAAATTTTGGTAGAAATGTAGTATTTAATGACTACATCGAAGATTCGGTACAACATAATAATCGAATCCAAATATTTCCTTTGTTTTAAACCCATAGGGGATAGTTGAAAAAAGTCGAATGATCCTTAAGTCTATAACTTAGGAAATAACTGTGCTAAAAGAAACAACATTTGAACCAAAATTTAAATTTTTCTATCAACAATTACCAAATTGGCCTTTTTTGAAGGCATTTTTCCTGGGCTATCAAGCCGTTCGTACTCGTCAAAAATTTTTTGTAGGTCTCCTCCATTCCTGAAAACAACAGGAATGGTTGAGTTGGCTAAGGATGGCGAGCCTTTTTACAGCCTCATGACGCTAAATTTTGCATCATGTTTACCTAAAATGTAGCTAAATTTCAAAATAAATAATCAAAAATGCCTTTGGAGTGCCATCATATAAGCCGTTTTCGAAAAAGTCAACCAAAAGTCAATTTGATAGTCAAATAATCGTCATTTTCTGACGCAGATACTGCGCTCCTCAAATATGCATAATCGTCCTGTTTGCACAAGATTGGTTTGATCAAACGTCAGTCAATTTACATCAACGTCATTTGGTATTAACGAACACGCTCTCTGGATTTTCAATATTTTGTTCGTCAACTCGATTTTATTTTACCGTTCTCCGCAGACGATGTTTTTGAACATGTAACTTCAGCAAGCTGAATTATCTAAGACAATACTATTGCATTCGAATTAGATATTGCGTTTTCGAACAGAAGATTTTTGCAGCTTGCGTTTAAGAAAATTCATACATTTTTGACGTAGGTAGATGATGTTTTCGAAAACTGCCACATTCTTAATCTAGTCTTCTAGTGACAACTAGGAAGGAAACAAAATTATTTCCCAATCGTTAGCACTTTATTTGTAGGCCTAAACATATTAATTTATTTTTAATATTTATACTCGTAGTTTTTAATCAATTTAAATAAGAAAATCAAACAAAACCGTTTCCAAGTGAACTTTTAATGTCATTCATTTTGGAGAGTAAAGACTCACACACGCATAGGTAGACGACAGCAAAAATCGTAGCAGGCGTTTTTTAAAAAAAAATATTTTCCTTAACGGTTAATAAGTATTTTTGGTGTGGAAGGTAGGTACCGTTACTTTTTCATAAAAGTAATTTTTTTATTAAACCATTCTTGGAATTATTACAAAACTTAGAAAACTACTGAGTTCAAAAAAATCGACCATGAAGTTTTCAAAATATTTGATTTCCCCAAAAAAAAATTTACAAAATTTTTTTTTCAAAAAATATACACATATACACATACACATCTTTTTGGAAAATTTTGTAAAAAAAAAAAACTATATATATTTTTAAGAAGCTTCTGTATGGTTAGGTTAGGTTAGGTTAGAAGGGGTGATAATACGGCGAGCCGCATCACCGCACTCGGATCTTAGTGGATCCATTGCGCTCCCTAGGGTGAAAGGTGGGTGGTGAGGAGCGATTGGTAGGGTGTTAAGGGGAAGTTTTAGGTGTCGGGGCCTCCCTTAACCATCCTGAGTTCTTGTTTTTTAGTTGCAAGACAGAGATGTCGCCCAGTTCGTCGAAGAAGTATTCTCCTGGGGCTGCTTTTCTGGTTCTAGCTAGGCTGGGGCATTCACACAAGAAGTGAAGGGAGGAGCCCTATTCCATCATGACACCCTCTACATAAGTCCGATGAGCTGATGCCCATTCTTTTCATGTGAGTTCCCATAGAGTTGTGGCCCGTTAAGACACCAACTATGAATGATGATTGAGGCTTCCGTATGAGAAATATTTGAAATCAGAACCGTTTTGCAGCAAATTGAAAATAAAAATAGTTCTTTGGTAGGTAGGTATCTACCTACCATTAAAACCCATTTTTTAAAAATGGTTTTCTATATAAAGGTGGCCTTTACTAAGAGAAATTTATAAAAAAAAAATTAAGAACAAAATTGGCGTCGATTTGGAGAAAAATTGGAGTTTTTGTAAGGTTGCTAAAAAAAGTTGTGTGGCCAGTACCATAATATTCTGTGCTAAAAAGAAATTAAAAAAGTGGTGAGCAAGGTCACCAAAACCTACTATATACAAGTTTTAAGAAAATCAATCTAGCCATTTAGGTTGTAACTGAACAGACCGACAGAAAGATTTGTGAGACCTACTTTTTTAGTGGGAGTGGCATACTGAATTCAGTCTTCAAATCATTAAGTCCACCAAAATGATTTTTGTTGCCAACATTCAACAAACGGACTATTTTGTGGCAGTGGTGGTACATTATGCATCATGTTTATCTAAAATATAGCTAATTGGAAATTTATCCTTCTCCTAACAGTTCCTATGTGCTTCCTGCTAGTCGACAAACTAAAATTATTTTCTGCTGAACTTCCAATAAAGAACGCATTTTGTTAAAAACAAGGAAATTTTGTTTTGACTTTAGTGGCATGGGCGGGGAATTGATGCCTAGAGCTCCTTCGTCGTGATTAGACATTCACAGTGGTATGGTCTCCAGATGTGGGTTTTGTCTATTCCATCTCCTCCACCCTAAGATACTTGCAAAAAATATACTTAAATATTTCCTTTTAATTTATTTTATGTTAATCAAGACAAATATGTGTAGCTAATTTTTCAAAAAAATAAAATCGATAGTGCGATCGTAAAAACTATCACTTTTTTAGACTTTTTTTTTATTTTTTCTTCATCGAATTCCTCAATGAATGTGTTCTAAAAAAAGTGAATTTTCATACATATTATAGTTATTAAAAAACTGCTTCAAACATTTCTAGGCTAAAATTTAATTATTTGCATAAAGCAACATAACTAAAAGGTTTACCTAATTAGAATTTTTTTGGATTCTGTAATAAATTCATGGCTTTCTTCAATAAAATCTATATGGTTGTTTATCGATTCAAAAAAAAAGTCTTGCTTTTAAAAATAAAATGTCTGAAATGTGTTGAATTTGATATGTGAATATGCATGTGTTTAAATTTGTAGGCTATATTTAAAACATAAAAGTAAGATTCAGTTTTGTGTGTCCTAGTCCTATATATCATAATAAAGTTGGGGGGTTATTTTGCATATAAGATTAGAAATGAGAACATCGGTTAGATCTCATTTTTTCTTAGAAAATCCAATAAAATCGTTATTTATAGTTCTCGTGTTAGGCATTAACCTTTATATGATGTTTGAGAAATATTGAAAACTGGTTAGTCAAAAATGATTCACATGACTCTGAACAAGATGAATCCAGGGTTATGTTCAGGGTTATGTTTTCACAATTTTAATGAAATCTACTTAAGGTTTGAATAAATTTAGGCCCTATTTCACCAATTTCAAAACACAAGCACAATTTTGTGTCTTATAGTTCATTAACACAAATGAGCAAGAGGGTATTGGGTTTCACCAAGTGCAAATAACTGTTTCACACATTTTTATTATCAAAAACAAAATTTCAAAGACTTTTTTTTTTCTTAAACAAGTTTTCCAAATTATTATTTCACTATGCCGTTACCGGAAGGTGTTTTTAAACCTTTTTATATGGCCGAACGAAAATTTGTAACAAAACATACGTCAATTTGCACAGCTTAAGGGAAATGTGAACTTGTAAATGTGTTACTTGTGAAAAACAACTTTTTTTGAAACAGAAAATAGATTTTTCAAGTTTTTCACGTGTGGTGCAAAACCCAGATAACTCAAATACAAAATTGGGTTTTTCTAATTTAGAAAAGAAGCTGTTTTTCAAGTACGCTTAACAATGCGGGATTTTTTATTTCCACATACATCAAAAAACATATTTTGTCAAAAATTGGAGTTATCTAGTTTTTGACCTGGATGCTTCAATTCTGAGAACACAAACAAAAATTGAAATGATTATGACCTATGACTTGTATGATTTATTTAAAATTTTGTAAATTAGGTCAAATAGGGCCATGGTCAGTGGTTTAGAATTGAAGAAAGCAATACTACTTTTTTTCATTACAGCCAATGTTTCGAACAATCGGTACTTTTGAACTTCGTGAAATGAAGCTATACAGTTTGTGGCTGTAGCATGGTGTCTTCATAGCGTTTTTCAATTCCCTCTGGGTCTTCCTGGGTATGTTCCTATTCCCACGCATTACGTTTGAGTTCGAGTAAAAGTGTAAGCTTCTTCATTTTGTAGGGCAAGATAATTTGGCCACTGACCTTATTCTTATTTCACCTAAATATTTTTAAACATGCGAAAATATTTGCATAGATTTTTTTTTGCGCAAGTTTCCACCTATTTTGTGCAATATATTTTATATATTTTATGGCAAAAAATGTTTGCTTGGGCCTCAGCCACCCATTAAGTCAATAATTTACCCTTAATTGATAAATTGAAGCCTCTAAAATGCAAAACAATTATTTTTGCATCCAAAAACTTTTTTGCATCCAAGCAAAATACGGAAGATTCTAAAACGCTTCCACGAAAATGACAAAAACACGAATTTGCAAATTACAACCAGTGACTTATAGGTAAGCCTCAACTGGAAGAGATGAGATTTGTCGGTTGTTTCATCAAAAAGTAAGTATTAAATAATTTCTAGAAAATGGAAATGAGTAGTCTTGTTTTGACTGCAAAGAAAAAAATTTATAATAGAAGAACAAAAACCTTTTTTGTTTTACGTTTTATTAAATTCATGCTTCGTTCGTTCTTGCCCAATTGCAACCATTGCCACTCCCCTGTATCCTAGCTTGGCTCCAAAAAGTGCTAAGAATTTATGAACGATGAATGCAATATGAGTGGAATGGGTACCTAGATATTCCCAGGTTTTTGGGGCAAAAAATTCATATGCTCAAATTTGCAGTGCATTTTTTGCGTAAATATCAATACTTTTATTTATTTAAATCAATTGTTAAGCAGGTACTTTTAACTTTTCAACTCATTTTTTTACTTTAAATTTCGAAAACAAATCAAGTGTTTCGATTTAACTTAGAACCATTTACATTTATTCAAAACAATTGTAATACATTTCAGATTCATGAAATTTTTCTAATACCATTGACGCTGCTTTTTATTCTTTCTATTAATACAAAATCTTTTTACTTACTCTGAACGGAAAGTATTGGTTTCATGTCAAATAATAAATGTTTAGGATTTTAAATCAATTATAAATAATTAAGATGATATAGAAGTGCAGCAAAGCGGGTTTCGTCATACTTGCCGTGCAAAAACGTTACCAGTACCTATATGTATACCTACAATTAAGTTCTTATTGCCTTTTTTACATTTTTTTTTTAATTTACAATGTTAATTTATTAAAAAAATAAACTTAATATCTTCAATGTCAAGTCATGTTAAGAGAGAAGAGCAAGTTCATGCGATCCAGTTTTGCATATATTTTTGAATTGAAACAAAAACTCATCACCGCAAGAAATTATGATTATGATGAAGGAAAAAAATATTATCGGAACCTGTGGAAGAGTTTATTGACATCATCTCGCATATTTGCATAAAACCACATCCAATCCAAGTACAATTACATATTACGTTTAAGCCAATAAAAATAAAAAATAAGATAAAAAGAAAACGTATAAAATTGCTTATAGAGAAAATATCTTGGAGTTATGTAAATCAGCTTCAGTCTTCTCACTTAATTAATTTTGAAGTAAATTAAAAACCAATCTGCCCTGTGAGTTTTTTGATTTTTTTTTTTTTGTTTTTGTGTTACAAAAAATTAAAAAAAAAAATTTGACGTTAATCCAATTTAAGGCATAATATTTAAAGACTTTAATCCCATCATGAGAAAGAAATAATTAACAACGTTTGGAGAACATTGGGTAATGAACTACGAATAAAATGAGGCAACTGTTTAAAACAATAATAACATGAAGTAGGTAGTCCATTTGGTGTGAATAAAATATTTATGTACGAGTACTTTCATGACCACAAGGAATTTCATGAGTTTCTGCTCAGTTTCATTTTTGTAGAAATACCTGTAGGTAAGGTTAGGTTAATGGGCTGACAGATGATCTTGTTACCGTCACATTTAGATCAATGTAGATCCATTATGATACCCTAGGGATTGTTACCCCCAAGAAATAAACGTATGATAAATCCCATCCCCCCAACCCATCCCAATCAAGCCTGTGGCGAGTATTCATCAGTTTCAGCAGGCTATAGCCTGAAAGGTCGGTGAGTATTTCTTAGTCATGGAAGAAATGTCTCTCGTTGCACAATCACCTGGTTGAATGAAGGACGACGCCTTTTAAGGGCGTGGTCGTTCTTTTACCCCCACTTAAAAGATCATCCCTCCACCAGTCCCGTAGGAGTAGTGGCTCCATACAACGTCTGGTGGATAAGACCTTTAGTCCAAATACGTTTCGCCCAGGTACAACAATTGGGCTCATCAGTTAGATGTTGTTGTACCCTTCTAAGACGCATAATTTTAGTCGATGGTTACCGACATGTATTAAATAAACAGCACAAATGCACTGTAAATTATATTATCTAGCGGAATTTGGTTAAATTCAGACGACTAGAAATTGATGATGGTAAAGCCCGTGGTCTGGCTGGTTGAAGAATGAAGAATAAAAACGTAAATAATAGAAAATTTATTATTTTAGTTTTTAGTGGACTTTTGAATATCATATATGAATATATTCAAAAGTCCACTAAAAACTAAAATAATAAATTTTCTATTATTTACGTTTTTATTCTTCATTCTGGTCAGTGGTTGGTGTATGTGCCCGTTCGTTTGGTCAGGATCGCTACACAATCACTTGGTTGGGGAAAGAACGACGACGAATGTTGAGTGTGTGATCCTTTCTTAATCCCCACTTGAGAAATCATTCATTCATTCATTCAGTGTTAATGAGTTTCAACAGATTTTTACTTGAAATGTCAAGTCGACGAAGAAGCCTATTTTTCAGATGGTAAAGCACAGGGCAGTGACACAGGTAGTGAGAAGTATCCTCATTTATCTCTACGCCACCACATCCCCTGTATAGGTCGTCCAAACTGAGTTTCATCTTTTTCTGGCAGTAACCCAGGTGGGTGTGACTGGCAGTGGTGCTCACGAGAAGAGATAGAGACTTTTTACTCAGTTGGATGATGCTGCCTGTCTTTTGTTTGTTGAGATTAGACCAAAATGTTCTGGTTATAGCGGAGGTATCGAGCGACCTCCATCTCTTGTTTACAGTAGGTGGAATTTTGTTCTCGATCATCCGTTTAAGATAACAGGGTGGGAGCTAAACTATTGATTCTGCTTGATTATAAGATCAAGAGTTGATCCTATTCTTGCCAGCTTTCATTACCTGGGACACCACTGTGGCCCGGAATCCAGCAGAGCCTTATGTTATACTGGTGCACCAAGAACCCTAAGCTCTTCGCGACAGCAAGTTATAAGCTACGACTTGATTTCAACGGCAGAACTGCCGCATGGCTATCAATGAAAAAGGTTATATCAACTTGTGGTATTGCCATCATTGAGACCTGTCCAGCAGCTTTTGCCACTGCCAGGACCTCAGCTTGAAAGACACTGCTGCAATCAGGAAGTCTAAATGAGTTGGTAAGTCGGAGGGTTTCAGAAAAGAACCCTGCACCAACACCAGTACCTATTTTGGAACCATCTATTCATCGATTCGCAAGTAGATGGCTCGTTCGTTTGCCAATCTTCCCTGCTTGGAAAGGCGGTCGTAAACAACTTGCGGAAGTCTAAACTTGGTGTAATGTGGTAAGTGCACACCATGTTACCCGTGAATTTCTATAGAATTGTACCCAGCAGTCAGGTTGCCTTAACCGAAGTGCGCTATTGACTGCCAATTCCTGTATAATTAGATTTAGGGGTTTCAATTTGAGTATAGCTTCCAGACCCACTGTGGGAAGGGAGTGGACCTCATTACCCCAGTGATACCAATATATGCCATTTTTTGTACCTTGGTCATGATTTTCAGGTTGGTAACTTTGTTCAGTGCATTCCATCAGACAACGTTACCGTATGTCAGTGCAGGTCGAACTATGGCCGTGAACATTCACTCAATAATTTTAGGGCTTGCACCCCAAGTTTTGCCAAAAATGCTGTTGCAGGGATTAGAATGCAAACATGGCTTTCTTCGTTCTATCTTTATTGTTGAGACTCCAGTTCAATTTCTTTTCCAAGATCACACGAAGATATTTCGGGTGATCGGAGATTTTGAGCTGGGTCCCTTAGGAATCTTAAAAGTCGGTAATTCCCTTTTGTTGGTAAGAAGGCTCAGTTCGGGTTTTTGCAGGTTAACCGCTACACTACAGTTTTAAGTCCATGTATTTACCATTGATTAGGCTTGCTCTATTTGTTCACTGATTGTGGAGGGAAATTTGCCTGTCGCTAGTTATGCTAGATCATCTGCATATGCAATTACTTTGACCCCACTGTATTTAGAACTTTGTTCATCACGAGGATCCAGAGAAGCGGAGACAGGACCCCATCTTGTGGAGTCCCTCTGGAAGTAGATGCTTTGATTTGTGCTCCTTCTTCTGTTTCTTATTATGCACATAATCCATCTGCTGATGGCGTTATTACATTAAGGTTTACCAGCGCCCTTCAACCGCCTCATTTTGGACATTGTTAAAAGCTCCTTCAATGTCTAAAAAGGCATCAAGGGTGTTCTCTTTGTCTTTGAGCGTTTGTTCAATCGTGCTGACGACACTGTGTAGTGCTGTCTCAACACTTTTGCCTTTTGTACAAGCAATTCCTGTAAGAATATGTTTCATTTTATTTATGCCACCCATAGTCAAAAACTGCTTCATACATTTCATAAACAAATATTGTTTATCCACTTGTAATCGTCTAACTTTAAGCATTATTAAGAATGAGAATTTATTGAAAAAACAAAAGAATTTACATAAAATAAAAACCTTCCTAATTTCTCCGAAAAGAAAACCTTGACGAAAGCACAACTAACAAATCAAATCGTAAACTGATTTATAAATCGTTTGAACTATTCCGCACAACAATTTATTTGCATTGAATTTCACTGAAATGTGCAGTGTGCCCAATTAGACGGCTTATTACGTGAACCTAGCCATTACTTCTAATTGACTTGAAACAATGTTAAGCTTCAATAGCACTTTAACCACGCAATGAAATTGATTATAGTCTGCACTTTCTTTGAAAAATGTTTCCCTCAGTTTAATCATTAAGCGGAGAGGATATCTTTAAAGAGCTCAAGATATTACCTAACCACAAGAATTTATAGTGATGCCTAATTTCATGTTTCTAAGTACATAGTTCATACCTACATGCATACACCTATAGGGCTGGAGCATTTGAATGATGAACTTCAGCGATACATCCTCTCTGGCATGCAAATAAGAAAATTTTTGCAAAATTACCCACCAAACCAAACCAAACGTAGTTAGTTAGTATTATTTTTTGACACGAACATCTAAAGATGCTACATTCTACCGGACTCGCTTGATTCTAGAATGAAAAGATTGGTTACCTCCCAGAATATGCAGGAAATGGAAAATAACTGGGATATGGTTATAATGAAGTAGCTGCAAATTGTTTAAGTAATAGCTGGCTGTGTGGAATTTTCAGACAAATTGGCAATTTTGTATGTGAATGCTTTATTGCCAAATAAGTGACATTTATATAGACATGGCAGGGATGTCATTAAAATATTGTTTTATGCGCTTTTACTTAGAAGCCGTTTTCTTAGGAGTACCGAGTTGTACCTTTGCAGTTTGTAAGGCTACTGTATTTCCTTATGGGGAGAAATAATTCTTATCTTTCGTTTAAGGAGAAATGTAATTATGTGTATAGGTGTCTAGCCTAGACCTACCTACCTACCTAAACTAGCTTCTCTTCGTTTTGTTAGTGCTTACATAATAAAGATAGTATTACTTATCATTGGAAAAATTTGTATAATGTGTTTTTTTCTTGAAAAAGTTTTTTTGTTTGTTATTTGTTAGTACAAAGATGACCTTAAGTCTGAAGGTCATCTTTGTACTAACAAATAACAGCGCTGTGTGGAAAATAGATCACGTGCGAAGAATGAAATTAAGCTTTAGAGCCACTTTTGTAATCCTTTCCAGTCAGGGTATCTATATCTTTACGATTTTTGTGGTATTTTAAAGTTTATTTAAATTTTTATTTTGACATGCTAAGGATGAGACTTAGCTAGGGAGTTAAAGTGGTTATCCTGATGCCCAATATCTGAAAAATTTCCATTGTAAAGGTAACCTCACTCGACGGAACTGCACTGAACTTCAAAATATTTTTTGCATGAAGTTGTATGAGCTATATTGCACTAAGCGACAACTGAACTTCACGGCGCAGCACCATGCGGCAAGGTTGATAATCTGACCAACTTTGCCACGGCCTGAAGTTCTGTTCAGTTTCGTTGCCACAAAAAATATTTTGAAGTTCGATTACGGTGCAGTTCCGTCGAGTGCGGTCTTACCTTAAATACAACGATTGAAAACTTAACTTAAAAGATAAGTGCTGACTAGACGGACGTTTCGGAATTTCAGAATTAGCACTATCCGAGAACAATTTTTTGTATGTCAAATTTTAATACATATTTTTAACAAGAACAAAATGTTGCGCAAATGCCTCCAGATGCCAAACGGTTGTTGGGAAATCTGAAAGAAATTTTATATCTTCCTTCATGTTCGACAAAAAAAACGTCTGTAAAGTAGTAGAACAATTTTAAACTAGAATAATGGGCCCATAGCAGGAATTTTAATTTTTTTTTTTTTTTAATTTTTAATGCATTTCTCTTCCAGTTTTTGCCCTTCATCAAATAGTAGGTGTAACTCACAATACTGCTAGCTTCACTGTGAAGTTGGCAATGGATCTAACAGAAACTTGTAGTTTGGCTCCAAATTTGCAGTTTAATTTGCATTTCAAGGTTAGGAAGAAGGTGAGGAAGAAGTGGCTGGAAGTGTTTTATGTACTTCAAGAAAAAATTAGTTCGAAGTTTTGAAATCCCAATTTCATTTTGTACTGTTAGTTTCACTTTGAAGTTAGCAGAACTGTCTTTTTCGGAGTAAAGAAGCTAGCTAGAAAATTTGCAGTACTATCTCAAATTTGCAGTCCTTTTTTGAAACAAAATAAAATGCACAACTGGATCGCACATACTTGTTCTTAGGTTCAAGTTGCTTGAAATTAAGAATTTTTAAAATATAAAAGTAGTTATAGAAATATATAAAAAGCATTTAAATCGTTTTTTTAATTGTTTAAGCAGCTAGTTAAAAAACTTAGAGCCACAAAAACAAGTATGCCATTTGATTACCTTAAAAAATATAAATGTATGCAAAATAAAAAAATTTAAAATCGTTGGAGCGGTTTTCTAAAAAAATATATTTCTTATATATAAAATTTTAATAACATTTTTTAAAAAAAATTTGGTATACCAATTTTGAGTATGTATTAAAATACATTTTTAAACCTAGTTTTAAAAAAATTCATCAACTTAGTTTTTAAATATTGATTTTTCAAAAATAAAAAAATTATATTTTTTTAAAAATCCAAAATTTATTTTCTTTTCAAAAATTTGATATGCAATATTATTAACTTTTAAAAAGAACTTTTGCATAAAAATTTTGATTGAAATCGTTAAGGCCGTTAATGACAAAATCGAAAATTAAGAAAACCGTTATGTGGCAGGTGCCATTAATAACGGTTTTCAGTAATTTTTTTCTTCTCAAAAATTACATCTTACTTACAGTAATGTACTGATTTTTTTCATTAAAATCGTTGGAGCCGTTTTTGAGATAAATAAGCTTTTCATTTACGGTTGTAGGGCAAGTACCATTATTTTTGATCCTAAAAGAAACTCTCAATTTCCTCTCTGAAGAGTAAAAAAAAAATCTTAAGTTCAAAATTTGAAGAAAATTGCTTTAGTGGTTTAGGTTGTAGGTCAATATACGGTCAGACAGACAGACATACAGAATTGTGCCACCAACTTTTTTGGTGTTCTCTATCATCGTAATGTCATGTTTGATTGTTATCTCGAAATTTTTCTTTTGCACGAATCCAAAACTTGCCGTACCTATATCGCAGGTAAAAAGAGGCTGGGTGCGACCCACACTGATAACTTCCCAATGGTGCCCTTGGAAGCTAGAGGCCGGATGTTATTTTATATTTCAGTTTTTCTTTGCTTCCTTCTCTTCCACTAGGGTCGGATGTGCAAGGATGCGACGGTCTATTGAAAAACTTATCCATTTTATGACCCTCGTAAGGAAATTTCCCAACAGGTTGTCCACAAAACTTAATTGTTTGATCAGTAATTATTCAACCTTGAAAAAAATTTAGATTTCTAAAAATGAAAATTTACTTCATGGCGGATTAGTGACATCTCCTAAAATGTGTCCGGTTATGAGCAGAGTTCAGTGTACGGTCATTCCCAAAATTATTCGGGAAAAAAGTTTTTTTTTACTATAACGATTCTTTTACGAAAGAAAACTTGGAATTAGATAAAATTAAAGTAATAATATATATTTTGTAACAAAATGAACTTAAACAAAAATTAACATTAGAAAGCACTAAGTTTATCCATTTTTAATTTTCTTGCATAAAAGAAAAACTTCATGCTTAAAAAAAAAACTTTTACTTCCGAATAATTTTGTAAGAGACTGTGTGTCGCTTTTTAACTAAAAAAGTTTTTAGAATGTACAGGGGTCGCTAAAATGTTTTACTCTCAAAGGAGTCGTGTACTCAAAAAGTTTGGAAAATGCTGTTCTTTAAGAAACCAATTTTCATCATTGGATGAAAATGGTAAGAATAAGGTAAAGGAAAAAAATTGAATGTGCAAAAAGATTGTGAATGCAAGAATGCAAAAAAGCATGATTTCCCAAAAGATTACCTTAAATGATTGTTGTAAAATGAAGGCGAAAATTTTAAAGGGCTGACTACTTGTTCAACCGATGAAAAAATAAAGCTAAGCTGTTAGCTGAAAGAGGCCCAACCAGGGCTGAAGAGATTCGATATTGTTGAATTCGAAGATATAGTTGTCTTTAGCTTATTTTTAAAATGCTACAGATTTTATAATGAACATACCTATTTAGGTTAAGCGAAAATTCAGATTGGTCAGTCCGCATCATTATTTGGGAAGCATGTTACTACATACCTCTAATTAGTTTATGATTAAAAATCACACTTCAAGCTTAACCTTTAAATACAAAATTTAAAAAAAGACCAGAAGAACCTTATATGTAATTTTATTCATAATAAATTGCTACTTTCAGCTAAGCTGCATTAAAAAAAAGATACGTATAGAAATAATTACAGTGCACGCATATCGAACACGGGAGAAGAATATCGTTCAATTTGGAAGTGATAAAAATTTCGAGTGGCCTTGAATACAAGATACTTTAGTTTTTTGTTATTGTTACATTGTAAAGTCTGTATTACAAAATATAAGATTATTAAAAGGTGGTTTTGGTTCATTTTCATAATTAATATCTCACACATAATTATATGGCAGAAAATAGTAAAGTCCTTACCTAATCTTTTGCCTATAAGCAAATGGGTATATGGGCTTTGAACCAGATCTAAAGAACTTAAATAAAAATAAAAAAATATAAGATATACTAACTGACCTAGACAACATAAAGAATGGGGGATAGTGATAGTAAGCACATTTCGTTTTGCGAAACTGGTTTTCTGAGGATGCAGGCATGGAGGTATATTATCTGGTCTTTTTATGAAAACTATTATATTCCTAGTAATTCTATTAATGGGCAAATTGAAGTTTTTGTGTTAAAATATAAGTCATTTACTTTTTTTTTTACTTTTAACTTGCAATACAAGTACTAGCTAGAGCAAATTTTAAATTCGTGCTGACAAAAAAATTCGACAATCAAACATGACATGACGGCGATAGAGAACTTGAAAAAAGCGGATGGTACACTTCTGTCTGTCTGCCTGTCAATAGCCTAAGCAACTGAAGTGATATTCTTCAAATTTTGAAATGATAGTATTTTTTTGTAACTCTCCAGAGGGGAAATTGAAATGTTTTTTTTTGCTCCACAAATAATGGTATTTGTCATACAACCGTTATGGAACTGCTTATTTATCTGAAAAACGGCTCTAACGATTTTGATAAAACAAACCTGCCATATAGCCTACAATTCTCATTCTAATATTGTTGGATATAAATTCAATTTAAAGTTTTTGCGACCTTTAGTCCAAATGCGTTTCGCCCAGGTACAACAATTGGGCTCATCAGTTAGATGTTGTTGTACCCTTCTAAGACGCATAATTTTAGTCGATGGTTACCGACATGTATTAAATAAACAGCACAAATGCACTGTAAATTATATTATCTAGTGGAATTTTTGTTAAATTCAGACGACTAGAAATTGATGATGGTAAAGCCCGTGGTCTGGCAGGTTGAAGAATGAAGAATAAAAACGTAAATAACGGACTTTACCATCATCAATTTCTAGTCGTCTGAATTTAACAAAAATTCCACTAGATAATATAATTTACAGTGCATTTGTGCTGTTTATTTAATACATGTCGGTAACCATCGACTAAAATTATGCGTCTTAGAAGGGTACAACAACATCTAACTGATGAGCCCAATTGTTGTACCTGGGCGAAACGCATTTGGACTAAAGGTCGCAAAAACTTTAAATTGAATGTATATTCAAAAGTCCACTAAAAACTAAAATAATAAATTTTCTATTATTTACGTTTTTATTCTTCATTGTTGGATATAGTTAACAGGGAGTTTTGTAAAAGAACTCATATAAGTTGAACTGAACTTAATACAAATTGCATATGACAAGGCCCTCATTACGTCACTGATGAGTCCAAGTGAGTAAGCCGGACGAAACGCCCATTTGTAGGACTAAAGGCTATAAAAAGCTATTTTGAAATCATAAAAAAGTTTCACTATCGTCTATTCCAGTTTTAGTATATTTACCATATTTTTTGTTCTTTAAAAGTTGTAGCAAAATGCTTTCATGGATTGTTTGTACAAAGTTCTTAATTTTTTGATTTTTTTTTAAATAGAATCACAGTTGGCAGTAAATCACCCAATTATTCATATATTTTGTTCTTAGTTAATTTACTAGCTACCATAAAAAGAACGAATTTAATGTTTCCTTTTAATTTGTTCCCATATTTTTTAAATGATTTTCATACTTTCGTACACGTTCTTTATTCCAAGCAACTCAAACATAAGAGCAAGTAGGTGTGATCTATTTTATTTTATTTCATTTTATTTTATTTTATTTTATTTTATTTTATTTTATTTTATTTTATTTTATTTTATTTTATTTTATTTTATTTTATTTTATTTTATTTTATTTTATTTTATTTTATTTTATTTTATTTTATTTTATTTTATTTTATTTTATTTTATTTTATTTTATTTTATTTTATTTTATTTTATTTTATTTTATTTTATTTTATTTTATTTTATTTTATTTTATTTTATTTCATTTTATTTTATTTTATTTTATTTTATTTTATTTTATTTTATTTTATTTTATTTTATTTTATTTTATTTTATTTTATTTTATTTTACTTTATTTTATTTTATTTTATTTTATTTTATTTTATTTTATTATATTTAATTTAATTTAATTTAATTTAATTTAATTTTATTTTATTTTATTTTATTTTATTTTATTTTATTTTATTTTATTTTATTTTATTTTATTTTATTTTATTTTATTTTATTTTATTTTATTTTATTTTATTTTATTTTATTTTATTTTATTTTATTTTATTTTATTTTATTTTATTTTATTTTATTTTATTTTATTTTATTTTATTTTATTTTATTTTATTTTATTTTATTTTATTTTATTTTATTTTATTTTATTTTATTTTATTTTATTTTATTTTATTTTATTTTATTTTATTTTATTTTATTTTATTTTATTTTATTTTATTTTATTTTATTTTATTTTATTTTATTATATTTTATTTTATTTTATTTTATTTTATTTTAATTATTATCTTATTTTATTTAAAAAATGTATTCTTATTCATTTAGACCATTTAAATCTAAGTATACGGCCCCATTTCATTCAAACTTTTAACAAAAAATAGAATATAAATTTAATCTATAAAAACTATAAAATTCTCTCAATTTAAAACTTTAATTTTTGATATTTTAAATATTGCATACATTTATAATAAAAAATTCAAAAACAAATATATCTAAAAATTTATTAGAAAAAAAAAATAAGTTTTAGTCCATTCACTTCTAAGTCATTTTATCAAACCCGTGTGATCCGTTTTTGAGAAAAATAAAAAAAAAAATCTTGACATTTTTTTTTTTACATTTGTACAGGACTGTTATTTTTTCAAAAAATTTAAATATTTTCTTAAAATATTTTCATGAATATTAAAAAATCTTAACACACTGCGCTTCGTGAAATTGACTCTGTCCTGTTTTTACAGAATAAGTTTTTAAAACTAAATTTGGAACACATAGCTAACGGATACAATTATTGGCACCCCTAAGGAAATTTCAACTTTGATCAACCACAACTTTTTTAACTGTTAAGTGATGATAATCGTTTGTATATCAAAGTACTCGTATTATTTAATAATCAAATCAAATTAAATATAAATTTTAGTGTTTAAATTGAACTTTAAAAGACAAATAAAAATAAGCTTACCAAAAACTACAATTATTGGCACCACGATATAATTATTGGCACCCAAAAAGAGTACAATTATTGGCACCATTTTTGGTGGTAAAAATAAGATATTTTGATTCTTAACGTTTATTTAGCAATTTTTCAAACTATAATTTATAACAAATGCGTGCTATAACTATTGGCAGCCTTAAAAGAATAATTATTGGCAGTGCCAACTATTGAATCTACATAGGTTGTATTTATTGGCACCCCATGCCAATTATTGAACCTTAGTTTTTCTTGGACCTAATTATTGGCACCCACTTAATTAATAAAACAATGAATATGCTATCAAAATAAATTTAAAAAAATTTTATTTAAAGCATAAATATAAAAAAAAAATAAGTTTTCATCAAAAAATGTATCCAACAACTGCATACCAAATTATGGGTCCTTAACAAAAACATCCCAATTTTTTGCATTTTCTTATACTATCTCGCATGTGCTTACACTTTTATTTAAAACAGAAAATTCAAAGAAAGTACGTTTAAACCAAAGATGTAGAAAAGTAATAAATATGTGCAATATCAAATAAAACAAAAAATGACTTAAACGGACCAGGGGTTATTGAGAAAATCGCTATTAATAATAGGGTGTCAATAATCGGGTAAAAAATTTGGGGTGCCAATAATTGTATCCGTTACGCTATGTTCAGAAAATCTAACAAATATTTCTATTTTTAATTTTGGTACAAAATAAAACATAAAGTTTTTTAAGAAGTTTAGTCTTAGAAGCGTTCTCAAGAAAGTCAAAAAATAGCTCTTTAGAGGACACCATTAACAATATTTTTTGAAATATGGTTTTTCAGCCAAAGGCATTCTTTCTAAAATTAATGTATTGATTTTTTTGTGGAGCTGTTGTCGAGAAAAATACGATTTTTTAAATAACTGAAATAAATTGAATGGCAGGAACAGTTATTTTAAACAAAAAACTCTATATACTCTAGCTCAACGGACAGACAGATAGCTAGAGTTTTGAGATCCACTTTTATCGGTTTCGTGCACAATTTTAAAACATACCCTATACCAAGTTTGTATGTACCACGCCATGTATTTTTTTCAATGTTTCGCAAGTAAAATTTTAATTTTGGTCTCCCTTTTTGCAGCGCTTTGCCTATTTGAAAAATTTTGAGTAATATACAGTACGCATACGCAACAGTGCACCATTTAACATAATATCTTCCTTTGTTAAAAAAGGGCTGGCAGTTAAATGTCAGTTGCTATAGTTGAAAATAATTTTTTAAAAAATCTGTAACTTGGTTCTAAAAGGGCCAATGTCCGTGTTTTACAATATTGACGTAAGTATACTATTTGACTCAGTAGAAGATGTTTTACGAATGTTTCTTGACAAGACAACGATGGTTTTAGAAAGTTAAATTTTCAAGAGAAATAAACGTTTTTGGCATTTTGTTAACACAAAGAAATGTGTCTTGGTTTTCTCGCTATAGTCTCGCTTTAGTCTCGCCTTGACATTTACACGTAGCTTTTGGCATTTAAAATGTTTTTCCATCATCTCGCTTTGGTCTCGTTATAGTTTCACCAAAGTTTTTTTCAAAATAACTTTTTCAAAAAAAAAAATAAAATAAGCTAAGAACGTGGTTAAAAGAACAAACGTGGTTTTCAGTGTGTTAGTCATTGAGTTCTTTTTGATGTGAACTCTCCACGTCTGCTTACACGGGCATCTGCATCGTAGTTTTCTTGATATAGTCTCGCTTTAGTCTCACCTTGACATTTACACGTGGTTTTTGGCATTTCCGTCATCTTGCTTTTATTTTGCCATAGGTTTCTTAAAGTTTTTTTTTTTGTTCAAAATAACATTTTTCAAATAAGCAAATAAATTGAAAAAGCTTTAAATCATTTCAAGCGTGGTCGTCACAAAATTAGTGAGAACTTCTCACTAAAGGTGGGTGGCCATTGGGCTTGGTTCACACGGCAATGCACCGAACGAGACCAAAGCAAGATGAATTGCAAAAAATACGTTTAAATGTCACGGTGAGACCAAAGCAAATGCACAGCGAGAAAACCACGATATAGATTCCAGTGTAAACAGGCACAGCGAAAATGCGGAGGGACTAACACAATGACTATGACAGTGCAACTCAAGTTTGAATGACCATGGCGAGACTTCAGTTCAAGGTACTGGGTACTTTACTAGCACTTGTTGCTGCTGAAAGGTTTTTCCAAGTTTAAATGATCAGACAACGCTAGTCAAGCACAATTCAGTAGAATCTTCTATTTTCGGTTAATTCGAATGGCGTTGCTCACTTCACGAACTTTTAGGAGTACAATTTTTAGTTTGCCTCAGCTGTGTAGTAAAATTTGTGTTTCAAGTATATTTAAACCTTTTAAGAAGTAAGCTCCCAAGAAACAGGAACAATTCAGTAATAAACGCCAGTCCTGAGTTTTATTTCTATGAAAACAAATTAATCTAAAATTAAAAAGGAAACTTTATCAAGTCTAAAATTTCAAGGAAATAATTGACTGAAATAATGTGAATTTATCATTATTTAACCATAAATTACCTGCGATGGTTGGCAAAGAAGAACCATTAGAAATTATCGGAAAGGGAAAACACAGCCACTACAGGTGAAGCAAGGAAGTCTAAAAACCACGACAAAGCCTAATCTTGTATAAAAATGCAGACGGCTTCTAAAGCCTCTCAAGTGATGCACCGCGCACGCTTACAATTGATTCGACAACAACTAACAACATTTTCCCTCCACGATGTCTCTGGCATCGCATTGCTTCGTCTTCGTCGTCGTCGTCGACATCGTCGTTGACTTATGCTAGGGAAAAAAGATAAAATTGTAAAAGACTCCCCAAGTAGGTATCTCTGCGAGGTTCGTTTGAGCATTGGCTTTGGTCATGACATTCAGTCTGAGTTAGGTTTTTATCAACATCGGTCGTTGGTCGGGTATTTATCTCAAATTGTGTTGTGTTGTGGCGAAGACTCTCCATTAGTTTGAACTTCTTAGTGCAAATTAAAAGAAGTTTTTCAATACTTTCAAAGCATAGAGAGATAATCATCTTTTTGTCAGTGAAGCCTGCGTGTCTAGATACTTGGTTTCCCGAGTGGATTATGAAGTTGAATTGATTCGTAATAGAAATTGCCGGAACAGCTTTCATGTGCAATAGTGATTAACCCATTTTTGTGTGCCGTGATTATACATCTCTTCCCGGATACATTGGGAAGTAAAGCTCGTGTGAACTTGTGTTTGTTATTTTGACTACATCTTCACCTATGACCTAAAGTTTGGATTAACGAATTTTAAGAGAGACTCATTGGAACTAATAATTTATCTTTAGCAAATCAAAGAAGAAAAATACAAAAACACGTAAGTCATTCTTTATTCCAGATGATAAACAAATTGGGAATTAAATTATCTTTCAAAGATAGAATCTATTCAAAAAACAAAATGTTAACTCGATTTATTGTTTGAGCAAAAACATAACGGTTTTAATGTTGTTCTAATGCATGCATGGAATTTGGGTTACAAAAGAATTTATGCAAATTATTGTATAATAAAACTAAGATTACAGCTCTCTTGTTGGTATAGAAGATATAAAATCAAATAAGAAAACAAAAACACAACAAGAATACTGCTTAAGCATTTTTGTTAACAGTTTAACCAGTCATTGGGTCAGTGTGCTGCAGCAGCAAGCAGGTGAATGGTAGAATACAAGTTTTTGATTAATCTTTGGGGAAAGGTATCTTGGGATAGGCATTTAAGAGAAGATGAAAAAAGACTTCAGGTTGTACCTAGTTTCTGCATTTCAGGCTTGATTGGTGTCTTTTTTCTTTGGGCAAGTATAAAATTCTTCACTTGGGCAGTGGTTTTTAACTTTTTTGTTTTTAATGAAGTTTTGATTTAATACTATGGTAACCCAGATATGTCTCATAAATTATTTTTTTATTTGTTTTTTAGTATCATAGAGTATTTTAATTATCTTCGATTTGTAATAGATTAGGTGTGACACATGTTTATCTGAATTTTAACAGCTTATGAATTAATATATGAATTAATATGTGCATTAAAAAATCGATTTTGTTACAAGTCGATGGGATATCGAATAGAAAGTTTAAGAGTGAAATTAATATATTTTTTTAAGCATTAACAATGTGGGTGGGATTTTAATTTTGGAAAAAAAGTATTACATTTCTGGGTTTTATCATAAGCACATACATAAGAAGTTTTAGTCTTGATACCTATGATATGGAGATGACCTATGAGTCTTTGTTCTGATTCACAACTAAAGAAATAGAGGCAGTTCTAATGTATCTATTCTATCCCTTTTGGATCCAAGGTTGAATATTTTAATCCACCGTTGCTCATCTGAATTTAAATTAAATCAAATTAAATATTTATTGAGAAAAATTTGATCTATCACAAAAAAGACTGAAAGCTAAAAAGAATTCTCAGAAATTCATTAAAAAATATGGATTACAAGACCTTTGTTATTTATTAAGAAAATACTTTGAATGACTTAATTGTGTGCGAAGCCAGATTTATATGACTGATCTAAAATTTAAGACTTTATCAAATTTTAATAATCGAACATGTTAAAAAATTAATCTCAAAGTTTTTATCAAAAAAAAAATGGAGCTATGATGATAATACACAGGAAGTGGGTATCGAAATTATACTCATTTCAAGGATCTCAAGAAAACAATTTTTATCTTTTTAAATATTTTTTTCCGGCAAAACTTTCGGTATAATTTTAAGTTCAAACACTAGATTCTTGAAACGGATGCTTTGATGGTAGAATCGCGTTGGTGTTTTGTCAGTTTCCCAATATTTTTACTATTTGCAGCTTATATTCCATATAAAAGGGTTAATGTTCCACCAAACTAAGCTCACATAAGCACGAATTGGATGAATAAATGATTGATATTTAACAAAGATCCATAATAAAGATTTTGCGACATTTAGTCCAAATGCGTTTCGCCCAGGTACAAACATTTGTTAACAAAGATCTTTAATATCAGATCTTAAATAAGTAATTGAAGTAGAAAAGATTTTTAGTACATTGGTAAAATAGAATAAATAAAACAAAATAAAATAGTACCATCATGAAACTTGGTGAAAACGTTTCATGTACGATAAGAATGAAGAATCGAAAGAGTCTACAAAAAATACTTTACATGAAAGGGTTTTTTTAGAGGGGGGGGGGGTAATTTGTGATCTATTCATATGACACATGTTTTTAAGGTAGTTTTTAATGCTAAATCAAATGACATAAAAAGCAAATCGAAGCGGCCTCCGCAAAAATAGTTATTACCATACTTATGTAAGGATGACTATGTTTTCAATACAAAAGTCAAATATTACACTCTCAGAACAATTTCCTTGTTACAAACATTGCTTATTTAATACTGCTTAATTTTAGTAGAAATTATTCACTGCCAATATTCATTTATGGGATATAGCGTATAGCTAGGTCTCTCAAGAATTTATGGCTTTAGAACAAATTTTTTACCAAATTGCTTGTGATTATGGGTTTTTCACTGTATTCAACAAAGAGAAAAATTTGTTTACAAATTGCCAAAGAATTTAACAGTAATGTTGATTGCATTAGTGGGTAAATCTTTAATTGTTTGTTACAAACGATATAGATTATGCTGTGATTGACAAAGAATGTGAGGATGAATAAGTTGCAAGGTTGGTGTTAATATTCAAAACTGATAAAATCACGCGCTTTGAACTTAATCGTCTTTTAGTTCACACTGTCTTATATCAGTAAAGTTAATAAAATTATGCAATGTTTGTGAAATTTTTGGTCATATACCAGACAAGATTTTATGTCTAATGTTAGGCCCCAGATTGACTCTGAAATTTTTAAAACTTTGAGTACACATTCAACTATGAGTATTTATTTTAATTAATAATAATATTTAATAAAAATGATTTTACCATTATTGGTAAGAGAAAGAATTATAAATTAACAATTCTTCGCTTCGCAATAAATTTTAAAGGTAATATTGTTTGTCAGAAACACTTTCCCTTTATGGTAAGAAAGTAAGCTTTTTGTAGTTAAAATGAAAATAGTTTTGCAGTTTTAGGATTAAGTTCTAGGGGAAAATAACATTATTCCTTTATACAATAGTTTTAATCTTTATTCTTATTTTTAAACTTTAAGAGTCAATCTGATAAATTCCTATCACAAATTTCAAAAATACTTATAGCGAAATATTAGACAGCTAATCTTCAATGCTTATTCGTTCAGAGCTAAAAATAATAAAACTAGTTGTGAGAGTAAATATTGTTTGCAGCGAGAACTTTTCATTTGCAGTTCAAAGTTGTAGTTTTTACAAAGAAAGAATTTAAAGCTGTCATTTAACTATTGAATCATTGACTACAAGAAGCTAAAGCGCTTGGTGCCTTTTATCTCTTGTGGCAAACAGTTTCTTTCTTGTGAAACAGAATTTTTTGGCTCAGTGTATAGTATGGAAATCCCTACGGTTACTGTTTAGGTAGCAATAGCAGGGCAGCGGGTATTTGGGAATATTTTTGGGTGATTTTAGTTTTGGAGATTTTGGTTTTGGGGATTTAGAATATAAAAATATAGGCCTTCGAAATTTTAGTTTTGGGAATTTTTCAATACATGGGCATTTAAGGATTTGTGGAATTTGTGCTTGGATGTTTTGTGAGTCTCTCAAAAAATAGTCAAATTCAACCGAGTTTCGGAACTAGACCAATCATGTTGAAAAACTGGCCAGTGTGACTACAATTCTCTCAGATACTCAAGAGTGCTTATGGCCTAAACAAATATATTCAACGATAAAACCCTTGAGAGAAATTGTTCCTCTATTCCTCCCATTTTCGGTATATTGAATAGTTTGTAAGTTTTGTAAAAAAAATTAAAATCGTTGGAGCGGTTTTTTAAAAAGTAATTTCTTATACGGGGTGATTGGTATAAGGTGCACCGAAAAGCTGGAGTGAGTAGGTTGGGTTAAGACAAGAAAAAATCGTTTTGGAGGAGGGGGTCTATTTCCCCCTTTAGGGGCAATTTTCTAAAAAAAATTACTTAAAAAAAGAAAAAAAAATATTTAAAAACAACGGTACAGTTAACAATACCATGCTATACCTTTTTGGAAAGCTAGAAATCTCTTCTTTGGTTTTCATTTAAAATTAAGTTGTGTTAGTGAACAGATTTGAAAAATTAATTTTCAAACTCGAAATTTTGAAAAAAAAATTGTCAAAATTTTATGTAAATAAGTATAATTCTTATTTTCGAAATTCAAAGCCCTTTTTAATTTTCAGTTAAAAAACAAACCGGATGTTAAAATGTATCTTAGTTTTTGAGAAATTAAAAAAAAATCAAAGTACTTTTTTCCAAGAGAAAAACACTCTACAGCGTTCTACAGAATTCAGTCCTCAAAATTTTATCATTTAATGGCAACTCTTGCACTGGGGTAGAGTGATATGGGTGAAGGTCATCGGTATGAATCACTGCCCAAACTCTACATAACATTTCAAATTTTTTTAAAATATTTTTTTCCGTTTTAAGTCAATTTTTTTAGAAAATTGCCTCTCCTGCCGAAACGGGGGGAAATAGACTCCCCCTCCCATATGATTTTTTTCTTGTCTTAACCCAACGTACTCGCTCCTGCTTTTTGGTGCACCTTATACCAATCACCGTGTATATCAAATTATCAAAACATTTTTAAGAAAAATTTTTGGTATGCAAATCTTAAGTATTTATTTATGTGCATATAAAATAAAATTAATAAAAATAAAGGGTTTTTCAATAAGAGTGCTACAAAATTTTTTTTTAAATACAACAAAAACGGTTTTGGATATCAATGAAATTCTTTATTCCCGTGAAAGTACTTTTGATGCCATTATGTATGGAATTCGATTTCTTTTGCATGGCCACCATGGGCACGCTTGCAGAAGTCCAGACGCTGAACCCAATTTTCGACAGTTTTCAAGCATAAATCGGCCGATACTGCTGCAATTTCACGTTCGATATTCGTACAAAGTTCATCAATCGTCGCTGGCTTGTTGGCATAGACCATAGACTTGACGTAGCCCCACAGGAAATAGTCGTTTCCAATAAATTGATTGTGACATTCGCTGTGTGGCTTGTGGCGCCGTCCTGTTAGAACCACATGTCCTCCAAGTCCATATCATCCAATTGGGGCCAAAAATATTCGGTTATCATTGAACGGTAGCGATCCCCATTTACAGTAACGTGTCGGTCTTGATCTTAACGGAAGAAGTACGGCCCAATCACGCCGCCGGCCCATAAACCACACCAAACCGAAATTTTCTTGGGATGCAATGATGACTCATGGAGTACGTGTGGCTTGCTGCCTGACAAATACCGCATATTTTGCTTATTGACGAAGCCATTCAGCCAGAAATGAGCCTCATCGCTGAAGATGATTTTTCGATGAAAATCCGAATCATTTTCAAGTTGTTGCTCAGCACAATTCACGAACATACGACGCTTCTTTTGGTCAAGCGGCTTCAGTTCTTGCGTCAATTTAATCTTGTAAGAATGTAGGCCTAGATCTTTTCGCAAAATTCGCCACAACGAAGTCACATAGATGGCCAGCGCTTGAGAACGACGTGTGAGAGACACATTTGGGCTTTCTGCAACTGAAGCATCAGCGGCAGCAATATTCTCGACACTACGGGCACTTCTTTGTCTCACTGGCACGGGAACATTTTGTACTGTGCCTGTGGATTCAAAATTTTTCCGCTAGACGCTCAATTGTTGATCTGCTAGGACGATTATGACGACCATAAATTGGACGTAGCGCTCTTAACGTTGAGGCCACTGACTCCGAATTTCGGTAGTAAATTTTAATAATTTTGGCTCGTAAAGCTTTTCATGGCAAACCTTACTGAAGAGAAATGTCAAAGGAGCGGCAAGAAATATGGTGTCGTTTGCTGTCCCTGCTGCTCTACTTTTGTAGCGTCCCGTTTGAAAAACCCTTTGTAAGCTTAGTTTTCTAGATGTATATGAAAAATTACAAAAGGGGATCTTTAAACCCTCTCATTTCTAAAGGAACGCACCATATGTTATAGCTTTATTGCATTTATTTTATAATTTTAAGTCTTCGTTGACTAGACCAGTAGAATTTTAAGACAATTGAAATTAAAAATAAAAATTTGTGGTAAATAAATAATTGATGTTGTACCTTGTAAACTATCTACACTGTACACTGAATTGATTTTGTGTGAAAATGATTTTCACACTGAAGGACTAGCCTATAGTGTTCGATCTCAGAGCCACTGCCACCTAAGATCAAAAGTGTTTTTTTTTTAAACTGCCCCTTGTGAGGAAGAGACACAATTCATTAATATTATTATTTTGTATAGAAAAAGTGTTTCTCACCTCGTCAGAATTTTAAAATTGAAGGTTTCCACCATTCTTATGTTTCCTCCTTAGCTATTGTTATGTTTTTAAACTACAAGCTTTAAACACACAAAAATCTAGGTCATCCACTTGAGAAAAAGGGAATTCAACTCATAAGAGAACAAATACAAACAAAAATAATACCTTTAAAGTTCTGATCCAAAATGAAATTGATAAAATCTTCAAAATTAAATACACAAAAAGATACTTAATTTCTTAGATGTTGGTCTCAAAATTCTCATCATTAAAACATAAAACATAGTAGTTTTGTGAATATTTTCATCACGCAAGTGATATTCCGCTCTGCTAATAAGGTATAATCTCGAGTCTATATAAGCCAAGTCAAAAGAGTTCTAATGATCCATTCTGTTGAATCTCAGAACCAACACGAACCACTGATTATAATATTTCGTGCTCAAAGGTAGCTAAAGATAGACAACAGAATAACTGGTCTTTGTCTCTGGTGCGCATGTGCAACACCCTATAATGACATTTTACGAGTTCACTTCTGTGAAATTGTCTAGGTTAGATAGGTATAGTTACAATTTGTTTTTTTTTTTTTTTTCCTCCTCCTAACATAAAATGAGGGGAACTCATATCACTAATTACCCGAGACAGTCTTAAGCTTCTATCCGTCAACCTATCATTCAGTTTCGAAATCATTGACTTGACAGTTTGTTTGCGTTAGGACAAAAATGTATAGTTACAAATGGTTCAAGAAATGCAACAATTTGCTGAAGAAATTCCAAAGTGCACTTGTTTCAATTTCAATTCAACAAAATCCTACATGAGGTTCACCTCCTAAACAATTAAACATCGTCACATTGAGGTTCAACAAACTGATGTCAGATGCCGGGGCTATGTGTTTATTGTTGTCCCCTTTTTCACCTTTTCAGCTTTTATCGTTTTGTTAAGTATGCGCACAGTTTTCGGTTGTAATGAGACTTCAAAGGTTGCTATTATTACGACAATTTCAATTTAATAGGTGCAAGAACCTTTTCTTTTTATTATGATGTGATGACGTTAAAAAATTGTTTGTGTATGAAACGGTTTGTTTAGGATGCAGGTAGTGTTTTTTGCTTTTGGCTTGTTTGTTTATTGGTTTTTAAATAATGGAACGGAAATGAGTCTTAGAATTTTGGAATGTGGAATGTGATGGGAAGAATTTCACTGGATGTGTGATGTTGATTAAAAGAGATGTGTGTATACCTAGACATTTAAATATTTTATTAGCTTAGCTTATTTATAGTTCTCATTGCAAGCGGGAATAAGAATCAGTGTTTGAACCATTTATTTATACCTATATGTATCCATTTAGTTTCGAGGAGTATTTTTTATTTGGGAAGGAGCAAGAAGGGGAGAGGAAAGCGTTTATGAAAAAAATCTTAAATGAGACACAATACAATTTTTGTTTTTTTTTTTTTAATTTTTAAATCTTATTTTAGTCAATTTATTCACCATCAATATAGTAATTTTATTTAAAATAAACAATCTTTAAATGCATTTTGCTGTAGTACCAATTTCTTAACACATTTTTCTAAAAAAATATTTCGTAAGTTATGGTATTACGCGGTTTCATTAAAAAAAAGCCTCTTTTCGTGGTGCAGTTTTTCAGTGCGAGATTATCCAAGTTTCCAGGGTTGACCCTGAGATAACTCCTGAAACATTTTTATAAAGTGAACTTACGAGCAGTGGCGTAACTAGGATGGGGGAGGGTGAAGAGGATATTTCCCCCCAGACTATGCAAATAATTATTAACAAACACTGATAATTGTATGTATTGACACCTCCAATTAAACGGTTCTCACTAACACTGATAATGGATAAAGCTGTATCCATTATCAGTGTTAGTGAGAACCGTTTAATTGGAGGTGTCAATCACATCATCGATTATCTTGCTGTGAAAATAAAACTTCAAATGAACATAATTTTGTAATTCAAGTTGTTTAGTCCAGTGCGATGAGACAAAAATAACCCTTGTCTCCGTCTAAGTTTTGTACAAGCTGAATTTCGGTGGATATTATTCAGGACAGTCCCCTTTATTATATCTGAAAGTTCCCAAACATCCCAGGGCGAATTTGACCACCATTTCTTGGAAAAAACCATTACTATCAAAAAATCAAAAATCACGTTCAAATCTTTTCAACTATGAATTAACAAGATTCTATTTGAATTAAATAATTCATAATTAATAAAGCCAATCAAATGCTTGGTTTTATTAGAAGAAACACAAGGGAGTTTTCGGATCCGTACACCCTCAAGTCTTTGTATAACTCACTAGTTAGGTCAGTTCTTGAATACTGCAGTGTAGTTTGGAATTCTTTTTACAATAACTCAGTAAATAGAATTGAAAGAGTTCAAAAAAGCTTTACAAGATATGCCTTTTCCAAACTTAACTGGAGAATTGCAAGACCTTCTTACTATAGCAGATGCCTACTATGCCTATTTCTCGGTAATGTTTATTAGAGACATTGTGATATTACATATCAACTGTCCCCCTTTACTAGATTTAGTTAACAAGGAGAATGCTCCATTGAGGACTACACGCTATCGGTTTCTTATTTATGAACAGTACCATCGTAGTAATTACGGTCGTAACGAACCAATTTCACGTTGCATCAGAGAAGTAAATTCAATTTGTAATAGGATTGATTTCAATTTAGATGTTTCAAGAGATACTTTTAAAAAATATGTGTTAAATAATATTCTATCAGTATCATAACTGTATTTAAATTTTCTTTTCTGAATATTAAGATGTATTTATTATTATAATAATTCTATAATTTAATGTTATTTTAACGCGTATATTTCCCCCGAATAATTATTAATTTATAAATAATTTTAGAATCTAGTCAATAAGATTATAATCTGATTGATGAAATAAACTGAAACTAAAACTAAAACTTAATAGAAATCGATTCCATATCAAACCATATGTGTTTCAGTTTGATTTAAATATGAATATGTTCACTATTTTTCTCAGTGTATGCATACTAGAGTTGTCTTTAATTTGGACATAGTCTTGGATAGCCCTTATTAGATTTAAAACATTGAAAAACAATTTCCCTAATTTTTTCTGATTTATATTTCACCCCCTTCGTTCAGACAAAAAATTCAGACGAGAAACAAATACTCTCGGGGGGAGGGGTAATTTTCTAAAAAATTGACTCAAAATAGAAAAAATTGTTTTGAAAGAAATGGGAACACTTACAATGCCATGCTAAAGCTTTGTATAAAGCCACAAAATCTTTCTCTATTATGTTTTTAGATAAAGTTTTAAAAAAAATAATTTTCAAATTTGTTTATTTCATTTTTTTTAGTTTGAAAATATTTTTTTTTTTTCGAAAACTATTTACAATACAAACTTTCGTGTTAGGAAATAGCGCCCAAGATAGAAGGGGCAAAATTGATGTGGAAATAATGCCCACATAAACACTGAACAAATTGTTGCTGTAATTTTTGTTCCCATTTTGGGTAATATTTCCGTATTTTGCTGTCTTTTATAGAATTAAACAATGGCCAAAATAATGAATTATAACAGTACAATGGGAAATAGAGTTCAAATTAGGAAAAATTGCCAAAAACAACCGAAATTTAAGGCAATATCTCCCAAAAGTGTATGGCAAGGCAAGTGTAAATATGATCTCGACAAACCAGTAACCTTTGAGGTAATGGTTAAGATTGAGTTGTTATTCTTTTCGGCAAGAAGAGTGACCGCTGCACGGTTGTCTTGCCTTTAATAAATTCAGTGTGAATACAAAGTGAGATATGTATGGAAGGACATGCTGCCCCTTGCAACCCCCCTGCTTTCGCTCTTTTAAAAATGTTTGGTACATAAGTGGTTGGGTGTATACAAAGTTTCTTTTGTATTTAAAGAATCTGTATTTAAAGAAATTAATCCACTACCGCGGGTCTTATAGCACTGCACCTTCAAAAATATTTCTAAAAACTTTGCGTATTCAATGAAATAAAATTTTGAAATATCAGGCCAAAATTGAGGAAATATGGCCAAAATTCTTCACAAACAATTTACATGTAAAATATTTGGGCGGTATTTCCACTTTAAATATTTGGTCATAAAGTAGTTTGGGGCAATATTTCCAATTAATTCTTGCTTTTGGGTGGTAAAAACTTTTTACGCAATATTTTCAAATAAATTTGGGCACTGACGCTATTTTCTAATGCCAAAAACTTTCTTAAGAAAACATATTAGCGAAGACATATGTGGCTTTAAAAAGCTATAGCATGGCATTGTAAGTGTCTCTGTTTATAAAATATTCTTAAAAAAATTTTAAGAATATTTTATTCAGAAATCACCCTTCCAGTGTGAACGGGGGGACATAGCTTCCCCTCAAATACCATTTGTTGTCGTTTGAGTTTTATATATTCGCTCTGATATTTTCTTCGTGCTTGTTATTAGAATCGCCCTAAGCCCATTATTAGTATAGCTTAAAGTGAAAAGAGGGAGACAAAGGAGTAAAATAAAAATCTGATAAAGTTAGGAATTTTGTTTTCTATGTAGAGCCATATTTGATCCCTATCCTGTCCGGAATTAAAAAATAAACCAAATATAAGGACCACCCTACTGAATACACTATACATATACCTACACATGTAGGTTAGGAAACCACCCCAGAGAAAAATTTAATTTTGTATTATTATTTTTATTATTATTTATCAAGGGACATAGTAGTGCCCAGCCAAGGTCACGGCACTACACCCGTTTTACAGGAACAATCTTGGGCGATTTTCAACTGTAACTTCAGTATCAATAAAGTCAAAAACTTTAAATTAGCAGTACTTGCCTAGCCTATCAAACACAGGTGGATCACCAAATTTCGAGTCCTTAGCATTAATAATTCCCTAACCGACTTACATACTCACTTACAGATCAACAAAATTATGGAGCAATTCCCGATATCGTAGAACCTTGAAATTTCAAAAAACTGTAGATCTTGTGGTGCATACAACGGAAAAAAATTGAAAATCTGCAAACTTGTATTCAGGGGTCGTGCCATCAACCCACTCTTTCAAAAATTCTTATAAATTATATAGAGCACTTCCGGTTGTTTTAATCCAATTAAAATTGGTAGAACACTAGGGTTTGAAGTCCATACAAAGAAAAAAATAAAAAGATTAAGATTTTTCATTTAAAGGGTGTGACATCCACCCACTTTGTATTATTAAAAACTACTCGTATATGGTTCATCTCCGACTGCTGTAGAACGATGAAAATCGGTAGAGCGGTAGGGTTTGAAGTGTATACAAGGATAAAAGTAACACATTTAGCATGATAACAATTTTTAAATTGTTATCAATTATATGGTGCATTTACCATTTTCTCCGAATGGCGAGAATTTGCAGAGAAGTAAGGCTTGATGCGCATACAAAAAGAAAAATCAAACAATTTGAGATTTTATACTCAGGGGGCCTGACATCCACTTAATTTTCCAAAACTGTTTTCATTTATATGAAAATAAGTAGAACGAAAGACCTTGAGGAGCATATACAAATACAAAAATAAAAACATAGAGATTTTTTAATAAGGGGACGTGGCATCCACACATTTTTTCAGCATTTAAAAATTATTAAGCAATTTTGTTATTGTTTATGGTTATTTAGGTATTGCGGAACGATGGAATTTGGCAGATTCACAACGAAAATATAAATGTTACAAAAAGAGCCAAGTTCTTATACGAGTATGTACAAATCTTTGCGTAAGAAGTCAGCAACAAAAAGTAATGAGATCAAAAATATATGCCGAATTTCAAGTTCTAAGTTCATGAAGTTTATAATACCAAATATGTATATATTAATTAAAGATATATCGAAACAACTCCAAATTATGACTAGTTTTTTTTTTTTTTCAAATTCGCATTTTGCACACAAGTATAGTAGATACATAGTTGAACTTATTTTAGGTAGTTTTTGTACTCTTTTTTACTTTGTCCCTAATTTTATACTTTGGACCAGTCCTGATGCTGATGATAAACTGTAAACAGCCAAAAATGCATTCAAGTTCGTGTTTTTAATTGTTCGTTCGTTTCTTCGTGAATTTGTAGCGACATAAAAGTTTACGAATACAATTTTAAAACAAAAAAGTGTAAAAAAAGGTGTTCGTTATTTATGTTTATAGTTTACGGTTTTCAGGTATTCAATTTCTATCTGTTCAATATGCTTAACGGCAGCGTGGTATTATTGCCTTGAACTACAATATCCAGTACTGGCTGGTCCCACCCCGTCGCAATTCGAGGCTTTTTAATTTTATTTGACATTAAGCGTGAAGTTACTCGTTAAGTTATCAAAAAATCTCTTTTTCGGTTCAAACTGACCTGAGTTTTCACTAGGAATTATAATGCAAAATGCCTCAACTCAGTCTGCCTCAAAACTATATTTTAGTATTTACATCCTAAATTGGAGCAATAACTATTTCATAGCAATCATTACCAGGGCTATACACTTCGTATTTTCGTTGATACTCTTAACTCTTACATATTTACATACTTACTCTGTACGTGATTCGTCATGTTTGCTCCTATCAACATTGAAGCTTTGAAGATTATGTTTCTATTTATTTGGCTTAACAACGGTAAACCTATAATCTAAAAGCGCATATAAACTACACCATTAAGTCAAAATAAATGTATGCCTCCTCAAGTTCGCACCATAAAAACCAAAGGCTTTTCATTAAAACTTTCATTTAATAAATTTCTTAGATGACTTTCGTATAGTTTGTATAATAATTATGACATCAAAATAAAAGATCTTTGGAAGAGCTCCAGCATACTATCCGATTGCTGCCGTTTTGAAGACAATGATGTCTTGAATCTCACAATTAAAATTTTGTATACCTGTCGCTTATGCTGTTAACCCTCTGTTTTCTTTTAATTAGATAAAAAGTGCATTTGAAAATACTTCCCTAATCCGATGACTTTTCTCCCACGATATAAAAAAGCTTAGCTACTCACTCACCAATAATTTTAACAACCAACATACCATCAACTCTTCCGTCTTAAGTCGCGAAATCCCACACTTTTTATAACTAATTATTAACAATTATTTCCACACTGAATAACTTTGGTGAAAGCACCTCTCTGAATGCTTTGCAAAAGACCCGACCTTGGGAAGTAAATGTTGTCTTAAAAACACAGGAAGAGTAAATTTACTCATATCACTTTTTAATTCGTACCTATTTGCAGATGAAGACAATGCCTTAACATGACTCGAACACATCAACTTTGAAAGATTGCCAGACACTTCAAGGACTATTCGGAAAATAGAAAATGGCAGACAGCAGAGAGCGAATACGAGGTCCTTCTAGAGATGGCAGAGAGTTTCTCACCAGTCCGAGGCACGTTCTACGACGTTTAATGCTTCTGTCGGAGGGAAGACAATATAGAGAAGCAGCAGGAGTTGTCGGCCGATTGGGTCCATCAGTTCTACGATCTGTTATATCAGAGCTTCCCATAGATTTGTTGTTAGAGGCATTGCCACATAGTGCGTATCTTTTGGAATCATTCTTCTCGAGGTACTAACTTTTATTCAATGATGGTTTTTATACATTTTACTAGGCACAGTAAGATTATTAAGCACATAAATAATTTTTTTTTTAGATTACTCACATTAAACCCTTCACCAAAGCCAGACGTGCCAGTTGATGCAGTTACATGGCAACTAGTACGACTTTTTTCCAACCCCCACGAATCGGGCCTCCGACAGCGCTGCTCGAAGCTCCTCCAAGCAATTGGACAATATGAGCCATCAATCCGTCAGAATATCCGTGAACGCCGAAAATCCTTCGACATGGCAGTCCAAGGTCTTGGAATTCACGGTCTCACAGCTGATCATACCGGTCAGTTGATATCCCTGCATAATGCTCTCAAGACTGAACTTCAACGTCACATCGACACCTACAAGGCGGCCATTCACAAACTAGAAGAATTGAGTATAATAACCGTCAATCAACATCCAGCGCATTCCTCCCATCAACGATTACTGGCCATCAATTATGGTGACATCCAACAGCGTCTCATAGACAACAAAACTCTTTTAACGACACTAGACAAGCCCGCTCTCAAGCAGTTGGCCGTCTTAGTGGAGAATCTCGGCCAAAGGGTACAAAACGACAAAGAAGTACTGCAATGTGTCAGTTTGATAAAACGTCTTGACGCTCAATCTTGCATAGAGAAACGACCTGCCGCAGGCCTACTTATGAATTTCACCCGTGGATGTGAAGCTGTGTTAAGTCTCATGGGACCGGAATCAGCTCCGCCCAGCCCAAGTGCGGGCAGCAACTTCAGTGATGGTTATCATTCAGATGATTCTGCTGCTGTTGACGAGATGAGGTCAGTAGTAGGTGTTTATAGAGAGATGCTTCTTGCATGGTTTACTTTCCATCGAAGGCGAAGCTTAAGAAAACAATTGACATCAATTATATCCAAATTGGCACCTTTCGAGTTTGAGATTGTTTCAAATAAAGAAGCACTTAACTCTCGCAAGGTGTCAATTTGGTATAATTTGAATGGCATTTGAGGAGAAAAAAAAATGAATGAAATTTACTTGAAGATTTGTATTTTTTTTTTTTTTGCTATTTCAGTGAAATTGTATCACAATACCGATATCTGTATGAAGAGAATAGGACAGAAACGCTGGAGGTGCTAGATAGTTTACCACAACTGAAGCACGTGCATAGTTTGAAAGCGAAACTCCTTTTTTCGATTATTGTGGTAAGTAGACAAGGTGAAGTCATTTTGCAACAGGTATCTAGTAATATTGTTTTTCTGCACTGATCTTTTGTGAGAAGAAAAAGTAATGTTGGAATTCACTTAGAGAAATTTATAATTATTTTTTAAGGTGGAGATAAAGGTTGGGAAAAAATCCATACAGACTCATGAATTAACGCACTTTCTCAATGCGGTACTGTGATTTGTAAAATATTTATGTAAACGGTTCAAAATATTGTTTAAGCTGAATATACCATTTATGTTATCTGAATTCTTAAATAAATATGAATAATGCGGAAAAAAACATTACAATTGTTGGCAGGGTGACCAGAATGGGCTCTTTATCGTCAATTGGGTTACTCGAACTTTTCACTCGCTCATTGTAAAAAAATTGTAAATTGTAATATGTGATAAATCCCAATTTCGGCTATTTAATTTTAAAATTGCGTGATTCTAGGACCCTTAAAAATTGAGAAAGAAAAATTAACAAATTTTATTTTTATTTTTTATTGACCATTGTAGATGCGAACTTTAAATTTTAAAAAAATCTGTTGTAAATGGGCCTACATACATTTCAATATTTGCTTGTATTCACACTTTCAACTCTAAGCAGTTGATTTAAACCGCTGTAACTCTCACATCTATTAAATTTTGTTTCAACTTTCATCGTTTCTTCACGAATTCGATAATATTTTTCTTTGAATGTATTTCAATAAGAGCGCTACAAAAGTTTTTTTAAATAAAACAAAAATGGTTTTGGATATCAGGAAAATTCTTTATTCCTGTGAAAGAACATTTGATGCCATTATGTATAGAACTCGATTTCTTTTGAATGGCCACAACGGGCACGCTTGCAGAAGTCCAGACGCTGAACCCAATTTTCGATGGTTTCAAGCATAAATCGGCCGATACTGCTGCAATTTCACGTTCGATATTCGTACAAAGTTCATCAATTGTCACTGGCTTGTTGGCATAGACCATAGACTTGACGTAATCTCACAGGAAATAGTCTAATAGCGTCAAATCACACGACCGAGGTGGCCAAGCGACTTGACCATTTCGTGAGATAACACGTTCTCCAAACTTGGTTTTCAATAAATTGATTATGACATTCGCTGTGTGGCTTGTGGCACGCACCGTCCTGTTGGAACCACATGTCCTCCAAGTCTATATCATCCAAATGGAGCCAAAAATATTCGGTTATCATTGAACGGTGGCGATCCCCATTCACAGTAACGTGCCGGTCTTGATCATCACGGAAGAAGTATGGCCCAATGACGCCGCCAGCCCATAAACCACACCAAACCGTAATTTTTTCGGGATGCAATGATGACTCATGGAGTACGTGTGAATTGCTGCCTGAGCAATACCGCATATTTTGTTTATTGACGAAGCCATTCAGCCAGAAATGGGCCTCATTTTGATGATTTTTCGATGAAAATCCGAATCATTTTCAAGTTGTTGCTCAGCCCAATTCACGAACATACGACGCTTCTGGTGGTCAAGCGGCTTCAGTTCTTGCGTCAATTTAATCTTGTAAGGATGTAGGCCAAGATCTTTCCGCAAAATTCGCCACAATGACGTCACAGAGATGCCCAACGCTTGAGAACGACGTGTGACAGACACATTTGGGCTTTCTGCAACTGAAGCCTCAGCGGCAGCAATATTTTCCACACTACGGGCACTTCTTTGTCTCACTGGCACGGGAACATTTTGTACTGTGCGTGTGGATTCAAATTTTCCCACTAGATGCTCAATTGTTGATCTGCTAGAACGATTATGATGACTATAAATTGGACGTAGCGCTCTTAACGTTGAGGCCACTGACTCCGAATCTCCGTAATAAATTTCAATAATTTCGACTCGTTGTTGGCTCGTACTTACCTTACTAAAGAGAAATGTTAAAAGAGCGGCAAGAAATATGGCGTCGTTTGCTGTCCCTGTCGCTCTACTTTTGTAGCGTCCCTGTTGAAAAAACCCTTTATGAGAAAGAAAACCTGTCGGTGTGTTGGTTAAATTCGTTGCGATTGCTGATGGAGTTGCTCATGTGCGCGCTCAGTAGTCATGTAATGTAGCATGTGTGCGACTAGCCTTAGAGCCATGAGCAAATTTTGGGAGTTTATGCATAACCAAAATCTGAGGTAAAGGGCAAAAAATTAAAAAGTGTCCGTTCCTCTACTTAATTTTCAGGGTTTTAACCATTTCAATTTGTTTAAAAAATATTGATTATGATGCTCTGTCATTTTTCCTAAGCATAAACAAGATATAGCCATTTTATACGAACCTTATCATCTCCTTTTTGAAGATTTGAAACAAACAAAACATCAACAAAGTATAAGGTCTCCAAAAAAGTCCTATAGGGTTTGCCTAAAACACTAGAATCATGGCCCCTTTTGGTCGTATAATCAATATGAGGTCTTTAAACTTCGGAAAAATGACAGAGCATCATTTCCAACATTTTTAAATTGAATTGGAGTGTTTATGACCCAAACACGTAAATTGGAAACCGTTCGGGTCTTGTATAGGTGTATTAGGTCCACCTGTGTATCTTTTATTTTCACGTGATATACCTCAAATAGAAGACACTATCGTAGCATTGTTTGCTGATGATACTGCCATACTAGCAGTACCTAGTCAAAACGGTTAGTGAAGCTACATTTAAATCACAAAATGCTCTTTATAGTGTTAATGAGTGGGCAAAAACATGGCAAATAGCGCTCAATGAACAAAAGTTAGTCCACATGGACTTAACGTATAAAAATTAAATAGATTACCCCAATTTCTTAATACACCCATGCTCATTTGCAAATGAGAAAAAGTAGAGTCATTCCAGGACTCTAGACGCGAAATTAAAATGGAAATCACACGTAGAAAAGGAATGCGAGGAACTAAAAATTAAATAATATGAACTCAGGATTCCTACTTTTCGGGATGAAATAAAAAGTTCCATGCAAAAACTAGTGTTCCTTAAGCATCGATAGTAAATGAGTATCGAAAACATGGATGGTTTTTATAACTATCGCATATGTCATAATATATATACTTCCATTCGCTTGATTAAAAAACCGTGAATACTTAATGCACTGTCTATGAAATTAGAGAATAAGTATGAGGACCCCCAAATAACAAGGCTTGAGGAAATGGCAGTCAAGTTCCACTGCATACCAGCAGCATCAGTTCCCTTAGAGAGAATATTTTCGAAAGCTGGTCAAATATTGACTGAACGCTGCAACAGACTGAAGCCCAACGGATTAAACTAACTGCTTTTTCTAAAGCAAAACTATGCTATCTTTGAGAAAAATTAATTTTTTGTAAATGTTTCTGTCTCCTAATAAACAGATTTTGCCTATAAAAATTGAAGTTTCATAGAATTTAACAAATTTAGTTCCAATTTCAAAACTATGGATAGACAGACTATCGGGTATTTTTTAAAAATAGTTTTGAACTATCGCAAGTGCCAACCATCGATGTTTAAGGAACACTAGCAAAAACGTAGAAATCTGCTTATGCAACGAAATTTGTATTTTTGTATTCTTTTTAACTGTTCGCAAATTGGAACAACATAATTTACCGGAGTAAAATTTTAGTTACCACCGTTTTTTTCATTGTTTTTGAAGCAAATTTGCAAGAGTTAGTTGCAGCTCTGATGTTGTTTCATCTAACCGCTTTGGTAGTCACTGTGATACGAATATAATCTCCTTTTATTATTTTTTCATCGCCAGAGTCATTTTGCAAATTATTGCTCATTATTTCTTGGCTTCTACCATACTTTTCCTGTGATATCCCAATCTTTTAGAAACAATTCACTGCAAACACTTTTAATAACCAATTTTCTTCCTGAATCAAGGGTTTTCGCAGCCCGTTTTGAAAACCAATTGTTAAACCTAACTTTCGATTAGCAAACAAAAATGAGCATTTAGCCAACTCATTTTGATGTAAACTTAAATTATTGACAGTGAACCTATCGCAAAAAAAACCTATTTATTTTTTTTTTTGAGTTAATATCATCAAAGTAGCATATCAAAATAACAGTTCATTTTACGAGTTGGTTTTATATCTCAAACTGAGTGTAACAAATGACCCTCTAATATATGTAAAACAAAAAGGGCATGTACAATAAATGTTAAGGGAGAAGACGAATAAATAGTGTGGCAAAATTACTGAACCTATTCAAATGGCCGGCAGTATATTGCAAAAACTGGTTGATAATTTTGTTTTTTGAAATTTTATTTTTAAGTATATGCACATAAATAAATTCTTGAAATTTGCATATCAAAAGTGTTTTAAGAATTTGATAAATAGTAACATTATTTTTTAAGGAAACCATCCATCGATTTTAATTTTGCCATACAATCATATTCAATTAAGAAACAAGATGGCGTTTTTTTTTCATTTCAGACTCTCAAGTAAGTTGGTTTAGCTAATTTAAATATCGTATTTTATGCTTTTAAACATTTTTCTCTATTACTTCCATGTTTTAAACATATTTTACTTAAACCCTCAGCCTCTTAAACATAAGAGAAAGTACGTGCGACCCAGTCGTGCATTTTATTTGTACAATTTCCCTATGCTATGGGAACAGTACCCAAAAACGAGTTAGGATTATCTATTTTTTATTTGTTCTATTCTTTTAAATGAACATTTTTTTGATCTAATTCAGCCCACCCTGTACATAAAATTATCTTCATAAGATAATATCCATTAATTATTAAAATAATAATAACTTAATGCAAGTCTACGTACAGTCTTTGGAGATTTGGACTCATATGAAAATGATAATGATTGCGAATGAGATAAGTTAAATGACCACAGTTAAAAATTAAATCACCAATAAATATTTACCAAAAATACCTTCGTTATTGATTGAATAAAATAGGTTTATAAAATAAGTCCTTTCACTCTTACAAAAAAAAATAAACTTCGACGCCCATATTATTCTTCACAAATTTCAATTTCATTATCTTCACTACATAAGTATAACAATTTTAAATAAAATCTTAAATATTATAATTTTCACTCTCTTTTGCAAATTAATTCTGCAACATAAATCCACTCTCAATTTTCTCCTCATGATCATCACCTCGATGGGATGCAAACTAGTCTATAGCCGGTATAATTATTTTTATTATTGACAAACTAGTTTCATTACGAATGGTCTAATAAAATTGAAACAGCCACAGGCTTTAAATACTAAGTGGGCATTAAATCAACCTCGCCATTCTATAAAATAGAATAATCATATACATCTTCAAATAAAGCTATGGGTTAAGAAAGTGCTTTATTTTCCTGCGTCAGGCATTGCTTTAATATTATGTTATTTACCTACAATACTTACTTTCAATTTCGATTCGTAGTCGCACCTCGTTCCAGTTTGAGATAAGTTATTCTTACTTAAAGCTTTACTCTTCTTAAAAATAACTAGGTAGGTAACTAGATGTTTTTTTTTTTTTTTGAAGCGATTTTTGCGCAAAAAAAATGTTTCGAGTACATTAAGTTTTTTTATACTTATTACTACAAAATAAACAGCATATTATATTTTTTCAGGCTTTTTGTCTCCATCAGAAATTTGTTTTGCAAAACTAAGTTCTATTGAAATATTGAAGAAAAAAAATATATTTGAGTAGTTTTTGTTTTTGTTGAATAAGTCACTTGTTAGATATCACTTGACTGGAAAACATCTGAACTATACTCGTACATGTAGGTATCTATATTTCTACGATCTCTGATGTGCAATTGACTCCAAAACCACTTAACCGATGTGAATGAAATTTTCAAATTTTTGTCCTATTATTCCACTGAAGGTGGAGGCAGAGTAAAGGCGAAATTTGCCTACTGCAATGTTGACTTTTTTCTGATTTTGTACTGTACTTGGAATCAATCGTTGAATTTTTTTCAGTCTCCAGTCAATTTGTGAAGTATTATTTAATAATTTTGCATTATATGTTTATCAAGACTGAATAGACATAACGACGGGCTGTTGTGTACTCTTTTTAAAATTGAAAGTTGTTGACTGCAAAAGTTGTGTTACTCGTATTTTCTAAAATTCGAAAATTTGTGTCTCTTTGTCTTTCGGCTAATTGATATTAACTACATATGTAAATGCTTAAGCCACAGTTTTAGATTTTTGAGTATCTTTCTCCACCAGCAATTATCTATATCATCATTCATCACCATTTTGACAAAAAAGATGTATGTTTTCAATGGACTTAAACGAAATATAACATTGTGTGACAAAATTTTAATTTTTGCCTTAACATTGACCAAAATATACTTATCCAGATGTATTACTAGGAAAGAATTTGAAATATTGATAAATATTCAAATATGTTTCGTAAAGTAAGTTTCTTTCTTTAAGATCTAGTTAAAAAAATTAAAAATTAACAAAAAAATATTTGGTCGCAAAAAGTACGTATACGTCAGAGTGTTTTTGCAAAAAAAGACGTCAATCAACTATTAAAAGTAAAAGATATAGTTAACAGGATTTAGAAAAGGGTGATTAATGAAATCGCATGTGAAATTACATTTAGACAAAACAAAATTATTTTGGGAAAAAATTTGTTATTATTGAGTTTAACAAAGCATCGGAATTTATTCAAACAGGAAGATACTAAGTTCTATTTCCTATCCTTGAATTGGATTGATTGGTTTAAATTGTATGTGTTGGGATGTGTCCTGTCCATGGACCGAAAAGGTACGTTATGGTCTGACAAAAAGCTATAGTTTAGATAAGAAATAAAGAGCATAATCTTTAAAAATAGAATTTCAAAAATCTTAACAATGAAAAACATGATTTGTAAAATTGATGAAATAAACAAAAACAGGTCAAATATTCAGCTTTTCAAATTTTAGTTTTTCAAAATTCTCACTTTTAAAATTCGGTTTTTCGTAATTTAGTTTTTTGGAAGTAGGCATTTCAAAAATTCTGCTTTTTAATAATACTGTTCATTTCGTAATACTGTCAATTTGTATAAGAACACATATATTCTTCTTACTCTGGTTTTATTTAATAATTAAAATATATTGAATCATCTCTCTGAATTTAATGATATTTGATTTTCTGGATTTGGCTCCATCCCTAGTAGGAGAATAACTATTAAAATATTGAAGAAATTCAAAGAAAAAATTATATGCATTTTAGGTACCTGTTTTATGAAAAAAAAATTAAATTACCTGAAAAACAAATCAATCAATTATGAAATTTTGTTGTTAGTCCAGTCCAGTCAATTTGGACTTTTTTTAAATAAAAGACTGGGGAAGCAATTTTTTTATGATTTCGTTAAAGTACCGTAAAGAAAGCTTAATCCTAATTTTCGGCCTTCAACCCCTTGCAGGGTTGCAATTACATTGATTTTAAAAGTGAATTTGTTTATTAAGAATAATATCCGTAATTTTAGATTCATCAACAAATAATAATGGATTGCTTAAAAGAAGAGAAAGTTCTACAAATTCGAATATATGTATGGTATTTTTTTCTTCAAATTTTGAGTTTTTAACGAGTTATGACCAATTATAAACAAAAACAATTCTTTCAAGTGTTCTAGTAATCATTATATCGTACAATTTTATTATTTTAACTTTTTTTCTATTTATAAGCAATTACTTGCCAAATATATTGCCTGAAAGCTGTCTGTATATCATCATAATTAAGTGTTTAAAAAGTGTGAGTTAGTGTTTTTCCATATGGAAACGAACGGGAAAGACATTTTTTATTTTTGAGTTCGTTTTAGTGATGTAAAGAAAACTTTAGTCCAAAATTTCGACCATCAATCCTTAACAGGGTTTCTCGAAGAAATGAAAATGCATTCGGGAAAAAAAGAATTAGTTCTACAGATTTGATTTTTGATATTTGTTCATGTTTTATTTACTTATTTAAAGAGCCATTACTATAAGCTTAAAATGAAGTTTACATGTTTGGTATTCTTTTTTTGTTCATTGTTACTTAAAAATTGAATTTTTAAGGTTTTTTTTTTTAATCGTAAACTTACAGTTTTTGTCGAAATATTTTTTAGTCCCAACAATTGCTTTCTTACTGTATGGGAACTAGCTAGCTCCTTCAGGCTTCTGGACTGTTGCAACGTCTTTCAAGACGAAGTCTTGGCGGTGACAACAGTAGCTAGATATCACCCTCTTTACTGATTGTCAAGCAGCAATAAAAGCAATTTCTGGTATCAAGATACATTCAAAGCTTGTAGCTTGCTATCGCGAAGAACTTTGGGTTCTTGGCATGCAGCATAATATTAGACTCTGGTGGGTTCTTGCTCACAGAGATATACAGGGAAACAAGAAAGCTGATTAATTGGTGAAAATGGGTTCGTCCTTGATTCAAGTCAAGCCAAACAATATATTAAAGTACTAACCTGTAGCATCAAACAGAAATTTCAGTCAGCCTTTTGCACTTTTTTCTATCATTTTATCGGTCAAAATACAAAATATTTCAAACAACCAACGCTCAATAACGAATGTAATGCCGTTTTCACTGGGTTTTGTGATCTGTTTTATTCCTATGACTTATGGAAAAATTGGAGTAGTAGGAGTGAAAAAGGAGTATTCCAAACATCCAATCGAAAACGACATAAATATCTTTGGAGTTTTGAGAAACATGATAACTCCATTTTAAAATTTGCGTCTGTACGTTCACTTTACATTGAGCCTAAACGAGTTTACCGATATTCTTCAAAGGAATGTTTTCAAATTTGATAAAATTCGGTTCTCCCATTCAAGCTCGAGGTAAAAATTTGAAAATGGAATCATCATGTTTCTCCAAAAGACCACAGATATACAAAAGTCCTGGGAGAAGTCGGTTTAAGAAGGTATACGCTTACATTTGCACCGTTCATAAAAAAAAAAAATAGTTTAAATATTATTTCATTCTATTTATTTTCTCATTTTAAGCTAATTTTATAAAACAAAATCAAAAAATAGTTTTTGTTTATACTGATTTTTGTGCAGCATCTTCAATTTTAGTTTATTTTCTGATTTTTCGAATTTTCTTTTAACAAATCTGGAAATATTGAAGAAACTTTTGGATTGCAGCTATGTGTGTGTACAAGGCCATAGCCATACATAATTTTAATTTATTGTGGAGGACTATTAAATTTTTCAAAAAAAAGGTTCACCATTTCATCCTTTGGCCTGCAGCAAATATGTAGGTATATCTATAACTTCCTCTGTATTAATTTCAATTTTTTGATGAATTGAGATTTACGCTCATCCTGTAAGTCTTTCTTTGATGGTAAAATTTCTTAGGTGTGTTTTCAAACGTTTCACTGGTCAAAACAGTTCTTTCTGGTGTGCATGTTAAAACAAAATTTGCCTTCTTAAGCATGAAATCAGACTTTAAAATATAAATATATAAATTTGATTACAAATTTCTTAAACTAAACCCAAAGTATATGATTTACAAATATACATATTTCTAAAAATTTCGAGATGGGAGATTAAACCCTGTTGTCATCATCTGGCTACGGCTTTGTATTTGTATTGTGTAGAATGCAAATCATTAAAAACTTTTAATCTCCCGGTTACAAAAAATTCAACTAAGTACCTATATGCCATTTTTTATTAATCTCAAAAACTGGAGGGGCCCTAAATTCAAGTTTTTTGTCCCGGTTCGGAAAAGTCGTAGATACTGGGCTGCACGGCAGTCATTTAAGAAAGAAACATTTAGGGAATAATTTCTATGACAATTTAGAGGAACTTTCTAGAGCTTCGGCTAATAGCCTTCTGAACTTCATCAACGCCTCTAAATGGCGTGACTTAATGTATGAACTTATGTGTTCTGTTAGCGCACATAACTTTTGACACTAAGTGGCATACAACATCCTAGCGTATCACAACGAATCTACATAGATCTAAGTGTGACGGTTACAAAATCTACTGTCAGCCCTTCTACCTAACCTAATCTACTGTAGCACCTGAAAGGTTTCCAAATGAAGCATCACTTATAACATGCAAGCAAAATTGTGCCTTCACAATTTTCTTGTTTTGAATCAATAACAAGGCCGTACAAGTTAGTTGCAAAAATACCTGATCTCTTAAAAAAAAATTAATATGACTTCTCTGCGATCAATATTATGTAATGAGTACATTGTGAGAATAAATAGCAATTTTCAAAAAAAAAAAAAAATTGCGCCAAAAACTAAGTCATCAATCGAAAATTCCTCGAAAACAGGTTAAATAATTCTGTGTCGCCTTTCCGAAAATATAAAGTTTTCTTACAACAAGTATCATCCTGATTTACTGCAAATTTTTTTCTTAGGCATCCACTTCCCATTCATTTCTTTATTTTTTTGAATTTTTGATCATACTTACGACTTTCTTGTAATAACAAAATCTATCCAATACAGAAAAAAACATTAGTCTACAGTCATCAGTTCTCTCCTTAAACTAAGAGGGCGGGAATCCTGCAAAGGGTTGATGATTGAAAACTTGGATTTAAGCTAACTATAAAGTAGGTACTCTAATGATAACAAGAAAAAATGCTTCCATCAACGTTATAGGATCTATGGCTAAATATACTGGACTTCTATCTCCCAAAATAAAATTAAAAAATTATAATACAGTTGAATCTCAATTTTTCAGAATTCTATTGATCTAATGAACAAACTGTTAGGTGGATTAAATTTTATTTTGAGTGCACTTTGCAAAATTTCAACAAAAAAAGACAGAAATGGAATAATTCATTAAACAACGTATGTTGTTGTTTAGATCATGAACAATGTACCTCTTTAGAGTCCTGCTTTTAAAACGAAATTAAATGAGATGCTGTTGAGTTCATGCACGCATAACTCGGCCAAACATAATCCGAATTGAATAGTGACTTTTGTGCTGTGCGCCACATTTTGCTAGAGTTTCTACGCCCCATTGTTTACCATCTTCATCTCTACAAGTTTTCCTTCAATTGCATTCAATTTGTGATGTCAAGGTAGACATGGCTGATGTTTTTTAGCTTACATGGAGTTTGTAGAACGGAGACATTTTTGTTTGCTTATGTGCGGCAGTTTGTTGAGTAAATTACGAATGAATTGGAGGTGCTTCATCAAACAATACAAAATTTGTGGAAAAAACGCTTTGAAAAAGTAATGATATTACTGACCGACGGTTTCCGTCAAATTTAGCAGTCATCCTACAATCAACCTCTGCAGATAAAATCAACACTACCTTTAAATTAAATTAAACTGGATGGCGTCGGCTCGAGACCGGGATAGGTGGAGAGACTTGTTGAAAAAGGCCAGGACCGGACCCCGGTTGTCGAGCCGATGATGATGACCTTCAAATTATAAAATTTTTCTGAATATTCGCAAAGAAGCTGCAGTTGACGACAAAAATTCAAGTCACGTTGTAGAACATTCCATCAGCCCATGATTTCTCAAAACCAACCGTTGGAAATTGGAATTAGCTAAATTATGATTTATGCTGCAACAAGCCAGTCTTTCTTTAGGAATTTTTATGAATTTATTTCATAATAAGCAAGAACTCTTTAGTAAACAATTCTAAGGACGTCAATGGTTAAAATTAATAATTCAAAATGAAATCACAGACAAATTGCAACCGTCAAAATTGGTTAATCGCGTTACAAATGATGACAAAGCATCATATTATCCACTATCCAATTGATTTTTTGTCCGATCTGCCTATTTTTGGCAAAATACATAAAAAACATAACTTAAAAAGTGAAAATTTCACCTTATGCCTGTCACTTTTTTCCTACATGCTGTAAAGTAAATTACAACGAGCACCATATTCGTGTTGTCTGATTGAATATTATGAGCTTCTCCTAATTTTAATTTAGATTTTAAAGCCACCAAAGCAATTTTTTCAAACATTTTTTCCTGAGTTAAAATTTCTATTCTGATATTTGTATGTAATGAATTGGTTAGTTTACGGCAATGATAAAAAACATTAATTTTATGTTTCACATAAAATGAATCAAGCTAATATCATTTTAATACCCAAGCAATTATTAAAAGAAGATCGCCTTCGAAATATGTGTAAATAATAAAAATATTTTTTTATGACATGACTTTTGTCTCAGATTCAAGTCTAAGCCCTCTAAAAATTAATTTTTTTTTTAGAACTTTCTATTTCATTAAATTAATGAATTTCCATTAAATTCTCATCTCATCAACAGCTTTCGTTTCGAGCATGCCATGGAATGCGTGAACGCAAAGTAATCGAGGTGCGTCGAACTCTGAATTGTCCATTGGATAGCGTGAATGAGATCTCGTTGGCTTTAGATCGTTCTGTGCGTGCCCATCTTCATATCACAGCCAATACCTTCCCAATGGGAGACATTGAACGACAGGTGTCTAATCAGGTAAGACTGGATGGAGATGATGTGGATCTCAATATTCATCAATATTAATTCAATTTCAAAAGGTTCTGTCAACGCTACATGAATATCCATGTTTGGAAACATGCTTGCCACTTACCAAATTTATAAGCGATTGCGTTAGACAAGCTTGGAAGATGATCAATCAAAAATGCCCTTATTATTTGGATAGTGATTTTAATTTGGGTAAGTTGATTATATAGTTGGGTAATTTGTACACTAATGACATCACACTTTCATCCTCCAGGTTTCCTTCGTCCAGAAAAGCACGAGCGTCATCAACATTCTGATCGACGTTCTGATCTTATAAAGGCATTCCTTTGGCCAGCTTTAATGCAAAATAATCAATGTGTTTTCAAAGCTATTGTAGAAACTTAGTAGTAGAAAGTTTAGTTTATTGTTGTATTTTTTTTAGACGACAAAAAAAAGTAAAAATAATAATAATAATAATTATATAAAATGCAATATAACAAATTTGTACAAAATAATTTTAAATCTAATTTTATGTTTGTAAAGAAATTCTATAAATTTTTAATATAAAAGTTTGGTACTCTTTTGTTTTGCATTAACTTTTTATCTACGATATTGGTACGAGCTTAAGATTTATGCTAATTTTTTTGTTTGTACATAAAAGTGGATTAAGTCTATAATAGTCGATAATATCACTTGGTGCATTAAATAGTTTTTCACAGGGTTTCGCTTGACCAATGCCGTACATTTCGGTACCAAGAATTTTCCGAATATACAAATGGAAGTAATTTTGTTGAGCATAAACTGTGACAACGTATTTGATTGAGATGTCCTGCAAAAAACAAAAAATAAAGTGAAAAACAATGAAGTTAAAACAATTGATTCTAATTTTTTTGTTGAGCATTACTATTGGGAGAGAGGGAGGAAGTGAAAATTTCTAAAATATCTAGCAGATACTCCAACTCGAGCAAGAATTGTTTTTGTGGAAGAAATTGATTCTTCGCATAATGTATCTACAGTGTGTAAATTCAACTATTAGAAATTAATAATTAAAAAATAAAGTTCCTCCTCATCTCCCCTATTTATTGAAGGTACATACTTGTTCTTTGTAAGGACGAACCAAACAAGCTCCATCTTCATGACATGTTAGTTTTTCTTCAGCAGCCTTGCGATCAACGGTGCGATAGTACGCTTCCGTTTCGATTTTCTTGGTGGGTATAACATAGTACTCTAAGTCTAGATCACCTGAAATTAGAATTTTAAGAATAAATAAATAGTTATGCAGGGATTTATAAAATTTCAATGACATAATTGCACGTACTGTAAGAATGTTCATAAGTCAAAATACAATTTATTAGTTTAAAATTTCCTACTACGGCAGCAGCTACGAAAGAGGAAACCAATCTAAATGAGTCTTTTGACTGTATCATCTTGGTCTCATCAAAATTGAAAAAATACGGTACCTATGTATTTCGGTCTCGGTCTTGTCTGGTTGCACCTTGCTTTACTTGGACCTATTTTGGTTTTGTATTTCATAGAAGAAGAATGAAAATTAAAGTGCGTGATTGGGTGGCATGAACCTGCTATTTTTTAACAATTTTAGAATTAAAAATGCTAATACTCAGGTTTTTCAAAAAAATGTTTAAGAAAAATTTCGGTACACAAAATTTAGAGCGAGTTGATTGGGCTTAGACAAAAAAAAAACGTGTGGAAGGAAAAATAGTAATAGGAAGAAAAGAACGATAGAATTGATAATGCAATGCTATACCTTTTTAGAAAGCCAGATATGTCATCTTCTTTTATATGCATTTTAAATAAAGTTGTATTAATAAAAAGTTTTTCAAAAATTGATTTTCAAACCCAAAATTTTGAAGAAAACAGTTGAAAAAAAATCAAACTAATTTTTTTTAAATTTAATGTTCTTAGATATAATTTTTATTTTCAAAATTAAATGCTCTTATTAATTTTCAATAAAAACAGAAAACCAGATTCTAAAATGTACCTTACTCTTTGAGAAATAAAAAAAAAGAAGTTTTCTTTCCAAGAAAAAAAGTTTTTTCTGGTTTTTCCAAGTTTGATCTGCTCAGGTCAGCTCAATTATTAAACTGGTGGATTATCCTGTTTTTATTTTTCTATTGCATACCCTGCTTTTTAACAAATAATAAAAAAAACTGGATTTACTAGATTTCACCTTTTTTATTGAAGCATGTGTTCTAGACTAGTCACCGAAATTAAAGGAACATTTTTTTTTTCAATTCTTATTAGTGTTTTTTGAAAAGCTGTCTTTGTCATGAGTGGTCGTATTTTGTTAAAACAAAAAACATTATGCAGCTTTTTGTTATTACGTTATTGTAAAGACTGACATCAAACAATTTGCTTCTTGGGTTTTTTGAAAGTCCGCATGTTCAAAAATATTTTTTTTTTTGAGTTTTTTTAAATATAATGATCAAATAATCTGTTTATTCAGCTACAATTTGATTTTATTTGTGGTCGCACAATTTTTTTGAAGGGTTTATCTGACTTTTAATAAAAGAAGATGCGTTTGACTTTGATTACCAATTTCTTAGCAAAAAATTACGTCGTACAAAATTCAAGGAGAGTTTTGAAAATTTGTGTAAGTTTTTTACATCTTTTTTTAATTTTTTTAAAAATAATTTTTTTTTAAAAATGTACTAAAAAATGACTTTTTGTGGTCTTTCCGTAAATCTTTTGTTACTTTTCAAATTTTGATTTGAGAGCTTACATTAGTATGCAAATTTAAAGACTTTTACAGCATCAATATTTCTTCAACTATTCAAATTGATTTGACGACCCCTTTTTCTTCACCAAACTTTGAAAGTCTTACAAAGCAATTAAATTGAAAAATTTTGTTGTTAATCATAAAAATCAATTAAAAACAACAATTTTCGTAGACTTTTTTCACAGTATCGCACTGTTTACATATTTTTTTGACTTGAAATGAAATAACAAGTACATTTTTCCAAAACAAATTAACACAAAAAATGTTCGAATTTTATTTTTAATTTGTAAGACAGAATTTTAAAAAACAGAATTTCGACAAACAGAATTTTGAAATCAGAATTTTGAAAGCAGAATTTTGAAAAACGGAATTTTGAAAGCAGAATTTAGGAAAAAAAATTTAAACCCCACCAGAATTTTGACCCCAACCCGAAGGATTTTATTTCATTTTGATGAATGGTTTTCCTTGTAAAGCAAGTCCAAGTTGATATTTTTTTATTTTGATAAAGAAAGTATTTTTTAGTTTTTTTAGCATTGTGTCTTAATACTAGGAAGAGAACACACTTTTTTTAATTCTCAAACAATTTCTGTATTCCAAAATTCCGTGAATTTTGAAATACAGAATTTTAGATTTACAGAATTTTAAAATACATAATTTTGGAAACTGAATTTTGGCACTTACAGAATTTTGGATTTAAGGAATTTTGAAATACAGAATTTTGGGAAACAAAATTTTTAATCCGAATTTTGATACATACAGAATTATGACCCCAACCCAAAAATTTAACTTAATTACCTAAAATAAAAAAAAAATAAATTCGAAATTTTTTGAAAATTAATTATTCAAAAACTCTTCACTAATCTAACTTAATTCAAAATGCAAATGAAGATAGCAATTTGTGGCTTTCCAAAAAGATATATCATGGCATTGTAAGTGTAGCCATTGTTTTCGAATAATTTTTTTCTGTTTTAAGTCAATTTTTTAGAAAACTTCTTCTCCCACCCAAACGGGGAGAAATAGACCCCCCTCAAATACGATTTTTTTTTGTTATTTTAACCCAACTCGCTCTATTGGTTTTTCTAACTAACCTATGTTTTTGTATACCTTAATATTTTTTCTTACCAAAATTTTCAAAAAAAATATTTTTTGGATTTTTAAAAAATGTTCAAAACTTTTTTTTTGGAAAATCAAATATTTTTAAAACTACATGATCGATCGTTTTAGACAGCTTTTACTAAGTAGAAAGTTTTAAGAAAATCGGTAAAGTCACATCACAGACAGAATTGTGAGACCCACTTCCTCCCTATCATGGTTATCTTCCCCTGACGAGTCTGATCAAAATATCGAGTTCATTTTTTTACGAATGCATAACTTGCGATATATGTAAGAAGTGCTTATAAGCATATATCGCAATATAAAAGTTCAAAATTAGTAAAACTGCGTTTTCAATAAATTTTAAAATCTGAAACTGGTGCTTTGTGAGGTATCTATGTATATATATCATTAATAACTATTTTGCGTTAAAGTTTTTACATCTAAATGTAGTCCTGACTGAAATAATTTTACTGTTATTTTTATTTGGGGAAATCTTTGCGGCAGGTATTATTATTTTGCTTTAAAAAAAAGGAAATAAAGTGCACGATTGGGTCACATATATATATATATATATATATATATATATCCTTTTATGTTCACTTAAAGGATCTGAAATCCTTTATTTAAAAAAAAACGCAGACGCCCGCCCCCCATGCATCCAATAGGGTGTCAGACATCCGGTCAGCGCGTTCACCTCGATATGACAATTAATTGCTGACTCATATGGGAACGGGTTTGTGCATGTCAAATACAGCTGAGCCTAAGGCGTATTGGATGGTCATAACTTGTACAAAAAGAATTGGTTTATAAAAATTGTATACAAAAACACGAAAACTATGAGAGAAAATTGTTGAAAAATATTAAATTAAAAAAAAACAACTAAAACAACTCCTTCTAATTTTTCATGTTTTGAAAACAAAAAATGCCATCAATGTTTTGATTAAATAAACTATGTTTTTTTGTTTACATAAAATTAAAATTTAAAAATAGAGTAAATTTTTGTATGTAAATCGAAATAATTTCTAACTGTGAATAATAAAAATTCCAGAAATTGTTTTTGAGACATATCGAAAAAATTTTAGTTTTTTTCTTAATTCAAGTCAATATTTGAATTTTGCATTTAACAAATTAAAAATAGAAATACTCTAAATAAAAACATTTTACTCCCATATGTGAAGAAGGTAGTAAGTATTTATATAGTTGCCAAGTGTTACCTTTGAGCCATTTTTGAGAAAAAATGAGATTTTACGATCTGTTAACATTTGTGTAGAAGGTACCGTTATAAAAAAATTTCTTAAAATATTTTAGAGAAAGTTAAAAAACTCTCATATATCGAGTTTTAAAAAAATTGTCGTTATTGAAATATTTGATTAAAAAGAAAATTGAAACTTCATAAAATATTTTTATCAAAATTATTGAGAGTCAATAAACCACTTTGAAGAAACTCAGAAATAAAAAAATGGTACCCATTAACAATCATTTTCTGAAAAATAGTTCTCAGTTACTAAAGGCAGCCTTTATGTAAAGAAATTTCCTGATTTTTTTAAGAAGAGTTGTAGAGCCGTTTTTGAGAAAAACACGATTATGCAAACAACAAAATTTTATGGCAGATGACGTTAATTTTGGTTCTAAAAAAATTAAAAAAACGTGTGAGTGAAGGACCTAAGAACGCTATTTACAAAGTTTAAAGAAAATCTATCCAGCTGCAAAGCTAAACGGGCAGATAGAGAGAACTGTCAGACAAACTTTTTTCGTCTTCCCTATCATCGTGAAACAATTCTGATCAAAATCTCGAGTTCGATTTCCATTTCTCAAACCAAAATCTTAAGAAATCGTTCATATAATTACTTTTAGCCCAGGAAAATTAGACTAATAAATTTGCAAAACCACGAAAAAATTCCGCAAAGTCTGAATTTTGGTGGAGAGTTTTTTTGACGTCTTAAGCATTTCCTGAAAAGTTCCGTAAGTTTGGGCCAGAACTTAATTTTTTAGGGGGTGTTAAAGGGAGTAAAATTCATTTTATTTTGCATTTCTCGAAAACTTTAAGTTTTTTTGAAAAAATGTAAAAGTTCAAAATGTTGCTCATATATGTCATTCTACACAAAAAAAAATTCAACATACTTTTTTGATACAAGCAATAGATTCTGAGAAAATCATGTCAGAACTTCACGGTGGAGTAAATTTTGTCAAAAAATTTATTAAAATTTTGTTAATTGATGGACTAACGTTTCTATACGATTTGAGTTTGACTACATCTTTTCCTTATAAAACCAAGTTTTTTGGGTGCCCGGGGTAAGGACAAAACCGTCATCTTGAAAGAGAAAGTGATTTTGTTTTTGTTTAATAACTCGATGAAATTTCCTTTTACAGCTAAAATAATAACATTAAGACAGTAATATTATCAAATATAATGAATTTTACCCCTTCAACCCCCTCCCCCCTAAAAAAATTAAGCCCTGGTCCTAATTTATGGAACTTTTCAGGGAATGCTTAAGACGTCAAAACAATGCTCTTTACCAAAATCCAGCTACGTCGAAATTTTTTCGAAGATTTTAGTTCTTAAAAATCGGATGTTTTAGGTTAAACAAATGTAAACTGTTACCTCTCGCTAATTTACAACCTTAACTTTATTGTTCTTAAGAACTCAAGACGTTTTTCTGGAGGTGGTAAGTCATAGGTTTTTGTATGGTAAGATATTTATTTTTTCTTTTAAATTCTAAATAAACTTTGTGAAGCCTGTGCCTGATAATATATATTCTAAAATATTGTTTTTGCATTCTGTCTACTTCCGAAAGAAAAATATGGGGCATGATCAACTCGCTGCATTAATGCAGAATGCAGAAAATATTTTTGTAAAATAAAACATAGCCTACAGCCTATTTTATAGAACTCTTAAACAAAAATCAATCCACTACCATCATAATATATAAGCATTTTTTAAAACAAACATTTTAGTGACTATCGAATTCCATTGATAAATCTTAAATTTAGTTCAATCGTATTCCCGTGTTTGTCTATAAAAAAAAATGCAAAAAGAACCATCTCATATTTATTCCCCCATTGATTTATTTTTCTTAATAAAAATGTTCATATCTACATCATCTCGGCGCCAAAATGTATAAACTTTCTACCTACTATTCCCTCGTCAAAAACAGGAAACTCACACAATGCGGCTATTTTAAAACATTCAAAATATCGTACTGCGAATATTTCAAACATCGAAACACAACACAGTGTCAAAAACAAGATCATGTGAAATCCCGTATTAAGCACGAAATCTTGTATAAAAATGCCTCATTAACTGTATTACATAAACATCGATTTTATTTGCAAATTAAATTTCCAAAACAACTACATAAATTCAACAGCATTCCACACTAAAATTTTAATCGATTGTAAATGATCATGACGATGTTGGTATCAGACTTGTTTATTTTAATTTTTTTTTTTTACTTACTGAGAATTTAACTAATGAAGCTCTCCGAAAAAAAAAACTTTGAAAATTATATTTAACATAAGATACTCACTAACGATGATATAATCATCAAAATTCGGTGATAAATCATCATTGTCTTTCGCCTCGCCAATAGGTCTTCGTTTTTTAACACAACAGAATCCACTGTAATAAGCATTGGTGAGATTTTCCACAAAACGAACAAATAAATTATGCAAAACTGTCCAATAAACGCGCAGACACCAGCACATGTTTTATACCTTGGAGTGGGTGGGTTTTTTAGGGGCTTATGGTTTCTTTAATAACAACAATGCTTAATTAACTACCGAACTCAAATCACAAAGCTCCCAAGATATTGATTAAGATAAGCAAGAACACCGCTCCGATCAGAGCCCGAAAACACCAGCGACGCGACATTGCCGTGAAACATCTCCGGCTAAACTACAACGAGAAGGCGAAAATTATTGTTTTCACCCAGAGTGTGACTTTGAAAACGAAACAAAAAAAACTAAAAAACAACACGACCGCCACTCCACTCAATCGGATCATGGACCACGACGTAATCCATCTCCGAAGTAGCTTATACAGAAACAATAGGAGCACCATCCCAAATGCTGGGCGCTTCGTCAGATGGGAAATGCTATGCCTGCCGGGGGGTAGGTCATAGGGTGTTCCACCTTCCACTTGCCAAGATGCGCATTAATACTTTTAATACTTATCAACTTTTTGCGAAAAGAGTTATTTAAGTGACAAGTTGGTCGAAACTTTGAGCAAGAGGAAAGGTCAAGTAAACAAACAAAGCTTCAGCTATCAAGACGCAGTCTTGGGATGGGACTAATAATGATGGTTCTGTACAATTTTTTTTATATTCTAGGGCAGTGATTAGTTAGAGTTGCATACTTACACAACTTATATGTTGATGGCTTTACAGATATATCACAAGGAAGGTGTATCACAAGTTTGTGTATATTCTACTTGATTTGAATTGAGTCTGTTAAAACTGAAACACCCTGCAGCCCATTATTTTGTTTTTTTTTTTTTTTTGGTTGAAAGAATTATGGTAATGTGATTCTTGTTCAACAGATGTTTATTGTGATGGGAATATCATTCATCCAGTGTCCAGATCTCCAACACCATGAGGCGAATTTTTGCGCTCTAAATATTAAGAACTGATGATGATTTCAGTAAAAGTTTGTACATTGCAATTTTTTTTTTTAATAATTCAATTAATGATGGAGATCATTTGCATGTATTTTGTTTTAATTGTTATTCAACAAGAGCCATTTAAAAAATGTGATATTGAATGAAAATTTTATTTAAAAAATGTATTCTTTATGTCATATTTCTTTTTAATTTATGATCTTCTTATCACTTGGGGCGTTTTTTCAAAAGAGGGTTGCATTTCAGTTGCTGCTGAAATTAAATGAATAACTTTATGAGAAATATACAATTTATACATATTTGTATCTATATGCATGTATTTCATATCTAAAAATGAATACATATATGCAGTTTTTGAAATAGGGAATTTTTCGAAAATCTTCGACTTTGCAGATATGTATATTTTTTTTTTTAATTTTTAACAAAAATAAAGGTTAAATAATATTAAAACCATAAATGGTTTTGAAGACGATGAACTGCCCAAAGCTCTCAAGTAAATATAACGAAACATTTCGTGAACGTTATAATACATTTTTAAATTAAATTTTGCTGTTAAACTTCGTTGGTAGTACCTCGTGGCATAATGGTTAGTGCGTAGGACTGTCATGCCGAAGGTATGGGTTCGATTCCCGGCCACTGCCACCTAAAACAGAAATGTTTTTTTCCGAGGTACTGCCTCTTGCGAGGGACTGCCAAATTCTCCAAGAGTATACTTGTCATGAATAAGTGCTTCTCATCTAGCCATTCGGACTCGGCAAAAAATTGTAGGTCCCCTCCATTCCTGCCAATAACACGCACACAGGAATGGTTGAGAGTTGTTAGTCACTACGCCTTAGTTCTCCATGAGCTGTTGCGCCACTAAATTTACTGTTTTTTGTTGAACTTCGTTGGGTCGAGAGTCGTTTATGATGGATTTACTTGTATCTTGATTTCATTTCTTGAAGAAAAAAATTATGTAAAATCTATCTGTTTCGTTTGTAGGAAAGAGAGGTAAGACCAAAATCCAGAGGATCTTGATTATAAAGGGTTTTTCAACAGGGACGCTACAAAAGTAGAGCGACAGGGACAGCAAACGACGCCATATTTCTTGCCGCTCTTTTGACATTTCTCTTCAGTAAGGTTTGCCATTTCATGATGGAAAGATATACGAGCCAACAACGAGTCGAAATTATTAAAATTTACTACCGAAATTCAGAGTCAGTGGCCTCAACGTTAAGAGCGCTACGTCCAATTTATGGTCGTCATAATCGTCCTAGCAGATCAACAATTAAGCGTCTAGTGGAAAAATTTGAATCCACAGGCACAGTACAAAATGTTCCCGTGCCAGTGAGACAAAAAAGTGCCACTTAGTGTCGAGAATATTGCTGCCGCTGAGGCTTCAGTTGCAGAAAGCCCAAATGTGCCTCTCACACGTCGTTCTCAAGCGCTGGGCATCTCTGTGACGTCGTTGTGGCGAACTTTGCGAAAAGATCTTGGCCTACATTCTTACAAGATTAAATTAACTCAAGAACTGAAGCCGCTTGATCACCAGAAGCGTTGTATGTTCGTGATTGGGCTGAGCAACAACTTGAAAATGATTCGGATTTTTATCGAAAAATCATCTTCAGCGATGAGGCTCATTTCTGGCTGAATAGCTTCGTCAATAAACATGATATGCGGTATTGGTCAGGCAGCAATCCACCCGTACTCTATGAGTCATCCTTGCATCCCGAAAAAATTACGGTTTGGTGTGGTTTATGGTTTATGGCGTCATTGCCGTACTTCTTCCGTGATGATCAAGACCGGGATGCTACCGTTCAGTGATAACCGAATATTTTTGGCCCCAATTGGATGATATGGACTTGGAGGACATGTGGTTCCAACAGAACGGCCGGCGCCACAAGCTACACAGCGAATGTCACAATCAATTCATTGGAAACCAAGTTTGGAGAACGTGGTTATCTCACGAAATGGTCCAGTCGCTTGGCCACCTCGGTCGTGCGATTTGACGCCGTTAGACTATTTCCTGTGGGGCTACGTCAAGTCTATGGTCTATGCCAACAAGCTAGCGACGATTGATGAACTTATTATGAATATCGAACGTGAAATTGCAGCAGTATCGGCCGACTTATGCTTGAAAACCGTCAAAAATTGGGTTCAGCGTCTGGACTTCTGCAAGCGTGCCCGTGTGGTGGCCATGCAAAGGAAATCAAGTTCCATACATCGAACGTACTTTCACAGGAATGAAGAATTTCATTGATATCCAAAACCGTTTTTGATTTACTTAAAAAAACTTTTGTAGCGCTCTTATTGAAAAACCTGATACCTACAACGTTTCTTTTTTGTATTACAGAAATAATCTACACTTATAAGACTTACGTAATCCTACAAGTAGTTCTTGACTTGTAGGCTTGTAGCATTGTGTTATAGGCCCCAGGCATTAGCTTTAGCTTTTTGTTACACTTTTGTTTAAAATAAATAAGTAAATAAATAAATAAATAAATACAATAAATACAATAAATTGAACCTGAATAAGGATTTTCCTATGCAACGTTACACAGTGGCTATATAAATTTATATGCAGTGCATAGTTATTATTAATTAGCCTTATTATTAATATGGCTGGTAGAATATAAAAATTAGTAATTTGTGGATTTTGTTAATTTGTTTCATTATTTTATTTCTCATTTAATCCCGAAAAAAACAAGAATATACAAAATAACAGTGTTTATTCAAATTTAGTCGCTTGTCAGTATACTGCTTTGTTTCTTTTTTGATGTAGAGTAGGTATACATTACTTTACACATTTGTTAAATTTTATATCGATGAAAGAACATTATTCTCATTTTACTTTTAACTTGCCAACAAGGTACTTTAAATGATATTGGATACTCTCCATATCCATTTCCATTTACTATTATAATTATTATTTAACAAACTACCTTTTTTTTGTTTGTGTGCAGACACTGGAAAATATTACTAGCAACAAGATTAATTACATTCAAAGCAAAGTCAAGCAAATCTCTGTGCATTAAACATTATTTATTTACCTATCTTAAGGAACAATATTATTTAACAACTATGAACTGTTTTACAAAACATTACTTTTTCGAAGATTTTTGATGCCTTGAATTTATTTATTTATATACATACATAAATATACTTGCTTTCTTTTGTAGTATGTTTGAGATTTTGTTGTATATAACAAATTTATTCTATCTCTAAATAACTCTTATTCATTTATTCAAATAATCTACAAAGTAAATTTTTAATTTATTTTTAAAGGCATCAAGATAGCCAAACCAAATGATGGCGTCTCTTAATCAGTAAGAAACACTTGTTCATCCGTTATCATTTGTTGAAATATAACTCTCTTATATTATTGGAAAAATTTGAAAAAAAAAATTGAGAACATGTTTAACACAATTAGCCAGTTTATATTTCTGAGATCTCAGAGGACTCAGAGCGCTCAGAAATATAAACAGGATTCCTCTCAAAAATTCCTTACTTTTCACCTTAAAAACTGAGACTGAAATTTTTTGGATTCGCTTGCTCAATTATTTTTTGTTGCAGTTAATTACATAAGAAGAAAAGAAAAAGAGTTGTTTTGACTTCTATAAGAGGAATAGTGTTTATATTTTACTCTCCTGCTCTGTCTAGAAATTGAGGAAAAATATTGAGCGCTCAAGAAATATAAACTGGCCAAATCTTAAAGGAGTAAAAGCAGTTAAAAGTTTTCTTCTTCTAATTGTTCCCAGAGGCACCTAGTTACTCACCAACAAACCAATATATATTTCAATCTACTCAAACGCCAGTGTGTACATTTAAAAGTATAAAATAAAAAAAATGGTTTGTGAACAGATGTTCTATGTTTTTAGAGACACAAACCTTAAGCGAAAAATAATTTTTGGTTGTGAGCTGAGATATAACGATTTTCCATGTTTCAAAGAGAGTTTGAATTTCAAACAAATATTTAAATATCGCTACCTGATTTTTTTCTTTTTTGTATTTACTTAACGGACTAGCCACGATTGTTTGTTTTGGATTCCCAACGTTTTGACAAAGTTTCTTCTTGTCGTGGTCACAGTTAATAATATGAAATCCTAAAGGAAGCTTGTTCCATGAGGACGATTTTAACTTGTCTCTTTTTTGCTCTTCATAAATAACCAATATTAGTCTAAGTCTAAGTCAGAATTATGTTGGGAGAAAAGAATGGTTAAAGGTAAAAATGCGAGTAACCTTGTTTTTCCAGTCAATGAAAGATATTGTAATGAATTTCACATTAACTATTGTAATATTTTCTTTGGTTCGTTAATAAAACTAATTCACTTTATCTACTTCAGAAATTGAACACTTTACTTTTCTTACTACAAAACAATTTATTGCTTACCACTGGAATTAATTCACCAACTTTACTTTAATTACAACCAATTTTACTCATTCACGATTAAAAATAAACTGCGTCCTCTGCCGGTCAGGCATGTGCTTTTATACTTTTTACAAGGAAAAAGCTGAAAGTTTCTAGTATTTGCTTCGAGAGCTTTCCATAGGGAAAATTACCCATAAATTTTCCCTTTCAGAAGCTTTCATTCTGACGTTTAGTATTGGAAGTTCTAAAGCTCACCAAAGCTCTCCACAGGTTGGTTTGTGTCTCTCATTCAAGAGTCGTTATAGTACAAATGTGAGAGTCGTTACACTATAAATGAGTCTCGAATTAAGAAGCGCCATCTCTTGGAAAAAAGCTGATTCAGTCCAACATATGTAGATCTATGGTAAGCTTTATAATTTTAATATCAAATGTCAAAACAAAAGCTCGACAAAGGTAAAATTATGGTAAATTTCTCCTACGAAAAGGTCTAGAAGCAAAAACCAGCAGCTGTGAGCTATTCCGAGAACCTGTGTAGTCATATAATAAAACGACAAACACGAACTTTGTGGTACAATTCATGCGGTCTTCAAAAGCCGAAGGCATATAAATTCTATATCGTTGGAGCGGATTTCTTGCGCAGAAGTGCAGAATGCAAAAGTCTATTAAATAACTACACCACAAAAACTAAAAAACAATAAAATATAAATTGCGTAATAAGTGCGAGCAAGAGCAAGACCGAGCAATTATTTCTGGGAACCTAATTGTGACGTTTCGATTTTTCCACCCACCAATCAACCAATTTTCCAGCACTGACTGGAAAGATAACTGGAATATCTGATGGCAGGTTTTAGTGCTGCAGAAAATAATAATAGGTAGCTCATAATTTCGACCCAGGCTTATGACAACGAGCTTGATGGAATCGAGTAATCCGGATTCAATCCAATTCAGGTCAACATGAACTTAAACCCTGACTCAAGTCGGATTCAATTCTCCATGTTAACAGGGTATCAGTTTTTCTCTACGTTAAAGACAGCTTTTATTGACAAATAATGTTATTAGCTCTCGAGTTTCGAGTCCTGGGCATACACTAATTTTCTTATTTATTTTTATTTTGTATTCATATTAATTAATTTTATGTCTTCAAACATTGAAATAAATTGTTTGTTTGACTAAAGCATGGTCTTTTGACCCCAGTCCATTTTTTGAATGGAACAAAACAATTGTCCCTGGCACACAACCTAGGGAATGAAAGGGTAATAACATAATTTTTGTTATAATAATATTTTTGTTATGATACTGCCTCCCTGCCGAACGGGGGGGGGGATACTAAAAAATGGTTCTATTGAAATATTCTACAAAAAAAACATTATCATTTCTCGGCTCCTAAGTTATCTTAATTGACTACTTTTGGCTTTGATTAATAATATCTCAGCAAATAATGACGCCCTAAACAAATTCAGACACAGTTTTGGAAGTTAATAAGTTTTATACAAGTTTTTTTTTTATTTAATCTAGTTGAAATTAGTTATTATAGGAGGTACTAAAAAAATACTTTTTGTTTTCTTTCTTTAGTTTCTTTACAAATTTTGATTGCAGAACTAATGCAGATTTGTAGACTTTTACAACATCAATACTCCTGTAAATTTTCAAATTGATTCACCCAACCCTTTTTCGAACCTAATTTTCAAAGTCTTGCAAACCTATTAAAGGAAAAAATTGTACTGTTTCCATACATTGCGGAGGCTTCGTCAGCTCTCCAAAAAACACTAAAAAATTAAAATAATTCTTGTTCCTTTAATTTTGTGTGCTAGTGTACATAAATATTTCATTTTATCATTTCATTACAGCAGAGTTTTTAAATCCGAAAGAAATTTTCTTTAAATCTATTGTTTTAAGATACCTACTTATTTTTTTTTTTTGTCAAAATCTAGTTTTTCAATGTTTTATTGGCAAACCAAAAATGAGAAAAGAAGAACAATTTCTGACCCAAACTCCCAAAAGAAATAACACCCCATACATAAAAACGTAGGTTATTTAAACAAAACGAATCTTTTCAAAAGAATGTTTTCGGAAAAATAAGATAAAATTCGTCCATTGGCGTTATTTTTAAATTATAAATAATTTGAAATAAATTGCTTCATCAAACGGGTAATACATAAATAAGAATCGGCTACTTTATGTATTGGCATACTGCATTCCAAACCATAATTCACTGGTTTATAGGCTTTTCTACCAAAATAATGCCAAACCCTTTAAACATTTAAATACTGTCATAAATTTAATCAGAAATTTGAGAATAAATTCGCAGACAAATCTTTGACTTTAAAAAACGATTCATTATACTCGTAAGGCGAAAAAGCCCATTAATAAGTCAAAGAAGTCAACTGGCAAACAAAATAAAAAGGAATATAAACCTTAAAGTAAATTCACACCCAGTAACATAAAACCAACGATTTGCATAGATTGTATTTTTGCAGACGATTTTAAGGATAAGATGAAATCCACTTAGTTCCATTTATTTCAATTTTGTACATTGTTAAGATGTTAAATGAATCTTTGGAACTCCAAGATTGCGCAAATTTATATTTAAAGGATATTTGCTCGTTTAATGGCAACTATACCATAGAAGAAAACAGTGAACATAGGATAGTACATTGAATAGATATCGATATAATGTAGAAGAATTTATATTCTACTCCATAAAACTAACGTAATATAGCTATAACTTTTAAAAAGAACTAACTTGCAAGGACAAAATAGTTCAAATTAAACTTTAGGATGTTTATCTGTGAGTTTATTTGTTGAGTCCAATTTAAAGATATTAAACTAACTACATTCTACATATGTAGGTGCATAGCATATATTTGACTAAATGAATTTATACTAAATACGAAGAAAATTTTAAATAGAAGTAGTTTTCTATTCATAGTTGGGGCCTTAGTGCACGATATGAGGGCATACCTATCAAAATGACAGGTATGCCCTGATATCGTTCACTAATACTCCGTGTATAACAGAACCATTTCTCAAAACTTCATCCAAATCATGGTATTGAATAAAATAATTTCCTAAACCTTATTGCTTTCTCTATTAAAAAGAATAAACTTTGAAAATTTTATCCAAATGGGAGCCGTCCCCGAACAACCATTACTTGCAATAAGTTACACAACTCAACAATATAAAAAATAATTTTTGTGTCTGAGTTTATTAACAACCCATTGGATGTTAATAATTTGTCGAATCGAAAATTTTGACATATCTTTACGTTTCGAGCTCCATAGAATCGGAATCCATCGTACGTTCGTACGTTCCTTCGCTTTTTTTCGTTCACTATATCTCAAGAACGAATGAAGATATTGACTTCAAATAAATTTTATTTTATGTATAATAGTTTCAATACGTGCAGAAAGGATTTCAAAAAATTTAATTTGCGGTTTTTTTACTATAGCAATTTAAAAAAAACCTTTGTTAAATTTCTTTAGGGCTGTTTTCATCAAGCACTCATAAACGGCTTTTAAGTTTATTAGGCTCATAACTCAAATAATATTTGTGCTACTCACCAACCACTCATAGCTCTTTTTTTCCAAGCCCGAAAATGAGAACAACTCTCTCTTCACCAGGCATACCCAAACTGGGAAATCAAACTGTTTTCAGACTGGCCCAACTTTTTTGGCACTTTTATAATCCGTACAAAAATGAGTTTTGAACGCACATTTCCACAAATCTTTGTGACTTAAGTGATTTTATTTTATTTTCATTTATTTGTTTTAATTTTTGTTTGTAAATCCGGCGCTGAATATCATTAAATGTTGCAGTTTGTTTTATAAAGGTACATTTTCTTTTAATACTTTTTGGTTTCGAAAGGTGTGTCATTCATACGTTGTTTACTTCATTTGCGGACCCAAAACTAACTCCTTTGATTAAAGGCGAGTGAAGCTGAAGGATTTGTATTGATGACGTTTTTTTTAAGCTTTCAAGGACTAAAACGAGGAATGATACAAAAATAAACTTATGAAATAAGTGGGAAAAAAATAAAATCTATGAAGAGAAAAAGAATTATAGTATGTGTGCGTGCGACACTCATTTCTGTAAGGATCGAAGAATTAACGACAAAATGGGTAAGCGAATTTGCTTGAAGGGTTACTTCGAAGGGTTTTGAATAAATCTAAACTTTATGAGTGATCAGGTCTACTCATAACTTTTATGAGCGCTCTTAAATATTCACTTTATTGCTTGGTGAATAGGTTTATGAAGCTTTTAAGTTATGAGCGTTAGGTGAATACCGCCCTCAGTCTCGGATTAATAGGTGATTTCTTAAAAATAAAATAACATCGGGACTCTAGCTTTCGAGGGCAATAATGGGAAGTTACCGGTGTGGGTCGCACCCAGCCTCTTTTTTATGATTTATAAATATATTCGTCATGCTCCAAAATGATGGATAAATATCCACATCCTCCCTAATTTAAGGCTGGCCACGATACCAGAAAAGTCTCGGTATCGTCTGGTATCGGTGTAGGAAACCGAAACGATACCAAGACAATACCAACTCCGAACGATACCGAGACGAAACCAAACGATACCGTATTTCTTGGACCGAAATTTACCGATACTTGTGGTAGTATCGTTCGGTATAGGCAGAAAATAAAGTTTTTTGAATAATATTATTTGTTCATTACTAACAAACAATTTTTGTAACCTTGTTTCTCGGAAAAGGCTCTAACGATTTAGATGACATTTTCAGAGCTTTTCTCTTTACCAGGGAGAAGTCTTAGGCAGTAATTTTAATAACAACTGCCCACTGCCACACCCATTTGCATTATGCTGGCTTTCCCTAAAAGCAACGATTTGGATCAAATTTTCAGACTAGGTTCTCTTAAGTTTTGACGATACCGAGACGATACGAAGTATCGTTTGGTTTGGTATCATGGCCAGCCCTATCCCTAAAGTTTGCTTTTGTAGAGTTGGTAGTTTAAAAAATTTACCATCGTTTTCATAGAAACAATCAATATTTTTTAATATTTTTAATACTACACCCATTTGGTATCTCTTGAGTTCGCTTATGTCACAAACCACACATTTTTTTTTTTTTGTAATTTAAGGACGTTAAAATGTTATTAAGGGTGGTTGGATGTTGTAGGAACTGGGGGTCTCAAGCTGTATCTTTTCCTACACATCAAGTCTTACATTACCTCCAAGTTGGTAATCGCCGGATACTGGTCTTGGCTTTATGTCAAGATTTGCTTAACTTGTAAGTGTGAGTGTTGATCAAGGAAAAAATAGCAAAAACAAACCCATGGCCCTACAGATTGGAGGTTAGTGCATTGGGCTAACGACCCGGCCACAGTAAAAAACCAATTGTTATGAGAGAGAAGCGAGAAGCCTCGGATAACAGCCCCCCTCAAATGGCAACCAGACCTGGAACGGAAATGGACTACGACCTACGAGTATGCACCTGGAATGTAAGGACACTCTATACGCCAAGTGTACTCAAAAACTTGAATCTGTCGTCACGCTTTACAAGGCAGATATTACCACGATCCAGGAGATACGATGAATAAGATCAGGGATTATGAAAGGGAAAGATAGCGACATTTTACAAAAACAGCTGTCATCAAATATTGCACAAGTTAGGATGCGAATTCGTCGTGGGAAATCGACTCAGATCGAGAGTCATCGATTTTTAGCCGATCAGCGACCGCCTGGCTGTGATCCGCATCAAAGATATGTACCTTCCAATCAGCCTAATATGTGCACACGTCCCTACCGATGAAGCTGAGGAGTCTTACAAGGAGGAGTTTTACGACCTCCTGAACGGAGCCTACGGAGCCTGTCTGGAGGACGATGTCAACGTCGTGCTCGGAGACTTCAATGCTAAAATTGGGAAGGAAAATATCTTTGGCGGATTAATTGGAAAGCACAGACAACGGCTTTCGACTAATCGACTTTGCTGCAGCTCATAATACGGTGATAAGTAGCACTAGGCTCTACAGGCGAAAGATACACACAGCAACCTGGCGATCTCCAGATGATCGAACCACCAACCAAATCGACAATGTGGTAATTGGTGCGAGGCACGCATCGAACATCTTGGACGTGCGAACTTTCCGAGGTGCAAATGTGGACTCTGACCACTTTCTTGTTGTGAAAAAGTTCAGAGCTCGACTGTCCAACGAAAAGAAAGCAAAGACCGCCCAATGGAAAAAATTTAACATAGCATGCCTTAGCATATCTGTGAAAACCAAAGATTACAGTGTGCAATTAACCGGGAAACTCTCTGCCGTACCCCCACCCACAAGTGTCAACAACCAGTGGAACTTGTATCGCGACATCATTAAGGAGACAACCGAGACCACCATAAGCTATCAACCATCTAGAAAAAAGAACCCGTGGTATGATGAGGAATGCACAGTATTGAAGCAGGAGACGAAAAAAGCACGAATGCAAATGCTGCAACGAAAAACAAGAGCAGCAAGAGAGGAGTACCGTGAAAAGAGAAGGATAGAGAATAAAACCCTGCGTAGACAGAAAATTGCATTCGCAGCCTCTCAGCTCGGGTATCTCGAGGAGTCTAGCACCGCCACGACCATCCGCCGGTTCTGCAAAACAGCCAAGCAACAGGCATGTGGTTATAAAACCGGCACGCAAGCTCTTCGAAACAGCAAAGGGAACCTAGTTACCGAAGAACAGGGAATTGTAGAAAGCAGCATTTCCAGCAGAAGCATGGGACCAGTCAATGAAGATCCATTCCCAGCGCCCAGTACTGAAGAGATTAAGAAAGCCATCCACAAGCTTAAGAACAACCAATCCGCCGGCTCGAATGGCCTACCTGCGGAACTCTTCAAGTATGGAGGAGATGTCCTGGTAGGATGCATACACCAGCTTATCAACTAAGTATGGGAGGAGGAAAGTATGCCCGACGACTGGTCAATTAGCTCCATATGCTCAATCTACAAAAATGGCGATCCGATGTCCTGCAAAAACTACAGAGGTACACAAGGTATACAAGATCCTATCCAACGTACTATGTGAGCATCTTTAACCTTTCTGCAACACTTTGATCGGCACGTACCAGTATGGCTTCAGGCCAGGCAGATCAACGATAGACCAAATCTTCACATTGAGGCAAATCCTGGAAAAGACCAACGAATTTCAAGTCGAGACCCACCATTTTTTCATCTACTTCAAGGCCGCATATGATAGCATAAGTCGCCAAGAGCTTCTATTGGCGATGTCGGAACTCGGGATCCCGAAAAAACTGATCCAGCTATGCCGCATGACATTACAAAATACGCGGTGCAACGTGCAAATGGGTAACAGCTCATCCGAGCTATTCCAGATATGTACAGGGTTCAGATAAGGAGATGCCCTATGTGACTTCTTCAACCTAGTCCTGGAGCTGAAAGTACGCAAGAGTGGTGTTAACTTGAAAGGCACTATCTTCAATAGGTCTTCGCAACTACTTGGTTATGCGGACGACATCGATATCATCGGCCACTTCAAGCGAGCTGTACTTGAAGCATTCACAGCTATTAATGAACAGGCGAAACGCCTTGGTCTTGAAGTGAATAAGGACAAAGTATATGCTATCAACAAACAAAGCTTTATCTATCCATCGCCTAATTTCGAGGTAGTCAAGGAGTTCACCTACCTCGGAACAAACATCAACCCCACGAATGACCCCTTAGTGGAAATCCGACGAATAATTACCCTAGCGAACCGCTGCTACTTCGGTTTGGGCAAACAAATGGGCTCAAAACTCCTTTCCCGAAAGATAAAGTGCACGCTATACAAAACGCTAGTTTTGTCAGTTCTACTCTACAGCGCCGAGTGCTGGACGATAATTAAAAAACGGGAATTGATACTGGGCACTTTGGAGAGAAAAATTTTTTGGCGGATATTTTGTCCAATATGCGAGGAGGGTATATACGAGCTGTACCAAGATGTGGATGTAGTCCAAAGAGCCAAAACACGTCCACTACACTGGCTCGGTCATATCGAGCGAATGGACAACAACGCTCCAGCCAAAAAAATCTTCGAATCCCAGCCCCCAGGTTCAAGACGACCAGGAAGACCGAACCTCCGCTACAGGGACCAGGTGGTTTCCGATGCAAGAACGCTTAGACTCGATGACTGTAGGGAGGTTGCGAGGGACCGCAACCGATGGAAGACCGCAATATCTCAGGCAGAGACCCTTCATGGATCGGGAGCCGGATAAGTAAGTAAGTAGTAAAATGTTATTAAGACTATGTTAAAGTGATGCCAATGCATTTTGCTATATATGTGGTTCATTTATCAAAATTCACATTATTATCAGTTAAAAAAAATATGTTAAGAAACTTAAAAGACATATATCATCATTTAGAAAAAATTAAAAACATCATTGGCAGCATACTGAAAAGAACATAGAAAACCTTAAACTAGGACCTTATGGACTTCGAGAGTTGGGGTCGTTATCAAGGTCAATATAATAAAAATTTGAAAATTTGACTTAAAATTTGTTAAAGCATTGAATGTTAAAACAATAAACTTACACGTAAAATTAAGAACATTTTAATAAAAAAAAATAATAATGTTTTTCTTTGTAATTCTCAGTTTGAAAATTTATTTAAAGTTTCTCCTCCTGCCAAAAGAGGGGAACATAGACACCCCACTTCATATATGTTTTTTTATTTTCAAACCAGCTAACATGTTTTAAATTTTTAGCGTATCTCAGTTTTAAATAATATTTTAAAATATCTTGTTTAAATGATTATATCACCGCAATTATTCATGAATTTTCAAATAGTGTGCTTCTGAACACAAACACCAACTTTTTCAAACGAAATAATTTTTTATTTAAAATTTAATATGTAAAGAATAAGAAAATCATATGTAGAACCAAGACATACAACTTTTGTTGACTAGCGTTATTAATGATATTCGAAATCTATTTTTCTGTCGATACAACTGAGCAGAGCATCGAGAGTCTTCCTTAATTTCGGTGCAAAAAATTGGGTATCGGCTCGATGTCGTATTAAATTTCTGATCGCTGCTCATTGGAAAGACGATAAGTTACAGTTATAAAAGTTCTTCTCGAAAGTGAAAGCAAGAATTCGAAAGAATCAAAACTTAACTGGGACAGGTAAATTCTTCTTTCCTTCCAGTTTTTTTAAACTTTTCAATTCGAATATGTAAGTATCTCGAAAAATTGAGCAAATTTAACAATTTGTACGTATGGTGATCGAATTTAAGTTCATAACTTTAGAAACTATGCAAAGTATTTCTTCAGTCAAATTTGTTTTACCCAGGGATAATCAGACATAATTCACGTCTGGTCGAACCTGTTCTACATACTTTTATAACTTTGAGTAATTAATTTTTTACAATGACTGCAAATAGTTTTTTCTCATTATTCTTTAGATTTATGGAAACGATACTAATTCAGACAGTTGGTAGACTGAAACTAAGCAACCACTCAACGCTCACTTTTTAACACCCTTCATCAACGTTCAACAGAATTGACATTTACAAGTCACCCCATGATCCCGTTTAATACCCTCATAATGATTGATTGCCGGTATTTTACGTTGCTGCGTTGCTACCAGTAAATTGCATGTATATCTGGCCTGACGCACAGTAAAACAAGTTTCATTCAATCTGTTAAACAGAAGCGCAGGCGAGCAATTAACACTATATTTAGATCTCCCCTAACGCTCAGCACTCTCTACGCAATATTTTTTAGTGACTCTAATTATTATTACTGTCCTCGAGAAAACCTCAAATATCAAATTTATTTTTCATCCAATATTTTAAACTCCAGCAGCAAAAAGCACATTTATAGGAATTAGCGGCAGCACTATTAAGTCAATAGCGGAGCTGTTGCTTTACTTTATATTGCTACTTGTTATAAACTCGAAGATGATTAGCGGCTGTGGTTGCAGGGGTAAGATTTAGACAGACAGGTAAACAAGCTGGGTTAAATTGATTGATCATTTATTACTAAATCCACTCCAATCGCTAATAGCTTCGCTCAAAAACTATCAACGCTGAAATTTAATAGAAGCTGTTGAATTTTCCTGTCTCTGGCGGAGTCATTAAAATTATGACTGTCGAATTCCGATTCGCAACATTCTTGATTTGTTTACAACCAATTTACGCATAACTTGTCTGTCAGCATGGGGCGTATAGTGGTAGTATATTAGAACTTAAATGATCTTGGCCGTATGGTCGTGTGCTGGCTGCACCGTTGATTGAGTGTTAACGTGTTAATCGTGGATCCAGATTCTTGACTAAATGGCCTCTAGGTGTTGCATGCCACTTTACTTTGAGGGACTTGTTTGTTTATGATGTTGTTGTTGTTGCTGTCGTTGTTGTCGTTGTGATTTAAGCAATAAATTTGAGGAGAATGGCCATAGCATGTGACTGAGTGGGTGATATGTGAGATTCTATTTTGAGGTCTTACGCTTCGAGTACAGGTTAATTAAAGAAAAAGTACCTACTTAAATAAAGAGCAATTTGTATAAATAGTCACATCATCTAGATATGGAAGATACAGCAACTATGGAAACAACTTTTTATCAGCAGGTTCTGTATTCTTCATCTTCATTGTTTGCTTCCTCTATTTTCCTTTTGACTTTCAAGAAGTCCAACAGGTCTCTACGATGTGTGATTTGATAAAACTAATACCAAATATTAACAACCATAAAAAGAGACACAAATGATCAGAAATGATGCAATCGAAACTGCCTATTACATTTCAACGCACATAAATGTCTTCTGCAAGAAGTCATCACTATGCTGAACATGATGCAATCCAAGCTGGACTCTATACAACAAAACCACTTTTTGAATTCTTCTTTCAACATGGAATTAGCAAAATTACAAGTCAATTTGATGAATGCACCTCAACCTCAAGTTGAAGGTAAGCTTGATTGAAATTGGATTCCCTTCGACTGGTAATCACTTCTGGAATTTTTGAGTGCTTCTCTAATTTTGTTCTTCACTGTTTTTTTACTTGGAATATTATTTTGTTCTTATATTATTTACTAGGTAGGTACTGAGGAATTAAAGAACTTTTGCTTAAAGGATAATCATGGAATCGTTAAAATAAATATCGGGTTTTTCAATAAGAGCGCTACAAAAGTTTTTTTTAAATAAAACAAAAACGGTTTTGGATATCAATGAAATTCTTTATTCCTGTGAAAGTACGTTCGATGCCAACTCGACTTCTTTTGCATGGCCACCACGAGTACGCTTGCAGAAGTCCAGACGCTGAACCCAATTTTCGACGGTTTTCAAGCATAAATCGGCCGATACTGCTGCAATTTCACGTTCGATATTCGTACGAAGTTAATCAATCGTCGCTGGCTTGATGGCATAGACCATAGACTTGACGTAGCCCCACCATTTCGTGAGATAACACGTTCTCCAAACTTGGTTTCCAATAAATTGATTGTGACATTCGCTGTGTAGCTTGTGGCGCCGACCGTTCTGTTGGAACCACATGTCCTCCAAGTCCATATCATCCAATTGGGGTCAAAAATATTCGGTTATCATTGAATGGTACCGATTCCCATTTACAGTAACGTGCCGGTCTTGATCATCACGGAAGAAGTGCAGCCCAATGACACCACCGGCCCATAAACCACACTAAACCGTAATTCTTTTGGGATGCAATGATGACTCATGGAATACGTGTGGATTGTTGCCTGACCAATACCGCAATTTTTCTGGAGCCATTCAGCCAGAAATGAGCCTCATCGCTGAAGATGATTTTTCGATGAAAATCCGAATCATTTTCAAGTTGTTGCACAGCCCAATTCACGAACATACGACGCTTCTGGTGGTCAAGCGGCTCCAGTTCTTGCGTCAATTTAATCTTGTAAGGATGTAGGCCAAGATCTTCTCGCAAAATTCGCCACAACGACGTCACAGAGATGCCCAACGCTTGAGAACGACGTGTGAGAGACACATTTGCAGCAATATTCATTTTGTACTGTGCCTGTAGAATCAAATTTTTCCACTAGACGCTCAATTGTTGATCTGCTAGGACGATTTTGACGACCATAAATTGGACGTAGCGCTCTTAACGTTGAGGCCACTGACTCTGAATTTCGGTAGTAAATTTTAATAATTTCAACACGTTGTTGGTATATCTCGTATATCTTTCCATCATGAAATGGCAAACCTTACTGAAGAGAAATGTCAAAAGAGCGGCAAGAAATATGACGTCGTTTGCTGTCCCTGTCGCTCTACTTTTGTAGCGTCCTTGTTGGAAAACCTAAATTTTTACCTCGGTTAGGTATTTCAATTACATTGGATTAGGTCATTATGCAGAAGGTTCTTTGTTCTTGCATCCAGTGGGGACAGGTTGGTCAGATGTCATTAGGCTGTAGAGGAAGGGTCCGAGTCTCGAACCTTGGGGATTCCAGCTCTGTTGGTCTTTATGAGTGATTTATAGTTGTCCAGTTGAATAATACATTTTTGAAACGATGACTGTGGATTGCTGTGTCATGTTAGAACTTAAGCATTGAATGCATCGTCGAGTGTTTTTCTTGAAATCCGAACTGCAGAGCCTCTTGATCTTCCAGAAAATTACTTCTTCGAATGTTTTTCGGTTATTTTTGAGAAGTGCCTTTAGTTGGGCACTAAGTTGAAAGCTTCTTTCTTGGGGATCACCACTATCTTCGCTGTTTTATATTTCTGGGAGAAGTAACAGTGATTGATGAAGTTATTTAGAAAGATCCTCAATGCATGTAGAAGCCTCTTCAGGACGTATTTGGAGACTCCATTAGGTTCAACTGATTTGTTGCCTTCGAATTGCCATATAATCTCTGCTACCTCCAACAGATTGCAAAGATGTGAACTGTCGATTTGTCACTTGCTGGATTAGTTTCACCAAATAACTTCTTCCGAATTATGCTGTAGAGTTTGCTGAATGGATGTCGCAACTTTACCCAAAAATGCCGTATGAGCAGGTGATGCGTTTCTTGCACTTTGCTTCGAAGTTATTGGCAAACGCTTCCGCTTTTCTTTCTGTTGATGTTGCTTCAATGTTATTGCTGATAATAGTTTACGGGACTGGTAATTGCTTTCCGATAGCCCTATTGATGTTTTTAAAGGCATTGTGTCCTGGCTTAATAGCTTGCAGCCACTTCTGGAACTAAATATTGTTGTGGTGTCTTATGGCAGAACAATATGTTGACACGATGCAGTTTGCTCCAAACTGTTTGGTTGTTGTTGTTGGATGTGTTGAAATCACTTGGATAATAGCCTTTGGGGATTTTTCTCAGCCGTTGTCTGTGAGCATAGAGATTAAGCATGAACTCATATTCTAACGTCTTAGGCTGCTTTTGCGTTTGCAGTGCACCAAATACAACCTGTTTTAAACCATTTATAGCTGCGTTGATTTCACTGTCCAGCAAGTTTACATTTCAAGGTTAAAGCGTTGCGTTGTCTTCAATGTCCCTATTAAGTCTTTCCACATTCAACCGACTGTAATCGAACTCCGGAGGTTCTATAGTGAAGAGAATAGGTTTGTTTAGGTTGGTCAATAGTTAACAGCTTTATGTTCTGATTCGCTGGGCACAATTGTGCAGATATAGTTCCGAATTTTCTGAAGAATATGATCCAGACTAGAAATTGCCAGAATGTAATCTAATAGCCCAGGAAAATTAGACTTTCACTTCGAAAAAAATTTTGACAAAGGTGTATTTTGGTGCAAACTTTGTTTTGACGTCTTAAGCATTTCCTAAGAAAACCATGCAAGAACTTCATGGGAGAGTAAATTTTGTCAAACAAATTATTAAAATTTCATTAACCGATGGGCAAAATTTGTTGTAGGACTGGGCTACATCTCCTTTTAATAAAACCAAGTTTTTGGAGTGTCCGAGGTAAGGGGAAGACCACCATCTTGAAAAAGAAAGTGACTATGTTTTTATTCAACAACTCGACGAAATTTATTTTTCCAACAAAGTCATGAAAGAATATTATTACTCTGTAGGTTTTCACCTTGCTGTTCTTACAAGATTTTCTTGGAACCTATTGCTTGTAGCTTATGTTATTCTATAAAAAAAAATGTAAATACTTTTATTCATAAGTATATATGTGCATTTTTTTTTTTTTTTTGTATAATAACATAAGCTACAATTTGTACCTTCACTTTAAAAAAAAAAAAACTTAGTTTTCGAGAAAATAAGAAAAAAACTAAATTTGACTCCCTTTAACTCCCCTAAAAAAATTAACCGTGGCCTAAATTTACGGATCTTTTCAGGAAAAACTTAAAACGTCAAAACAAAGCTCCCCGCCAAACCTTAGCTTTGTCAGAATTTTTTCGTAATTTTGCCTTTTTTTGTATAATTTTCCTAAGCTATAGGGTCGATAGAGTTCTAGTAATATTAAGTATAAGTTCGGACATAATCATCACCAGAGAACCATTGTTTACTTCTATCCAATCAACAATTGCCTTGCCTTCGTTTCAGATTGTAGTGCCCAGCTAAAGTTTATATCTGACGTGAAAATCACCGCCGATGCGCCCTTAGAAGCTTCATTTCAGAATACCGTTAAGGACATGCAAGGGCATTTTGGATATGTTCCTTGCACTGTCTCCTAGTTTTTAACTAACGTTATCGGGATGGCCTTGTTGAAGCAAGGAAAGTCAAGAGAAGTAAATATTAACTTTTATGGTTTATATGTCATCGACAAATATTAGAATGTCCGAGAATAAGAATAAGAAATAATGTCAAATAGAAATAAGAGAGAACCAATATGGTTGCCCTGAGGAACACTTGAAATGGCATTGAAGGAACCAAAACCATCTCTGAGAAGGATTTCAGCTATGAAAAATGTATAGATTTGCGTATAATAATTTTTCGAGTACGTACAAAAACATGAAAAAAAGTAAACTTATCAGTTTGAGAGCGTTCTTTGCAAAAATTATGAAACTACTACCAGCATCAAAGAAAAAGCTTTTTAACCTTCAAAAGTTCTATCTTTACTTACTTTTTCAATGGGTTTCTGACCCGGGAAGAGCATCTTTTTATTCTCTTCGAACCCAAGATCAGTGATTCTTTTATCGTTGTAGCTTTCCTTGTTGATGGGTTGGTATTTAAACCGGAGCTTCTATATTTCTTGTTGAACCTAGGTTCTGGAATTTGAAAATTCTCTTGACTTGAGTATTTTTATTACTACTCACTCGATATGGTTCAGGCAATGTGACTATCGCGTTTTGACATTTAGACTACACCAACAGTCACACCTGGGTACAACTTATAGGTAGATTTATTGTATTTGCTCTACCATTTTGTCTCCTCGCACACAAAACCAAATATCCCCCAATTTTTTTTTTTCTCTATCCATTTCTGCTTATTACCCAACACTTAGCGCTTTAAAACAGGGCTGGTATTATAAAAGTCTTACACTTCGTCTTACGCGTAAGGAGTTTTGAACCCATTTTTTCGCCAAACCAAAATATCAGAAGATTCCAAGAGTGATTCTTTACGAGATCTGCATTCAAGTATAATTCGTGAAGTCAACCTTAACAGTTAGTAAAAATTGCTGAAAAGTGAATAACTCCTAGCTGGTGGACAAATATTTGATTGTTCTTATGTATGTATTTGGTTTTTGTCCTCGTTTACTTCATCGACTGTCATCGCACCATCTCCTCCAAAACAAGTTTAACGAAATCGCATAATAAAACACATCTCCTTCCCATAATGATGTGCATGTCCGGAATATTTTTGCGTATCACGCAACATAGCTGAATCAGTTTTCTATTTTTCCCACGATCAACAGCTAGTCCATTGCCATATTGAGCTACTGAGCACATTATGTACCTTCCGTTTTTGTAAACCTCAGTTGATAAATTGATCAGATCTGATTCCGGTAGACTTGTTGCTCTGATAGTTAAATCTATTGAACATGTATGTTTCGGGGTTGCCTTGCTGTTTGAAAAAGCCTGCATTTCAGTCTTTTCTTTAATTCAGCAACCAGTTGCTTGGTTTTAAATCCACAGACGATTGCGAAACTCTCCAATCTCCTTAAGCTGGGAGGCTTCGTATGCTCCTTTTTTCTTCTCTTTCCTTCTACTTGATTGATACTCTTCCTTCGTGGTTCCGGTTTCTTTTTCGCCCAATCTTACCGCGGAGTCTTTCTCGTTGATAGTGAGTGCTTCCGTTATCTCTTTGTTGATGTCACGATATTAAGTGTCTGTGTATTGTAACTTGTAGGCGAATGCTCAGTGGAGAGATTCTTGTTCAGGTACTAACTGAAGAGTCTTCCAACTTCAGATTAGCGAAGGTGTCTATAGTGGCATTTTGGCAAAACAAGAAATTAGGCAGAGTCGACGTTTGCCCCTCGATATGTATGTTCGTCTATAATGTTTGAAACATGCCTTGCTTCGATTGCATACATGGTTGGTTGAATTGCTGATTAGACCAAATATGATATGGAGCTTGGTTCTAAAAAAAAAACCTGCGCTCTTAAAAGTCAAAGTTTCTGGCTCCTAACAGTGTAGGGGTTTTGGATAAAAATTCGCCTTAAGAAGTGACTTATTTTTATATTTGTAATTTATTTTTGATTTGCTAACGCATGTTCGAAAAACAATTAGGTAAGATGTTTTAGGATATATAATGAGCAGAAGCACCTTCAATTAATTTTCAGTATTTGCACTTTTTGGGAACATACTTTTTTTTATTTCAAAAGGTGGAGACTTCCGCATTTTAGGTAATTTTTAGTATTTTGAACAGGAAAAAACTTGCCACTTATTTTTCCAAAAACCATTTGGCATCTGGAGTCATTTCTGTAACTTTCTTTTCATGTTTAAAATATTAAAAGTAATCAAAAAAGTGGAGATCATACCTTTTGACATAAAAACGTAGATTTGACGTAGATAAATTCATAAAAGTGGATAACACACCTTCGGGTAAAATGTCAATGTTGCCACTTTTATCGGTTTTTTAACTATTGAAACTTTCCAAGTAATTAACAAGTTTTTTTTAATTTTACTATCATAAACTGGTTTGGTTGGGCGCCACTTTTGAAAATGGCTTTAGGCTGACAGGATTACAAAAATGACTCTTAAGCTGAATTTCATCCTTGGTACTCTATGTTTTAAATTAATTTTAATCCCAAAAAAAAGATCCCGCTCTCAAAGATTCGGTTTCCTGATTGGACTATAAGCAAAATATTAAAAGTCTTAAGTTTTAGAAAAATAATTCAAAAGTTAAATAAAATATTCATCCGTGTTGCATTTTCTTTTTCCTAATTAATAGACTCAGCTATAGAAGCAAGTACGTACAACCAAGGAAAGCATTATATTTAGGCAATTTAAACATCCTTGCAGCATCATTATTAAGTTGGTATCGTTCCTATGAAGGTTTGTGGACATTTGTATACATAACATGGGTATACCAAACATCCTGGCTGCCAAAGTGCACAGCAGAATATAAATGATGTTGAATACAATTCAACAGAAGAGAACAATAATCGACTACAGCATCTGCGCTGGAGCTTGTGACGTCATTGTTTCTTCTTGATGAAAAGAGAAAATATCTTATCCAACTAAACACCAATAGCTCTCGTTCTCATTCTTACCAACTAGAACTAAAATATTCACTTAACAATTTTTGAAGGTGAATTTTCGGTTCTGACGTAGGTATACAAAAACTTGACAAGAAAAAAACCCTGTAGGGGCTCTTGGGGCAGGAGTGAAGATTGTTTTAAAGTGGGTGGCATCAGAAGAGACGTTCTCGGGGAACGGATACTGTGTGTGTGTGTGTGTGTGCGACAATGCCATTTATCTTTGTCCTCTCAGATATTGAAATCCTTATCACTACAACGTAGTTCGTTTTGTTCGCGGTAAAGGCGTAGAAGGTCTTCTACCTGCGGAGCACGCTAGACATCTTAAATATTCTAAAGATCCTAATCGTTTTTTTTTTTGGTCTTCTTTTAGTAATGGTTGTTATTTGTGTAGTTCTTTTTCTGTGAAAAAAATATTAAGCTCTATTATATGAGAATAATTTGCATTGTGGAAGTGTCGTATAGTGAATAAGAATTTTTTGATGAAATACCAAAAGGATGTGTCTATATAAAAAGGACTAGGTACTTCACTTATCTGCATATACTCGTAGATAGAGGAATTTGTGAAAAACATAGACTACAGGTAAATATGACACAAATTAAATAACTTTAAAAGGGAGTGGAAAGGTCATTGGGCCTTATGTTGCCCCATAGGCAAAAGTCAAATAAGCGGAATTGCAGTAGCCTAATGCCATAAAGAGACTTCACACATTTTTTGCCTTGCATCCATAATATTCTGATGCAATAGAAAATTTAAGAGGAATCATTTATGAGTCTCAAAAAGACTCTGCTTTTATAATCTTTTCAACTAGTGTGACAATTTTGACATTGCAAAAGAGTAAAAAGGGGGGTGTTGTCGGGTGAATTATGTGTATAAGTATTTTGCCTGTGTCTGCAACCATAAAAGCATGTGCTTTTACTGAAATGAATATTTTCTTCTTTTTTTGTGGTGAAAAAACGCGAGTTAAAGAATGATGAATTGTATTTTTCATACATTGGGAATTTATATTTTGTTGAACATGTACTTTTTAATTAAATACGTGAATTTTATGTGTAGAAGTGTGTCATTCAACAAATATTGGGGATTATTTCCGAATGACTTAGAAAATCCATATCGACTTTTAAGGGAGATTAAATTTAAAGCCATATTATTATAGTAAAAATCTTTTATGAGATTTGGTCTTTTTTAAAACGACACTTGAATAAATGATAAATATACACATAGTCAAAACAGTCTCTGTAATTATATTAGCTTAGCATACAGGGTGTCCGACAGTCACCACATTACACAAAAACCATACTTAAAAAAAAAGACATTGAAAAAAATTTGTTTTTCAAAGTTTAAATATGCAACAAGGACTGTTTAATATAACAATAAACAATTAACTTTGAAGGGATTTAATTATTATTTTCATTTTTAATAAAAATTGACAGAAATACGATTCGTAGACAACGCATGAAAGTTGAACAATCATTCCATTGACGCTACTTGGTCAATAGTGTCCCAAAATTCGTTGAGGTGTTATTTGTGCCAAAGCAATTGGTTCCCTTTGACGTCAACGTATTGACACGTGTAACTTTGACAGTCAAACTACTTGACCACCATATAACATTGGCAGGCCCGGCAGATCATGTTCAGCCCGAGTGGGTTTGAACTTCTAAAGTTCAGTGACAGCCTAAACATTTTTTTGTCAAATTTCATCAAATTTTCGTCCAATAATTCAATTTTTTTTTCTTGAAATCCAAGTTTTAAACTCTTGCGGTTCTTTGTTCAATATCACGCATTTTTTCTTAACCTTTTAACAAAACATTCAATTTCGGTGCTTCATTTTTGTGTGGTTTTTTGAGGGAAATCTTTTTAAACATTTTTTGCAGTGTGTTCAGGTTGCCAATTGTGTGCATAGCTTCAAATAAAATTTATATTAGCCCAGGAACATTAGACAAAAAAATGGCAAAATAGTTTTGACAAAGCTGAATTTTGGTAGAGAGATTCATTTTGACGTCTAAGGCATTTTCAAAAAAGTTCCGTATATTTGTGCCAGGGCTAAATTCTTAAGGGGGTTCAATTTGTATTCTTAACAAAAAAATATAATTTTTTTTTTTTCAAAAAATTAATGAGTTTATATAATTGCTCATTAATTATACACACAAAAGATTGTGATACTTTTTTTCGTAGGGCAATAGAATTTGAGAAAAACGTGCACAGAAGTGCTTATTACGTTTATTTACCGCGGCAAAATGTCATGAAAAAATATATTGGAGTAAAAAACTCTAATTATAAGATTTCTGTAGAATTGTATCCCCTTTAATCCCCCCTAAAGAAATTAGGTTCATCTCAAATTTGCGGAACTTTTATGGAGATGCTTAAGGCGACAAAACAAAATTCTCCACCAAAATTCAGTTTGTCAAGTTTTTCGAAGTGAAAGTCTAATTTTTCGGGGTAATGCTTAAATGAACTTGTTGGTTTCAATCAATTCAGAACAATACAATGTGGATTAAAAAATCTCTAAGAAATCAGAAATTTTTAAAGTGTTTTACTGCTCCGAGAAAAGGTGATTTAAGGGAAATTTGGTGCCATTTAGATCAAAGCATACTTTTTCCATCAAAATATTTTATGTCCGCTGTTTTGCAAGCCATCAACTATCAAATTCCATTGAAGAATAGCTATGATGTCAATGGATTTAAAAACCTCTAATACTGCGTTTTCATTACGCCAAATGAGGTTGTTCCATTGAAATTTTCCAAATTCGATATTAAATCCATAATGAGATAATTTCAACCTTATACATACTACGTTTTCATTAGGCCAAATGGGGTAATTTTGTTCAAAATTTCCAAATCTGATACAAAATATTCTCACTTCCCATACAAAATTCACATTTCGAAATGAGGTAATTTCAACCAAATTTCAACGAAAAATTGAACACATCCAACTGGCCACAGTTTGAAGAGGTCTGAAAAGGTTTTTATGAAAATGTCAAAACTCAATGGAAGTAGAAAGAAAAAAACAACAATGGCAGCCAATTGAAATTTAAAAATGAAATGAGATGTCAAACGAAATTACCAAATTACAAATGAAAACACTTTTTCTGTGATGTGTGAAATTACCTCATTTTGGCTCTAATGAAAACGTAGATTACAAGAAATCAGAAATTTTTGAAGTTTTTTTTTTTTGCTCCGGAAAAAGATGATTTGAGGACAAGTGGGTGACACTAAATTCAAAATACACTATTAATGTCAAAATATAGTTCGCCCCCCATCTGTTGACTCACACTGTCAAATTTCATTAAAGTGTGGCTACGATGTCAATGGACTAAAAAATGTCTGCAAAAATTAAAAAATTTTAAAGTTTCCTTACTCATCCGGAAAAAAAAGTGATTTAAGGGTGATTAGATGACATTTGTATCAAAAAATACTTTAAACGTTAAAATATAGTTTATTCATCCATCTGTCAAGCAATCAACTGTCAAATACCATTAAATGATTGTTTCAATAGGTGTTTTTCTTTTTTGACGGTGTTCACATTGGACTGAAAAACTGGATTTTTTTTTGACGTTTCAGTATTCACATCTCGCTCCCACTTCTTCAGTAAAGGAAGATGTAAATACTGAAACATAAAAAAATCCAGTTTTTCAGTCCAATGTGAATACCGTCTTTGGGTTCGAGAATAGCACTAAGCTGTCAAAAAAAGATCTGTGTTCCTTTTTTGGTTCAGAGCGCTCAACTTATGTTTCTTTTTTGAATCGGCGCATGCTCGTAGTACGCTTATGCTCCATGAGCTCAGAATAAAAAAACCGAGTGAATGGAATAAATGGCTGAGCGCAGCCAACTTCGCTCTTTGTTTCACTCATTTCACATGGGCGCGTTCAACACTTCAATTTTAGTTCGCATTATTTTATTTTTTGAGTTTTTAATTGGCTAGCTATTAGATGATAATTAAAATTCAGAACTAAATTATGGTGCGTTGAACGCATCGCAATCGTATGACAGATCAGTGCTCAGATGTGTTTCAAAATTATGTCTCTAAGAATATTTACTGCTCCGGAAAAAAGTGGCTTTATGGCATTTGGATCAAAATGTACCTACTTTTGCCGTGACAGTGATCACTTTGGACTGAAAAACTGGATTTTTTTTACTTTTCAGTAGTCACGTCTCTCTTCCTCGCCTAGAATAAAGGGAGATGTGAATACTAAAAGGTCAAAAACAATACAGTTTTCCAGTCTAATGTGAAAACCGTGAAAATATAGTTCATCTCCCATCTGTCAAGCTATCAACTGTCAAGGTATAAAAAACCTCAAAAATATGCTAAATTTTCGAGATTGATATTAAGGTCAACGTCAACTACGTTGCCATAGCACAAAATTCTGCTGTCTCAAAGTAAGAATAATACAGTCGCGTTGAGTAGTAGTCTTAGTCTTTCAACGTATCCCAATCCCAACTTCGTTGAAAGTGTGATTACATGGCCAACGAAATAAATCATCGCATTGACTCTTAAATTCGTGTCAACGAGAGTGTCAATACAGACATCAACGCATGAATAGTATTCTGCGTTGACGTCAGAGATTCAACGCGTTGACCATTTGCATTGACCGCAACTTAAGAAATGTTAAAGCTTGAATCGATTTTAAATAAAATGATTTTATTTTAATAGATAGGTAGAGGTAGGTAATTTAAGGCGAAGGCTGACAGCTTTTTAATGATTTCTTCAAAAAAAATGAAGGTATTTGAAGGATACAAAAATAATTATAAAGATACATAAATATTTATATGTACTTCCAAAAATACAATACAAAATAATTTGAAAAAAAATTACTTTATCAAATTATAGCTGTGTTTAATGAAGAAAAGCTAGATCAGAACAGAGCAGAACAGCACAAGTGTGTGAAAACTGTGTTGACGGAATTGACTGTTGCCTATCAGCTGTGAAATTTCAAATTTAAAAATGTTTCTGTTGTTATTTTTCAAATCAAATTTAATATAAATTCACACTTTTTATATTCTTTAATGTCTTTTCTTCATGTTAAGTCAAAAAATACAAAAAAGAAGGGATTTTTCTCACTCACTTGCTCCACCTCAAAAGTAGGCGCAGGAAATATTGTTCTTAACTGTTCTGAAAAACTTCATGGAACACAAAGTGACAGAATGTAAAACAGTTTAGGGCAAGGTTTTTACTAATGGAACACACAATCCTGTACTTTTCGGTAATATTCTATTCGGAATGCCTTAAAACGCATATTTTCAAATTTTGGATTATAATATCTCAAAAATGTGACGTGCTTGAGCAATTTTGAGACCAGATTCGAATTCAATGTATTTAAAACTATCAGAAAAGTAAATCTTGGTTCATGTTAGAGACAAAAATTAAAATTTTGGTACCAGTGTAATTATACTTAAGCTTAACCCGTCAGGTCAAAATGACAAATTGGTCTCACTTACAACCCCCCTTACTGTTTGATACGTTTCTACTTGTTTATTCCTTTATCAATATTTTTACTACTTAAAAAATACCGTTACTATTTTTACATATGAAAATATAGCCTAGATTACTACTTGGGTTGTCTACTACATATTCTTAAAGTCCCGTCAAAAGCTGTTTTGATGGTTCAAAAAGACAGGCGGAACAAATTTTAAAAATTTGCAGTAAAAAATTAAACTAAATATCTTATTCATAAACGAAATGACAATGTCCCAAGCAGAATGTTCTCAAATTTCATTCTTGAATATCTCCAATATCATCGCCTTGAATGGTGAACATAGCTTCGGACTCTGGCTGACATGGTGAATCGTATATTAGCAAATTCTCGTCTTTCTACGTCCTTTGCGTAGATACCAACATTGCATAAGCAACTATATTTCCCCCCATGGGTTTCTTTGGGTCGGCAGCAAACATCTGAGCTACAACTTGATTTGTTATTACCAAGGCAACTCCAAACTCAACTGCAAGCCAAAGCAGCAAAATGAGAAATATTCCTAAATGCATTTGTCTGGCAGCTAGCTCCCCTCTACCTACATAGTCTGTCTTGTACAATGCGATTGCACTGTCAACAATCAATAGGGCATATCTGGACTCCACCATCATGGCTGCAGCTATTTGCATGCAGTAGGTTCGTTTGATGGTCAGTATTTTAAGCTCGAGTGCAAGCCACGCTATCAAAATCTTCATCTCTCACCAACTTTTAACGTTCGGCCTCGGAAGTCAAACGTTCGGGTTTAAATGTGCCTTCTGTATCCATATACAAACACTTACCTTCACCATCATTTTGAGTCACCGGCAGCTGACAAGTTACAGCTAGGTTATGACATAATTGAGTCTTTCCCAAACGGAACTCACCGAACATTTCAGTGATCGAAACAGTTTCAATGCCTTCTCCAAGCAACTTGTGCTGTTCTTTTGATCCTGTAGTAAGCATTATGATCTCAGAAGGTTTTTGAAAGTTGTATTCAAATGAGGCATAGATTAAAACCTTTAAACGTAATTGTTCTTTTATTTTATCCTCCTCATTATCCATATTCTACCTGCATAGCAAGTATAAGAAAACACAATAATCAATTACATACCCTCCGATTTGCCGAAATTTTTACCGAATTTTTCGCAAATTTTTCGCAAATTATCATTTTGCTTTATAAATAATAAATATGGCACTATCTTTATCATTGATGCTCATCATTTTAAAGTTTAACTTATTTTTAATTATAATTATGTATTAATGAAAGGCTTAGAAACCTGAATCAATGATTATTTTGGTGGCAACAAAAAACTAATCGTTTAAGTATTCTTTATCCTACCCTTCTACATAAAATCACTTTTATTATTTAAATGATTGAACTACACATACTGATCATTGAAATAGTAAAAGTTATTTTATTTGGAAGGTTGGGTAAAAATAAATTAAAATGTATATCCATTCATAGGTATATTTTGGTATTAAAATAATCACTTTTGGTTCTTTAACGTTTTAATATTAACAAATAAAATGTTCAATGCTAGCTTCATATACATATGTTTGTACATAAAGCTGGCACGTTAAATTAAAAAAAAATAATCAAACATTTTTTGCTAGCTTTGTACCTATTATTTTTCTGTGCCAAAATTCTGTCTCGTTATAAAGTGAAAGGCAATGTCGATTTATCTATCTTGTTTTGTGAAGTCTTTTCTCTCTCAGTGAAATCTAAAACCAGTTTAATTGAAATCAAAGACTCAACAGTACAAAAGATGTAATTGAGATTTTGAGATCGACCCGCAGAGATCTCATGCCATGTGCATTAGTTATGTACCTATTATTAAAATCGCTTGAAGCTTGTTCCTCAATAGGAATTATACATACTGAGAATGCCCGAAGCTAAAGAAAAAAAATATGCGAGACATCTTTGTCAAGATGTCTTTCACTAAGAACACACATTTTGGAAAATTTTTACTTATTCAATCGATATAGGTTTTTACTTATTCAATCGATTTACTGGTTATTTTTCATATTTATTGCCTATCAAAATTTGCAATGGTTTAAGACATATAGATTTAGATTTTAGACTAGTTTAAATTTATATTTATTTTCTACAACATTACTCTGTATATGATACAACTCCAGTCTAACTATCAAGTTTTTCAATAAGAGCGCTACAAAAGTTTTTTTAAATAAAACAAAAACGGTTTTGGATATCCAGAAATTCTTTATTCCTGTCAAAGTACGTTTGATGCCATTATGTATGGAATTCAATTTCTTTTGCATGGCCACCACGGGCACGCTTGCAGAAGTTCAGACGCTGAACCCAATTTTCGACGGTTTTCAAGCATAAATAGGCCGATACTGCTGTAATTTCACGTTCGATATTCGTACGAAGTTCATCAATCGTCGCTGGCTTGTTGGCATAGACCATATACTTGACGTAGCCCTACAGGAAATAGTCTAACGGCGTCAAATCGCACGACCGAGGCGACCAAGCGACTGGACCATTTCGTGAGATAACACGTTCTCCAAACTTGCTTTCCAATAAATTGATTGTGACATTCGCTGTGTGGCTTGTGGCGCCGGCCGTCCTGTTGGAACCACATGTCCTCCAAGACCGTATCATCCTATTGGGGCGAAATATATTCGGTTATCATTGAAACCCCCCATTCACAGTAAGGTGCCGGTCCTGATCATCACGGAAGAAGTACGGCCCAATGACGCCGCCGGCCCATAAACCACACCAAACCGTAATTTTTTCGGGATGCAATGATGACTCGCATGGAGTATGTATGGATTGCTGTCTGACCAATGTTTATTGACGAAGCCATTCAGCCAGAAATGAGCCTCATCGCTGAAGATGATTTTTCGATGAAAATCCGAATCATTTTCAAGTTGTTGCTCAGCCCAATTCACGAACATATGACGCTTCTGGTGGTCGAGCGGCTTCAGTTCTTGCTTCAATTTAATCTTGTTAGGATGTAGACCAAGATCGTTTCGCAAAATTGGCCACAACGACGTCACATGCCCAACGCTTGAGAACGACGTGTGAGAGACACATTTGGGCTCTCTGCAATTGAAGCCTCAGCGGCAGCAATATTCTCGACACTACGGGCACTTCTTTATCTCACAGGTACGGGAACATTTTGTACTGTGCCTGTGGATTCAAATTTGTCCACTAGACGCGCTCAATTGTTGATCTGCTAGGACGATTATGACGACCATAAATTGAACTTAGCGCTCTTAACGTTGAGGCCACTGACTCCGAATTTCGGTAGTAAATTTTAATAATTTCAACTCGTTGTTGGCTCGCATATCTTTCCATCATGAAATGGCAAACATTACTGAAGAGCAATGTCAAAAGAGCGGCAAGAAATATGGTGTCGTTTGCTGTCTCTGTCGCTCTACTTTTGTAGCGTCCCCGTTGAAAAACCCTTTATTATTATAAAAAATGTGAAAGTGAATATTTTTGTTCCACTTTCACTTCAAAACCGCTGAATCAATTATGATGAATTTTGATATCAGTTAATATTTGTTACCAAAACAACCTCGTTTTGCAAAGGAAACAATAAAATCAATACCACCATATTAAAAAACGGCGAATAACAAAGTGCTAGCGTTTGTACATTTGTTAACTTGAAATTCTTATTAACAAATGTGAATTAGACTGTGACTTGTGCTTACGTACGGATAACTTTTATTCGCCAAATTCCGCGTATAATGAACGGATAAGTTCTTAACACATACACGCACACGTGTGATAGGACTGGTCTCCAAAACTCAGCATATTTAAAGACAACTTTGTCATTTGAAAGTAAGACAAAGGAAATCGGTGTTAGTAACTATTAATAAAATCTTAAAATATTTAGTTATAAATTTTAGAAAAAAAAAATTATTTTTGTCTAGTCGAGTATGACGTAATCTACAAACTTTGCATAAATTACTTTTTGAAAAAGTTGACGGTTTGAGAATTATACATGAAAAACCTATATTTTTGGTATTTGGCCCTTTAAAATCCCTATATCTTTTTACCAACCACTTTCATGTGAAAAAATTAAACTTCCTATTAGGTATAGTACATTTCAACTTCTACAAGCTTAGCATCCATTTTTTTTTAAACACCTTAGGCATTTATGAGTAATAGTAAAAAAATCGTATGTTTGACTTTAAACCAAATTCTTAAAATATTTATATCTTTTATAACAGCAAATATTAGAATAAAAATTTTTGCATTTTCATGTAAGCGGTCAAAACAACCACAAACATTACTTGAATCACTTTTCGATAACATATACCGTTAAAGAGCTATTCCCAAAAAAAAAACGATATTTTCGTCAATTAACCATTTTTGAAATAGCTTTATATCCTTAACCAATGGACTTACGAAAAAAAGTGTTTTAATCTTTTTTGTAGAAAATTGCATGATCTACACAGCTTTTTCATATTATTTTTCGATATCAGTTACCGTTCAAAAGTTATAGGCTGAAAACAGCTTTTTTAACACTTTACATTGAATAACTTTTTGTGCTCGAGTGGGATTGACAGGGACTTTTGGCAGTTGATTTTTTATGCCAAAAGGAACGTCTATATCAATTTTCAGCCTTATCGGAATTTCGGCTAGGTCAAATATCTATATCTATATCTATCTATATGACAGTGACTATTCAGACAAACTTTGAGTTTATTTTTGGAAATCGCCTGCCAGTAATTTTGATTGCTTTTTCAAAGCGTCTCGCATTTTTCCACAAATATTTTATTGTTCGTTCAAGAACCAAGCTAATATGCCATTGTGCATTCATCCAGATGATAATACAGAAAGTTTTCAACGATGTAGAGATGTATAGAAGGAATGGATTTATTCTTAGAATTTGATAGTTAATAATTTTATAAAATTATTTAAAAATAATAATTGAATCAAAACTTCAAAAAAATTTTGTAAACGATTTAAATTATAATAGTGCTATTCATCTTTTCTACTTAATTAAATGTAATTACTAAATAACTCAATCAAAAGGTAATACTTAATTTTTCCTAGTCGATTGTTTCTTATTCGATTGAATTAAATTAGAAATAGAGTATATACAATGCAATTTATAACTGAACTAATTTTCTTGATGAAATAAATTTAGGGGTGTCTCTGGCTTCTGGTACTAAGGGCTGCATCTGGAACAGTTGTAGGTGATATATACTACAAGGCAGGTATAACACCCCTGGTGACACTAATCAGCAGGAACTACGCCCCTGGTGGCACTTGTTCAGCACGTAGGACGCCCTTGGTGGCACTATTCAGCAAGTACAACGCCCTTGGTGGCACTAGTCAGCAAGTACAACGCCCTTGGTGGCACTAATCAGCAAGTACAATGCCCTTGGTGGAACTAGTCAGCAGTCACTAGTGGCACTAGTCAGCTGACGGTCGTGCACTCCCGCCCCCCCAAATTGGTTTAAGATTTGGGGGACACCCCTAGACTTATTCCATCAAGAAAGTTAGCTCAGTAGTTATTTGTAAAAAAAAAAAAGTACCTTAATACTTGATTGTATCGACAAGAAAACAAAAAAGATAGGGTATCAATCAATTTCAAAGAAAATTTAGTATATCTTTATTTTGTTTCATTTTAAGAATCACTTCAATAACTACGTTGTTCTTTAAAAAGAACACACAATGGTTCACTTGACTGTCATTGTAATATTATGTTTCTACACAAATAATAACATTTAGAATGGAATATTTACAGGATGAGCAGAGCATTGAATAGTTTAACTGGCAAGAATTATCAATGCAGTTTATACTAGCAGTTATGCGTATGCAAACGAGTAGGTATATGTGATAAATGTTACTACACTAGGGTCAGTGAAAATCAAAAGTGATTTTTTTTTATTTTTAAAGCATTCTGCATTTCTATTTGGAGCCATTTGATGCGTATCCAACTTGGAATTACACAAAAAAAAAAACAATTATAAGGACTACGTTATTATACATTGTCTAAGAATAATCAAGAGCAGATAAAAGTGTTATAGTTATTTTAAGCTTAAACAATATTCATATTTATAATAAAGGGTTTTTCAACAGGGACGCTACAAAAGTAGAGCGACAGGGACAGCAAACGACACCATATTTCTTGCCACTCTTTTGACATTTCTCTTCAGTAATGTTTGCCATTTCATGATGGAAAAATATACGAGCCAACAACGAGTCGAAATTATTAAAATTTACTACCGAAATTCGGAGTCAGTGGCCTCAACGTTAAGAGCGCTACGTCCAATTTATGGTCGTCATAATCGTCCTAGCAGATCAACAATTGAGCGTCTAGTGGAAAAATTTGAATCCACAGGCACAGTACAAAATGTTCCCGTGCCAGTGAGATAAAGAAGTGCCCGTAGTGTCGAGAATATTGCTGCCGCTGAGGCTTCAGTTGCAGAAAGCCCAAATGTGTCTCTCACATGTCGTTCTAAAGCGTTGGGCTCTCTGTGACGTCGTTGTGGCGAATTTTGCGAAAAAATCTTGGCCTTCAACCTAAAAAGATTAAATTGACACAAGAAATGAAGCCGCTTGACCACCAGAAGCGTCGTATGTTCGTGAATTGGACTGTGCAACAACATGAAAATGACTCGGATTTTCATCGAAAAATTATCTTCAGCGATGAGGCTCATTTCTGGCTGAATGGCTCCGTCAATAAACAAAATATGCGGTATTGGTCAGGAAGCAATCCACACGTACTCCATGAGTCATCATTGCATCCCCAAAACAATACGGTTTGGTGTGGTTTATGGGCCGGCGGCGTCATTGGGGCGTACTTCTTTCGTGATGATCAAGACCACGTTACTGTGAATGGGGATCGCTACTTAACTTCGTACGAATATCGAGCGTGAAATTGCAGCAGTATCGGCCGATTTATGCTTGAAAACCGTCGAAAATTGGGTTCACCGTCTGGACTTCTGCAAGCGTGCCCGTGGTAGCCATGCAAAAGAAATCGAGTTCCATAAATAATGGCATCGAACGTACTCTCACAGGAATAAAGAATTTCATTGATATCCAAAACCGGTTTTGTTTTATTAAAAAAAAAAACTTTTGTAGCGCTCTTATTGAAAAACTCGATATAACAACAATTTCGCACCGTTAAAATTTTGTTTATTATTTTGTTTTCATGTAGTAAAATCACACTCGGTTAGCGTAACGTTTTCTTTTTAAATTAAAATTTTGTATTGTTTTTCATAGATTTGTTCCATATCCAATTTTCAAACTTCTTTCCCCTAGTTTCACTATCTCGTTTAATGTTTAAACCTTGAACTAAGTTCAATTGTTCTGCTGAACTTAAGTTTAAACCAAAAGTGGAGTTTAAACTCCCACTGTGAAACTGGAGGTTAGCCTCTTGAAAATAATAGTGTTTGCAGTTTTGACTGTGGTTTATCTAAGCAGTAGAAAAGAAACCCCATCAGGGTGTTGTTTTATATCCTCTTAAGGCTCATTATCTAATTTTAATCCTTCCACTTAAGGACACTTAAAAGAATTGAGTAACTTTATACTCTTTTTTTCCTTAAATTCGGTAAATGTATTTAGGAACTCGATATACAAAACAATATGGCTTCTTCATCTATCCATATTACGGTTAATATGTATACTACGAAGTATACGAACATCGAATTGGGTATCGGTTAATGTATGTTTATTGTCATTGTTAAACGAAATGGAAACCACACAACAATGCATTAATATAATATCCCTCCTTTTGGTCTTGATTTTATGTAGTTTAGATTGTATCATACAATTGCTACATGTGTCTTCATTAGCGAGAGCAAGGTCAGACTAAAGTTATTATTTAGTTAAGGTATACAATGAATTCCAGACATTAAACGATGACATTTTTGTCTGCTGACGGTGCGCATTAGTTTCATTTAAAAAATAGAAACAAAAACATTTTATTAAATATTAGGAATCAGGAGAAAAAATAGCAAAAGTGCGGGTGGCAATGCTATACAATAAATTTTCTTTCTGCCAATCAGCAGGCAGCATTATTTTCCCCAGTACCCCAGAAACTACCTGTTACTTATTCCTTGCAATTCAAATGTTCCCTATTAAATCATTCTTTTTTAAATATCTACATTTATAGAAGGTTAGTCAAATTATACTTCATATAATATAATTAAGTATAACATTCCATAAATTAAAAATAAAAACACACGCAGAACGGAGACGTCATGTCACCCAGGAGGGCTCGCCTATAACCGGCTGCACATCAAATAGCTCCACAGGCGCGTGCATATTATATTTAAATCAATCTAACACAATCTACTAGACAGCCGGTTCGGCGACGACAGCGGCGGCGGCGGTGAACTGAGCAGTGAGCATCTCTAGTCTATGTAATAATCCATCCCACGCCCCCACTTTTAGACATAAAACGTATCTTTAATTGAATGTATCCTCTTTCTTTGATCAGTGTTTAGTGCGAATGCGAAATTCTAAATGAAATCACAGCCATAACAATAACAGTTTGGAATACAGATGAATGGTTAGATATAGATACTTCCATTTGTGTACTTCCACTTGGACTTTATCTCTGAACTGAACTCACTAGTTGAGTACACTTTCAATTCAATGAAACTATAATCTGATGGGAGCGCGGAATATGGAGAACGAAAAATTCACACATTCACTGAAATCAAAGGAAAGCTAAACTTCGTTATTCTTTTGTTGAGGTCATTGCCAAGGCCGTAGTTAGAAATTAACTTTTGAATGAGGGGGACAGAGTACAAGTTGGTATATAAGCTTATACATTGTGGTGGTAATTGTACATTTGATTGAAGTATGTTTTATGTAGGTGTATACGTATCTATTATTATATTCAGCTTCTCAGCTCCGATTTAAGGCTACACAATTTTTTAAATAGGGCTATCGCATTAGTTCAAGACATGGCAACCCTGGTTGAGAACTGCGCTAGATCGTCCAGTTCTTTAAAAAACCTTTTTCCAAACTAACTGAGACGATTTGTTTGGAGGTTTGGACAGTCGCAGAGCAGGTGTTTAATAGTTTCTATTTCTTTAACATGCTGACCGCTTCTACAGAAATCGGGTGTAGTCTAGTTAATATAGAGAAATTTTACAACTGATCAAATGGAAAAAAATAGCGGCAGGCTGAAATTTTGCAGGTCGTTTCGAGTGTAGGTAAACAATTTAAATATAAGTTGGCGACCTCCTACTCCTTGATTAGAAAAAAATTGTAAAAGTAAAATCCGCCCACTGTCACACCCACTTTTCTTATTCCTTTGTTTTTCGGAAACGGCTCCAACGATTTCCATGAAATTTTCACATTTAGTTCTAATGGATTATAGAAAAAATGGTAAATTGGTTTGAGTAAAATTCGTCCACTGCCACGCCCACTGGTACGCCCACTTTTTTTGAGAATTTTGATAAATTCGTTTCTTATAAATGTCTAATGAAGAACGATTTCAAATAAAAACTGAAAACCCAACTCAGGCTTCAAAATCTTAGGCTCTTTCTTTCATAACCTAAGGAACTTTTTTCTAATTTCTCTGCTAAATTGACAGTTACTGTATAAAAGTTATTCATCAAAAAAGCGCTTTTTGTAGGATCCGCTCACTGCCACGGCTTTTTTGATGTGTGTTAAATTTTCAAATCTTCGACTTAGTATAATTCATTAACGTAGTGCATAGGAAGATGGGATATCCAATTGTGTTCATTAAGCGCACCACTCATTTCCAAACCACCCTGGAGGTAAAGTTCAAGCCATATTTTTTTTTTTATATTTTAGTACTTTTTTTCGTTTTTAAGAACGACCTAGTAGTTCACTCTGATATACAAAAGAAATACTGAAGCCGAATTTTTGTTTCCGTAACTTATTTAATATTTTGAGAGAAACTAAATTGAGTTTAATTCTATTAAAAAACTCAAATTTAATGTATGTTTATACATATAAAACAAAATGGGGTTTGACTACCCTTATGTATCTGTAAAAGCGATAGTGGTACTAGGCAAATTTAGATTGGGTTTCGCTAGTAAAAGTAAACAATGAAAATTTCATCTAAATTGTTAGAGCCGTTTCTAAGGATTCAACATATACCTAAGAGGTGTGCATGGCAGAGGTGGATTTAACTGAAAGAGTTTTAAAAAATTCATTCAATTAGTTTGAGCCGTTCCTTGACATATATACTTTGATACAGAGAGCATGGCGTGGGCGGAGTTAAATGAACTTTTCTCTAATTTTTTCTCGTTCATCATAAGTAAAAACCCTGTAAATTGCTTGCAAATAGTAGGTGTTTCCGAAAACAAAGAAATAAGAATGGCCGTTGTTTGCCAATATTTTTCTTTTATAAAAAATAAATTCTAAAAATCTCATGGAAATCGTTAGACCCGATTCCAAAAAATAAAGGAATACAAAAAAATGGGTGTGGCAGTGGGCAAATTTTGCTTTCCCAATTTTTCATATCAAATTCAATTTCAATTTCAATTCAAATTTTTTCTCTTGTCACTGTAGTAAATTATGAAAATTTCATCCATATCGGTGCAGCCGTCTCTTAATAAACTAAAGTTTAAGAAAAGTGGGCGTAGCACCGGCCCTGTAGGACGTACGGGGTCGCCAACTTAGATTTAAGTTCTATACCCTACCTACCCTTGAAAAGAACTGCAAAATTTCAGCCTGCCGCTATTTTTTTTTTTTCATTTACAATTCTAATTTTACACCCAGTCTGGTGGCCATTGCGTCAATGGCGCAATTACTCGTTAGTACACCTATCAAGATTACAATATTTTTTTTTCATTAATGCTAGGCCATAAACTTCTAGAGATAAAGCAGTCGTTCCTGGTCATCTGAGTTATTGATTTGCTCTCTCGTTATTTGGTCTATTTTCCTTTAATCACGCCGATTGGGAATTGGGATGTTTGGCCCTTTATCTAATTGGCTTCTTGTGTTTCTATTTGATATATTGACCCTGTAGATGAACTGACAAAGTTCATCTAGTACATCAAGTCCTTCTATATTGCTATATCAAGTAACCCAGCAGAGTTTGACCTGGTTAGTGTTACAAATATTATTATATATGCCTAGGCATTTTGCTACTGCCTTGGATCTTATAGTCTCACCGACTTTTATAGCAGTTTGATTTTCAACGAAAATGTGATCTACGATGAGCTCAGTTTTTTTCTTGTAATCAATTTCTGCTACTTTTTCATTGGCGTAAATCTAAGCTTGAAAGACACTTCCCTCATCTTGGAGTTTATATGATTATCATATATTAAAAGACTCACAGAGCTCCCTACCTCCTGTTATAAAAGCAAGGAAAGAATTATGAGGGATCATAAGTTCATATCTTCATTTGAGACAAAAGAAACAATTTTCAAACGAAAATCGACTTCAAAATATTAACAAAACAACTGACGCACAGTGGTCTGTTTGTTAAAATTGGGCGACAAAAATAATTCCCACTCCAGGTCGTAGTAAATATTAATGAACACTTAATGATTTGAGGATGCTGAATTCAGTGGTACAGCCTATTTTTTTTACTTCAAATAAAGGCTTCACAGTTTAGGTCAGAATATGAGCCCAAATTTCAAAATTTTTAATAAAGCACTGAAGTAGTCAGAATTTGAGTCAAGTTTATGGTTTATGCTTAAAGTTTCCTTAAATATGCACCTGAATGTATTTTTTCAAATGAAAATGACTCCAATACCGATTTGTACAAAATTTTAAGAAGATGGTCCAAAACTTTGAGAAATATTACTTATGGATTAGAACTAATTTTAGAGCTAGTTTTTAAAAATTTTTGTGCTGGAAATTATTTTTGGACATAATTTGATCGAATCTACATGACATTTGTTAAATTTGATGGCAGGAAATAGAGAATCAAATTTTAGATCAATTACTCAAAAAATCAAAAATAGTCCAAAGTAATAATTTTAATTGTATTGATATTTTTCCTGATTGCATTAAATATATCTGACATCAAGCTAAGAATTCTGGTAGTTCACAAAAAACCTTATTTTTAAAATATTAGAATGCTTAAATTGCTTAATAAAAAATGGTAAATTAACAGGGTTTTCTACTGTCAACTATCAGAATTCCCTGCCAGAAAAAATATCAATACAATTAAAACTATTACTTTAAACTACTTTTTATTTTTTTGAGTAGTTGACCTAAAAATTTAATGGGCTGTTTTGAGTCGTCAAATAAATTTTGACGTCTAAAAATTTGAGTCTTAAAATAATTTTCAGCTCAAAAATTTTTAAGACTAGAACTAAAATTAGTTCTAATCCCTTAGGAACATTTCTCAAAATTGTGGACCATCTCCTTTAAATTTTGTACAAATCAGTATAAGAGTCATTTTTATATGACAGAATACATTCAAGTGCATATTTAAGGACACTTTAAACATAAACTTGACTCAAATGCTGACTTCTCCAGGACTTCTCCAGTACTTTATTCAAAATTTTGAAACTCGGGACCATGTCCAGACCTGAATTGCGAAGCGCCTATTTAAGTAGATGAAAATAGAAAGTACCACGGAATTAAACATCCCCAAATTATTAAGTGTACCAAATGTCATTAATATGAACTAAGAACTGGAGTGGGAAATAATTTTTGTCACTAAATTTCAACAAACGGACAACTGTGCGACGGTTAAGTTAAATGCTTTCGAATAAACCGGATAAAAAATAAAAAGCGGTACTCGTTTAAAGGAAAATTACGTTTAAGGGTTTTTTTTATCGAATATATGTTTGTTTTGGGCATAAGTATGATTAAGACCAAAAATGCTACTATATTCATACTTGCATTTCTGAGAAAAAGGTCACACTGGTCTCTTTTCAATATATTTGGTATAACTCGGAAACTAAGTCGAATTTTATTGAAATGGATGTTTTTAAAAAAATTATTCAAATATGTTTTAAGTGATTTTTGTTAAACTGTTATAGCCTTCTTCATTTGATTTCCCTTATACTCGTTATATAATAGCTGGAAATTTTTGCCCGGGCAAGGCATAGTTTCCATGGTAAGGTTTTCTATAATACAAATTCTTTACAAGTATAATAATATCAGCCAAGAAGAAGACTTAGCATTAAGGATTTGACTTGTTGAATTATTGATTTAAAACGTTTTTAGTAAAAAAAAAACTGCTCTACTACGGCCTTATACTACTTGTGAACCAGTTTAAGTTTACTACGCCTTGTGTATTTTCTGTATATAAGTATATATAGGTTTTTTTCAGGATAAGAGGCATTGTAAGGTCAGAGTCACTTTACTCCGTCACTTTTTAAATTTAATTTTCTGAGTAATTGTAATAAAAATTTTCTTATTTTTTGGCTTGTTTTAGTTTCAATTTTACAAAAACGTAGTTCTTTAAAAATAAAATGATAAAAACACAACTAATATATCGCATTTCAAAACTAAAGAAATAAAATGATTAAATAACAAAACAAAAATAAGAATAAATTTATTTCTTTACCTAAATACATATCTACTCTTTTCACACTTGTCGTTTAACAATATCCAATTATTAAACTAGTACCTGCTTCGGGTTGGGGTTAGAATCCCGAAATTCTGAGTCCATAAATCCTAATATCCCGAAAATTTAAAATCCTGAAAACCAAAAATCCCGAAAACCCAGAATGCCGGAAATCCAAAATCCCGAAAATCCATGATCCCGAAAACCCCAAATCTTAATTTCAAAATTAAATAAGTACTTATTAAAACAACTATAATGTTTTGTTTCATTTAGTAGCTATCTTTTATCTACATAAGAACTTAATGCGTTAAGTTTTTGCAAAACACAAAAAAAGTTTAACAGCTATTTTTTAAATTCAGAAAACTGAGTTTAAAATTGGGTTTAAAAACGATTTAATTTTCGAAGTCCAGTTTAAATTCAGAATTGTGAGAAATAACAGTTATAAATTTATTAAAGTTATAATTCGATTTCAATTCAATGAGAACAGATTCGCTACCATAAAATATTTTTACATAAGAAAAACTGAAACGAGCGAAAGCGAATCATTTATCGATGATGTGACTGTACTCATTGTTTCCAGTCTTAAGATACTTTATTATATCGAGACCTTACCGATACAAAATTTTAATGTGAATTTGGCCCTTAAGTTCGCCAGAGAAATCACAGCATTTTTTTGGGATTTGGGATTTTGGGTGTCTAGGCTTTCGAGATTCTTGGTTTTCGGGACTCTGAGTTTTCGGGATCTTAGATTTTCTGGATTCTAGGTTTTCGCGATTCTGGATTTTCTGGATTTTGTCCATTTCCTACCTACTTCATATCTCGCCATGTTATTGCCTTACACCAAAAGAGCAAAAGCTCATGCGATCTTTATAAAATTCTATTTTATTTTTAATGTAAAAAGGGACTATGAATAAAACCAAGGTCCTTTTTGCTTTAAATCCTTTGGATTGGTATGCAAACTCCTAAGAGTGGGAGAGGAACTGACCCCGAAAACTATATTGTTAACAGCATGCAGACATACTTGAGGTCTGATAATGAAAAAAAAATTTAAAATTTAAATATTGTTTGAAAATTTTCATTCTATCCGCTATGTAGATATGCTTCTCTCCCCCCCCCCCCCCCCACATGTCTACGTCCTGTTATCACGTCAGTGTCATCTTAATACAAAACTTGTTTCAGACTTTTCAACAACCCAATTACAATTCAACTACCTATTACAATACAAACTTGTCACTAACATAAAAAGTTCTGTGACATCAGCAAGGATAGTGAACCCGTTTATAATAGAATTAATTCAAAGACTTTTTATAACTTAAAACTTTTTTTGCGGATTATGATCCAATAATAATATATTCAAGATTCGACACAATTAAATTATCCTGATAAAATGACGTTGATAGATGGCTCTCTGTGACAAAGAATATAAATTTATCTTCAGATATACCTCGTGATAGCAAATTAATTTAAAATAATGAATACTTTCTCTATAGAAAGAGAAAATAAATCAAGACCTTCGAAAATAATTTCGTTTATTAACCTTTTTAAATACGAAAAAAAGTAATTTTTGTGACTCAACAATATTTTTATAGGTTTCAAATGGCAGGTATATTACTTATGTTCTTAAGAGTATAAGTAACTTAAAACCTTTTAAAGTCTCTTAATAATGGCTTTATAATTCTAAATCAAACTTGAATTCAATTAAAGTATACAATTAAGGTAGAATTTTTACTGGGCTATAAATATATTTAAAACAATGGATTTGGAAATGTATAGCTATGAATGTTTAACTTAAAACAGTTTTAGTCCATATTCGGATTGATTTCGATAAAAAAGAAATTAATATTAATGTTAATTACAAAAATAAGCTATGTACAAATTTAAGGAAGACTTATAGTTAGTAGATCCGAGCTTCTTTAAATTCTTTATTAGCTCAAAGACTGTGTCGAAGTTATGATACATATAAATGTTTTAGTTTTGTTTTAATCACTTTTTTTGCTCAGTCACAGTCTTCTTCTGGATTCTTTTATGAAAAACCAGGAAGCCATTATTAAAGAGTTTAAAAAATTGAAATACGCTTAAAATGACGAAATTAAATTAACTTGTAGGGAACCACTTCTGAAAATAAATACAAGCACAACATTTCTACGCATCTCAATTACTAAGAAATCTTTTTTGGGGAACTTCCTTGATTTTACTAAAAATAAAATCCCCGGTGTTTATGAAAGTAACAAACAGATGCTTGCCTATATTGTGAGTTAACCCAAAATACTTTCATGAATATTAACTTCATAAATTCCAGAAAATTTTAATGTTAGCATTTGATTCCTTGACAAAATTTCAAGTAAAAATATGGTTTGAAAATATGGATAATACAGGTGTAATTTTTTTTTAGCTCCGGAACTCCGGAACTTTTAGATCCTTCTTTGAACTGTTTTAAATTTGAAATTACTTTTCGTTGGTAGTTTCTTCATTTTGTTTTCTGAAAACAAATCACATTATAATTATTTTTATAGAAAGGAAGAGCTATAAAGCATTGTTTGATAAATAAAATTTTATTTCCAAGAACTTTCAATTGTATTTGAAATAAATGGGGATATGAAAATAGCTTTTATAAACATCAAGACCTAAATTTGTCTTGAAGAACAAAAAGATGCTTCTCAATAAAAATTATTGTAAATAAAATAAATCAATTTTTGTCTGAATAAAGGTGTACCTAGGTAAGTTAGTTACCCAAGTCTATCATGAATTGTTTTTTTTGGAACAAAAAAGCAAAAACAATAAAAGTTTTCATGTGATATTCATGTATTTAGAACCATCTCTTGAATAAATTGAGGATATTATGATTTTGTTTGAGATAAGAAAAAAAGGATATTTAATCGACTCCAGCATCTTAGCACGTAGTATGTGGGATATGCAATTAAATATGCAATCTTAGAAGTCAGCAATTGGTCATAAAATGTAAACAAGATTCAGAATTGAAAAAAAAATCAAGGTCACCTTGCAACGAAGTGTTCCAAGCTACTCCACTCCTTTAGTTTGGTATTATCTCAATTACTAGTGAGAATTGTCCTTTACTGAAAATGTAACTTGCTTGGATGCTTTTTCAGAGCTTCGTGCAATTGGGGTAAGGGGCGTTAGTTAAAAAAAAAAACATCCTTATTGCCACCAGGGTCTTTGGTACCTTCTGATTTTCTAGAGCATCTAAGTCTGCTGTTTTGAGTGCCATAAGGGGCATAGTACCTGCTGATGTTCCAGAGCATTTTAGCCTGATTATTTTAAGTGACACTCAAGCTCAATACCAAACCTGATACCAGAATAGATAGATATGACCAGTATTAAAAGCCGAATCATCGGAAGCCACATTACCCGAGACTAAGCCCAAGAACCCCGACCGAATCACAAGAAAACAATAGCATATAAAAGCCAGCAAACTAGAATCCAGAAATGCTAGTGATTCATTTCAGTTCTAACATTTATTGAAGTACCAGTGACCTATCGTAACAGAATTTTGTGTGTTATAATAATATAAAAGTGATTTTCAAAAAAGATTTTGTAATTACGTAGGTTCTAAAGCCTTTTCCTATAAAGTTTCGTGTTCTCTTCATGACGACTCTAGCGAGACTGGTGAGAATAGCTTTAGCTGGAAAAAAAAGAGCATATCACAACTAGGGCTGGTCACGATACCAGAAAAGTCTGGGTATCGTTTAGTACCTGTATCGGAAACCGAAGCGATACCAAGACGATACCAGCTCCAAAGTATCCGAAACGATACCTAAACGATACCGAAACCAAATCGTACTCTTTGCATCGATATTTTCTGATACTTTCGGTAGTATCGTTAGGTTTTGAATCTTAGAGTTTCTTCTAGTAATTCATGTAACTAGTCTCGGAAACGAATCTAACGGTTTAAATGGCATTTGCACAGTTTTTTCTCCTTACTTAGGAGAAGATTTAAGCAATTAATTATATAAGAACCACCCACTTCCACGCCCATTTTCCTTTCACTTTATTTCCCTGAAACCAATCATCTGGATGACATTTTCAGACTTGGTTCTTCTAAGCTGGAGGAAGTGACTTTAATGATACCAGACCAAACGAGACTAAGTTATTCGAGAAAGATATCGATACCGAGACGATGCCAACATTTTTCGATTTTGACGATACCGAGATGATACTTACAACAGCATAGGTGGATTAGGTATCGTGGCTAGACCTAATCACAACCTAAGAGATTGTAAGTGTCTCAAACTGTGACCTTGAAAAAAAGGAATACTATTTGAAATCTGATTTACTTTTCAAATTGGTGTTAGTTGTGAGCTCATATTTAAACTTTGGCGATTTTTAGTCGATAGTTTGATGTATTCAACGATACCGAGCAGATAGTGAAGGTTCTTTTTGGAAAGAAATTTGCCGAAAAGAATTTTTGACGAAACTCTGAACAACCACGATACCGAGACGATACTTGGTAACGTTGCCAGCAAGAGATAACTGGCAGTATTCAAATGATACAAAAAATATACCTCAAGAATACCTCGTGGATACCTCACGGATATTTTGCTGATCCCTAGCGGATACCTGGCGGATAATTTGGGTTTACCTATCGGATACCTTACGGATGCCTGATGGACACCTTGCGGATGCCTGAAGGATACGTGGCGGGTACTTCATGTATGCGTGGCGTATATATCATGGACGTCTGGCAAATACCTGGCGGATACTAAGCGGATACCTCTCGTATGCCTGGCGGATACCTCGTAGATGCCTCATTGTGGATACCTCGCAGATTTCTGGTGGATGTCTGGACCATATCTGGTGGGTAGCTCGCGCATGCCTATGGTGGATGCCTCTCGGATGCCTGGTTGATACCTCACGTATGTGGATACCTCTCGGATGCCTAGTGGATACTTTATGGTCGTCTGGCGAATACCTGGCGGGTACCCCATATATGCCTGGCGGATACCTTGCGGATATCTCGCAGATTCCTGATGAATGCATGCACCATACCTGTTGGATACCTGACGCATGCCTGGTGGATACCTCTCGGATGCTGGGTGGATACTTCATGGATGCCTGGCGGATAGCTTATGGATACCTGGTAGACACCTTGCTGCTGCTCGCGGATGCCTCGTGGATACGTCGATGCTCATCTTAAAGCATTGGAACAGGGAAACCTTAATTTTTGAATTCTTCTTGATTTCTCCAAGGCTTTTAATTAAGTTGATCATTCCGTTTTATTTGAAAAACTTCTTCGACTTTTCAATTTTTCGATTTGCGTTGTTAGGACCTACTTAACTAATCAAAAATAGTCTTTTCATTAAAATAAAGAATCGTTGGTTCTTCTTCCAACACTAAACTAAACTAAAAGTCACATTCAAAAGTTAAATTCGTTAGATTTATGGACTACGCAAATACAATAGTAAAGAAGTATTTCAAACTTTTCAAAAATTGTTCTAAATATGTTTTCGAGAACTATTTTCAGTATCGAGCCCTAAATATGCTCACTGACACTTTCCTGAACAACTAAGACCAGTATCTCAAACGAAATGATAAGTACAACATCTTCGCAAAGAACAAGAAGATGAATCACACAAGCTATGCTTCTCTTACATCCAAGCGCCAGTTCTTCTACTGGCCTATGTAATTATCTGCCGCGTAATTTAAGAGAAATTAATGAATCTGCGAAATGAAACAACAAACCAAGAAATCATTTTACTCAACTATAAATTACAACATGGCTTACAAACAATGTTACCTTACTTTGACAATATTAACTTCCAGCACTCTTGTTTATACTCGTGTACAACGTTCCTTAACCTTAAACAAAATGTTTCGTGATCACATGACTTACAATTTATTGATTTAGTAGAATAACTTTTCTTAGGTACATTATTGATTGACACTCATACTACTACTGAAAGATAAAGAAAAAATTGATCATATCCATCAAATATCAAGATCAACAAAAATTAACCAAATATTACACTACATTGACAGTGACAAATAGTGTTATGATGACATGTTTGGAGTTCCAATAATTTTTAATACTATTTTTAACAAAAAGACTAGATTCGTCAATAAAGGCAAAGCAAACAATTTTATACAAAATAAATGTTTATTAATTAATTATACTTTACAATTTAAAAGAAAATTAATAAAAAGATGCAAACTGCATAGCTGAAACGAAGTCTTATGCCGAATTTCTGAATGAAAAATTATAGTTTTGGAAGTATTGTTGCATTTCAAATCCGAATCTAAATGTAGGATTCCGCCAACGACAGTACAAAATCTTATTGAATCGTTCGCATTGCTTACTTATTTATTTACTCGATGTGGCGCTTGAGTCCAGTGTGGACCAAAGCCTTAACCAACAACCATCTTCCAGCCACCTCGGTTCTTAGCTAGCTGTTAAAACAAAACATGATGCAACCAAACACTTTTCGATAATTTTTTTTTTATCGCTGCCTAAAAAAATATGAAAAAGATATCTAGAGTAAAAAATGTAGGCAAATAAGTAGAACTAAGTAGAAGTAGTTATAAACCTATCAAAATTAAGCACTTTTTTTCGTAAACAATAGTCAAGGCTCTAGGGTCTAGGTCGTTAAGAAAGTCATAAATTGGGTATTTTATGGGCTCTGGTCCTTAGGCACCTCATATATGGGAAATTTGATATTTGAGAACGCCATCTAATTGGTCAGTAATTGGAGAGAAAAGGTCCACTAGTCCTGGAAATTGGTCAGCCCTAGATTACTAGTAATAGAGACTATAAGTTTCTCAAGGCCACGCTCGATTTTTGGCACCTCATTTATTGGAAATTTACAAAAAAAAAGTATATCAGCTCATCGTTTAGTCAGTCAGTCAGTTTCAGTACTTGGTCTGCCATACATATGTTATGAATTTTTATACTTATGCCAAAAATCGTTCCTTATTTTGAAAAAATAAATTAAGAAATCGTAAAAAAGAATCTATAGCTGACCAATTCCTGAAACTAGCTGACCTTTTATAAAAATCTTAGGCCCGCCCCTGAACAACAGTGCGCAACTACTAAAATGTCTTCCTCTACTACATCGGCCGTCCCACGGTGTTTGTTTCAAGGACCTTCCGAAACGGAGCATTGATATCCATTTGCTCTAGGTAACAACACTAACCTAGCCACTTAATTTTAATCGGACAGCTGGCCAATCAAAAACTCGATTAATTCAAAAATATGAACTGAAATTGATGTGTTTAACGTGCCCATTTGAAATGAGTGAAAAAATAGTGAAGTTGGCTGCGCTGAGTGCCATGAATTATTTTGGAATCACACCTGAACAGAACACTAGCTGTCAAATGCTTGTGTTCAGCATTAAATCTGTCTGCTTAGTCATTTTATTCTGTGCTTGTAGAGCGCGCTCTGAACAAACTCAGAACACATTCAGAACGAAAAAAGAAACACGAATTTTAAACTCTGAATGCTCAGAGCTAAAAAAGAAACACAATTTTTTGTTTGACAGCTCGGGCTCTACTCTGAACTAAAAAAAAAAAACGCCTATTGTATGCCTGTTTTTTCGTGGCTTGTACTTGCTGGCATTCTGAGTTGAACCAGGGGTATTCAACACCATCAACCAGGTTATTTTGTTTAAGACCGAACTTTATAGTCTGGATAAAACATTTTATTTAAAAATAAAAAGAAAACAAACTCAAAATTGCATTTGGTCATTTATACATTTTTTTCAAATCTTAGGAATATTCGTGAACTAAAGTCACATTTTACGGCTACCTAGACATTAATTAATGTATGCGCATTGATTTGGCTTTGGACTGCCAATTAGATTAAAATTAATTGCCTTCGCAGTTTAACTTGAAATGACGTGTTGGTACTGATTGGTAATGAACGTTAAATCTTAGTTAAATGATATTTTGTTTGTAACTTACCAATGAGAAAAACAAAACTATGACTGTCCAAATGAGATAAAAGTTATTTATTATTTATTTTATATAAAGTAAAGCAAACAAAATAAATTACATGCAAAATAGGTAATATAAATATATCTTAAATGCGATCTCAGCATTAAATGAGCGTAGGTATAGGTTATGCGTTGTTTCAAATATTTAGTGGGAACAAGTGGAAATACTTTGAAGAGTTACAAAAAGATGTTTTGGTTGTTTTTTTTTTTTTTAATAATAATATATTGGGGCCTTCAATTAGTTTTTCGTCCCCTAAATCTTCTTTTTTAATTTTTGTTCGGTAACTAAATTCAAATTTTGCCTACAAGGATAAATCTGCGAAACCTAAATAGATTTTTCTGCAGAAGGTTGCTAAAATTTATTATTCACAAGTAGCTAGTAAGTAAAAGTAGGTATGTTAATTTTTGTTGCAGATACATATCTTCAATTTAAAAGAAAAGGTGGCAGCCCTAGAACTGCGGAAGCTTCCTTGCTCATTATTTGTTGACTTATATGTTCACAAATAAAACATAAAACAAGTGTAAGCACTGTATCTTACAAATTTTCAAAAATCAACCAAAACAATTTTTTTATCTCTAAGAACTTAAGACTTATGTATATGGGAACTACTTTTGACTCTAAACTGGCATACTTTTTTTCATGCTCTAAAATTTATAAAGTATATTTTAAAAAAAATTTCAGCTTTGTAAAAGTAGGTAAGTTTTGACCAATTTTTTGCATTTTAGAATAAATCAGATGACAACGTTTCGACTCTGGCAACCTTTCCAGACATATGGTTTGTCTGCTTAACTAGTCCCAAAATCAAGCATATACATAAAGTTATGGCGTTGTATCTATCTAGTAGGTTAGTCAAAGTAGCTGGTACCTCTCCAACTACTATACAGCAGCATTCCTCCCCTTAAACAATTCTACCGTAACACTCGCATCGCTCATAAATAATTTTAAGGACAGAAATTCTTAACTAAGCCGCACTTCCATTTATCCGTGAATATAACTTTATGTTAACTTAACAGCATGGCAATACCAGACGCAACATCAAACTTATTTTGTATATATTCCAACAAACTAGTAGACTGCAACACGTGCAAAATATATCAAGCTTTCCCACCTAACTTACTATTACTACTGACCGTAAATATCACCAAACGTATCACATTTTAAAAAAATGCAGGAGGTACATAGATATGAACATATGTATGGCACCTTACGCAGTGATGTTAAACAAAATGAAAATATTTTATTTTTTCAAAGAAAAAATTGGTGTAGTTTCTTAGATTTAACCAAGTGGGAAGTGCAAAGGTTAATACCTTTCAAGATTCTTTAATAATAATAATACATAAGATGAAATTACGATGAAACACTTATGTATTTATTCTTCTTCTTCTTCTTCTTCTTCTTCTTCTTCTTCTTCTTCTTCTTCTTCTTCTTCTTCTTCTTCTTCTTCTTCTTCTTCTTCTTCTTCTTCTTCTTCTTCTTCTTCTTCTTCTTCTTCTTCTTCTTCTTCTTCTTCTTCTTCTTCTTCTTCTTCTTCTTCTTCTTCTTCTTCTTCTTCTTCTTCTTCTTCTTCTTCTTCTTCTTCTTCTTCTTCTTCTTCTTCTTCTTCTTCTTCTTCTTCTCCTCCTCCTCCTTCTTCCTTTTAACACTTTAAAAAATAGCTTCATACCTACATCATCATCAACAGTGAGTTTAATTCTTTAAATTCAATATTAGTGGCCTATTTAACCAAACCATAAATAAAATTATAAACGCATTCTAATCAACTGCATTTTTTGCAACTTTTTTAAACCGAGTTTCGCAAAGGGAAAGCTGCAAGATATGGTAATCCCCCGGTGAAGGTGATCTTCAAAGCATGCCTCTCGTTTAATCATATCTCACAGTCTTGGAGACACGTAAGAGTGGTTTTTATCTCTTAATTAGGAAGGCGTGGCCACGAATCCGTGAAGGATTTTCGATCAACCACCCAAAACTCTTTTGTGCTTAAGACTCTAGAGCGTTTTCTAGACACCCATATTAGGAACTTACTTGTGGAATGTCCCCTCGAAAACTCCCAACATGCATATCTCAAAGGTTAGTCCACGGAGACGGCCCTTCATGAGGTAGTGCACACAATTGAGATAACCATAAACTTCAAAGAATATAACCTCGCTATATCCTTAGATGTAGAAGGGGCCTTTAATAACGAGCTAACCGAAACCCTTCTTGAGTCAATTTAGGTAATGCAAACTCGATAAAATACGTAAGTAGAGGAACATCCCAGGGTGGGGTTCTTTGACCGCTCCTATGGTTATTAGTGAACAAAATCCTTGTTAAACTAGATAGATGTGGTGTGAAGCCGGTTGCGTATGCGGACGATTTGGTGATATTGGTATCAGGAAAATTCACTCCTGTGATAAATTAAATCACAGAGATGGCTTTGAGAAAGGTTAGCAACTGGGCTACGAGCTGTGGTCTAGGAGTCAACGAGGGCAAAACTGAGGTGATGATTTTTACTTCCAAAAATAAGATACATTCCTTCACTGCACCCCGTGTTAACGGCCAACCACTCCCACCATCAACCAGTGCAAAGTATCTTGGTGTCATCCTTGACCCTAAGTTAAATCGAAAAACAAACATCGAAAATCGTGTAAGAAAGGCCTGCATAGCTTTACACGCTTGTAGCAAAACCTTTCTAAAGAAATGGGGTCTTTAATCTAAGATGATTTTGTGGACGTATACGGCCGATTCTAAGTTATGGTTTGATTGTCTGGTGGGCCGCACTAAACAGAGCATATAACATCGAAAAACATCGAAAAAGGTTTAAGGAACAGCGACCTTTGGTAGCACTGGGGCTCATCCATCTTGCCCAAGGGATTCCTTAAGTGTTTTTCTTCACCTTTTACCACTTGATCTGCACATTTAATATTTTGTATCTTGTAGTGGATTAGGACTCAAAGAATCAAATTGTTGGGTTGCCAAGTTTTATGATCACAACAATATCGCAAATTAGATTCCCATTGAAATCTTTTCAATTCCTTCTGACTACCGCACGCCTACAATAAAATTCAGTAAAGATTTTAAAGTCTTATTCCCATCCAGAAAGGACTGAGATAATGACATCGTGACGAGAGACTTCGACACAACTATCTATACTAACGGCTCAAAGATGGAGTGTGGTGTTGGTTCAGGAATTTTTTCTGAGTCTCTTAACATCTCACGATCATGGTAGTATTTTTTAAGCTGAATTACTTGCAATTAGGGAGGCATGCAGGATACTTAAACTAAATCCAAACCAAAATCGTAATACAGCTATCCTTATAGACAGTCAGCTACATTCGGCTACATCATCCTTTAAATTGGTACAGCAATGCCGGGAGCAGCTCGCAATCCTTAATATTAACCTAAAGGTAACTCTTATCAGGATTCCTGGCCATATGGGCATTAAGGGAAATGAACGGGCAGATGAACTGGCCATACAAGAATCAGCCCTTCACAGCTCACTTGCGGAAAGAGTCAACATTAACCTGGGAGTTGTGAAGGGCAACTGTCAATCTTCCTTGGTGAATCCAATTGCAGGTGGAATAGCATTACCAAATGCAAAATATCCCGAAAGATCTGGCTTGGCTATAATAAATCCCGAAAAATTGATCTGTTATGCAGACCCAGGCGAGACATCGCTAGGGTCGTTGCAACCTGTACTGGGACACTGGGCAGTAGGGGAACATGCGGGTGAGACTGGGTATTCCTAACAAAACTCAGTGCCGTAGCAGCGACGATCAGCAAGAAAAGGAAACAATATTTCACTTTCTTTGTAAATGTCGTGCTCTGGCTAGATTGAGAGTACAATCATTTTGAGTGGCATTTTTTGACGACTTCAATGAACTTTCTGATAGGTACGAGTATATCACAAACTTGAATTTTTTTCTAAACTCGAAGAAATGGATCTAAGACAAAGTCGATTGATTGTGTATCATGTTACCCCCAGATCCTGAAGACTGTGAGCAATCAGCATATTGTAGCTGGCTTCGGGCGAGATGCGATCCAATGGAGTGAGTGTCTTATATCCCACCTCTTGACGTTGGTGCTAGCCCAAAATATGCTAGAAACAATACCCCAAATCCATTCTAATTCAAACCAAAGAAGTCTGGTCTCATGTTGGATACTGATTTTCACTGGAAACTTCCCACCATGCTGAGTGAGTAGACGGAGGCCCAGGATAAAATCTTGCATCCAATCATGTATCTGGAAGACCCCCGAAGGGATCAGATTTGTCGTGTTGTACAAACAAACTTACTGCCTTCATGGGTCCCTTTGCTGTCAACTTCAACGCATTGAAGGCGATCCACAAATCCTAAGCTTATGTTGGGCTTGTTAAATGGTTAAAAAAAATTTCAAAATCTGTCGTGGGAGATTTGAGATATTTGAACTTAAAGTTGGCAATTGCAACTGTTTATATCTTACGATCCAAAAAACATGTAACAGTAAAGATACATTTCTTTTCTTTTAAATATCGTAATGACTTTCACGTTTGTACTATAACGACTCTCGAATGAAGAACTGCTTTCTTCGCGAATACCCAAAGCTTTGGTGAGCTTTAGAACTTTTAGCAAAAAATGTCAAAATTAAAGCTTTGGAAAGAGAAATGTATGGGAAATTTTCTCAATGGAAAGCTCAAGAATCTAATACTAGAACCTTAAAGCTACTTCTAGAACCTGTGTGATAGATAAAAAAGGATTTGTTTGACCTGCTGTGGGCACAGTTTATTTGAAGTCGTAAATGAGTTAAGTTGGTTGTAATAAAAGTGAAAAGTAAAGTTGGTGCATTAATTTCAGTGGTGAACAATGACTTGTTTTGTAGTATTGTAGAAAGAAAATTAAAGTATTTAATTTTGCGAAGTAACTATGTAAGTGAAGAATTTAAATAAAGTGAATAAGTTCAAGTAACGAATCTGAATGAATATAACAATATTAAAAAAATCATGAAAGAAATATGTGCAAATGTCATTTTAAAAGTAGGTTTTTATAATATCATAAGAACATATATTCATTTCATGCGATCTAGTTGTGTATTTTATTTTCATAACATTCTGTTGCCGAAAGTACAAGTAAACAAAATAGAAAAGAAAAGACAGATTCAAAATACGAGCCTTGATTTTGACTTTTATACCTACTAGACATGAAAATACTCGAATGCATGTTATACAAAGTGGTGAAATACTTACTAATTGCCTCTGTTTGTAAAATACATTATTATTCAGCCTAATTAATACTTATTTCATATATCACGAAATAAGCCCAAAGGCCGATTGGATTTTTTGTACAAGAAATACGATTTACTTCTTTTATCGACTAATAGGGAAAGTATTTGTTTTGTGTCTAAAAGATATGTATGTGTCGGGGTTGCAAAATTCATTCAACTTACCTACGGACTTCTAACAGGCTGGGAGCCGGTGACAACAAAAGTCATTAGAAAGGTAATTTTATGCACTTTCAAAGAAACTCGGTGTGACATGCCCTTGAATGCTTCGAAACCAATTAACCCATTGAGCTCAATATTTCAGAAAAGTTTGTAATTCTCTGAACTGTTTCTGAAAAGTTTGGTTTGAATCTGTTAAGTCGTATTTTAAAAAGAGGCAGAAATAAACGCCAAATGCAAATACCCAGTTAAATGCAATTTATGCGTAAATTTTGTTGTTCTTAATTTTTTTTTTTATTAATTGAAGCGTGATTTAACAAAAAAGGGACTATTAAAAATGTTGATATAGTAATTGATATCATAAGGATGCTTTTAAAAAATCGGTAGAGCCGTTGATGAGAAAATAAAAATAAAAAAAAAAACGTTGTATGGCAGGTACCATTAATAACAGTTTTTGGTAAATTATTTTCCTACACAATGTACACCATGCCTACAATAATTCACTGATTTTTTTTTAAATATCGTTCAAGCTGATTTTGAGATAAATGAACTTCTTAACGATTTTATGGCACAGGTACTTGCCGTTATTTTTGGAGTTTAAAAAAAAAAACCGATTTCTCCTTCAAGGTCAAAGTTTGAAGATAATCGCTTAGGTGGCTTAAGCTGTAGGTCGAGGTATAGATATTATAGACAGCGAGATTTCTGACACTCCCTTTTTTGGTGTCCTCTGTCTTCGTAATATTATATTTGATTGCTATTTCAATTTTTTTTCTTGAATCCAAAACATGGCTTAGAGTACCTACATTATGTATATTGGAAGTAAAAAAATTGTGTTTGTTTAAGTATAAATGTATATAAAAGGTTCGAGGTACTAGTAAAAAATCTAGTTAAAAATCAAAAAAAAAAATCAATCATCTAAGCGGGTTCGACTCTACTATCAGATCAGGCATTATGGCAGTTTTTAAACAATAGTAGTATTTTTTAAATCACGTTTCAAAAGGTAAACAATATCTAATAAAATTAAAGAGAAAATGTAGCAGGTGATCCGCAGATTATAATGTTTTATATTTGTTAATAAAATCAAATAGCTAAAAGAATATGAATATAATTTAAAAAGAAAATTCTTCTGCTTTAGTAACTGAATCAAATAGCTAAGGTTCATAAGTTTATAATTAATGCACGACTGGGTCACACGCACTTGCTCTTATGTTCAAAACGCTGAGGGCTTAAGCACATGGAAATCAGGAGAGACAAATTCTTTAAGGCATGAAATACGGGTTTAAATTAGCTAAATAATTTCTTTGAGAGTTTTAAATAAAAAAACTGAATACCATCTTAATATTCTTGATTGACTATGATAGTATGGAAAAAATTTTAAATCGTTGGAGCGGTTTTCTTAAAAAATAAATTTTGATATATATCAAATTCTTAAAACATTTTGAAGGAAAATTTTTGGCATCGAATTCGTAAGTATTATAAGGGTGTCGGAATTTTTGTATTTTTATATTCAAAGTGAGTATCGCGGATCTTGTAAGGGATTTAAAAAGAAGTAACTATTGTTCTAAGACATTTTCCAAAATTGAATTTTGAGACCCCGCGGTCGGTTTTAGGTAAAAAATTACAATTTGAAAAATTGGTCAGAAAAACCATTTAAATTTGCGTCGATATATTGTCACGGTAACTTAAAGTGATTTTGTTTGTTTTTTTCTTGGTGGCAACGCTCAGTGCCACTTAAAAAAACAAAAATGTTTTTGCCGAGGTACTGATTCTTGCTAGGAACCGACAAACCCTCCAAGAGTATACTTATCATGATTAAGTGCTCCTTATCTAGCCGTTCGAACTCGGCAAAAAATTGTAGGTCCCCTCCCTTCCTGTCAACAACAAGCACACAGGAATGGTTGAGAGTTGTAAGTCACTAGGCCTTGGTTCTCTACAAGCTGTTGCACAATCAAATTTATTTATTTGTATGATTTTGTTTTATAATGCCAAAAAATCTTCATGACCTTGAAAAAAAAATTGAAACAAATTTAAAAAAGAATCTATAGCTGACCAATCACTGTAACTAGTTGACCTTTTTTATTGACCTAGACATCCTTCAGATAGTAAACAATTTTTGCAAATTTCCCATAACTGAGGTGCCAAAAATTGCAATGATCTTGAATTATTTATTTTAATTCATTGAAAATTTTATGTACATATGGTTGACAAATTACTGAAAATTGCTGACTTTTTATGACCATGAAGTGGCCTTTCAAATGCCATACTCAAGTTTTTGGAATGACCCAAATGAGGTGCCAAGAGTTTTTTCGTGACCTTGAAACGAATTTTGAAAATTCATAGAAAAAAAACTATGGCTGACCAGTTACTGTAAATAGTTGACCTTTTATCACGATCTAAAGATCTTTCGGATGGTATACTTTTTTTTTGTAAATTTCCCTTAAATGAGGTGCAAGAAATCACGCGTGACCTTGAGTAACCTTGAGAAACTTTAAGCCTTTATTACAAGATACAATTTCAGGATTAGTTGACCATTTCTGACCAATTACTGACATATTAGATGTCATACTCAAAAACCAAATTTCCCATATATGAGATGCCAAAGGTCCAGAGCCAAAATCTAAGGCTACTATAGTAAGTTTTTTATTAGATCTCGCTTCAATTAACAATAAAAGAAAACTAAAAAAAGTTTTAACTCAAAAATGCATCATTTTTGCTGGGTATCCGGTGTGCATTTCTGTCCCTCCTTGAAAAACTACTAAACTGATTTTAACCATACTTTTCACAAACAGGTAACGGTAGATACAAAACTGTCTCTGTAAATTGAGCTCAATCCGCTAAGTGGTTTTGAAATCAATCAGAGGTCACTTCGTTCAAACAAGTATGACAGATACTTTCTGTAGGCTATCATACCAAATTTTACTGAAAGTGCATAAAAATCACTTTTCCGTTGATATAATATTATGTCCATTTCCGCGACGACGGGACTTTTAATTTCACCGGCTCCCGGGTTAAAAGAGAGGAGAAGAAATATTGAAAACATTTCAAAGAGATTTTAAAAGTTGTACTTTCAGGTTGATACCTTAAGTTGTTGAACTTAAATGTTATAATTTTAGTCATTTACGTATTCCTAGGTTAATCAAAGTCTAGTATAACATCACTGGTACTGTGTCTACCACGTGGTCGAACAAACATTACCAACCTGATCCAATAATATGCTCCACCACAGCTCGGTCAAGTAGAAGGTAAGGTAAATGCAATGAAGGACGCGGCCATCCACTATAACATTTCTATCTGTTCATGCTCCACGGCTCCACTATGCTCCTCTTTTAAAATTAAGCTTAACATTTCAAACATGTTCAGTTCGTTGTATCTAAGGCCAAGTCAACTTGTGTTATACCTACTGCTACGGCTACTTGTTGTTGTTCGCAAAATCTGGTTCGATACAATCCATCAGAGATACAAATACGACAAACAGATAGAAGTTCTGGTTTAGTGTGAATTTTCTGAATTGCTCGTTATGATGTGTGCTGTCTCTTGGCGAGATTGAGATAGAAAGTAAAGTTGGTGTTCTTGTTAAGCGAATCTGAATCTCAATTCAAGCCGGCGGATTCCGTGATTCAGTCTCTAAAGAACATCACCTCAAGACGGTGTGTTCGCGGTGTATTACTCTGCGTTCTTGGTTGGATTTTCACGTGCGAATATTTAAAAATAAAAATCAATCTTCAAAGTGGTCTTGCTAATCTCGTTTGCATTTAACTCGTGCGAGTATAGTGTGTGTCCTTGAAAACAAGGGTTGTATAGTTTGTAGCCGGTTTTTTGTTCATTGTTGAAAACAACCCCTTTTGTTTTGTATTTTTATTTCCTTGTTAAATTTCAATGAAACCAAACTTAAAATAGTCTAGTTTTCGGATTAAAGAAAAATTTGTTCGTTACAAATGATTGGTCATGCGAGAAAGAAATAAAAATTGAAAACAAAAAAATTCAACTGCCCTTAAATAACAAAAAAAAAAGCAACAACAGCAAAAAACCTGATAATTATTGAAAATAATCTTTTCAATTCGGGATTTCTTACAGAAAGCTAATCTCGCATTACTAACCGTTGAAGCTAAGCTACCTACATATAAAACCATAGCTCTATACCTGCGCGAGGTTGTTTTGAAATTTTAATTGTTTCTTGTGGATTGTGTGTTTTGTAATTATGAACATTCTTCATTGTTGCCAGTAGAATTACCGTTAAAATTGTAAGTAGTTTTTTTTTTTTTGTTAACGCCGAATTTGTTTTCTAAAAAAAGTAAAAAAAAAAAAAAAACAATTTACTATTATAAATAAAGCAGTAAATTGGCAAATAATTTGAAAGGTGTTGCTTGTGGATGATTGATTTTGATTGAAGTAAATTACATTAATGATTTTGAAAGCTACTTACTAAAATAGATATAACCGTTTTTTTATTCAAATGAACATAATGAACGTTCATTATTTAAGTGAGGATTAAAAGTAATAATGATACGATTTCTATTATTCTTCGATTAGGTGTGATGATTATATATTTTTTTTTCCTCTGTATTAATGGATATTTGTTGATTGTGAATAAAGTGAATGTAAATGTTAACTGTTAACCATTAAAGTAATGCAGTCAATCAAATTGATTTATGATTTATATCTTTGGAACAGTAGATTTGAGTCCATTAAACATCTACGAGTATTATTTCTAAGTGAAGGGGTGCGTTAAGAAATTTCGGGAGGGCTACAATTAGTTTTAGAACATTTGGGCCATGTGAATACAAAAATAAGTAAAACTTAGAAGACGAATGTAAGAAGATATGAAGTGTCTTTTTGTAATTGTTGTTTTTACCTTCTAAGAAATATTAAAATTATAGTGAAAGTGTGTTTAAAAAGTTTAGGTATTCAGGATGGTTATTGATCTAGATATTAATGATTTACTTTGAGAATGACTGATTGTTTTTATTTTTTATTCGTGTTTCAAGCAAGAATATTGTGCTTAAAAATTAGTACTAGTTAGTTTTTTTTTTCTTTAATTTTTAACGTGTTTATTAAGTGAAAAATAAATTTTAAATAAATTCAAAATGGGGATATTTGATCAAAAATTTTAATTTATTTAGTATTTAGAGCGGTGACTTTATTTCATTAGGTAATTTTTTTCAAACACATTTTTATAATTATTTCGAAGTATCGGGTTTTTCAATAAGAGCGCTACAAAAGTTTTTTTTTAAATAAAACAAAAACGGTTTTGGAAATCAATGAAATTCTTTATTCCCGTGAAAACGTTTGATGCCATTATGTATGGAATTCGATTTCTTTTGCATGGCCACCACGGGCACGCTTGCAGAAGTCCAGACGCTGAACCCAATTTTCAACGGTTTTCAAGCATAAATCGGCCGATACTGCTACAATTTCACGTTTGATTGACGAAGTTCTTCAATTGTCGCTGGCTTGTTGGCATAGACCATAGACTTGACGCAGCCCCACAGGAAATAGTCTAACGGCGTCAAATCGCACGACCGAGGCGTCCAAGCGACTGGACCATTTCGTGAGATGACACGTTCTCCAAACTTGGTTTCCAATAAATTGATTGTGACATTCACTGTGTGGCTTGTGGCGCCGTCCTGTTGGAACCACATGTCCTCCAAGTCCATATCATCCAACTGGGGCCAAAAATATTCGGTTATCATTTGACGGTAGCGATTCCCATTCACAGTAACGTGCCGGTCTTGATCATCACGGAAGAAGTACGGCCCAATGACGCCGCCGGCCCATAAACCACACCAAACCGTAATTTTTTAGGGATGCAATGATGACTCATGGAGTACGTGTGGATTGCTTCCTGACCAACACCGCATATTTTGTTTATTGACGAAGCCTCATCGCTGAAGATGATTTTTCGATGAAAATCCGAATCATTTTCAAGTTGTTGCTCAGCCCAATTCACGAGCATTCGACGCTTCTGGTGGGGTCAAGCGGCTTCAGTTTGCGTCAATTTGATCTTGTAAGGATGTAGGCCAAGATCATTTCGCAAAATTCGCCACATCGACGTCACAGAGATGCCCAACGCTTGAGAACGACGTGTGAGATACACATTTGGGCTTTCTGCAACTGAAGCCTCAGCGGCAGCAATATTCTCGACACTACGGGCACTTTTTTGTCTCACTGGCACGGGAACATTTTGTACTGTGCCTGTGGATTCAAATTTTTCCACTAGACGCTCAATTGTTGATCTGCTAGGACGGTTATGACGACCATAAATTGGACGTAGCGCTCTTAACGTTGAGGCCACTGACTCCGAATCTCGGTAGTAGATTTTAATAATTTCGACTCGTTGTTGGCTCGAATATCTTTCCATCATGAAATGGCAAACTTTAATGAAGTGAAATATCAAAAGAGCGCCAAGAAATATGGCGTCGTTTGCTGTCCCTGTCGCTCTACTTTTGTAGCGTCCCTGTTGAAAAACCCTTTATAAACGTACTCTTCGAATTTTTTTTGAATATGTCAAATACTTCAAAATACTCGTAGTTCATCTTCGAGAGAAAACACATTTTTTTCAAACAAAATATCTCAAAAGCGTGATGTGTTATTAGCCCAGTCAAATTAGTTAAAAAAAAGGGCATGAAATCGCATTTTTCGCCTCCTCATTATGAAAACGAATTTTTGAGATTTTCCGGCTAAGGGAAGAGCCGCCATTTTGAAGAAGATATTGGTTTCGTTTTTATTTAACAACTCTTTCATATTTTATTTTACAACAAAATGTCCGATTTAAATCTTATAGAGAATCAAATCGTTTACAAAATAAGCTATTAGATAAGTCATCAATTAGTGTTTTCAGAAAAAAGTATAAATACTCAAATATTCAAATATTCAAATAGCGCTTGAGTCCAAATGGGTTGTCACAGGTTAAAACCTTAAACAGAGATTTGTTGGAAGTTGATGTTTATACTTCCAGTTGTATACTTTGATAAAATTTAAGAATAAGTAATACTTTTTGATCCATAAGTGACAAAACTCCCAAAAAATGCATTTTTGCATAATTTGTTGCATTTTCTTTCATATCTTGCGTAAGCCTCAGATTTAGATTCATCATCCCCGAAAACAAGGCAGGTAAAATTCAAAACTAACTCACAATTTGCATGGTAAAAATACAATACGACTGGACTATTTTGGACGTAAAAAAAAGTTCAATTTCAAAACTTGAAAAAAATAAAATTGCCTTTGTGGTTCAGGCTGTAAAACGAGGTTCAGACAGGCGATGGACAGACGGATTGTAAGAAACACTTTGTTGTGCCCCCTATCGCCGAAATTTCATGTTTTTTTATTATAATTTTTTTTTTGTGGCGCAACAGCTCTTGGGGAACCTGGGCCTAGTGACTCACGACTCTCAAACATTCCTGTGTGCGTTTTCTTGGCAGGAATAGAGGGGACCTACAATTTTTTGACGAGTCCGAACGGCTAGATGAGAAGCACTTATTCATGACAAGTATACTCTTGGAGGATTTGTCAGTCCTTCGCAAGAGGCAGTACCTCGGGAAAACATTTCAGTTTTTAGGTGGATGCGGCTGATAGAGTATTTATATCGCAAGTAACAATGCATTGTCACTTTTCTGTAGCAAATTGCATTACTCGTATCTGCAAGTTTTGTTTCAGAAAATTTTCAATGACTTTTACTTAAATGATAGTTAAGTTATAAGCGAAAAACCAACTTATTTGACACATGATCTTATACGTAACTTCTGATGTGAAACAATTTGACAATAGACTTTTCGGTGAGTGTTCCTCACGTCAAGATAAAAGATAATTTCATTTAAAAACCTTCATGTTTTTTTGTAAATAAGTTATAAACATTTTGCCACTAAATATGGGAAGCATTCATTACTTTCGTATCTAAATGCATCAAAAAAAAGCGGGCTTTACTTTTGTTTACAGCAAAATGCATAAATTTGAATTCTATGATAATTTTTTATCTTATCTTTTATCATTATCTTTTTTTTGGTATTTACGAGTACATATTTGAATTAACTTTTAAGTTAATGAATGAATATGTGCGAGTACTTGTTTATATTTGAATTTTCCTAGGCTATGTAATAGAAGAAGAGATTAATAAGCATAGAATAAAGTGACATAATATTGAATTAAAAAAAGTCTGGTTAAGCGTTACATTCTACTAGTAAAGCTTTTTGATATCCGTTTGAAAAACAAAAACTATAGTACCTACTTACTTTTGGTGAATACTTATTGTATACCTTATACCCATATCTATGTTCATATGTACGTTCAAATTAGAGAAACATTCACTTTTACACCCATATACAATTAGATTTACAAAACTATTTACTGAAATAACTAGATACACAAATAAATAAAGTAAAATAAAATAAATGAAATAAAAAATATAGTAAAAAAAATAAAAATAAAATAAAATAAAATAAAATAAAATAAAATAAAATAAAATAAAATAAAATTAAATTAAATTAAATTAAATTAAATTAAATTAAATTAAATAAAATAAAATAAAATAAAATATAGTAAATTTAAATCAAATAAAAGAAGTAAGATAAAATGACTTGATTTCTTTTCACACAATTTATACCTAGGATATTTGTACGTACATATGTACATTAGGGTGGTTGTTAAGAAAGATGGGCTAAAAACGGTTCTAAATGAAGAAAGAAAAATAACCTGATTTTTTCAGATTTTAATTTTTAATGCCTAAGTCAGTGAATAGGCAAATTAAATCTCTAACTTACAGTTATGTTTTGTAGCTTATTGGAAAGCCATAAAGATATTTTTACGGTTTGTTTTCAAATTAAATTTTTTCGGTGAACAGTTTTGGAAAAAATGTTGTTTCAAGCTCAAATTTTTTGCAAAATTTTGGCTCTGGACCTTTGGCACAATATATAGGAAATTTGATATTACAGAACGCCATCTAATTAGTCAGTAATTGGTGAAAAAAGGTCAACTTGTCCTGGAAATTGGTCATTCCTAAATAACTTGTTATTAAGGCTTAAAGTTTCTCAAAATCACGCGCGAATTTTGGCACCTTATTTATGGGAAATTTACAAAACAAAAAGTATATCAACTGAAAGATCTCAGGATCGTGATAAAAGGTCAACTATTTTCAGTAATTGGTTTGCCAAATGGGTCATTCCAAAAAATTAAGTATGCCATTTGAAAGGCCACTTCGCGGTTCTAAAAGGTCAGCTTTTTTCAGTAATTGGTCAACCTTACATATTTTTTTATGGACTTTTAATGAATTAAAAATTAATGATACGAGTAATTAATAAAAAATAATAATTATGGTGATCTTTGGCACCTTATTAATTGGAAATTTGCAAAAATAGTATACCATCTGAAGGATCTCTAGATCTTTATATAAGGTCAACTAGTTTTAGTAATTGGGCAGTCATGGATTTTTTTAAAATTAATTTTTAAATTTTACTTCAAGGTCATTGCGTGACCTGTTGAAATGTTAAGAAACTTTTCATAAGAGTTACCGTTTTCAAGATAATTCAATTGGCAAAGTTACAGATTTTAACGCCTGTGAAGTTAGCAGCCCAACTTTCACCTACGCAAATGGGACCTTGAAAAGAATTTGCATTTTTTTTGCGTTTTTGTTGCATTTCTATTACCGATTTTGTAGTTCACGAAATAAGAGGATAATCAAGTGACCTGCTTACTTCAAAGTGAAGTTAGTTGATCACATAGTGTATCTTAAGAACCGCAAGCATGCTAGAAACTTGAACTGTAAATTTGCAGTTTTTTTGCATTTAAACGAAGAATGTTTCTCTCGAAAGTGCCCAGTATAAATTTCCCTTTTTACTTATCGTCCGGCGTAGAGTAGAACTGGTGAAATTAGCTTTTTGTATAGCGTGCTTTTTGCCTTTCAAAAAAGGAGTTTTGAACCCATTTGTTCGGCCAAATTGAAGTAGCAGCGGAAATTCTTCGTCGGATTTCCACTAAGGTCTCGTTTGTGAGATTGAAGTTTGTTTCGTGGTAGATAAACTCTTTGACTACCTTGAAATTACTGCTAACAGTGAATTTTTGTCCCAGGCGATGGATAGATGAGAGGCTTTGTTTGTTGCTAGCATAAACATTGTTTTGTCCTCTTCACTTCAAGACCAACGCATATCGCCTGTTCATAAACATTAAAAGCTGTGAATGCTTCTATACAGGTCGCTTAGTACGGCCGAATATGTTGATGACGTCGTTAAGATAGTGCCATCCAGGCTAACACCACTCTTTGCACACTATCCGCTCCAGGACTATGTTATGTTAAAAGAGTCCCACAATAGCGCACCTTCTTGTCTGAATCTTGTACCTGTCTGAAATAACTAGGATGAGCTATGACCCACTTCCACCACGTATTTTGTAACGTCATGCGCCAAAGCTAGATCAACTTTTTTGGGATCCCGAGTTCCAACATCGCCAATAGAAGTTCTTGCCATTTTATACTATCATATGTGGCTTTGAAGCCGATTAAAATATGGTGGATCTCGACTGGAAGGTTCGTTGGTATTTTCCAAGATTTGCTCCAATGTAAGGATTTGATAAATCGTTGATCTGCAATGTTGAAAGTCTTCCTTCGGGTGGTCTTCATTTTCTTTTTATTGAACAGTCTGGCTCTGAACTTTGTCACAGCAAAAATTGATCAGAGTCCACGCTTACACTTAGAAAAGTTCATACGTCCAAGATCTTCGATGCGTGCCTTGCATCAATTTACACGTGATCGTTTTGATTCTCGGTTCGACCATTTGGAGACCGCCAGTATGCTGTGCGTATCCTTCGCCTTTGCAACCTAGTGCTACTTTTCACTATATTATACCAGCTGCAGCAAATTCGATTAGTCCAAAACCGTTATCTGATGTTGTTTCGTGGAGGTTATACTTTTCAAATAATCCGCCAAAGACATTTTCCTTCTCAACTTTTAAATTGAAGTCTCCGAGCACGACTTTGACATCGTACTCTGGACATGCTACGTAGGCTCCGTCCAGAACGTCGTAAAACTCCTCCTTGTTAGAGTCCTCAGCCTCATGAGTAGGTTAGGTCAGGTTAGAAGGGGTGATGATACGGCAAGCCGCATCATCTCACTCGAATCTCCGTAGATCCATAGCGCTCCCCAGGGTTAAGGTAGGTAGGTACGAGGAAGGTAGGGGGATTGAGGGGAGCTTAGGTGTGGGATGCCTCCTTGAACCACCCAGAATTCTGAATGAATTTCAAGATATTCTTTAGTGGCACGGAAGAGATGTCGCCCAATTCGTCGAAAAAGTATTCTCCGAGGGCTTCTTTTCTGGTTCTAGCCAAACTGGGGCATTCACAAAGAAAATGTGATGAGCCCTCCTCTACCTCTTCATCTTGACACCCTCTACATAAGTTCGATGGGCTGATGCCCATTCTTCTCATGTGGGTTCCCATTGAGTTGTGGCCCGTTAGGACTCCAACCAGGAGTGACAGTTGAGGCCTGCTTATCTTTAGTATATATTCAGCTCGGTTCTTTGAAATGTTCGGCCACAAATTTCTGGAAACCCGGCAAGTGTCAATTGATGACCATCTGACGTCTGCAGCTTCGAGGAAATTCTGGTGAATTCTACTTTTTTCTTGCACCAGTGGCACAAGTATCGAGGTTTCAACCTGGCTCGGATCAAGAGATGATCCGCTTTTGGCCAGTTCATCCGCTGCATGGGTAGGTCGTGAGCATTAAAATGGCTGATATTTTGGAAGGTAGCTTTGACGCCAGGCAATCGCTAATCGGCTTAAAATTGATGACCTTCGATCTGAGTCGATTTCTCACTGCGAAACCGCATCCTTGCATGTGCATTCTTTGATGACAGCTGTAATAAATGTTGCAATCTTTTCCTTTTGTTATTCCTGATCCTATCCATCGTATCTCCTGGATCGCGGTGATGTCTGCCTTGTACCATGAGAGGACAGTTTCAAGTTTTCCGAGGCTTCACGCTTCTTTTTCTAACAATAGTATTTTTTATTGGGGCCGAGTCGTTAGCCTAACGCACTAACCTCTAATCTGTAGGGCCCTGGGTTTAATGCTGCAATTCTTTTCTTGATCAATGTTCACCCTAGCAAGTCATGGCATAAAGCCAAGACCAGTATCCGGCAGCTGACAATTAAGAAATAAATGTAAGGAAGCACTTGATGTGTAGGAAAAGACACAGCTCAGGGTCCCCAGTTCCTACAACATCCAACCATCACTACACCAATTTTACCTCTTCTAAAGTATTTTATTTTAATTTTTGAGTATAGTTTACCAAGAAGAATTGTATTGTTGAGTAGATATTTGAAATAAATTAATTAATCAATGTGTATCAAAACAATATTTGTCTTCGGTTTTTACTCGTAAGAGTATTTCCTTAAAAGTCTGTCAAAACTATTTTCGAACGTAAAAAGAACATACATACATACATACATACATAACTATTATTCTAAATGAAAGCCTGTCAAATTAACTATCTCAACTTACAAGTCCATTTAAAGCAAATATTTAACTAAATTATAATTTGTTTTGGAATGAAATTTAATCAGTTTCAATTGGCATTCAAGTGAACTGTCTATTCAACTCATATTAGTTTTAATTTTTATTTTCTATAGCTTACTTTTTCAAAGAATAAATTTGGCACTCCATGCGTGCTATTCATGTCAAATAAAGAACAACAAAAAATATCAACGCTTTCCATGACATTGATAAGGGATGTGAATTGTTGTGTTATAAATTGGTAATGACGTTTTTAACAAGTGTAACTTAGCAATCTGATTATTCTCAATCGCATTATATTTACACATCACATAAAATGTATCATTCATACAACTTGTTAATTTGTGTTCATGGAGCTTATGAGATTTTTATTTTGCTAAGAATTATGATATTTTTTTATTTTTATTTATTCGGTATTTAAAGGGCAAATTTCTTTAGTTCATAGGAAGAAGTATTGGTTTTGTCAAACAAAATTGTTTTCAAACAGATTTTTGCTACATTTATATCATTGAGTGTGATAGGTTCGGTCAGAATGAAGAAGTTTAAGTAATAAACTTAATTTTTAAATTTAAATAACTGATAGTTTTGGTTCAAATTGCCCAAATAAAAATCAGTACTAACTGATGCGAATTCTCTTCGGATTTTATCACCTTTAGATGCTGGAAAATCCCAACATGTCATAGTCATTATTTAACGTTGTGATAGTTATTGGTTAAGAAAATAAAGAATCGAACATAAAAAGCTACAAGATACATTGCTGGGTCCAGGGCCAGCCTGAGATAAATTAGCGCCTTGAGCAAGCTTCATCATTAGCGCCCCTCAATATCGGTTTTTGGGGGTAGACTTTGCAATGCGTTTTTTACGATAAATAAGAAAATATATAGGATTCTTACTAAAACCTGGGAAATCAAATATCACACGAATAATAGAAAGTGCCCTTACACGACGACTTTTTTGTCATGACGTTTTTCGAAATTCAATAAGTGCAAACGAGAAAAAAAACATGTGATCTCACCATCGTACACATTTAATCAAAAAAAAGTCATGACCCAAAAGTCGCTGTGTAATAGGGCACTAACTAAAGTCTTCAAAAATAATTGTAAACTAAAGTCAAAAACCACATCACAAAGATAAAGGAACTTTGATTTGTTTAAGTAAAAACTATTTAAAAACTAATTCAAAGACAAATATATAAAAATAAGTAAATCATTTATTGATTAAGTGGCTTTTTTAATGCTTGCCAAAGGCGTCCATTGGATTTAGCGCCATACGAATTTGCACTGCTAGCTAACACGTATAGCTAATCCAGCCCAGCTGGGTGTAAGCTCTGATTTACTCAAGTCAAAAACATCACAGGTTTTATTCGTCACATGCTTCATTTGAATCATGAAGCCCATTCAGGCTATTTTTAATACGATGGAAGTCAAGATGATAAATTTCAGAGTGCTGGGAACTGCGGCTTCTAATGAAATCGAACCGTTCAAAGAACCGTTCAATCAACTTCGGTAACTTTCCCAATGTTTTTCAAGAAAATTTTGTTTTATTTTAAAGGCTTAGGCGATCTCTACCTTTATGTGAAGAAATGTGATTTGAGTTATTTAATGGAAATTGTATGTCTTGTTGTGAGGTCGGATGTTTTTTTTTCAAAATATTTTTTGGTAGACAATAAAAAGTCCAGTCAATTTGTGCTGAAAAAGCCTCTTAGCGAGCAAATTGTAGGGTAGTTTTCATTTTGCCGCTCTTTTATATGTTCGTGTCTGCTGAATCCGAATCTAAATTTTGCGACTAAAATTTCGTCACCCAACATAGAAAAAATGCAAAAAAATATGCAAAAATACATTTTTGGGAGATTTTCACAAATAGCTCGAGAACTACCATCTCGAAAATTACATCAAAGTATCATTGAAAGTACATATAGACAATTTCCAATAAATCTCTGTTTAAGGTTTTATTCTGCAACAACCCATTTGGACTCGAGCGCTAATTAAAAATTGACGTATTTTAACTATTTTCAAAATCCACTCGAAAGCACTACAGTAACTACTTTATGTGAAAAATTTAAATTTCTGTCTGTAAAATGAACCAAGATACACTTTTCTGATGATGATTGAGTTTGAATTTGACCTTGAAATTTTTCTAGAACGTCTCGTTTTTGAGAGATTCGAATCAAAGTATAAAAAAGGTGTTTTTTTTGCAAATTTGAGGTTATATTTTTTCTCGAGGTAATATTTTCCGAAAAAATGTTTGTGGTCATATTGAAGTATGACTACTACCATTTATCTTCGAGAAACCTTTAAGCAGCTCGTGGAGAGCCATCAGGGCCTAGTGACTTACAACTCTCAACCATTCTTCTTGGAGGATTTGTAAGTTCCTCGCAAGAGGCAGTACCTTGGGAAAAACATATCTTTTTTTAGATGGCAGTGGCTAGAGGAATCGAACCCAGACCTTCAACATGATAATCCAAAGCACAAACCATTTTATGCTTCGAGATACTTCGCCTTCAAAATTCAGTCAAATTATTTTCAAAAAGCCACATAGCATGTTGCGTCACGAAATCCTAGTCGCAAACTTCAGATTTCACAGAGGGGAAAATAAAACCACCTCACAATTTGCTCACTATGTGCCCTTTTGAGCACAAATTGACTAAAAAGTCAAAGGAAAAGTTTTTCCTTTCTGAGTTTCTTTTTCTTGGTTTGCATGATTGTTTAGTTTTTAGTGCAACTCCGCGAACTCCAGCGTGGGATATTTAAATTTGCGAAATATTGATTTGCAAAATTTAAAATTTGAAAATTTGTTACCACAGGCTGCCATTATCAATACAAAGAGAGTTTTTGTACTTTTACTCTCCTCCTCTTAATACTATTACTATTTTGGATATTTTTTTGGTTAAAATCAGCGTTGCCAGGGTCATGCACTGAGTTGAGGACAGGCACCCTATATTTTTCAAATAGAGTAGGGTTTGAGCTTTGATTTGATGTCTGTTTTTAGATCTAACCTTATCAAAGTCTATACACTTAAGCTGAAAAGGTACTGTCTTCATTATATTTTTGCACAAAATCAGGGTTGCCAGGGTCAACCACCCAGCTAAGAGCAGGTAACTTATATTTCATAGACAGAATAGAGGCTTGGCTATAATGAATATTTTTTACATCATTTTGATGGACTTTGTTTAGATATAAAAGTAGAAAATGAGGAGAAAATCTAATAAAACCAGGGTTGCCATGTTTTTCAAAGAGTGCGCTACAACTGTCAAACTTAAATTTTTAAATCAAATACAAATTAAGCTTCAATTGTATGATCTTGTTTCTAGTTGAGTCTATAGAAACTTTATTTTTTTTTGATTAAAAATCGTTGAGAAAATTTTGAAGTTTGCCATAGTAAAATTTTGTGTGAGATTTTGAATGTTTAACATAGTTTTAGCTTAGATTTGATATACATTAAAAACTGGCAATGCTATTATTTTTTCTAATTACCATCTGATCTTCCACTTGAAATAAGTCTTTAACTTTAACTCATATTTAACTCATAAGCTAAGGTCATGAGGCATTTTTCTTTTTGAGTTCAGAGCAGAGCATCAACTGTCAAAACATTTATTGTGTTTCTTTTTAGCCCTGATCGTTTCAGAGCTTCAAATATGTGTTTCTTTTTTAGTTCTGAACATGTTCAGAGCGTGCTCAGTGATCTCAGAATAAAAAAGTAGAGTAAACGGAGTAAAATGATGAACACAACCGATTTGACGTTTGAAAGTCAGCAAATAAAAATAAATCAGCGTCAGAACAATAAAAATGAAAAAGCTAAAATAATTCAATATAAAACAAGTAAACGTATAACATTTTTTTGAATTTAATTATTTCAAGCGTCAAATGAACAATTGAAATGACTGTTTTTTTAATCAGTTTTTTTAAACAATACACAAGTTTTACTTTTTTTTATTGACAATTTTTTTCGTTTGACAGTCTGAGATTTTACATTTCAAATCATGACAGCTTAGTGCTCATGCTCAAGTTGTTTCATAATTAAATCAGAGAGCTCTGAACATACTCTGCTCAGAACTCTACTCGGCTCGCTCAGACTCTGTCCAGTGCTTAGCTCTGAACTAAAAAAGAAAAACGCTTATAGTCAAATAATAGGAATTTTGAAAGAGGGTTGCCAGCATCATCAACCCATTTTAAATTAGCCTATATTTTTGTTTCCATCTCGTCAAGCTCTACAGTATTGGCGTATTTTAAACCTTTAATTCGATGAGCTAAGCCATGGTCGAAAAAACGTACCAGAAGTGATCCATTTTAGAATTCATCCACCCTAATTTTACTTGGCAACCCATTTGCGTTGAGTTTCTCTCAGATAAATCTATCGATTAAGTCGATACCTTCCTGTTAGAATGTATTAAGCGACATTTCATCTTAGAGGCATCGAAATAAACTTCTGGATTAGTTTTAAATGTATGCATCTAAGGAAATAAAAAAAATTGGAAAATAATTTTCAACTCAAAATACCTTTAAAAATCTGTTTATTACTACAAAATACATAAATAAATAATTAAAAAAGAGGCTTTTAAAAATTTAATTTAAAATTTTTAAAAAGTCGCTTAATACATTCTTACGGGAAGGTATCGAAGTGTTATTAGAACTTCTAACCTTTATGAGCCACTTGGGCGATTAGGTCGATTTTACAATTCTTGAAAAAAGACTGATGGGTTTCTACAACGATATACATTGACAAAGTAAGATGACAGTGCTTTTTGACGTTATGTCAATATGCAATCATCAAGAAAGTGGTTAAGGGGGTCCCAAAATAAATTCAAGATTTGAACAATTTGTAAAGTAAAGTGTTGGCAATCGTAAAAAAAGAACGATTTTAAAGCTGACAGTTAGTATTCGAGAGACATACATTATTTCATTATAGAAAAATATTTATAAATGTATGAAAAAAACTATCATGGAAAATAGTACGTGCCAAGAAAAGAAAAAGATGCAGTGTGAAAAGTTAGTTGTAAATCAAAAACGAGTTGAAATGAGGGCCAAAAATGAATCACGAAGACTGGCGATATGTATAACTACGATTTTGAGTAGGAGTTTTTAAAATACCTAGAATATTTTGAAAGGTTTGTTTTTGAATATGTTTTTTTAATTTTTTCTTAAATTTTCGTAAGTTTTGAGTTGAGCAAAGATTGATAAAAATTGTTAAAGGAGCTTGCGAAATTCGAGATTAATTTTTTATCACATTGAACTGAAATGTGATAAGATATTTAAAAATTTTTAAAATACATAATATGCTTTTATTTGCAGGAATAAAATTAGTTCTCAGCAGTAGCAATAAACATAACAGCATAGCAGTAAATTTATTAAAATCTTGTATGATTTCATAAAATTTATTGAAAAATTACTCTTTAAACTATTCTGTATTCAATAAAAATAAATGGGGTAGGTATAAAAAAAACGTCATTAAAACAAGTACCTTATTTATTTATTGGAAAAAGTTCACCCACTTTTACAAAAACAATGGAAAAACTGTCATATGTATATAAATGGATTATTTACGTTTTTTTAACCTTTATTTAACACTACTTTATGGATAGAAAAAACAATGATAAAATAAAAAATGATAAGACTTTTTTGCGAAGAAAGATTTTATTGATAGTAAGGTGTGGCATTTTTTGTTAACACAAATTTTTAAAAATTCTTAATATAATTTGAACAATAAAAATTAACAACTAACTAATGTACATATTTGTACATCTATAAGAAATTTTCCTTAAGCCTAGATATTTAAGCAATATCTATATATGCCTAGATATGTACATGTTTGTATGCTTGTACAACTTTATTGCTTGTACAACTTTATTGCTTGCAACTCAGACGAAATGTTTGTATAAAAATAGACTGAGGTACAAATTTTGTATAAAAAGAAATAAGCGAAATAGATCAACAGATAAATATTTTATTTTCCAACTGCCAACAATAAGTGGTGTATTTGGCCCTTAATTTAATAGATACCTATTACGTATGGTGGTATAGCGATAAACCGATGATTCATTTACATGATTCTTACGTTAAATAGATTATTAAGCGAATATCTGGTTTAATTTGTTTGCATAAGAATATAATTTTCATAATGACGTAAGAATGGTGCCTATAGTATTTAAATGTATCTTTATGTAACTTTTATAGACTTGTCTAATTATCTATAAGTGCTTATTGAAAGGAATAAAAAAACAGTCAACAACCTTTAACAGGCATCTTGTGTATATAGTAATGGTTATTGTTGTTATTGTTTTAAGTTTTTGTATTTATTTACAAACAAGATCCTACTACAGTAAACAAATATTATTTTATTTAAAGTATTATTCTATACAAATATTAAAACAAATCGAACACAAAGATGTAAATTATTCTTAATTGAGCTTAAACCAGAATTTCAATATGTATTTTAATTTTGTTTTTATATTTTATTTCATAATCACGTGCTAGATTGTTATTATTTTAGGTGGGACACCTGGTTTTTATGGCAATTAATTTTATTTTATTTAACGTGTTTGAGAATTATATTCAAATTAAACGAAATTGCGAGTATAAATTCAGTTTAAAGTGTTTATATTTTGAATAATTCAAGTGAACGAGCATTAATTTTTGGTTAAATTGTGAACGTGAGGATTAATATCTAATTTTATAAATTTAATTTATTTTAGTATAATATATTATAGTAAATAAAAGCAATTTAAAAAAAGATTACAGAAAATAAAATCAAAAATAACAATCGAAGAAAAATAATAAAATTGCCAATTGATAATACTCGTAACTACACAAATAAAAGTATGTACGTATGTATGTGCAAACTAATTTAAACCAAATAAAAAAATAAAAGAATTATTTTTTTTCATGTTTGAGGAACTTTATCTATTTACAAGCCCTTAGTGCTTGTAAAGTGCCATATACGCCAATTTTACATTTACTCCTGTCCCCGTAAAAATGTCCGTACTGATTTGTCTAGCCATCAGAATCAATTAAAGTAAATATAAGAGAGTCAGAAAAACTTGGATAGACATTACTGTATTCTGAACGGGGTGTTTAAGACGCCATTTTTTTCAAAATGGCCAACATACAGTAGTTCAATTAATATGAGAGACAGAAAAAATCTCCACCAAAATTATATTACGAAACCGATTTTGATGTAAGAATCAGATATGATAAATAACAGGATAAGAAGCCAAGACAAGTAATTTCTATCCACTACTACGCCCTCCGTTTTGAAAAAAGTAATATATTTAAAAAAAATGAATACAAATTAGAATTTTGTTTTGGTGAACCTTATACAAATATTTTTGTTTGGAATATTTGCTGAACAAAATTCCTTTCATGCCCATGTTTGACCAAGCTGTAGTTAGTTTTGGTTCGATAAAATCTGAACCACCTCACCCATTGTAATGAAATTTTCACACATAATTGTGAACATTGAATAATCGCATACAATCCTCGCCTCCTGATACGCCCCAAAAAAAAATTAATTTCATGAATTTTCCTTAACTATCGTTTTTCAGATCTTATAGCTTCCAAACTTATAATTTTCCCTCAATAAGATCCAAATTTTAAATTTTTGAATCTTATGAAGTTATTAGCTCTGTCCTTCAAAACTATTTTCAAGCTTATGTGTGCAGTGTCATTAATATTTTTATCAGGCTTCCTCAAACTCATTTGGAGAAGCACGCGAAGTAAAAACAATGGAAAGGCTTTTTTATAGAAGCTCCATCTAAGAGTTTGTTGAGACCTTCTCAAAAAGGCCTGAAACAAGCTTCTATTTTTTGAGAAGCATTTACTTCGATGAAAATGTCTCAGCGATGCCAATGATAGCAGAGATGCTTCAAAGAATATGTATCCTTAATACAATAAGAAAAAGCGGAGAATATTGTACAACCTGAAAAAAAGATCTCTGAACTCTATGATAGGGACTGTCACAGGATAAAATCTCTTAGGGGGAGACGGACACAATCCCCAAATTCTGAATGCAGAATACCCCGAATCCCAAAAACCCAAAATGCCGAAAAACCAAAATCCCGAAAACCCAAAATCCTGAAAACCCATAATCCTAAAAACCCAAAATCCCAAAAACCAAAAATCCTTTTTTTTAATTCAATATTGGCCCTTAAAGTTTGTTTTCGTGTTTTGCTAATTTTTTAAAATAAAAGAGCCAACAGCAGATTTTGGGTGTGAATGACAGTAAAAAAAGAAAGCCTTTGTGATTAAACAGTGCATCAAAAAAAAATATGAATGCCACTTCGAATGTAATCGTTGTAGCCAAAATTGGTTTTCACCCTTCCCTAGATAAGCCAAACCCATTTAAAAGTATAGTTTGCCATGCCCAACTGTTTAAAAAAACCATTTTTCACTTTGAATTTTGAATTTTTTAAACGATCTGGCAGGGCGAACAATACACTCAAATGGTCTCGGATTCCGTGATATTTTATTTGAGGAGCTTATCTAGGGAAGGGTGAAAACCAGTTTTGGCTAAAAAAATTACCTTGAAAGTTGCATTCATATTTTTTTTTTTGTTGATGGACTGTTTAATCACAGGCCCCAGTTGTGGACTGCAAGACTTCGATTTTTTGAATAGCTTTTAATGATGCCTTCGACGCCTATACTTCTTTTTTTGTTATCACTCACACCCAAAATCTGCTGTGGGCTCGTTGTCTATTTTGATTGAGGTATTGAACAAAGTAAAGAAGTACTTTATATCAAGGTTATCTAAAAGGTACTTTTTTTAGAGGCATAGAACCTTAAGCTGGCAACACTATTTTAATTGGCGGCCATTTTTTCAGTGATCAAGTGATTTATTTTTAGCTTGGTTTGGCATTTCAACATGAATAGATTGATGCCTGAACAACGCTTCCAAATTGTCTAAATTTATTTTGAAAATTATAGTTCTATTTTTTTGACACAGGTACAATTGTCAAATATGCAATCGTCATGCTTGCACAAAATCGATTTGATCAACGTCACCCAATTTTTTTGCAAACGCATTTGACGTTTACGAACACGATCTCTGTCTTTTTGGTATTTTTTCGTCAACTCGAATTTTTTACTGCACAACCGCACCGCAGATAATATTTTCAAAAATTTGACTTTAGCAAGCTGCTTTATTGAACGGAATAATTGGCCCGTACTTCTTTAAAAACGAAAGTGATTTTAAACTTTTTCGTTTATCAATTGAACAACAATGATGTGCAGGAGCTGTGGTTTCAACAAAACGGTGCGACGTAACATGTCACTGTTTCCTATAAGGATATGTAAAGTTGCTAGTCTACGCCGATAAGCCCGAAACGATTGACCCCTTGGAGAACAACATTCGACGTGTTATTGCCGATATACGGCCATAAACGTTGGAAAAATTCATCGAAAATTTGACCTCCAGGGGCCTACAACTCAATGCATATGAAATAGAGTGCTTGTTGAACAAGTGAAATTCAACAAATTTTTAAAATTTGTGTGACACGGAACAACAAATCTAAGAGACTTTAAACAATTGTTTTGGCTTCCTTCAACAAGTGGGAAATTTCATAAATCTACCGTTTCTGTAACTTAAAACAACAAGACTTAAAAGAATAAATAATAAACAAGTTGAATAGTTTTTACATTTCAACTGACGGTTTGGGACTTTATCAAAGTCAACAAGTTAGAAAAAACGCTTGCAGTAGTTTTATTCAAAGGGTGGAATCGGGAAAATTATTTAGAATTTATAAAGCGGTAAAGAATTTGGTTAATAAAGTGTTTCAGTTTTTATTCTGAGAATCAAAAATAGACGAATATATTTTAAGAAAAAATTTACTTTGAGCAACATGTGTTGTCCGTGTGCAGTGTACAAAATGTTGATTATCTTACCGAAAGTCCTTCCTACAAATAATAATCGTCCATTCATACATGAAAGGCACTGATTTTAGATAAAATATTCTTTTCGGAGACCTTACAACTCATCATGTTAGAAAAACTTGTTGTACTGGTTCAACAAGTCGAGGGAATTTCTTCAGTTAACAATTGTTACGCTTTTTATTGAGTTGCAGAAATGATTTTCACTTGTTGAACAAACAAAGTTGAACAAGTAATTATTGACTTGTTGTTCTATGTTATAGGCCCCAGATTAGACTATGTCCCATCCAGCTGTGGCAGTCATATGTCAGAAATCGTATATAAATTATAATACCAGAAGATTATCTTTCGAATAAAGTAAATTTCGTATCCATTTAAAATAAAATCATCTTTGTCTTATTCCATTTCAAAGTGCTATACCTCTAAAAAAACACCCTTTATACAACAGTGCAACAGTGGGTGCACTCAAATTAAGATTTTAGATTTTTTAATTCTGGGCCATTTAGAGGATTCAGAAAATTCAGAAATCTGAAAACATAAGTAAATGAACAATTCAAAATGCGTTGAATTCCACAAGAGATTTTGATACATGCGCAGACTTAAATGAAAATGAAAAATTGGAAGAAGTAACCTTCAATATGTTGTATACTTAGGTACTAGCTAATAGTTGTCAACTTTACAATTTTTTCTACTATAAAACAACTTTTTCTCTTTTTGTGAACCTTTCTGCATACGTACTTTCTTATTTCAGTAAATGTTTGCTGAAGAAAACGTATACAATGTAGTTGACTGAATCATGTATTTTTTTTATAATTCTGTCACTTTGAAGTAATTATATAACTATGGTAATTTTTACTTTGTTTCAAGGGATTTACATACTAATTATTTAAAATTATTTGATTCTCGATAGTTACTTTGAAGTTAAAAAAGATGAAAGGTCCAGAACAGTTTTTATGTTTTATTTTTAAAACAGATAATTACAATTTGGCTACATTGAAACACAATAGATAACTGTTCAGCCACTATCGATTCACACTAATTAGATTTTTAACTCACCCCATGGGAACAATTAGCTTGGCTTTAATAGTGTAACAGAGTTTGAACTCAAATTATAATTTAAAACAAAATAAAACAGTTCAATGTCTTCACATAACCTTCTGAGATACTTTTAGCGAGATTTTTAAGATTATTCTCCTTGCATTTTGATATTAATAAAATGTAAAAAATAGTGATGTACCTAATGGTCGATTAAAATTAGCCAAATCTTCTTTTTTGTGTAGGTAATGCTTGTTTTTAATTTAAAGGGCGGAAAACGAAGGGGCTTGTATGCCTTAGAAATTAATTTATTTGGTTTCTAAATAAAATGCACATTTTCAACGAGGATTTAAAAACAAATTCAAAACGCCATATAATGTTTCGAAGAACCAAAGAAACAAAATTGTTCGAAATTAAGTACAGCATTTCAGTTAAAATTAAAATGTAGGTATTGTTTGTTCTCATGGGCTATTTTTAGCTAATTTTGGCTTATGTTGGGTATGTCTTAAGTACCAGTATTCTTAGCCTATTCGCACAAAATTATCTGTTGTTACAATTTGATTTACTTGACTAATACTATCACACCTGCAGCTACAATACTTTTAACATCATACTTAATCGAAACAAATTTTGCGCACATCTTATGTAGATACATTAGGGTGGTTGTTAAAAAATAGTCTTCTTGGATGAATCTAAATATACTCTAAATGAAGTAAAAATTGCCTATTTTCTCAGATTTTTATTTTTACCCTCTATAGTTGGTGTAGGGGTTAGTTTAATTTCCCTTTATTTTTGTTTGTATACAAGGTAATACGCGTTAAATCAAGGTATCGATATTAAGATAATATTTAGCAACATTTATGGCAAGTTGGAATCATTTTCGAATAATTTGAGGACCCCAAACAAATCTTCAAATTTGTCAAACAATGGCTCAAAAAGTAGAAGTTTCAGATGATGGCATGGCCAACAGAAAGCCCTAACTCAATCTGTTTGAGAATTTCTGGTAAATTTTGAAGCTTAGGAGGAGTGAAAACCAATTTTGACTAACATTTTGATTAAAACTAATTTTGACTAACACGATTACCTTCAAAGCTGCGATCATATTTTTTTTTTTTTTTTTTGAAACAAATGCCCCAGTTGTGGACTGCAAGACTTTGATTTTTTGCATAGCTTCAAATGAAGCTTTCCTATACTTTTTTTCTACTATCATTCACACACAAAATCTGTTGTCGGGTCTTAGTCTAATAAGGAATACTCATGTAAAAGTCTACGGATAAATCTACCTTGCGTTAAAAGTAATTGAAGGTCAAAACGTCAGGAATATAGGAATATTTTTTTTTGCGTATAAACCAGATTTTTTTGGGTAGTATCGAGGAAAAAAGTCCGTAGACAGATTTTTCTTGTAAGAAAAATGCATTTTGCTTCAAAGGTAATGTAGAAACAAATGTACTTAACAAAAAAAGTATATTTTAGACTTTTAACCTTGAATAACTTCCTTGTGCACAAATAAAGATTGGCACTTAAAAATCTTCACTTAGAGTTTTTCAGCAGTTAAAATACATCTTTCTTAGGCTATAAACTGAAGGAGACCCAAATTTTCCACCAATTGCATACCAATTTAGTAAAGAGTATGCCTACACAGTGTTTGCAAATATAAAAGAACAAAGGATTATGGAATAAATAGCGAGACAAAAACCTATTCCCAAAACGGTCAAAACTAGTCAAGTTCAAAAATGATTTTCAAATTTTGTCTGAGAATTGTAATATTATTTCTTTAAAATTTAATTGAAGAACATAAAGAACAAAAGCCGACAGCAAACATTGGAAGTCGATGTATTACTAAAAAATCTAGGTATGAGGGCTTACTGGTGCATGTATCGCGACATAAAATATTAAAGTCTGGGAAGTTTCTTTTTCAGCCTTTGGTAGGGGTGGAAGATTAAGACCCGCTTGGTTTCTTATCTATTTGTTAAGGTCATTTATACTATACTTGAATTCATTTTTAAAAAACAGGAAATGATGCTCTTTCATTTTTGCAAAGTCTAAAAACTCTTATCTCGATGAGACCATCAATAGTAGCTATGATTGTAGCTTTTTAAGGAGATCTTATCGGATTTCTTTTGGAGACTTTTATTAATTGATTTTTTTTACTTTCTATTTGGAAGATAATATAATAGGACAAGGAATGATTCAATCAAAGACATTACGATGATAGAAAACTCGAAAAATTGTGTAGCACAATTCAATCTGTCTTTACCTTAATATACAGCCTAAACCAATAAAGCGATTTTCTTCAAATTTTGAACTTTAGGGTTTTCAAAACTCTCTAAAAGCAAAATTGAAATTTTTTGTTCAGCTCCACAAATAATGGTGCTTGCAATTTAACGAAAAGCTTAAAATCAATGAATTACTGTGCATAGGTTTAGTGTACCTTTTGGCTTTGGTTAAGCTCTAAAATAAATTTAAGAACACTCAGATCGAATAAAATGTGTTTTTTGGATCAAATTCATCATTTGAAAGAAAGCTTTTTAAAACACCTGCTCGAAAAAGTGATATAATTCTGAAAATAGTGAATATGCCTGGTTTTTATTACTTCATTATATCGGAGCATCTACTGTATAAGGTTTTTTCAAACATCTATTTTCTCACTAACAGCTCAACGGACTTTAGTCAATTTTTTTTATGTAAAAGCTCCTTTAAAATGTCAATAATATTGGGAATTTAAAATTTAAAAAAAATATTAATTTTTTTTTAAATAAAATTTTTCAAAAACCGGTTGATATATTTTATTGAAAATATCTTTATAAATATTTATTTTAATATATACCAAGCTTTTTTTAAGAAATGTTGCCAGAAGATGATTTATGAAACTCAATTTTAAAGAGAACCAACATTTAATTTTATTTAATTTATTTTTATTTTAAAAGTACTTAATTGCAAGTACTTTGAACATAAGAGCAACAAATTATCAAAAAAGGGATGATAAGGTTCGTATAAAATGGCTATATCTTGAATTCTATTTATCAAATTTTCATTATACATCCAGTCCCAATATTTGCGGCCGGCTCTTGGACTATAAGATTTGATTTAATAAAACAAAATTATAAAATTAAAATTGCGAACATATTTATCCACTTTTGCTTATTTTGCCAAAAAGGAACATATGAAATTAAGTTATAATAAAATAATCAGATCATCAGAATTACCATCTTTATAGCTCAATTTTTTTCTCTAGAGAAAAAGGCACAAGTGCCTTGTCTCAAATCTGTGCTTTATTCCAAATCTGTCTATAAGTCAACAATTTTAAAAATATGTACGTAGGAGTTTTGAGCGGGGACAAAAAGAAAGGGACACAAAATTCACCAATATTCTCTATTAAAAAAAAATATGTATAATTCATAGAAGCAGATTTTCTTTTCAATATTTTTCTGAAAATCTATTGCTCCTACAAAAAAATGTTGTTAAAATCATTTTTGGGTGTACAATCTCATGAAAACTGTATTTTGTTTCGTCCCATTTGGCGCAAAAAATTAAAAGGGAACAATTGAACTGACATAACTTTAAGACCAACTTACCTGAGCGCGGAATCCATCCCGACGCGGCATTTCTCCCCTATCTCCTTTGCAATAGATGTGATATGATGAAAACCATCTACATGTTTAGAACTCTCCATTTTGCTAAAATAAAATAATATTTAAAAAAAAAAAATAGTACGTATACGACATAGTGACCATATAAATTACTCGCATAATTTCGCACCGTTTGATTTGAATAATAAATATGGGGTAGGAAAAAAATAAATCTGCATCACAATGTCTTCTCATGATTCAAGCCTATGCAGTTATTAAGTATTAAAGCTATTGTTTTATTTATTTCATAACAAAGTCACAAGAAACAAGTTTTTAAAATATCTGCCACACAAAACCATTTGTTTTTTTTTATTTCTATTTGTTAACAATAATCTGTGGAATGATTTAACACTTACATTTGGCTACAAAACTATAGGGATAGAGATGGATTTATCGAAACATTAATGAATTTGAGGAAAAGCGATTATGTATGAATTTTAAGCTTAAGACCTAAAAAAGCAGCTTTTCTGATAAATTAAAAACTAAAAATCATCAAGATGAATATTCAAATAAAATATTAAATTTTGTTTTTATTTTCCCGTGGGTAGGTGCAAAACCTACATAAGGCTCTATGAGGACCGAAAAACGCGTGCTCATAGAAGCGTGAGATTCTTACTACACTAAAACCACCTCCACTTCGCGATTTTAAAGCGGTTTTCTGTTCACCGCACCAAGTTGGAAGGTTTTGTTCTTCGCAGACGGCGTACTAAATTCGACTCGTCAAGAATGTCAATAATCGTTGAATTAGCGTGTTCTAATAGTCGATTTCTATGTTTTCGCGTGAAACTTTTTATTTCGTCTTATTATTATCTTAAAATGGTCACAAATGATGTTTCAGATCTTATCTTTATAACCAACGATAGAATCTCTCCTGTTGAATAAATATATGTGTTTTTTTTAATTCAAAAATTTGTTCATCAGCTTTTAAATTAAAAATGCCAAGCATTGAATTGATTTATTATTAAATCAAATTATTAATTTTCATTTGAAATTGAAATTCCACTAATATTAAGGTATTAACTTAATCGTTAAAAATCCAACAATTGAAACACAAGTTTTTAGTTTTTATTTTAGCTAACCAAATAGACCTTTTTTTAAATATGATTTATTTTTTATTCAAATTTAATTTAAAATTTAGTGCTTGCATATACTTCAGCTATTGAGTTTATTTGCTTGCATTTTTGTTTAAATTGAAGGAACTTTGTAGAGTAAAATTATTTTTAAAATTTTGTGAAATCACAACTAACTTTTTTTCGTTTAAAAAATGAAAAAAAAAGCAAACACCACTTCAATCACGAATCTATAATATGAAATTTGTTTATATCCCCTTTTAATTTATTTATAAAAAAAACTAAACCTGACATTTAGATTTAAGTTAAAGATCTTAACCTTGGAGATTCGACCATTATAAACCGAGGTTATTATTTCTTAAAACCAACAATGTTGATTTATATTAGAGGCTTTGAATCAAACAACAGCAATCTCTCACTGGTGATGATGATTGGCAACTACACCTAAGCAGGCAATTTTGATCGATTTAATTCTATTTTTTTTTTTTTTTTTTTTTTATAAATTTAAATTTCAGATTATTACACACGTTAATTAAAGTCTTATTGACTCAAAAGTTAAGAGGTGATAAGTGTAAATATTAAAGTTATCTTTGTTCAACGGTAAGTAAGGAAAAGTTTTTAATTTAAGTCCAAGTCAATTACTGTTTTCACACAAAATCTAAACCTAAAAAATTCATCCTTTATAAAGATAAAAATGAAATACTAAAATAACTTACATGAATATTGTAGATTCTTTAACTTTTTAACAAAAAAAATATATTCTTTTCCTAAGAGTAGTGACCGCGCAATAACATAATAGAATTTTCCAACTCCCATGACTTATCAAGTGTTGCATACATTTTAGTTCAAAGCATCACCTAATAAATTCAACCTTGACCACTATTGATAAGATTTATGCTAGTGCAACTTTTAAAACTGAATTAATTTCAATAAATTTTCTAATATAAACAAAAAACAAAACAAGCAAACAAAATATCAGTAAATTATTATTTACATACAATGCACTCAGATAAAATTGTTTACTGCTGATTTCTATCATGCGATCAAAATAATATTTGCGTTTGTATTATTTTACTATCTTATTTATACTTAGGTAATATATTCAACAATAATTCTTCAATATTTTTATTATTATAAATGGTCAATTCCCATGACATTACTTTTTTACGTAAAATGCTATTCATTTATAGAATTTTTAAAAGCACAAACAAAAATATTTTATTTATCAGCTTTTGTTTTTTTTTTCATAAATCAGAAAAAAATAATTAAAATAAAAAAAAATGAAATGCAACGCCTTTAAATTTGGCATCTCTGAAATTTAAAATTTGCATTAATAATGAGTCACTCCCACGACTAAAAACCAGTTTTTTTTTTTAAATGAACTTAAAAACGTTTTTTTCTTATTATCTTAATACAAGCAAATTAAAATCTATTATGCGAAACATTTATTAAAAAATCCGTTAACTGTTTTTTTTTTGTTTTATTTGTTTATTAATATTATCTACTCTTTTGTGAATATGTAAATAAATGCAACTGGTTTTTTTTCGGAAACCCCTTAATTAAAATTGATTTATTCATATATTGATGTATGTGTTGATTTTGTGTGACTGAAAGTGAAATGTGTCCACTTAAAATCACCTGACAGTCTTTATTTATAAATCAATTAATAGACTTTAAATGAAAATAACACTGCATAAGAGATACATTGGTAAACAGGTGCACAGGTTTGAAACTTATTAACATAAGTTTGGTTTTATATAGATTTTGACTCTTTTTGCTATTTTTAAAGATAAAATACTAGTATTTTAAGTGTTAAATAATAGAAAATTAATAAAATCGATTGATGATGTTAAAAATGTCAATCAACTCCAAAGACTCATGTCGTGATTTTAGCAACTCGTGACTATAAGATTCATTAAAAAAAAGGCAACTAATATAAGTTCAAGTTGAGTCTAATAAGGTAATAAAAATTGCTTACAGGCCTACAGTTTTACAAACCACAAATATTTATACAAAACGTTGAAGGCAAAATTACCGTTGGAAATTAATAACCCCATTTTTACTGTTAACATTTTGGTAAAGCTTGGGGTGAAGTTGAGGGCTAGACAATAAGTTTTTGCGTATCAATCAAGAAGACACTTTTCAAGAAAAATGTAAAACATTTCTTTGGGGGTTGCAATGTACAGTGATGGATGATATGACCAGGTAAAAAGTAAAATACGTCACTTTAAATAAATATCCCGGGCGTAAGTGAAATTAAACCAAGAGAAAGATCTGAAAAGAGATCCGACATGCGACAAACAAGAATTTTGTACTCCGATGAGTAAGCAAAAGTTGAAGGCCAACGATTTTATTACGTGGGAAGTGGGAGATATGCCTAACGAAGAAGATAGACAGAATGTTATTTTCTGGAACCCTATTATTCTGTGATACTAATAATTACACTGTGTTGCTGATTTAAGTTAATATGGCGGCGCCAAACTTAAAGCAGCCATTTTATAATTTATATTCAACTTGGCGTCTCCCAACTAACAATTTCGCTTCTATATTCCTTCATAAATGCTTTTTGTTTTCATTCAACCTACGCACATAAGCATTGCATAAAACTCCACAGAGTGAAAAAGGCTATCTTTTTCCACTCCTATTGTACCTTTATGGAGTTAATTATGAGAGTCTTAAAAAAGTTCACATTAAATTAAATTAAAAAACTTGTTGGTAGGTCCAGGAATCAAAATCTTGTCCCTCTGAACCAATTGTCTTGCTCGCTAACCACTCCAATAATCTCAGATATATAATTCAATGCATTAAATTGGAAACACTTTTATCTTAAATTGTCTCGTATGAGACAGGAGCTTGTATTAATAAAAAAAAATTTGTTCAAGAAAAATATAAAATTAAATATTGATATGGCTATAAAAAACACATATTGCCAAATAAATAAACATATTACTTAATTAATTGATACCAACCTAAAACATTGAAATATATGTGCTCAATGGTACCTCTCAAAGAACCCTTTTTTTAATTTTTGATTTTCTCCAAAACGGTATAACTGATTTCAATAATTTTTGTTATGCAGAGGCTTCCAATAATTATAATTATTTTTGTGTTCTTTAATTTAAAAAAAAAAATATTTTTTGGATTTTTAAAAAATACTTCAAATTTATTTTCGAAATCAAATATTTCGTAAGCAGAATGGCCGATTTTTTTGAAACTCGATATTTAAGAGTTTTTATAACTTTCTACATTATTCAATTTAAAGTTTTTGCGACCTTTAGTCCAAATGCGTTTCGCCCAGGTACAACAATTGGGCTCATCAGTTAGATGTTGTTGTACCCTTCTAAGACGCATAATTTTAGTCGATGGTTAACGACATGTATTAAATAAACAGCACAACTGCACTGTAAATTATATTATCTAGTGGAATTTGGTTAAATTCAGACGACTAGAAATTGATGATGGTAAAGCCCGTGGTCTGGCTGGTTGAAGAATGAAGAATAATAAAAACGTAAATAATAGAAAATTTATTATTTTAGTTTTTGTTATAGTGGACTTTTGAATTTATTTTATTATTTACGTTTTTATTATTCTTCATTCTTCAACCAGCCAGACCGTGGGCTTTACCATCATCAATTTCTAGTTGTCTGAATTTAACCAAATTCCACTAGATAATATAATTTATAGTGCATTTGTGCTGTTTATTTAATACATGTCGTTAACCATCGACTAAAATTATGCGTCTTAGAAGGGTACAACAACATCTAACTGATGAGCCCAATTGTTGTACCTGGGCGAAACGCATTTGGACTAAAGGTCGCAAAAACTTTAAATTGAATTTATATTCAAAAGTCCACTATAACAAAAACTAAAATAATAAATTTTCTATTATTTACGTTTTTATTATTCTTCATTCTTTTCTACATTATTTTTAGAAAAAAATGTACCTACATAAAAAATTAACGGTACCTTCCATACACAAGTTAAAAAACCTGAAAGAAAAATATTTCTTTTTTTAAAAAACGACTCCACGATATTGATTAAACTTTTTCCGTATACTAAAATGAATACGATCTACTACACAAAATTATAAAATTTTGCACTTGGCAACTATTAATATGTAGATCCTATCGTAAAACGTGTTTTCTTATTTTAAATTTTGTCACTATCGGATGAAATTATTTAGACAAATTTTTATATGCAAATTTTTTTTTGGGTTTTTTAAAAAAAGTTTCAAAAGTATCAATTTTTTTTTGAAAATTCGATATTTCAAAAAAGGGTTGACAAATTTTTTCTCAAATTTTATTTTTATATGTACACAAATAAATATTTAAAATTGGCATACCAAAAGTTTTCCCTAAAAATTTTTAGGAATTTTATACATATGTTATGAATATTTTTTTTAAGAAAACCGCTATTCATATTTTTCAAGTAAAATGGCATACTTATTTTTGAGCTCTGAGTTTTTAACTAATTGTTTATACAATTAAAAGAACGATTTAAATGCTTTTTTATATTTTTATATTTTTTTTATAATTACTTTCATACACGGTTGCCGCTGTGCGACTTTAGTCGCATTTTGACCCCTTTTTCTGCCTAATGTGACCATGAGACGACTTTTTTAAAAACTGGCTCTTTTTATCCTTTTTTAAAAATTGTGCAATAACGGTACTTGCCATACATTTTTTACTCAATTGAACAAAATTTATTTTTCTCATTAGACTTAGGGGCAGTTCGTTCACATTGGGTTAAATCTGTAATAAGTTTTTCATAAACGCTGGTTAAATGGAACTAATCAACCAATATTGTCGGATTAGTGATTTCGATAATTAACAACTCAAACTTTGGATTCATTTACTGAAATTGTGGTGAAGAAGCATATTTGCAAAATAACCGTTTACAATAATCATTGATTAAAGACAATCAGCATTGAACAAAATGGTCCTTAGACTTATTGACAACTTTCCTTAAAAAAATCAATAAATAACTTTTGGTGCGAAGGTGAAAACCAGTTTTTCAAAAAATTGCAGTTAACGGTAACGTTAATATCAATTTTTTGAAAAATATGTTTTTGAAAAAGTATTTTTGGATTATGAATATTTTTAAAGTGACCGATTTTGATTAAACTTGAAACTGGACGGTTTTTCAACACTAAGGTACATTTGAAAAAATTACTTTTATACAAAAATATTGGTACTTTCCAAACAGATGTTAAACAACTCATACGAATTAAATACATTTTATTTGTGTCCTAAAATAAGTAGTAATTTTCAAAAAAATCCTTGCGAATTTTCAATACACTTTTTCTGAAAATTCGTTTCGATAACAATTCTTTTTAGTTAATTTAATTTTTCCGTAATGTTTTGAAAATTTTTAATAAACCGCTTCAATGATTTTCAAAGTTTTCTTTCCAATGACTGTTTTTTTAAGAATTCAAATAGCTTTCCTTTTTTCAGCTAATGCTATTAAAATAGTTAAAGTATTTATGCAACAGCGTAATGCCATCGTAAACGTTTGTAAAGTTGTTAACTTCGTAACTCTGTCACATTTATATAGAAAATTTGACAGATTTATGCGGCTTACAACTTTACTGTGCTTACGATAACTTTTTGCTGTTGCACAAATACCCTTTATAAATACATATTTTATTTTTAATAGAATTTGAATGAATGTAAGATCTGACTTTTCAGTTGAATTAAAAAAAACTTCAAACAGTTTACTTTTTTTTGCAATTTTCATGAGCGTATTCTTATTGATTTAGCTATTTATCAAAAAAAATCCTAGTGCTACTTTTTTTTCCTCGTGACTCTTTTTTCTGCAACCATTTCAAATTCCTCAGCGGCAACACTGCTTTCATATTTTAAAAGTTCCAAGCAACTTGAACACATGAGCAAGTACGTGCGATCCAGTCGTGCATTTTATGTTTGTTTGGGTTTGTCCAGGAAAAAAGTTTTTCTATATGATAAACATAAATTGTTACAAAATACGAAATATTTACAGTAAAACCTGTTTATTATCTCGTTGGATTAGTATTGAAAATGGAAAAATATTTCTAATGAATTCAATACTCTTATTTTGGTGAATCAAACACACCGTTTATGTTGCCATAAGTATCTATATAATTATTTTCTCAAAAATTTTTATATGCCTACAAATTTCATTTACATAGATAATATTAAATAATACTGCATACGAAAATTTTCAAAAACAGAAGTTTTGAGTTTTTAAAAAAAGTTGAAAACTAGTTTTTTGAAAATTCCATACCTCAAAAACGGGTTGACAATTTTTTTTAATATTATTTGAATATGAACATAAATATGTAAGTACTTAAAATTTGCATACCCACCAAAATTTATTCTTTTAAAAGCTTTATAAAAAAAATTTTTGTTTAAATCTGATCAAGAATGTAGACAGAATTTTCTTTTTTCACCTCAAACTATTAAATGAGTTTTAGAGCTTATTTTAAAAGCCAGTTATAGCTATCATGAAAACGAATCAGGAAAAATTTACAAGTTGATTATTTATTATGTTTCCATTCGATTTGAATCAAAAATGCTAAACAAATCAATGACAAATAACTCAAAGAATTTTCTAGTGCAAAAATAAATTTTAATTGAGCAATTATTTTTTGTTAAAAACGCATTAAATTATTTTAATAGTAAAAATGTATTTTTTAGAAAAAATACTTTTTCAATTGAAAATTTTATTTGCACAAAAAATTCATTGAGTATCTTGTCATTGATGCGTGTAGCACTTTTGTTTCAAATCTGTTGAAAACATACTAAATAATCCATTTGAAAAATTTTCTGATCCGTTTTCCTGATGGCTATAACTGTAAGAGGCCAGTTAAAGCGATCAGGAATTTATGCTTAAAAACATTTTTCTCTCATAATTTGAATGTCTTTATATAGAATTTTTCCTTGAACATATCACAGCAAGTTTGTATTGTATAATCTAGATTTACAAAAGTGTTTTGCTAACCTCATACACAACATCAACACAAGCATTGCAGAACGAACTCCCACAAATCCAATTAGAAAAAAAACATTATAAGAATAATGATTTTGGAAAATAGTCATTAGTGACGTGAAAACATTTTAAAAGGTCTGAGGAAAAGAATCAATCCTTCAGAATTCTTTCCCAAGGACATTCAACCGTCCATCAACCAATTACCGTCAATTTAATAAAATATTATGGAAGGCTTTTGGCATTATTTTTCTTTTAGTCGTGCTGTCAATATTTGTTTGATAAAAAATTCGTGCTTATCAGCCCCAAAAAGGAGTTGTTTTACTTTTTAATCAGTATTATGACATTCGTTTGTATGACGTACATACCCATACATAGAATTATTTTATTTACATATTTATTATTTTGCATGATGGAATTTTTAATTGATTTATTTTTGTTTTCGTTTTGGTTCACATAAATTAAAAACATGTAAATTGATAAACTTTGTCAAAAGTTCAATATTTTTATGTTTTTAAATTGATTAATCTCTTTGTTACATTTATATGATTCCGGTTTTGACTTCCGATTAAAAACCAACCTACACGTGTTTTATATTAATGTCAAATAAATTTTTTATTAAAAATGATAAAATAATCATTGATGATTAATATAGTCAGGCAAATACCTATCAAAAGTCAATTAAATCTTGTTTATTGAAACGAACCACACAGTCAAGACATTTATTAAAGTGAACATAAAACGCTAAATTGTTTTTTGACGAGTTACTCGTATGTTTAAGCAGAAGTAAGGAGTTAATGTATGTTGATGTTAAATATTTATGACTTGACTTGTATGAGACAACGGTAGTTTCTCAAAGATTTAATTGACACAAAAAAATTACATTTTACTCCACTTAACATGTAACATAACTGAGCAAGGTCAGAAATATATATAAGTTTTATGATTGTGATTGAAGCTTATATTAATTTTGTTATGAGTGTGTAGAGTTGAAACATAAAATACATCAAGAAAGTGCCGGAAGTGGTTAATCCTTTTTGGTGTAACACATATATATGGCCAATTTATTTTGCGTACATGAAAGATATTTTGTATAAATGATTTTGCGAAAGGAGCACAGATCCTTCCATTAGCAAAGTCAAAAGAGACTTTTTCAAAGAAAATTCAGTCCTTTTCAAATGAGTACCTCCTACACCTAGAGGTGTCTCCTGCTTGAAATGTTTCAAAAAATAGAACGAACAGACTTGTAAGAAGTGTTAAAAGTGATTGCCGAATTATTGCATTAGTTTGATGGAATTTTCAAACATTAATTTTTTAAAACCATTCAAATTTAGTTTTTTTCTTAATTAAATATTTTAAGAAACAACATGGCTGATTTTTTGAGGCTCGGTTCCCAAACATTTTTTTTTACAATGGTTTTAATATTTTAAGGAAATATTTTAATTTTTAGAAGAGCTAATGGTATTCCACTTAAATGTTAAAAAACCGTTTTGGAATATCTTATTTTTCTATAAAGCTGGTTCTAAGATATTGATAAATTAAATTTGTGTGATCACTTCCAGATTTGATAAAAAATTATGCTAACAACTATTACATGTGTAAAATGCTTATATTATTTTGAATTGTTTCACTATCAACTGAACGGGTTTCAATCATTTTTTTTTTGACTAATTTCAAATTATGTACCTACATAGTTGAAATAATATTTTAATGAAGGTAATATTTCTTATAAAGACATTTTCTCATTTTTAATTGAATGTTCAATTTTTTAAATATAATGTTGGCTGTCGTGGATAAAATTTCTCATGGTATTTCTCCATCTTCGAAAATTGGAAATGCTAAAAATTGCCCTTTATCTTTTACAGGTTCAAATTTGGTCGATCAAAATGGTAGAACAGTAGCAATGGAATATTTATTTTTGATGCCAATAAATTTCGAGAAAAACAACGACCACAATTCACGTTCCCAGTTTTCGACATTGGGAAGAATTCCGATGGAAATTTTATTCACGATAGCCCCCATTATCAAAAACGGGTTGACAATTTTTCTTAATTTAATTTTTATATGCACATAAATTTATACTTGAAAAATTTGTATTTTTCCTTAAAATTTTTGTGAGAATTTTGTAAAGAAAAAATTTTTTTTAATAAACTACTCCAACAATTTGTATTCGGCTTTACAGAAACTGCATTAGTTTTATTTGTACTGTTTTTAAGTGTTGGATTCCAATCTGTCATCCGTTTTCCGCCATCAACTTCGGTTTTCGATATATTCAATAAATGACCAACAAATCTTTTTTGCTATGTGCGAGATTAATTTACTGTTGACAAAATCTGCAATTATTCCTGAAACTACTATGTAGTATTGTCTCTAAATTTCAGTTCCAATCTTTTTGATATCTCATTTGACCCTCTACTAGTAGGGGCGTTAGTGCACGATATGAGGGCATACCTGTCATTTTGACCTGACGGACGGTTTGAGCTTTAGTATACAAATAGTTCATGTCCCAACTTTACTTTTAAGAAGTGTTAAAAAGATGGCAACACTGTCAGAAGGACGGGAGAAGGGTTGCCACTTACCAGTTTAAATACTAAATCGAAAACTTGGTGACGTTGGATTCAGAACCCTTGAAACCATAGGACCAAATTATCGATTTTCTCCCACCACTCCCCTTGCATGAAGGGGGTTGAAAAATGCCATTCTGGGAAAGAAAATTTGCAAAGCCACAAAAATTTAGAAAAATATTGGAACGACCAATTTCGAAAAGGTCACATCGCGCATATTTTTCCAAATAGGTTTTTTCATAGAAATGTAACCCTTATGCTCCCCTGCATCCTGGGGGGTCGTCAAGAGTTCTTAGGGGGTCACAAGGTGGTAAGATTGAAAAACAAAGGTTGTAAATCCTGTACTTAATAAAAATAAATTTAATTTTAATTAAATGTTCAAATCTCGGTTGTTAAAACGTTTCCGTTTCAAAAATTCCAAAGGCTTTATTAGTTTCGTTGGCATGTTTAGTTGAGAGATGATGCATTAGCTTTGAAGGTTTTATACTTTTTGTTGTATAATAATACACCCCCAATTCAAAACTTCAGAGCTCAGAAACATATTTAAGGTAATTATTGTCGCCATAAAGTCCATTCTTTTTTTTTGGGGGGGTTTGCCTTGTTTCAAGGCTGCAACGGAAACTCATTAATTTTATCCTTACTCGTAATAATATTTCCCAACAAGTTATTTGCAAGGCACTTAATTGTTTGAATAAATTAAATGACAATTCTGACGCGTAGGTAAATTAGGTACACATGAATTCAAAAAATGAAACTGAGCCCTGCTGCAGCTGCTGCTGGGATATCTTTTTTTTTTATTTTCGACAACACGTGAAAACTTCATCGCAAATAAATGAAACCTCGTATAATGAATGGGAATGAAAAGGGTTCAGTGTATGACTCTTTTTAAATAACTGACAAAGTTGTATTTGGTAAAGTGAAATTTCTTTCAAATTTTCACAATTTACTTTCAGAATCCTTAGCATTAAAAACCTAATTTTGCGAAACTTTATGAAAATTTTACTTACCGAACAGAATTATGAATATGGGGGTCGCCAAAATGTTTTTACTTACAAAGTGGTCGCGTACTCAAAAAAATTGAAAAACACTGCTTTAAGATGTGAGCTTTTCGAATTTATTTCATTAAAAATACTTAAGACAAAACTACTACGAATACTTAAAATAGAAAGAAATTCACAACAACGGCAACACTTACAATACTTTTTTGCAGCTTTTTAGAAAGCCAGAAGTCCATGTTTATAGTTAATTTTCTATAAAAGGTTTTTTCGATGTTACAGTTTCGGCAAAAAATTTTGTCAAAATCAATATTTCAAAGATAAATTGAATTTTGTTTCAAAATTTTTAGTTTGAAAACAAATTTTGCTCAAATTATTCATTAAAAGAGTTTTATTTGAATACAAACCATAAAAGCCAAAACTGTTAACAACGGGAAAACAATGCAATCCATTCTTCGGGCATGCTTTCCTCCGACCATACTTAACAGGTAAGCTGGTGCATATTCCTAGCCAATTTTTCGCCAGCCGCTTTGAATAGCTTTACCACAAGGCTATTTGCTCCAGTAGCTTTATTGGTTTTTAGCTTAGATATAGCCTATATTCACTTCGTCGAGATCAGATGGACGGAATTGTTGACCTACGTAGCGTCGTGCAAGTTGAATGGTGCAATTGCATGGCAGTAAGATTCAGCTCGTCATCGCTGATATTCAATTTGCAGAAATGATTTTTTCATATCCTCAACATCAACCGCGATTCTAAAATGATGTTCCCCTGATCGTTCTTGCAAGCTTCGGTTTGGGCCTTGTAACCCTGGTAGGTTCTTTTTACCTTTTGGTAAAACTTCAAAACTTTATTCCTGCAATGGCATCCCTCTAGTTCCTCAATCGCGCGCCCTGCATGCTATTTTTTTCCTTCTGAGAAGCCGGTGTTCCTTAGTCCTGTTCTGCTCGTAGAGCTCGCGAGCAGCTCTAATCCTTCTATTGACCTTCGCTTTATATGCTTTTTGTTTCGCTGCATGCACTTGCCAGCATTCTTCATCAAACCGGGAGTTCTGCTGTGGTATCTGCGACATCTCTGATGTCTGTTGAGAACTAATTAATTGCTAATAGATTAAGTGAAATTTTAAATGCAAGGATCTACTAAAATTGTCCAGATTTTGTACGATGTTTTTAAGTTCTTGCTACAGCTTTTGTATAAAACAAAGTTATCTCAGTATGTCAGGATTATGGAGTTGCAACTTGACATGTAATAAGTTAAGTTTCAGTATGAAGAACAGTTGCTTATATACGAAACACCAAAATTCAAAATTCTTAGAAAATTTCTAGCTAATTTTATGTTAAAAAAGGAGAGTTGGGCTTAAGATCTTGCCTCCTAAAATCTCTTATTCAAAATTTTGCATTTTGAAATTTCAAATTCTCTTCAAAAGAGAAAAAGGCGAAAATAGAATTGTGAAATTTTGATTTGCGAGATTTTAGTTGATATTTTCAAGGTTTTTTGTTGCGAGATTGTTAAAGACAAGATTTTGTAATTGCGAAATTATAAAAGGCAGGATTATTAATTTGCTATTTTTTCCCAGATTAAAAAAAATAGTAATTTTGTAAAATTTGCATCTTTATACGTCAACTTTATATCGAGCTATAGTCTAAACGAGCCAAATTTCTGATTCAAAGCTCATTTCTCATCAGCATCAATAGCAATACTAAGTGATGAACAGAAACAAAAATTATTTTGTTTTTCAAAATGGGGTCATCATTTGTACATTTGTTTTTTCCTTTATTATTTTTATTTGCAATTTGAAAACAAATCTGCCAGTGAACCTTATTAAGTGATAAGGAAATTCTTTTTTTTCTAACTCATGAATTGATAGATACTTTAATGTCGTCATTATTTGACTTTCAATGTCATGTTCCTTGTTCAGACAGAAATTATTTAAAATAAAACAAAACAACTGATTCTGAATAAACATTAACATAAATGATAAGCTCAGAGTATGATGGGTTAATTTTTAATGGTGTTATCTTTTCTCTCTAGTATATGGGGTTATCTACTTGGTATAGAAACACTAGGTATTCTTAAATTTTAAATAGAATTTAATTCAAAAATTGTGTAATAAATAAAACGATTTGTTATAAAAATGCGAGAACTATCATGACCCTGAATAATATATTTAATAGATTAAATTGCTGATTTTTATAGCAAACTTATAGCTTTTCAATTTCAATATAAAATATTTAAAAAAAAACAAACTTCTATAATTTAAAAATGCAATTTTTTATTTGCAATATAAACAAATTGTTGCTAATTTAATAATTTCATTTTCAATTTATTTCAGATTCATAAACTGGTATCCGATTGGGAAGTAACAAAAGTGTTAGCAAAAAGTGTTAACACTTAAATATCAAATATAAGGAAACAAACACACATCACTAACATTCAAAATGGAAACAGAATCACTTAACAACAAATCTTCATCACGACAAAATTCCATTGCTAATGGTGGCAGTACGGGTGGTGGTGGCGATGAGAAACCCTCAGGCGATGGGGGAGGAGAAGTCACGCTTAAAGCCAAAATGAGCCTGCTTAATGGTGTAACTGTGATTGTCGGATCGATTATTGGTTCGGGTATCTTTGTTTCACCAACAGGTGTTCTTATGCATACGGGGAGTGTAAATTTGGCATTGGTTGTGTGGGTTGCTTCTGGACTTTTTTCAATGGTGAGTTTTAGAAACTGCCTTTTATTTAAACCTACCTTTTATTTAAACACAAAGATGTCAAAGTAATTTGTGTTAGTCGATTGAGAACCTTTAAAATTAAAAAAAGGGTTATATGGTAGGTAACGTTAGTATCGATTTTTGGTAAATTTTGTGTACCCATAAAGTACACTACACGTACAATAACTCACTGATTTTTTTTTTATCAAAATTGTTGGAACCGTTTTTCAAAAAGATAGATAATAAGATATTGCTCAACGGTTCTATGGCAAGTTCCGTTATTCTTTAAGCTAAAAAAAATTCAATTTTCCCTTTTGGAGAATAACCAAAAATCCTTAATTACAAAATTTGAAGAAGATCGAATTATTGGTTTAGTCTGAAGATCCAGATACAAACAGACATAGAGAATTTTGCCACCCACTTTTTTGGTGTTCTCTATCATCGTAATGTCATGTTTGATAGTTATCTCGAAATTTTTGTTTGCACGAATCCAGAACTTTCCCTAAAGCCTAGTTAACAGTTCCCATGCGCAAAAAAAAATCTATGCAAATATTCTCGCATCACAAAAAAAATTTAGGTGAAATGTAAAATTAACTGTTTGCATGATTGGTTTACAGTTTCATGCAAGAAAAATCATTGCCGCCATGAAATGTCATGCAAAATAGTGCACCGGCAATTATTTTGCATGCGAAAAAAAGTGTTGTGAACAATATATTTTTAGTTGATGTTTCTATTTACACTTCCAAAACAAAATATATTCACCTCAAGGCATTATTTGCATGCAAATGGTGTTTGCACCCAAAAATAATTATTTTCCATTTTTAGGCTTATAGTTTATTAATTAAGGGTAAATAAAAGACTCAATGGGTGGTTTACGCCAGGGCAAACAATTTTTTGCCTTGAATATTATATAATTTCTGGCACAGAACAGGTGTAAAATTGTTTAGAAAATTTTATTTTGTTACACAAAGGCTTCCATAAACTATAAATATTTTTGTGTCCTTAAATTTAAAAAAATATTTTTTGAATTTTTAAAAAATGTTACAATTTTTTTTTTTTTTTTTGAAAATAATATTTGATTTTCAAAAAAAAAGATTACATATGTGATCGCTCGTCTAAGAGTTTTTTAGTACTCTCTAAAATATTTTTAAAAAAATTTTGCATATATGAAAAACAACGGTACCCTTCATACAAAAGTTAAAAAACCGGAAAGGAAAATATTTTTTTTCTCAAAAACGACTCCTACGATTTTGATTAAACTTTTTCATATACTAAAATTAAAACGATCTACTACAAAAATTATACAATTTTGCACTTAGCAACTATCTATAAATAGGACCTGTCATAGAACGTGTTTTTTAATATTGAAGCGTATCAAAATTTTCAAAAAAAAAGTTTTAGAATTTAAAAAAAAAAGTTTAAAAATTTTTCTTTTGAAAATTCGGTATTTCAAAAATGGGTTGACAATTTTTTTTCAAATTTTATTTTTATATGCACATAAATTAATACTTAAGATTAACATACCAAAAGTTTTCCTTAAAAATGTTTTAAGAATTTTAAGTATAAATTATTTTTTAAGAAAACCGCTCCGATTAGAATTTTTTTTGTCCACAATCATATTCAATAAAGAATTTAGATGGCGTTCTTTTTTTCATCTCAAACTCTCAACGAAGTTTTTTTTAGCTAATTTAAATATTGAATTTCATGCTTTCAAACATTTTTCTCTCATAATTTTCAGTCTTTACATATAATTTTCTTAAACCCTCAGCGCATTTAACATAAGAGCAAATTTGTGCGATCCAGTCGTTCATTTAATTTTAGTTTTATTTGAATTTTTTTAGTTAAGATACTTTACAGAGTCTAAAGAAAACATAAATAACGAGTTTAATAAAAATCGACCATGTAGTTCTCAAATAAATAGTTTTTTTCAAAAAAAATTACAAATTTGTTTGGAAATCCAAAAAATAATTGTTTGAAAATGTTGGTTAGAAAAACTAGTTATAATACTTTAACAGACGAGCAGACGATTTGCAAAAGATACAAATATTTGCGAGTATGACGTTATTTTTGCGTCACAATTTGCGGTCTTTGTTCACAAATCGTCTGAACACAACTTTGGAACAGAATTCAAATGCCCGAAAATCATTTGCGGATGATTTGCAAGAGCCAAGTTGCAAATGCATTTACGACTTTTTCGCAAATCATGTGAACACTCACAAAAATAATTTATGACAATTCGCGAGTATTTGCAGCCGTAACAACCATTTGCCAACACACGAAAATGGAACTTGTACTTGAAGTAATTGGCTGTGGTTTTCTTCATTTGTATTATTATCTTTTTTAAATTAAAATTAGTTTTTTTTTTTGTTTTTTATGAAAATTAGTTTTACATAGTTTAAAAAAGAAAATAAATTGACCTACAGCCCATAAAACAACACCAATATATACATATAATATGCAATGCATACACATGTGTGTTTGTATGTACCTACATATGTACACACATATAATATTTTGGGACCTTATATATAATATATGACACACCTCAACAAATAAACAAATTAATCAATAGATAAATGTCATGCTCGCAAATCTACAAATGTTGCCGCAAATCATTTGAAACCTCGCAAAAATTCTGCAAAATTTTCGTTCTTATTTGCGAGCACCTTGATCGCAAAATTTTGGGACAGCGTGGCAAATTGTCTGAACACGTGTATTTGCAGGTTTGCGAATTGCGAGGACTGTCAAACGTAAACCATATACGAGTTTTTTCGTGACGTCAGTGCTCGCAAAGATTTGCTGCGTCTGCTCGTAGCTTGAAAAAATTATCGGAATCAAAATTAACGTTTTGAAGAAAATCGAAAATAAAGAAATATTTTCATAATACTACGTTTTCATTAGGCCAAATGAGGTAATTTCGTTGAAAATTTCCAAATTCGATACGAAATTATCTCATTTCCCATACAAAATCACATTTCTAAATAGAGATAATTAGATAATTTCAACCAAATTTGCACGAAATTAGGTTGGAAATTAAGTCAAAACCTATTGAACACGCCACAGTTTGAAGAGCTCTGAAAACGTTTTGCATGAAAATGTCAAAGCTCAATGGAAGAAGAAAGAAAAAAAAAAAAAAAAAACAACAAAACAATTAACTGCCAGTTGAAATTCAAATATGAAATGAGCTGTCAAACGAAATTACCAAATTGCAAATGAAAACACTTTTTATGTGATTTGCGAAATTATCTCATTTTGACTCTAATGAAAACGTAATATAACACAAATTCTATTCACTACTGAAAAAAAAATCAGCCAAGTAGTAGACTTAGCATTAAGGATTAGACTTGTTGAAATATTTATTCAAAATAGCTTTCAATGGCTTTTGGTACTATTAATAACCATTTTTGAAAATCGTTTCCCGTCCAAAGGTAGCCTTAACTGAAAGAAATTTATTGAAGTTTCTTAGGTTGTGGAGCCGTTTTTGAGAAAAATAAAATTTTGTAAGACTTTTAAGAAAATTTTATGGCAGGTACCTTTATTTTTAGATCTAAAAAAATGAAAAAAACGTGTGGGCAGAATCATCAAAAATCTATCATGTACCATGTTTTAAGAAAATTACAGTTAGATTTAGTTACTGATCAGTCATTGAATTTTAAAAAGATTTTTTTTTTTAATTTCTATTCAAGATCAATGGTATTTTTGGCACCCCATTAATGGGAAATTTGCAAAAAAAAAATAATACCACCTAAATTATTAATATAAATATAATTATAATAATTGGTCAGCTATAGATTCTTTTCTTCGATTTTTTTAATTATATTTTTTCAACGTGACGAACGATTTTTGGCATAAGAATTCATTACAAAAAAACTATGGCAGAACAATTACTGAAACTAGCTGACCATTTATGTACATCTTAGGGCCTTTCAGGTGGTGTTCATTTCTTATTAACAAAAAGAAGCCAAAAATCGCAATGACCTTCAACAAAAATTTTTAAATTCTTAGAAAAAAAAATATGACTGACCGAATACCAAAACAAGCTGACCCCTTATATATGTTGATCTTGGGATTCTTCAGATGGTATAAAGTTATTCCAAATTTCTCATAAATGAGGTGCCAGAAATCGCTATGACCTTGAAATAAGAGTTTTATCAAAAATTTAAAAAAAAATGTATTTTTCAAAATTTTGATTACAATATACATAACATACGCAAATTAAAATTTTAAAATCGGTACAGTTGTTAAAGAAAGCTAACAATAAAAAAAAATATATATATTGTATGACAGGAACCATTAAAAGTATGTACACCATGCCTAGAGTAACTCACAGATTATTTTTCTTAGAGTCGTTTTTGAGATAAATGAACTTTTCCTCAAGTCTACCCACGTTTTAGTTTTGAACTACAAAAGCAGACCCGTTTGCTATCTAGTCGTGTATAGGTATCTTATTTGATTTTCTCCTTAAAAGCAAAAACATTATTTAAATTGTATATCAATTGATACATAATAGAATTTTCTTTTAATTGAAATGTCTGGAAAGTTTTGTCATTTAAATTAAAAACTTTTAAATTTCCAAAAGTCATCATTTCTACTCATACCAAAAATAACAAGAATACACACCATTAATTAATCATTTAAAAACATAAGTTCCCTTACTATTGATTAATTGTTAATTGCTATAAAGTTACTACACCGCACTTCAGGGGCTTTAAGGCACATTAAACACAAAATCGACTACATATTATCACCCCTTCATTGCGAGTTTTATTATAGGTTGATACCCCTTGCATCAATTTATCACTCACTCCATTATGTGTTGTTGTGTTTGTTTTTTTTTTTTGCACACCTCCGCAATAAAGTGGGTGTGTTCGATTGCCAATTGAAGTAATTGATTATTAAGTCTTATTATGTAAAGAATATAACTTTTTTTTTATATAAAATTCTTCATGAAATAGTAAATGAAATTACCTACTGCTTCCCACAGAATGACATCCTGCGGTTGTCTGTTTACGTAATATGAAATTAAATACGTATCCTTATCACGTTTCATAAATGTCAACCAGAAAAGAGAGTGATGCAAGTCCTATATGTAGGTTTTATAATATTAAATGTAAGGAGATATATCGAATACCCACGCCGGCTGCTGGCGTCTGATTTTCTTCATAATAATAATTTATCGTGCCGACTTTGGAATTTATGCAAATACTACAGATACTTACTATGTTCATTCACAAGTTCATACGACGTCATCGTTTGATCCAATTATTCAAATAACTTTGTTTTTTTTTGGTTTCATAGGGTATTCTAGGTTGGTAAATTAGTTTTTTTACGCTAAGAAGAAATATAAAGAACACTCTAGGAAAAATTTTAAATAAAACTGAATTTTTAACAAGAATAAAAGAAACTTTTGGATTTAATAAAACTCTGGGTGAACTTTAAAAATAATTGTTTGGTAATTGTTATATTTAATCTTATAGAAAGAAAGGGAAATAGAAATATTTTATGCATGTAATTTTCTAAAACTTATTGACAATTGTTCAGTTCACAACTTTTTTAGCAACTTAAGGTGCGTTTCAATTTGAGAGTTCTTTCACTATAAAACTCTCAATAGTGACTTTTGGATAGCTATCTAACCCTATTAATCTCATGACAGTGTTTACTCTCGAGAACTGCTTGAGAGTTGCTCGCAGGCCTTTTACTCTCAAATGGATACGCACTATAAGGAGTGTATAACGGGGTATACCGAGAGCTTGCGTAATGCGCCTTCCCCATATCGTTGTCATATAGGTATAAATTTTAAGTATACAGCTTTTACCTATCTGAAAAGCTTTTAAAATTTAAATTTCATTAAAAATAAAGCTGTAACAAAAACTCATTGTAAAATGTTACACTAGGCTCCATCGATACTTCATACAGTAGCGCTGAAAGGAACCTTCAAGGAAATTTCAAGTGAAACAAAAGTTTCTAGATTTAAATTGAATCTAATATTACGATGATGGTACTAAAAAAAATTCTTCATGATATCCGCCACACAGTGGTTCAAGGTGGTCTTAAATTCATAAAATCTAAAGAAGCCAGTTGAATTTGCTGACGCGTAGTGTTTAGCCAAAATTCAAAAAACAGAAATTGAATTTTGGCTAAACACCACTCGTCAGCAAATTAAGCCCGAAGATGGTTCAATGTAACCGAAACGCGTCGCTATAAAAAAATAATAATTTATGTTGTGAAAAATTAAAATTAAATAAATTTATAAACATTTTTTAAATTAAAAAATTTCTAGGTTCGTTTTATTTGTAATTGAAAATAATAACTATCATAATTTGAATATTTTTTTTGCCCCTAAAATGGTGGACTGAAAATGGTACTAATACTAACATTTAGCTACAAAAATAAAATTCATATACGTTTTTCCATAATTTAGGGCAGTGATTCATTCAAGATTTTTTGATTTTTGGGGGTCTTAAGACATGAACTGAACTACAGATTCGTAAATAATATTTAAAAAAAAAATATTTTTACTGTTGGAACTTATGTATGTATGAGTTCAAATGTAAACAAAATAAGACTTCTTATTCTCATACAATAATTAATAACATTTTTTCTAAAATTTAATTTGTTTTTATATCCCCAATAGTGGAAAAATAAGAAAAATTCAATCAGAAAAAATCAGATAACTAAAAATAATTATCTCGAAAGTATGCTAATTCTTCGCTTCAATATTACTGAAATTTCGTGTATCAACCTTGAAGACAAAAATTTTATATTTATATAATTTTTATATTTTATATTATTTTTGTCAGATAAGCATCATAGCATAATTTTGATTTCTTCCCTACCTCTTTCCATCGTAGGATCGAGAGCTTTGACTCTTAATAGGGCTTTATGGCTAAGATATCCATTTAAGCTGAAGAAAAAGTGATTGAAAACAGCTATTCTTATTTGAGCTCAGCTTTTTTTTAACCTTTTTCGTTATCGGTGGAATAATTTAATGTTCCTTGCTTTCTGCATGGTTGGTCTCCACAGTCCACACCGAAGGAACGGATCAGGCATCATGGGATATGGATACCTGGGCTTTGCTTTATTGAACATTTCTATTTACAATTGGCTTACAATTATTTATAGTTTTTTTTTTTTAATTTTTCAGTTCTCAAAAAACACCGAAGGGTCTTCAATTATGCAAAAAACAAAATTAGTTTTAAAAATTAATAAAAACAAACCACAGTTTCCATTTTTTTATTTAAATTTATGAATTAAATTTTTGTATTTCTTGGATTTCAAAAAAAAATGCACGACTGCGTTGCAAGTACGTGCTCTTATATTTAAGAGGCTGACGGTTTTAGAAAGTTTGAGTTGAAAAAAATGCCATCCTAAATCTTGATTGAATATAAAATGATAGTATGGAAAAAAAAATTCAATTTAAATGCTTTTTTTTATTATTATTTATTATTCTATGAGAGGTAGAATTCATAATTGTTAAATGTATGTATGTATTTTTGGTAGTTGATCGCACTAATTTTAGCACACCTATGGAAAAATCTTTATCAAATTCGGCGGAGTCGGTTTTTAGAAAAAAAAAATATTTTCAATAACGGAATATAAAAGTAAATTTTTTCTTAAAATTTGTTAGAGAGTTTAAAAAACGTTTAAGTATCGAGTTAAACAAAACTGATTAATTCCTTTTCGAAACACTATTACTTCCAGCCCTCGAAACTGTGCTAAACATTATTGTCTAGTCGACAACTTTAACATAAATCTCTAGAAAACTTTATTTTTCGATATAACATTGGAATAACCATGTTATGAATTAATTAAGCATTAAAGTTTCCATACAAATTATCGATAGCAAGTTATTCACGCTGGTGACACAGTTTTGTGCATAAGCTTACTAATACTGGTTGCAGGTGCAAGCGCACCACATATGTAATGCAACATTAAGTAAAAAAACGCTTGAATAAACCCATTGTTTAAATGCAGTGCTTAGCGTTGGGAAAAATGAGCTACTTATTACTACATATATGAACTACTTATTTTAATTTTCTGCATCACTGAACACTGCCATCGGATATTCCAATAATCTTTCCAGTCAATGCTGGAAAATTGGTTGGTTGGTGGGTGGAAAAAATTGAAACGTCACATTAAGGTTGGGACAAATAAAAACAAATTAATACTCGGTCTCGCTTTGGCTCTCGCTCGCACTTATTAAACAATTTTCTTTTATTGGTTTTTTTGTTTTTGTGGTGCAATTATTTAATAAATTTTTACATCCTTCACTTCTGTGAAAAAAGACCTTTACAACGATAAATAATTTATATGCCTTCGGCTTTGCTAGCCTGCGCAAAGAAATTCATATTTGCCGTTTTACTATATGATGATTTGATCTTAAAAAAATGTTTATACAGGTATACCGTTAATAACGGTTTTTGGTAAAAAAAAAAATACCAGAAAGTAAATAACGCACTATTTTTTCGTTGAAGCCCTATCTTGAGATAAATAAGATTTTCCTCAACGGTTGTATGGCAGGTGCCGTTATTTTTTAAGCAAAAAAAATATCCAATCACTCTCTGGAATATCACCAAAAAACTTAAATTCAAAATTTGAAGAAGATTGCATATTTGGTTTAGCCTGTAGATCCAGATATAAACTGACAGACAGAATTTTGTCACTTTCTTTGTGTTCTCTATCATCGTAGTGTAATGTTTGATTGTTATCTCGGATTTTTTTGCACGAATCTAAAACTCACCCTAATGTATTTATGTTAGTAAAAATGGTTCTTTAAGAGTAACCATTAATATCCATTGTTTTGGAAAACTGTTCTCCACTCAAAGGTAGCTTTTACTAAATTTTGTTAAGAAAAGTTGTAGAGCTGTTTTTGAGAAAATAGAATTATGTAAAATTGCTAAAAATTGATCTGCAGGTACTGTATTTTCGTTTCTAAAAAAATCAAAAAAACGTGTTGAAAAACCACCTAAGAACGCTATGTACCAATTTTAAAGAAAATTTATTCAACCGTTTTGGTTGTAACTCAACGGACAGACAAACAAACAGAATATTGTGAAACCAACTTTTTAACATTATGCCTATTATCGTAATTAGGCTATTGATTAGATCTTTCAAAAAGGAACAATCAAGAACGTTCAAGGGTTTTTATTATTGAATATGTTTTTTTGGCCCATAATTATGCTAAAAACCGAAAATGCTACTAAATTCAGACATGCACATGAGTCTCCGAGAGAATGTTCACAATGGAAACTTTTCAATATTTTTGGTATAACTCCTTAGCCAAATTTGAATTCAGTTTGAAAAAAGTTATTAATAAATTTAACAGGAAAAGTTATTAAAATCCAACATAAAGAAAATCGAAAAATAAAAAATTTTTAACTTTTTTTTTCTAAATTGCGCACAAAATCTCTCAAAATGTATGTATCCTTCAATAAGATCTAATATCTATCAAACTCTATGTAACCAATCTACAAAGCTTCACATGAAATACTTATTGAATGCTAAGCTTACAGTAAAAAAAAAACTATTTTACTAAGAAAATATTCAATAATATAAAACATAGGGTATTGCACAATCCATTCCAAACCAATAAGAGCATTTTAATTCACATGTTTCTTACACCCGACGAATGGTATTTAATTAAGTGCTCTTTTAGTAGTCATAGCCTGAGATGAGTTTTTCCAACTATCTCTCTATACAGAAAATGTGAATTCCTTAGATTCTCAATAAGGAAAATTATTGGTCGGACTTGAATGCGAACATTTTCTCTTGAATCCTTTTGTTCTCAAATTCAATCATCTCTACAACAACCAACGACGACGTCATAATCGTCTGCTCCAGCCAGAAATGGAGCAGTTATAGAGTTATGCGTTCGGCAGCTTGAAGGGGGTTATTTTTATTGGTTTTCTCTTCTCTTAAAATGGAATTCAGTTAAAAAAAAAACAAAATCAATAAACAGAACAACTTGAATGACGACTTCAACATTTTAAGTAGGTGAGTGATTCTAAAAAATGAGACCAACCACAAGAGCAATGACAATGTCCAGAATCTAACATGCTCACTTACTCAGCTCATACACTTGTTTTCTAGTTCCTGAGTTGTGATATCTCGCACTGATGCGATGTGTATTGTATTAATGTATTTCTCATGAGGTTGACAGATTTGTTTGATTGGTCTAGCAAATATTTTACATTGTAATTCACACTCCAAAAGCAAATTATTCGATTGACATTTCATCGGAATTATTATAAGTTTAGAGTGGGTTATGGTTTAATGTATGAGTTTTCGTATATTTACTGAACTTTTTTGTGAATATAAATGTGATTGTTGAATCACCCCAGACCCGACACAACATATTTGCATGAATGACACATTGGTTTAATGGTTCATAAAAGTTCCTGTTTGTTAAGGGAAAACCCGCATCTGATATAGTTTTTAAGGATGCTTAAATGCGGGAAGTAATTAAAGAATGGGGTTTTTCTGGGTGATTTTTTGAGCAATGATCTGAATACATAAGTAAAGAGGTTTTATATTAAATTTTAGTTTTATACTCTGTGAGTGACAAAGAATGTTTGCTTTTTTCAAAGAGAAATTTTCGAGTAAATCTTTATTGTATGGTAAATTTTCCTGTAATTTCTTAAACGACTTCCGAAAGTTTGAAAGTGTGGTCATTAAAAGTGACTTAAAAATAAGAATAAATTAATTGGCGCTTAAAATAATTAGATTATGAGGAAGATGACTCAACTATATTTATCAAAGCCATCAATACCTAAGATATACATATATTCAAATGCTTTATAGCCTATTGATTCTGCCGGAAAATGAGAAGCAATAACGTTCAATAACGTCTTTATTATAGAATATGTTTGTTTAGATCATAAGCATGCTTTCAACCGATAATGCAACTATTCACCCTTGTATTTGTGCGAGAATGGTCACGCTGACCATTGAATATATTTGGAATAACTAGGAAACTAAGCGGAATTTGATAATTTCGCAAGGCTGGACAATAATGAGTTCAAAAAATGCTATAGGAAGGCATTACCAACGCCACCTTGTAAGAAGAGGGACTATGTTTGAGCACAAGATATGCTATGAATTCAGTTGGCTGTTGACGGGCAGACAAGCAACTCCAATCAAAATGATCACTTCGCGATTTGTCGGGTGTTAAGAAGAAGTCCAAAGGACGTGCATTTTAGAGGGGGTTCAAAAGAACCCTTTTGAATTTTTGGCTTATAGCTCAAAAAACGAAACAAAATTTTGAGATAATGTTAAAAGCCTTTTTCTTAGACAATAATATTTACCATAGAAATTGATATTTAAAAAAAAAATTAAGTTACCTAAATACAAAAAAAAATGCAAGACAAGGTTGCACGAACTTGCTTTTATGTTCAAGGCACTGAGGGTTTAAGAAACTTATATGTAAATACATTAAAATTATGAGTGAAAAATATTTAAAAGCGTGAAAAACGATTTTTAAATTAGCTAAAAAAAACTTCGTTGAAAGCTTGAAATGAAAAAATTGTTCGAGCGGTTTTTATAAAGGGTTTTTCAACAGAGCGACAGGGACCGCAAACGACGCCATATTTCTTGCCACTCTTTTGACATTTCTCTTCAGTAAGGTTTGCCATTTCATGATGGAAAGATATACGAGCCAACAACGAGTCGAAATTATTAAAATTTACTACCGAAACTCGGAGTCAGTGGCCTCAACGTTAAGAGCGCTACGTCCAATTTATGGTCGTCATAATCGTCCTAGCAGATCAACAATTGAGCGTCTAGTGGAAAAATTTGAATCCATAGGCACAGTACAAAATTTTCCCGTGCCAGTGAAACAAACAAGTGCCGGTAGTGTCAAGAATATTGCTGCCGCTGAGGCTTCAGTTGCAGAAAGCCCAAATGTGTCTCTCACACGTCGTTCTCAAGCGCTGGGCATCTCTGTGACGTCGTTGTGGCGAATTTTAAGAAATGATATTGGCCTACATCCTGACAAAATTAAATTGACGCAAGAACTGAAGTCGCTTGACCACCAGAAGCGTCGTATGTTCGTGAATTGGGCTGAAAATGATTCGGATTTTCATCGAAAAATCATCTTCCGCGATGAGGCTCACTTCTGGCTGAATGGCTTCGTCAATAAACAAAATGCGTACTCCATGAGTCATCATTGCATCCCGAAAAAATTACGGTTTGGTGTGGTTTATGGGCCGGCGGCGTCATTGGGCCGTACTTCTGCCGTAATGATCAAGACCGGCACGTTACTGTGAATGGGGATCGCTATCGTTCAATGATAACCGAATATTTTTGGCTCCATTTGGGTGATATGGACTTGGAGGACATGTGGTTCCAACAGGACAGTGCCACAAGTCACCCAGCGAGTGTCACTATCAATTTATTGGAAACCAAGTTTGGAGAACGTGTTATTTCACGAAATGGTCCAGTCACTTGGCCACCTTGGCCGTGCGATTTGACGCCGTTAGAGTATTTCCTGTGAGGCTACGTCAAGTCTATGGTCTATGCCAACAAGCCAGCGACGATTGATGAACTTCGTACGAATATCGAACGTGAAATTGCAGCAGTATCGGCCGATTTATGCTTGAAACCCGTCTAAAATTGGGTTCAGCGTCTGAACTTCTGCAAGCGTGCTCGTGTTGGCCATGCAAAAGAAATCGAATTCCATATATAATGGCATCAAACGTACTTTCACAGGAATAAAGAATTTCATTGATATTCAAAACCGGTTTTGTTTTATTTAAAAAAAAAAAACTTTTTCTTATTAAAAAACCCGATATATAAAATTCTAAAATCATTCTTAAGGAAAGTTTTTGGTATGCAAATCTTAAGCATTTTTTAATGTGCATATAAGAATAAAATTAAAAAAAAAAAATTGTCAACCCGTTTTTGAAATATCGAATTTTCAAAAAAAAAAAAATTCTTAATGGTTCTGTGGGATGTTACTACCATTAAAAACCATTTTTTGAAAAATTGGTTTTCCACCCAAAGGAAGACTTTACAAAAAGTAATTTACTATTTTTTTTTGTATGAAAAAAAACGTGTGGGCATAATCACCAAAAAACACTATGTACCAAGTTTGAAGAAAATCGGTCAGGTCGTTTAGACGTATAGACGAACCCACATTTTTGGTGTTCTCGCTCACCTTAATATCATTTTTGATTTTTATCTAAAAATTTTTTTTGCACGAATCCAAAACTTTCCTTATGGTACCTATATCGCAAGTAAAAAGCTTATTATATCTACCTTTATGAACATGAAAAAAGTGCATGCAGTCTTCATATTTTTAGCCGACGCGACAAGGAAATATGAAGACTTTCAGTGGAATCTGCAATCACACCTCAAACATCTGGACTACGCGGATGACGTATGTTTACTCTTTCTGTTATGGGATCATGGATCTCCATTAAATGAAAACAAGCAAGGAACATCCCCAGAAACTAAACACGAGGGCGCGTAAAGTAGTGCAGGGTCCGAGGACACGTAAAGATAAGCTCAAGACATTTCAAAACAAAATAAAGCAGAGGCTCAAGGGTTTAATTCAAACCTGATAAATTTCTTATAATTTTTCGCAATTTTTGTCCCAAAGTCTTTTACTTAGTAACTTCTCTCAGGTCATGTACGGTTGCAGGAAAAGAGGGGTCCTAAAATTGTCTGCTAAGCTTGTATGGCTATGACAAAATGTAAGTCTTGCAAGTCACTTAAACGCAAGAGGATTTAAATTTAAAATTTTAGTTTTACAAAAAACAAAATAAAAAATTTAAAAAAAAAAACAAAACCCTGTAAAGCCTATGACTTGGCACATAATGGTTTTTGGTGATTCCCCTGACACGTTGGTTTCACATTTTCTTAGAACCAAAAATAACTGCATCTGCTATATCTACTCGTACTAAACAATATCTAATTTTTCTCAAAAATGACTCCACTCAACTTTACATAAAAAAAAACAATAATTTAATTGAAGTTAAGGCTACCTTTGGGTGGGATATCACTTTTCTAAAATAGTTTGTTAATGGTTAACATTTTCTTAATTTTTGGTTTTCTTTAATACTAATTTGAATCATTTTTTAGGGCTCTCAAAACTTGCTTATAGTATTGTGTACCAAAATTTTTAAAAAGAACTTTTAAGATTTAAAAAAACATTTTTTTCAACTCAAATTTTCGAAAACGATACAGGCGATTTTTTAATTTTTTTGGTTCTTAACAGTCTTTATTACTGAACAATACCAACTAAAAAAAATATTTTAATTCATGCGAAATTATAATTCCGTATAATTTTTTTAGAACCGTAAAAGAAAATCAAATTTTTCTCAAAAATGACTCCCACGTACAGTAAAAAAAAAACTCGAACTAAGCAACAATCTAAAGTACCTCCCATAGAATGCTAGTTTTTAATTTGAATTATTTCATTATTATTGGCTAATCGGATTTGCATAATTGTTTAATGAAAGAAAAACCAAATTTTTGTTATTAATATTGCATATACAAGTTTAAGTAAAAACATTTTGTGAATTAAAACAATAATTTAAAATATTTTATTGGAAAAAATCGGTATTTCAAAATCTTGTTGACAATTTTTTGTTTGTAAAATTTTTATCTGTTTATTAATAAAGACTTAAAATTGTAAATTTTTTTGTTAAAAATGTTTTTAAAATTTTATTTAAGACAAATATTTTTTAAATCGTTCTGAAAATCTTCAAATTTTGCTTCCCATAAATTCATATTTATTTAATAATTCAGGTGTCTTAAATTTTTCCACCTCAAACTATTAACATTCAAAATATTTTTCATATATCGATGTACATTATATAAGTACATTATATTTTTATTAGTTAAGGGTCGGTTTATGTGAAACACCTAATAGTTGAACTGAATTACTATCCTTTATACAATGGCCTTTGTAGTACCTCGTGGCATGATGGTCAGTGCGTAGGACTGTCATGCCAAAGGTCTGGGTTCGATTCCCAGCCGCTGCCACCTAAAAACAGAAATGTTTTTTTCCGAGGTACTGCCTCTTGCGAGGAACTGACAAATCCTCCAAGAGTATTACTTGTCACGAATAAGTGCTTTCTCATTAGCCGTTCGGACTCGGCAAAAAATTGTAGGTCCCCTCCATTCCTGCCAAAAATACGCACACAGGAATGGTTGAGAGTTGTTAGTCACTAGGCCTTGGTTCTCCACGAGCTGTTGTGCCACCAAATTTATTTATTTTTATACAATGGCCTTTAAAGTTAAATGATCCAAAATTGGTCTAAATGTCATCAAAAGCTATTTTTAGCTCTTAATTTGAAATTAAATATTTAAGTTTTGTCTCAGTAAATGGGCCTAAAGTAAGCATCCTTAAGTTATACCTTAAGATCTAGTTAAGGTTAAGAAGAGATTACTTATTCCAATACTAGAAATTAACATTCTAACTGAATGTACATTGAACCCAAAAAAAACTGTAAATTATCTTTCTAGATTATGTGCCTCAACACCTGTTTGCATGACCAAATTTTTCAAGCCCCTATTAATTATTGAATAATTTACTAGCCAAACATTTTTGGTTTTCGTTTTTTATTTGATTTAAAATAGGAACCGCAGTTCCAAAGCTATGTTTTTTTTTTTTTTTATACACGACTAGTTTTTATCAATGCTGTCGAAAGAGGGCTGGTCTGCACGTTTTGTTCGTCTGCACGTTTTTTTTTTTTTTTTGCTCTGGTGTTATTTAAATTAACTCTTTATATTTTTGTTTTGTCTCTTAACAGGTTGGTGCTTACTGCTATGCTGAATTGGGAACAATGATAAGAAAATCAGGTGCAGACTATGCATATATCATGGAAACCTTTGGACCATTTATGGCCTTCATAAGACTGTGGATTGAATGTATGATAGTGCGGCCATGCTCGCAGGCAATTGTTGCTCTTACATTCAGTGTGTATGTTTTAAAGCCATTCTTCCCAGACTGCCAACCGCCAGAAGACTCAGCACGACTATTAGCCGTGTGTTGTATATGTAAGTATATATTTATAAATGGGTAATTTAAATGTATTTCTTTATCTGAATGACATTATGTAATTCAATATTTAAATGCTTGATAAGGACCCTGGTTGTGTTCATACAGAAAATAAATTTTTTTATTCCATCAAAGCCTTTTACTAGCATATATGTAGCCAGAATCGTCTAGAAGGTAAAGTTAGCCCTACCAGCTTATTTAATGAGAATTAGGTGTTTAAAAAAAATACTGTTTTTTGCACGTGAAATGATGCTTATACTTGGTTCATGAACCGATCGTTAAAACCAACGAATTCTTAAAAATAAAAACCTTTCATTTCCAGTTTCCAATATGCAGAATAACAAAACGCTGATTTCAACGTCACGAACGACCAAAATTTAGAATACTTTATGATCTAAGAGTAACTTAAAAGTTCGTTCTTGTTGATTCTCACTTCTTCAAATAATATTTTACCAATTCGTTCTTGTTGATTCTCACTCATTTAAATGGTATTAAAACGTTAATAAATAAAAACCATCTCTCTGTCTAGGAATTGTAATAAAAATCATAGCCACAAAGAAGTAATAAATTGATGTTATGATGAGCCTTACATTCCTGTGGTTGCATTTATGAGAATGTTGTATCACTTTTTATATGCTTTTTCCATCATTGATTTGTGGCAATTAAACAATTGGAATTATTATACATATATGTTTGTGTACCTCAAGTTTCTATAGATCAAAAGGGTGAAGAGACAGAAATAAAAAAAATTTCAATAATATACACTCGTATATATACACAATTTAACAAAGACATTGATTCTTTTTGGATTGTGTAAAATCGGGAAAAGTTTCATCATTCAATGTTGTCTGAGATGGAGGTATAAAGATAAACGTTGTTTTGTATGTTGTCTTATTAATTTTGTAGGAAAAGTGATTGGATTGGACAAAGGGTAACGATTTACTGATGATTGTTGATGTATTTTTCTCAATTTAATTACTCAATGGCCTCTATTATTATTCGACTAAACAAAATCACTATGTCTGGAAAATTAAATATTTAAGAGACAAATAAAACAGTTTCTATTTACCTTCACAATGAGTACTTACTATATCTATATGTCTGATAGAAGTTCGGGTGCAATTGATTTTGTGATGAAAATAATATTAAATTATTGTTCATTTGAAAAAAAAATTAAAGTTGACATTGGAAAATTATTGCAATTCAATAGGATTTTAAGTTTCCTTATTCTAATAACTCTGCAAGTTTAATGTCCCAATTTCTTAACAGGTCAATTCTCGATCAGTAAAACTGGAGTGCTAAATGTGATAATCCCTTCACTCCAAATGAAAATCTCGAAGTGTGAAAACTTAAACAAATGTTTTCTCGATCTGTGAGATGAAAAAAGTTATCATTTCAGTTTTCACAGAGCTTATATCATTTTATCACTTGACATAAACGCGCAAGGCGATTCCCGAACTCGTTATGAAAAACAACTGCTAAAGAGAGTACTAAAAAGAGAAATGCATCTCATCTCTTTCAATCTCTCTTATTAAAAGGTGGTTGTTGGCAGGGTTACCATGTCCTGAAGTAGTTCGATAGCCCAATTTGAAAAATTTTTTAGCCCAAAATCGAAGCCAAAAAAGTAGCCCAATACCAACACATTTTTCTTATAAAAATGGGAATTCTGGGAACAACAGATAAAATGAATGATGTTATTAAAGTGAAGATTATTGCGGTTGGTTTAAAATGTCAAAACCAATGAGTTTGTTCAATGAATTAGAAGTGGTGCCAAATTGTGGAAAGCTTTAATTGTAAGTTAAGGCGGAGAAGAAAAGTTTTCTATATAATTTATTTATAAAAAAAAATATCGCCCAATATTAGATTAGGGCTATTTATAGCCCAATTATGATTGGGCTGTCATATTGAAATTTTTGTCCGCAATTTTGGAAAAAGATAGCCCAATTTCCGAAAATAGCCCAATCTGGAAAGCCTGGTTGTTGGTTGCATCATAAAGAGACCACGATGGCAACTTCGATGTATCTAATGAGCATATATTGTTTCTCTTTATCATTTATTTTTTCACAGTTTTTCGCAGAGTGAATTGATTGTGATAAAAGAATTATCATATGAAAACATTTTAGCATTTGTTTTCATTTTTTCACACTTCGGATATCGCATTTGGCATGAAAGCATAATCAGATTTATCACTTCACAGTTTCACAGATAGAGATTCGACCCCCAGATTGAAGAAATCAAATTAAATAGCTATTTTTTCGCCCATGTAAATGTACCTAGTAGAAATAGTTCGAAGGAGTTTTTGTTCCGTAAAAAAAATTGCATCATGTAATTATGAATTTCACCGAAACACCCAATCCAGCCATCGCCATAAAGAGATCCTGGCGGTGAGGGCAGTCATAAAGATGCTAAATCTTCACTCGGCTCTACAACCCCACAAGCGACCGAGGAAGACAAAACCTCTATCTACACTCATCTTAACTCGATTTACTAGGATTTTTCTAAGAGCCAATATCGTATGGTCTTAATGGGAGACCTCAATCAAGTCGGATCAGACAATTACGGACTGGTGTCTGGAACACGTGATCGGGTCACGGAATAAAAACGGTGATATGCTTGTCGACTTTAAATCACAATACTGGGTTGGACTGTATCTATGCATAAGCCATGCAACAAAATCACCTTGGTGCATCCGGGTAATAAAACTGAAAACCAAATTGACCATATTATGACTCGGCAGCGATGGGGAATGTCCATTTGTGATGCCCGAAGTAACGGGTGATTTTTTAGCTGGTTTGGTTTTGGCAACACTGGTTTTGACAGCTGACGTGTGTTTAGTACCTTGTGTCACTGTCAAACAGCTTCAGTTTGGTTTGCAATTTAACCATGGATCGTCTTACAAATGAACAACGCTTGCAAATTATTGAATTATTGAAATGTTCATCGTGCGCTGCTTCCATTTTATGGTCGGCATTCTCGACCTTCTGAGCAGTCTATTCGGAAGATTGTGACCAAATTTACTTTGTTGGACATTAAACCACCAACACGTTTACGTATTGTGCGTAGTGAAGAAAATATTGCGGCCGTATCAGCTAGTGTGACAGAAGACCGCGAAATGTCGATTCGGCGCCGTTCCCAGCAGTTAGACCTTTGTTACAGCACTACGTGGAAAATTTTGCGGAAGGATTTGGGCGTAAAGCCTTTTAAGATACAGCTGGTGCAAGAACTAAAGCCAGCCGACCTACCACAACGCCGAATTTTTGGTGAATGGGCTCTTGGAAAGCTGGCCGAGGATCCGCTTTTTTATCGAAAAATTGTGTTCAGCGATGAGGCTCATTTTTGGTTGAATGGGTACGTAAATAAGCATAATTGCCGCATTTGGAGTGAAGATCAGCCAGAAGCATTGCAACAGCTACCAATGCATCCCGAAAAAGCCACTGTTTGGTGCGGTTTATGGGCCGGCGGCATTATTGGGATATATTTCTTCAAAGATGATGCGAATCGCAGCGTTACTGTCAATGGTGAACGCTACCGAGCGATGATAACAAACTTTTTTTCGCCCGAAATGGAAGTTCTTGACTTGCATGATATGTGGTTTCAACAAGACGGTGCCACATGCCACACAGCACGCGAAACAATGGCGCAATTGCGAGGCGAGTTTGGTGAACAGTTAATTTCACGTTTCGGGCCGGTCAATTGGCCGCCTAGATCGTGCGATTTGACACCATTAGAATATTTTTTGTGGGGGTATGTCAAGGCTAATGTCTATAGGGACAAGCCCGCTTCGATTGACGCACTGGAAGCCAACATCCATGCATTCATTCGTGAGATACCGGCCGATATGTGTGAAAGAGTATGCCAAAATTGGACTCAGCGGATGGGCTACCTGAGACGCAGCCGCGATCAACATTTGCATGAAATTATCTTTAAACATTAAATTGCAAGGTTCAAACTATCGATTCAAATAAATATTTCATTCATTTTTTCGAATTTTTTGTGTTTTTTTATTTTAAAGTTCTAAACCTCTTAAAAAATCACCCGTTATAAGAAATGTCAATGTGGGAGGCGACCATTATTTGATTCTGATAAGTCTCAAATCTGAAGCTACGCACTGCAGCTGTTTTAAATGGCCCCCAACATTATGTCGTAACTATGTCACCACCCTTTACGACCACAGCTTCGTCACTTAATGGTAATCAAAGCTCAGCAAGTGTGAAATAAAATGTATTTTTATGGAGACTGAATCCAAAACTCATCCCAGGTGGATTAAAATAAATAAGTAAATAGATTTGGTGGCGCAACAGCTCGTGGGGAACTAGGGCCTAGTGACTTACAACTCTCAACCATTCCTGTGTGCATGTTGTTGGCAGGAATGGAGGGGACCTACAATTTTTTGCCGAGTCCGAACGGCTAGATGAGAAGCACTTTTTCATGACATGTATACTCTTGGAGGATTTTTGTCAGTTCCTCGCAAGAGGCAGTACCTCGGGAAAATCATTTCTGTTTTTAGGTGGCAGCGGTCTTAGACAGGATTAGAGTTCGAGACCATTATATACCCTGGGATAAAGTCGAGCTTCAAAAATCACTTGAGTTGCAAATAAATGCTGAGGTAGACGTTCAACGAAAGTGTGAATTGCGGAATGATTATCGTATAGCAGATAAGATAGTCTATCGATGTCCTGGACGCCACAGGAAAGCGAAGTTAGACAGTCTCGCAGATAATGTGGAAAACAATGCAAGAAGAGGAGATATCAGAAAATTCTTTTGGTAACAAGTGAGGAGCAGCCACTGAATGGAAGGATTACTTTAGAGCCCTTTTTAATGAGGTTTCCGCTGAGCAGAATGCTGAAGTACTCCAACTTAACGAGATCTGCAGGTCCTTGAGGGGAACTGAAATTGAAATTCAGCCGAATTCCTGAAAGCTCGTAACAACAGCTAGTATTCAACATCCGTTAATAAGAACAAAACTTATTTCAGAGAATCGAAGGGTGGTAAGATTGTTAAGTTGCCAAAGAAAGGTGATCTTAAAATTTCGACAATTTGGTGTGGTATTACCTTTTGGTTTGTTTTCCCGAAACTTCTCTCGAGCGGATAAAGGATAAAATCGAGTCTATGTTGCAAAGGCAGTGATCGATCACGTGTGGACCATATCAAGACGCTATATATCATCTTTAAGCAGTCTTTGAAATTCATTACCGCCTTACCACACGTTCGTAAATTTTGGAAAAGTCTTGGATGAGAATTTACATATCAAAGCTTGTTAAAAGAATTCCCCCAAAAATTGTTGTCATTATAAGAGAGCCCTTTAACAACACAAATTATTTTGTTTTATAAAATGGACAGCTACCCGATTCAGAAATGATCTATCGCCAGTTCTCTTTTTGCTGGTGATGAACGACATATTGGCCGTCAGCGTTGGTACAGTTATGAGACAGGGCATTCAATGGAGACCGGTCGCTCAGACAATGACGACGATATAATATGTCTCCTGGCAAATAACAAGAGTGGGCTAGAGTGAAACACTGCAAGTTTAGGGAGAGTCGAGCCACCTTAGCACAAAAATAATGCTCATAGGGTCTCCTACACATCAGTATTTTTCTACCACCTACTCCTTTTGAAGAAGTCAAAAAATTTAACTACCTTGGAGGTATTATTTCGGATAATACGGCTACGGCTTTGAATGTTGAAAGTAGAATTAATAAAGCTTGTACTGCTTTCGGTACTTAGTCTCTAATTTTGAAATCCAATTAAATCTCACTAAGTTCAGATTCTTCGAGTCCAATGTCAAATCCGTGCTTTTATATTCTTTCGAAACCTGGAATGTCACGGCCATCATCGCGAAAACATTACAGGCTTTTAAATCTTTGTCTACGCCACGTCTTAAAGATTCTCTGATCGCCATTTTTAATTGTATATTAGCAGAGATTATGGCGCAAAACTAGAAAGCGCAAATGACGATGGAACGGTCACACACTAAAACAGCACATTGTGAAGGAAGGAGACGATTCTGGACTTGAAATTCGTTTGCAGGACTAACCTCAGAGTAAAGATTTTATTTATAGTCGATCTGCCAGGCTAAAATTCACACTTTAAATTATTTCTTAACCTATTCCTAGCTCCGTATGATGTCTGTTTTGCAGCAGCTGGAAATATTGTTTAAATATAGCGTCTAATTTTTACACTTACGACTATGTAGAATAATTTTGCTATTTCAAGGAATTTGCGTTCCATTCTTTAAACCAGCAGCCAGTTTCTTGGTTTTTTTTATAAGAAGCTTTTGGTTTTTATTTTTATTTCAAGACTCTTTTGTATCATACTTTGGTCGGGATGCTACCCAGGTTATTAATTTTTCGCTCGAAAATATTTTTCCCTCGCTGCTCTTGATTTATGCTGCAGCATTTTTGTTTTGCAAGTGCATTTTCTGTCACTTTTTTTACAATGCGTATTCACCATCATACCACGGATTCTTTATGTTGGTTTGCTCAAGGGCGTACCCAGGATTTCGGTAAGAAATTGGTCAGTCCTAGATATCTTGTAATAAAGGCTTAAAGTTTCTCAATGTCACGCGCGATTTCTGGCACCTCATTTAACGGATATTTACAAAAAAAAAGTTTACCATCCAAAAGATCTCTAGACCGTGATAAAAGGTCAACTATTTACAGTAATTGGTCAGCCATAGATTTTTTTCTATGAATTTTCAAAATTCGTTTCAAAGGCACCAAAAAAACTCTTGGCACCTCATTTGGGTCATTTCTAAAAATTAATTATGGGATTTGAAAGGCCACTTCATGGTCATTAAAGGTCAGCTATTTTCAGTAATTGGTCAACCATACATATTTTTTAATGAATTTTCAGTGAATTTAAAAACAAATTCAAGGTCATTGCGGTTTTTGGAACCTCATTTTTGGGAAATTTGCAAGAAATTAATACCACCTGAAAGGCCTTAACTTCTATATAAAAGTTAAGTAAGTTTCAGTAATTGGTCAGCTATAGATTCTTTTTTACGATTTAAAAACATTTTTTTCAAGATCACGTTTTCTGGCATAATGATAAAAATTCATAACAACAAATCTATGGCTAACCAATTACTGAAACTAACTGACCTTTTATAATGATCTAGTAACCTATAGGAAAGCATAATTTTTTTTTTTAAATTACCCAAATGAGGTGCCAAAAATCGTTCGTGACCTTGAAAAAAAAAACTTTACAAAATCGTAAAAAAGAATTTATAGCTGACCAATTACTGAAACTAGCTGACCTTTTATATAGACCTTAAGACCATAAAGGGTTTATTCGCAATCACCTCCTAACTGAGCTGAGCTATTCGTAAGGTCAACCTTCTTTTCAATGTGACAATCGAAAATTTCAAAAATATTTATCAGTAAAATCTCCTATTTTTATATTTACGGAAAATGGCAGCCAAAGTTGAGCACAATAAAGTAAAATTTAGAAAATAGCGTTGTTTACTCTTCGCTACAGCACTTCAATAGTTCGTTTTTGGTCGAAACGTGACCAGTTTAAAACAATCACAAAGCAGCACAATTTTTAGTTTAAGGCAAATTAAAAAAAAAAACTTGTCCTTAAATTTGCACCAAAAACGATTCATCATTTTCAATCTTCTCTCCACTTATATTATTACTTAAAGCTCACAACTCACTACAAACCTTTACTAAAAAATTAAATTCGACAGTCTCGCCACACTTCTAACATTTTAATATTACGTATTTCGTTGTGTTTTTATTTGCAGTGGTCCTGACTTTTGTGAATTGTTGGGATGTAAAGTGGGCCACTTGGGTGCAAGACATCTTCACCTACGCCAAGCTGCTAGCTTTGTTCATTGTAATTGCCACTGGCATGTATCAATTAAGTCTGGGTAAGAATAAGCTATAATTTATAATTACTTTCTGATGATGCAGTTAGAAAAATAGACTTAACTAATTCTCTATTTAAAACATTTTCCAGGAAAAACTGAATACTTTACATTCGAAAATACAAATACTCAAGTGACGTCATTAGCACTGTCATTCTATTCTGGATTATTCGCCTACAATGGATGGTAAGTCCTTGCAAACCAATTAGAAAGCCCTCAATTTCTATACGTCTGTCCAATCAATCCCACACACAAACACAATTTAGCACAATCCTATTATAAAATTTATTAATAAGAGCTCAAGGGAATTTTCTCTTTTTCTAAATGGCATTTTTTTAACAACCACTCTGCAATTTACTCTCCCCCACCATCCACCAGGAACTATCTCAACTTTATTATTGAAGAACTCAAAGATCCAGTGAAAAATCTACCAAGGGCCATTGCGATATCCTGCACTCTGGTGACTGTAGTATATTTGTTGGCTAATGTTGCATTCTACACAACCCTATCGCCTGAGGAAGTCCTTGGCTCTGAAGCTGTTGCTGTCGCTTATGCCGATAGGATATTTGGGCAATTTGCATGGACAATCCCTGGTAAGTTGTTCTCCCTCGAAGGTTTTCTTTTATTATCTAATTTGTCCTACGCATTTTGCTTCCTCTCTTTTTGAACAGTTTTTGTAGCGCTATCAACTTTTGGAGCTGTCAACGGAATCCTCTTAACGTCATCGCGACTTTTCTATGCTGGAGCTTGTGAGGGACAAATGCCAGAGATTCTTACAATGATACAAATACAACGATTCACTCCAACCCCAGCTGTTCTGGTAATGGCACTCCTCTCGATGTTGTACCTTACAAGCTCAAACATCTTTGCGCTGATTAATTATGTCGGCTTTGCCACATGGGTGAGTTGAAAAATTGAACCCGAAGGAAATAATATCCTTTAAAAAAATTATATTTTTTTTCTCCTTTCTTTAGTTGAGTATCGGTGTGTCGGTTCTTTGCCTGCCATGGTTGAGATGGGCTCAACCCAACCTGCCACGACCAATTCGTGTCCCCCTCGTCTTCCCAATCGTATATTTACTTGCCACTCTCTTCGTTACCATTGTTCCAATGTATGCCAGTCCTGTAGAGACTGGCTATGGTATTTTAATGATTCTGTCCAGTGTGCCAGTTTACCTGGTATTTATTGCGTGGAAAAATAAACCAATGTGGTTCCAGAAAACAATGGGTAAGCTTTATTATTTAAATGTTTTTTTTTTATTTTTATTTCCCAACACACAAAACTATATCTATCTTTTTTGTTATCTCACTTTTTTTTATTTAATTTCATTTTACACAAAATACTATTTTTCTAGGTGGATTCACACAAGTACTGCAAAAAATGATGATGGTTGTTCGACCTAAAACTGCTTCCAAGGTTTTTATTTATTTTTTATTTATTTACTAATTTATCATTGAAATTTTTTGTTTAAAACTGTCAACAGTATAATTTTGCATGTTTAACTTGGTTCTAATAATGCACTTGATTTGAATTTGAAGTTAGATTAATTTGCACATTCCTTAGATGGTTCCTTTTTGGAAATGACTAATTTATTTTTGTTGAACTTCTCTATCTATTGAGTTTATTTTTGTTTTAACATTTTTAATACTTTTTTGTACATACACGATCTGGTCACTTTTAAAGACACACACATTTGTATGCACAATATTATTTATTATTATTAAAATGTTTCAATATTTTCAAAAAAAATCGATAAGTACCCAGTATCAAAAAGAAGCCCTTGAATATAACAATAAGTTAAACTTTAGCTTGTGCTTAAGTGCAAGAAGTAATTCGAAGTTATAATCAAACTTAAAACAGAGTGCGGAAATGCTCACTCATGATAACTCATTTTTAGCTCTGCACAATATTTTTCTCATGAGCACTAGCAGTTTTCAAATACAGCCTTTTTAGTCAGAGCAAAGTCAATGCTCACTTCACGATCATAAGATCTAAGAAGCTCATTTTCATTAATAATGGTGATGGTGAGCATAAAGTCGGTTTTTCGAAACAACATGCATTTATGAGTTGGTTTTCTATTGCTTCATAAATTAAAAAAACATTTTATTTAGCTGTGTTTTATTGTAATCCAGCTCGAAGGACCAAAATGCTTTGCGTTAAAAAGCTATTTAAAAAAACTAAGAGCGCACTCAAATATGTAAAATAAAACTTTGAAATTATCTTCAGAATAAAACAAAAACTAAAACCTTCAATTTTCTAAGTATCCAATGAAGTTTATCATTATGAATTCTAACGGCGTATACAAGGGGGGGGTCATGACCCCCCCCATCATTTTTGAGAGATGAAGCAATTCACTTCTACATGGATGGCTCAAAAACCGAAGAGGGGGTAGGTGGCGGCGTGTACTCAGAACGACTAAACATTAGTCTCTCCTTCCGTCTCCCTGCTCATTGTAGCGTGTTCCAAGCGGAAATCCTGGCAATACAAGAAGCTTTATCTTGGCTCAAAGAAAACATTATATCTACTTAGAATATCCGTATCTTCTCAGATAGCCAAGCTGCCCTTAAATCATTAGGATCTGTTTCTACAAACTCCGTAACTGCCCGAAACTGTCGATCGTCTCTAATGGAGATGGCAGAACAGTTCAACATTCACCTTTTCTGGGTGCCGGGACACATAGATATTCTATGAAACTGCAAAGCCGATGAACTCGCCAGGATAGGAACTAGTACACCAATATCACCTAACAAGATGAATATTGGAACACCGATCGCTACATGTAAACTTATGCTTTAGCAAGATTCCATGATGATGACAAACAGCAGATGGACAGGTACCACTACTTGTCTGGCGACAAAACAGATCTGGCCAACACTGGATCCGAAGCGATCGAAATGTTTGTTATCTCTGAGAAGATTGCATATTAGCTCCACAATTGGTGGCATTACTGGTCACTGCCTCATAGGTAAACACGCCAATAGACTCGGTGTTTTTTCAAATGATTTCTGCAGAAGCTGCATGGACGAGGAGGAGGAAGAAACTATCCCACACCTTCTTTGCTCATGTCCTGCTCTTTCTCAAAGACGCAAAACACACTTAGGAAATTTTTTCTTTAATGATCCAAGTGACTTAAATAAAATCGACATTCACAGTCTCCATCGCTATATTAAAAGCTCCAACTGGTTTAATTAACGAGGATTACCTCGCATTCTTTATGTGGTATCATAATGGGCCTATTCTGGCCTAAGTGCCTGGTGGCCTGACAGCCACCTTAACCTAACCTAACCTAACTTACTTATTTTGTGGGAACTTTGTTCAAAATATCAAGGAAATCATCTTCGATAAAAAAAAAAATGAATGAATGGATAAAAAAAAATAACAGACGATATTATACGAATATTACAATGAAAAATAAAAATTTTACTTTAAACCGTATTCCATACACCAGGGCCGTTCCGACTCAAACCCAGTACCAACATGTTTCAGTATAGGTTGCGTACGAATTACCAGCAAAAAAGGCGATTTAAGTAGTTGAAATGTCGGTTTATATCGACTTTTTTGCATGTAAGAATACCCATTTTGGTTACTAGTTCATAAAATTTTTAGATTCGAGAAAAGGATCGACTTTTATAGAATTTTCGATATTTCTTCCCAATATTTAGTACATAGAAAAAAAGTTGATATAAATTGATTTTTTAACCTGTCGACATTTTTATTTTTAGTTCGATATTTTTTCTATCGTTAATTCATTCCAACGCAACGTAACTTAAAATACATCGCTCTGCTTGGAATGTTTGAATGAAATCAACAAAAACTCTAATCATACATTCTTGTCTGACTTTTAAACACGAATTTAACAGTTACTAACTATTTATTTTGGATTGTGTTTAAAATACATTTTCTTTTGATCGTATCGATCGTATATTCGATTGATGACAATCCAACGCAAGTTAAGCGTGCTATTAAACATTATTCCCTAAACTATGAATTGATCACAATATCGGTCAGTCAAAGTCAATTTGTTCTTGAAATGATCGTCGTTTTTTTAACGCAGAAAGCGTCATGACAAATAATATGTAACCGTCCTGTTTGTTGAAAATTTCTTTTCATCAACGCCAGCCAATTTACTTGCTAAAGCTTTTGACGTTTACAAACATGCTCTCTGCCTTTTCAATAATCATCAACTCGATTTTTGTACTGCTCAGTTGCACCGTAGATGATGTATTCAAATTCGTGACTCCAGCGAACTTGACTATTGAACACAATACTAACGCAGTAAAATTTGTATTTGCATTTTTTAAGAGAAGACTTTTGCAGTTTGCGTTAACGAATATTCCGCAAACACAGTGCCCCACCCTTAGACACAGCCCTGTCATACACCCTAAAAACATTTTTTGATTGAGATCTGATCTGCGGCCAATATTTCACATGTTCATTTTCAGGCTTCAATAAAAACAAATTGTGGAAGCTAAGAATTTTTGTCTCCAATAAAAGAGTGGTTCTAACTACCACAATTTTTGATTGATAAATGAGAAAATTATCCCCTCATTATTATCCCCTTATCAGATTAAAACAAAAATTAATGCAAACTGTCGCTTAAAACTGTCTTCAAACGTAAGATATTAAGATAAATATTAAAAAATATTAATATTAAGTAAAATATTAAGATTAACATCTCCAAAACCTACATATTTTTTAGCGTGCACAAAAAATCCATACGAAATATTTTTGGTACACAACCTCAAGATCATATTAAAATTCGGGAGTGGATCAAATTTTTTTTCCAAAACTCAGCTCTAAAAAATTTGTGTTTTACACAGAAAATAATAAGGGTATTCATGCAACGTCGTAAGCTTACAAATTGTGTAAGAAGTTTGCATGAACGATCTTTGTTATACATTTGATTAAATGCTAGGTAATTCAATCAGAGTAAGAGTCACAATGACGTTTGGATAAGTTTAACCAGTTTGGTTAATTTTACGAACAAAATCCCTTGATAACTTTAACAAAATTGTATGAATCATTTCCTATACAAAATTTGACAATTCATTAACCAAAAGATAAATTTAACAAATTTGTAAACTTATCTACGGTTTTACGAAATTGCATGAATATCCTTAATATAAAAATGTGTAAGCTTTGCCTGCAAATAATAATACAGTAGACGCTCGATTTAGTAAATCTAAAAAAATTAACTATATTGAACACACAAAATTATATATAAAAAACATATTTTTTGTTTTACAAAAATGTCCCGAAAGAATTTAACATTGCTTAAGGACACTAAACAAGTGTTTCTTTTTTTAAACCTCATTGAAAGCTTGCGAAAAAGTAAACAATCTCGAAACGGTGAACAGGCTGGTTTTATTACCTTACTATATCGAGCGTCTACTGTATTTTCTTTTAAGATCATTAAAAAGTAATTGAAAAAAGAAGAAAAATTACGCCCTTTTTACAATTTCCACACTTCTCTTTATTTTGTCAAAATTATATGAACGGAATTTGGAGAATATTGAGAAACAAAATTTCGAAAAAAAAGGACAAATAGCGAAAAAAATGGAAACCGTGGATCAGTCTTTTAATTAATAAATTTATAAGAACGGAATTGGGTTTTTGTTTGGATATGACCCCCCTCCACCCCCGCCCCCCCAAGAAATGGAGCTGTATATGCCGCTGATGATTTTATAAGTGAAAAATGTACAAACATTTTATAAATTGTTAAAGAAAAAACCTTGAGTTTTGAGCTAGGAAAAAATCCCATAAATTTTTTCGAAGAAATATGAATTTATGAAAAATTAAATCATTTTTAATCGTTAGATATTAGAAAACTAATTTATTAATACAGGTTATTCCGCAGTGCAGCACGTGTTCATCAATTTTACCCCACCTATAGGCCACAACCGTAATTTGAAGTGTTTTTTTTTTAATCAATTGTTATTAGGTTTGTGTAAAGTCCTTAAGATTAGTGAATTTCAATAGTTTAAGGTTTAAAAAAAAAACAATCAAATATTCATTTAAAAAAATGTGCCAATGGAAGTTACAAATACAACAATGTAAACAAATGGGTTTTGGACGGTGAAACGTACGAAAGATTGGCTTCTTGGTTATTGATATTATCTGGTCTGGTCCCTTTATTTTGACATAAATAAGCTTTTCATAAACGGTTGTTATTTTTGGAGATAAAAAAATCTATTTCCCCAGTGGAGAAGAAATCCTTAATTGTTACTTTTGTTTGCACGAATCCGAAACTTCGTAAGTAAAAACTGGCGGGAATGGCACCAGTACTCGCTGTTACGAGTAATTACGATCAATTTCACCCGAAATAAGTACTCACAGTAAGGGAAATTTTCAAAATTTTAACATTTTTCGGTTAAAGATCACAGCCTTTCCATAAATGGGAAATTTGAAAAAAGAAAATGCCATCTCATTGGTCAGTAATTGGTCAGAAAAGATCTTTTTAGCTTATTCAAATTTTCAATTATTGACCTCAAAAAGCACAAGGAAACATTAATTGAATAATTTAGTAAGGGGGGGATGGAGAGAAAAATTTAAAACCTAAATTTTTAACATTCGAAGTGTATCATTTAATTTATTTGTTAAGGTCAAAAAAATTAAAAACTTTGCCGTCTTCTATGTTTTACACCCCATATACCAAGAATACATTAAAACGAGTAGGGTTTTGCCATCCTTTAATAAATAATGTTTTTGCGATGAGTTGTTCTTGGCGCATAAACCTAGTTTTTTAAGCATTTATTAACAGAAATAGAACGATGCATGTAGATACTAAAAACTATATTGAATAATTCAATATTTCTATTTATCTACTTTACTGATATCCTTCATTTTTATCTTTTTCAGTAAATATTACAATTTTCCTGCAAAAGATGCTCATGGTTTTAGGAAAAACCAAACCAGCTCAGGTGTAAACATACATAATTTAAAAACAATAAACAAAACTGATACATAAAATTAAATATTTAATTAAGATTTAGTTGCTTGTCATCATAAAAAAAAAACAAACAAAAGATAATAAATCCAATATAAATATTTAAATATACATATTTAAAAGAAAAATCCATACAAAAAAATATTAATTCTAACTTCTATTTAATTTTTATTATTTCGCTTGCATTTTTTTTTTTAAATATAAATGCACCCATATACAAATTGTGAAACTCAATGCTAAGCATTTTTGTTTTTAAATATTAATTAAAAAAAATACAAATAGATTATATATCTTGTTTATAAAACTTATTTTTAAAATTTATTTTAAGTTAAAAGACAAAAACATGTTGTTATTTAAATTATATTCTTTTCGTTAAAAAGAAAATAATAGTTTTAAGAATAAAATAATTATAATGATCAATTTTTATTTTTTAATATGTATACTATACTTAGTTTTAAGTTTACAATTTTTACTATTCCCTTATACTTTAATTATATGAGTATACCTACAATTATTTTTAATAAATTTTAATTTGATAAAAATTTGTTGAAAAATATTTTAAATTATAATTTATATATATTTTATATTTTGTTGTTTTCATAGCTGAGACATTTTCATGCATTGCTCATAGAAATGTAAAAATATTAGAACCTGTCTTGGTGTTGTTTAGTCATTTGTTGTTCATTACAAGGGTTGTGAATCAGAAAAAACGCCATTTCCGACCTACAAAGGATTTACCAATTAAATACTCAAAGCTGCAAAGCTGGAGCCTTGACAAAGTGGTATCGTCAGATTTAGCGGCAATCTATGGGAAATTTCGGTGGGTTGGTTGCCGTTTCTTCGTTCATTCTTCAAAATCATGTAGTTCCACACTCCACCTGTTATCTTTATTTTGCTGGTACCTGGTTCTACTTCCAGTATAAGTTGGGGCCAATGGGAGAATTCTTCAATTCGATGTGGCACAAGTTAAGTTCGACCATACTACTCGTGTAAGGTCAAGAATATATCGTCGGCTTTCTGTCAAAACCTATTATTTTAGTCTCGTTACTATGTCATGGTTCTTTTTGTTCCTATCAACCAGTTTTAAAACCTTTTACCAACTAAGAATTCCATTTTTCAAAAAAGACTTACGAGGTTTTAACAGAAAGCCGACAATATGTCAGCTTACTCATGAAAAGGGCTTTCAGAAACTCTTAGTTGATGTTAAAACAAATTTGATGAATGATTTGGGAATTTAAGCCTTCTTGGAATTCAATTTTTCGGGGTGCACAGACTTGTGCGTATGTGTATTTCTGCGATCACTTTTCCTACTTCTCTTCTTTCATTCCAGGCCATGGTATTTCGAGAAAAACCATCTTCTTTTTTATTTGCTCCACGCAAAAAAAATCATATTTAATAAGTCGATACTTGTACATATATTCTTGCCCTTTCGATGAAATTTAAATTTTAAAAAGAAAGAGGTCTAGATTTCAAACGTTCTGCCTTGGATCTTTCTTCATTGTTCCCCCGAGCAAAAGTATGACACCTCGTTTCCTATCATCACTGGATACGCAAAAAGTAGTAATGAAGACATCTGGACATGCCAGTATACATTGTAATTAGTAATAAACGCAATAACTTTTCGAAATGTTTCGAAAAAATCTTCAAAATTTGCCTCAAATAGGAACTTTTATCGTGTCCATTGAATCCGAGAAAGAGTCCCAATTAATGCTTGGATTTCATGAGATAACAATCACCTTATTCTGAATACTCTGTGCCAATAAAGTTTCTTTCTATCTCTTCTACTCACTCTTTCTTATTTATGCTGTACAATCCAGGGGCCTAATCATGTAAAACAAAAACGATCGGACGATATCGTTTTGAAGATAGTAGATGTCTTTATTTTTGTCAACGGATATGGTAGAGATAGCATTGGTGGAAACGATATTGTGCTATAGTTTTCTTTTTACGTGATTAGGCCTCAGGTATTTAGGTTGGATTTAAAAGATCGTCGTAGGTCTTAGAACTTGAGGCTTATTTTACAAATTATTAAAAAAAGATTATTTGCACTCGGATTTTTAGTTTTTCATTAAATACACAAAAACAAAAAATCCGTATTTAAATATTTTGAAAATAAAATGTTTGGTCCTGAATCATTTGAGGATTTTATTGCAGATGCAAACTGTATTCCAAACAAAAAATAGTAGCGTATTACATATATATTTCCTTTTATTATTTAATGCTTATTTTTAACCTATAAATACATACCTAAATTGAATTTTTTTATTTGGCTGATACATATAAAACATAAATACTCAATTAAAAACAAACTGCTCAATAATAAATGCATGATTTAATTTTTTAATAGATATTATAAAATAACATGAATATTTACTCATTTTTTCATGTATGCATTACGGAAGCAAAACTTCTATTTATCATTTTCAATCTTAAGGCAATTAATTCAATTATTTCTTATTTTTAATAATGTTAACATTTGCAAACAAAAAAATAAAAACTGCCACTTAAAGCTAGAACCTAGAATTTATACCTGACCAAAAAATCAAAAAGCATTTGATTGCCAGTTTAGAACAAAAAAAAATATTTAGGTACATTAACAACGACTTAAATTTTTTATTACAACACATATCAAATACATAATATATTTGAGTTCAAAAAGTTAATTTTTCGCTGCTACGAGTATCTTTTTTTATAACATAGAGATTTCTAGAAAAAAATATTAATTTCAAATCAATTGTTCGGTTTATATTTTTGGGTGCTCAGAGAATTTTCTCAGATTTACTGTCAAAAAACTAAGGAAAAGAAATCTTTGCGTGAGCGTTTTTGATATATAAACTGAACAAAAAGTACAGAAAATATAATGTTAAATATTTTAATAAATTTATTATAACAGATTCATGTATTTGTTGTTGAAATGTTGTGTTGGCACAAACAAAATTTTTACTTATCGAAAGAACTGTTAAAAACAAAAACAAAAAAGAATTTATCATCATAATAAATAAATAGAGGTTTGTTGACAATAATATTATTATATACCTAGTATATATGTAACTATACCTATGTACTTGTTTTAAATTTTAAAAAACTATTATACTCTGTGTAAAAACTATATATTATATGTATGTATTTATATGTAATCTATGATATTAATAAACATGATTTAAAAACATGAAATTATCAATTTGTCTTTAAATCAATCAGGGCCCATATCACGCAAGACTTAAGCGTTCACTGGCATTATCAACACCAAAATTCTTTCGACAAAAACTCTCTATCGAAAGCCAACGACACTCGACATAGGAGCCAATATTATTCTTTTTGGTATACCAAAATAATAAATTTGTACTTGCTTGTTCAGCCTTAATATTTACTTTTTGTTGATCTTTTTTATGAGTAGGACTTGAACAACCCAACATTTTATTTATAATCTTTATTTTTTTTGTTATTTACATGGACCTGTTAGCTGTTGTCAATTGTTTCAAATAGTTATTGGAAATCTACAAAAGGTGCAATAATTTTATTGCGATCATCGATAGGGGAACTAGTGGCCCTCAGACCGCTGGGGACCGCAAAACCATAACTTGGGGTCCACCGGCATACAGTGATGTTGGCCAAAACATAAGCAACTTTTTCAAGAAACAAAACTCAGGTCTATAACTGCCTGGATTTTAATATATTTGATAATCTTTTTATTAATAAATGTTCTTCTTATTATTACCAAAATGAAAGTAATAATAATAAAAATGACGCCTAATAACTAAAAATATTAAGTAATCAAATGATACTGAAATCATGTCCTTTTTACCTGGTCAAAAAATTAGCAACTTTTTAATCACTGCATGTTTTTAATTAAACATCCACGAACCGTACAATTTCCCTCTCCATGTTTATTCGGTATCTAATATGAGCTTGATTAATTGACTAACGGAAATGATTAAACAACTAATATTAATTTAAAAATAAACCATAAGGATGTACCTCCGGTTTTACAAAAAGCTATGAAATAATATTGTAAGTGTAATCCCTTTTAAGGATTGTTTTCGTTTCGTTTCGGATTGTTCGTTGGGGGTTGTTCAAGCCCATTCAATTTACCAACTCAAAAAACCATAAGTTCTGTAATTTTTACAGGATAACCTTGTAATCGGTTAGGCCTTATGACCTTTACAGTAAAAAATATAAAACAAATATTTCCCCCCTGTAACTACAATGTTATGATTTTTTTTACTGTTAACAAAGTACTATTTTCATCAATTACGTAAACACTTCGACTGTGGATGAACATTTTTTATTTTCTAAAATAACTCTTCTAATAGATAAGTGCCTAATTATACTTAAGTTACGGTGGAAAACTTTTTAGAACTCCTTTTCTAATTATATTGACCATATGGTGGATGTTTCAACTCCTAGAACCGAGTTTTATATTTCCAATAAGCCCCTTACACATCAAAAGAGAAAATATTTGTCCTTCCCACACTGGAAGGTTATTGTAACATTTTTTTAGACTTTTTGCGAAAATGTTAAGCTTTTTTATTAGATTAATTATGACATATTTTCTTTGTTATTTTTTGAATACAAAGCATGTGTTATAGCATTTTGGAAAATACATTAAATAGACAACTTTTTTAAGTAATTGGCCATTCATGACTTCATACAAGTTTTACTTTAAAGAGGTGGTCAACTTTTTTGAAAATTAATAACTAATGGAAAAAATAAGTTCAAACAATATATTAAAAAGCTTATATACATATCTACTATGAAATCTTACTATCTATCTGTTAGAACAGTTTTTCTGTCAAATTAAAAAAAAAATAAAAACAATTAAAATTGCTCATCCATGATCGTAGTGTTCACGTAATTGAAGAAAGTAATACTTTTTAACAATCGTTAGGCCTGCTATAACAAATTACAAGGTTATTCATTATTTACAAGACACCCTGTGTATTGTACATTATGAACATTATAATTTAAATTAAAACAAAAAGTTTTTCAAAAAAATCGTTTTAAAATGAGCAAATCGATATTTTGTTTGTAAAATTATCTTCTATTGGTGTTGTTCTGCAAGACAATAGATACTCAATCGATTTACATCGATGTCAAATCAATAGATGTCAAATATTGCAAAGTACTACCGTTAAGGCGAAAATCTTTCTTATTTGAGCCAATCTACAAAAACGATTATCACCACTTAAATCAGCATACCTAAATTTATTTTTAATAGGTAAGAACGCCATCTGTCGAGCGTGCTAGCACAGTACTTATTAAGGGTATTCATGCAACGTCGTAAGTTTGCAAATTGTGTAAAATGAAAAGTTTACGCAAAGTTTGCATATACGGCCTTTTTTCATACATTTGATTAAATACTAGGTAATTCAATCAGAGTAAGAGTCACAATGGCTTTGGATAAGTATAACCAGCTTGGTTAATTTTATCAAATTGTGTAAATCATTTCCCATACAAAATTTGACAGTTCATTAACCAAAAGATAAACCTACCAATTTGTAAACTTAACTACGGTTTTACGAAGTTGCATGAATACCCTTATTTTAACTGTATTTGAAAATTTCTTTAATTGCTTTTGCAGCAAAATGGGATATTCTTTTTTATCCACATTTGGTTATACTTTAATTAGTTGTTACTACATTTAACAAAGTAGAAATGGGTAGTCAATACTTACCTCTTAAAGCCTCTGTAAATATAAGAGATACCATTTTTTGAGATCAGGGTCTAAGATTTCACACTAGAAGTTCTCTTTAAATTTTCAGCTCTTCTGCTTTGTTGTTTTGATTTCAAAAAATGTTATAATCATCATATAACAATAAAACCACTTAAAATTATCTATTTACAATAATAAAGTATTTTTTCAATTTTTTAATTAAAGATGTGTGTGGTAACAAAAATAATGCAAAATAAATGACAAACACTCTTAGAGGGCCCAACTTTCATTATTGTTTAAATTATTAAAGTTAGTTCATGATTATTTCGAGCATACACATAGAAAACAAACATTTTAATCTTACAATTTACATTTACGCGAGGGGGAGGGAGAGATTACGAAATGATATTTAAAATTTAAATAAAGAAATATAGATTCAACGACATTTTCCACTAGTTTAACATTCGTTGCTTGATATTAAGTTAAATGATCACACGATAATATGAATCGCTGATGCTGTACAAGGCCACAATGGGAGTGTTATTTTTTTCCGACAATATATCAATGATTTCATCAAAAATCGTTGATATGTAGCGTCTATGTTTAGGAAATCTATAAAAGAAGAAAGCAAATAGGTTTTTTTTTTTTCAAAAAAAATATTTTAATAAAAAATAAATTTTAAAACAAACCTTTCTATCACAATATTCAGTTCCAGTTCAGTCTCTTTCTTTGTGACTTCTCGTGGATTTATAGCACCGACGATGGCATTTATAGCTGTTGTTGGTAATTCTACAACAAGGACGGTAAAATCTTCATTTTTTCCAAATTGCAAAAGGGTCGTCGTCATTTGTTGAGTTACCTTAAAAACACTCAAAATTAAACTTTAGAATTAAAACAAAACAAATTTAATTACATGATTCTCGTAACGTCGTCGAAAATTTGCAGTCATCTTTTCGTGAGTCATGAACACAACTTGCACTTTTGGTAAATGACTAAGGAGGGCTCCACTATTCTTAATACTGGTAGTTGAGGCAGACATGCTGAGTCCAGAGAAACTTTGCGTCGTATAGTCTAAAGAGCTGTTGTCGTTACGGAGGAGTTTTTGTATATATTCGACCAATTCAACGTGTGTAACGTGGCGTTCTTGGAAACGTTCACGATCCCATGAACGAACCCGAAGGGAACCATTTTCTGCCACCAGAATGACATGGATGGCACCAAGTTCTTTAGCAAGATCTTGAGCTTCTTCAGGTCCGGTTGCTTCTACTATTCCACTACGTATACCGGCCGACCACAAAACCCGCATAATATAGGTGACATCCTTAAGGGGTGGTCTAGAACCAGTTACACAAACACCAACATCAATTGCTCGACATTCTTCATCAAATTCAGAACCAACTGCGGCGACTAACTTGTCTAGAGAGAACGAAAGACCAGCGCCACTGATTCCACGATTTGGTATATTCACATTGAAGCTCTGTGCCTGTTTTTGGAACTCAACCAACATTGTATCGTAACGTTCACCCACCGCCAGGACAGATGGGCGAGCAGATCGATTTGGCTTTACATCAGCAATCATCTGCCATACTATGCCACCAGAAGATGCTCTTTCGAAACTTATAGGAAGCCCGGCACATACATGAATTGGGCACTATAAGAGAAAAATAATTAACAAGTTTATTATGGCACTTTTAGGAACTTACTGAAACACCAAGACTCTTTGCAAGCATAACAATGGCCTCCAACTCACGTAGTGCTCCTTTGGCCAATGAAGATGCTTCCCCTTTGCCACGAACCAAGGACTTCAAAGCCGATTCATCAGCATTGTTCCTCTGGCCATTCACGATAAAGTCCGCCAACAGCAAGTCTATCAATGCACTGGCACTGGTCTTGGATTTCTCCATAATGGCAGTAACAGCTGAGTGGAAATGGAATTTTGACAAGCGTCCTTCGATATAATCGAGTATGTTGCCAAAGAGCTCCGAATACATCGACTTTGGCACATTGCAGAAAATCAGAATTGATCGCAACAGACTTGTATGATTCATCCGTATGCAGATGTTTTTTTCCCTCAAGCGGGGAATCTCATTTGTAATCTCATAGGCTACTGACAAAATTTCTGCATCGATCAGATGATTTCCAGGCATCGGTGTGATGATATCGAATGCGCATTCGTAATTCTGCTTGGGATGGAAGTTGAAGACTTTCTTTTCGCGATATACCCTATCGACTGAGTATCGTCGGATCATATTCACTCCGCTCATGGCAATGTGTCGGGCAAAGGGAACTCGCAAATCGCTTGGTAGAACAACAACTCCACCAGAGTGTGTCATAAGCTTCACTGGATTCAGCCAGACACTACTGTTTTTGGAGAATGGCGAGAGAAGTGGTGTATCCACTTCGATAGCTCCGTGTTTCCGAAATAGACCCACAACCTTTGACTAAAAGTAAATCAAAACTGTCTTTAAAATTCAAATGGAATTATTCGATTCGTTTTTTGGAGCTACCTTAACAAACTCAATGGCTGGATTAAGTGACACTAATCCAAGATGATACGTATGTTCAAGAACTTCATCACTCTCTTGCTGTAGACAACGGGCAACTAAATGCTTGTAGGCTTTACTTTGAGGATTGGCTAGAGCGTGTCGCAACATTTCTTGAAGTTCATTTGCCTCTAATTGTGCTGGTGGTACTAAATCTGACGCCAATAGCTCCTCAGCGGTGGGTCGTTGACCGGGATCGTGGTTCAGCAGCCATCGAATTATCTTAACAAAAATACATGTAGCAAATACATGGAATTGTGTATTTTCAGACTTACCTGTATAGTCTTTTCATATTTCGGATCTTTTAGCATAGAATCGGGAATGATAATGGCCGGGGTGCGCAGTGAAAGAATAGTCTTAGCTCGTTCCATTCCAGTTTCAAACGGTGGTTGGCTCATTTCGAAAAGAATAATTCCCACAGTGTACATATCCACTTTTTGGCCATAGGTAGATTTTGAAGCGTTTCCAGTTAGCTCTGGAGCAACGTATAGTGTCGTGCCTACTTTTCCAGTTCCTGTTCCTTCTTCAGTCGCCGGCACATGGGAATGAGTGACGTGTTCTAAACAGCAAAATAGAAAATCAATTCAACCCGAACATAAGTGCTATTTCTTATCCAAGCCACCTTGAGATTGTAAAGCTAAGAAACTTGTCGTCGCAAGTCCAAAGTCACCAATCTTGATTTGATCATGAGAGTCCAAAAATATATTTACTGGTTTTAAATCACGATGGATCATGCCTTGTTGATGGATGTGAGATAGGCCTTCTGCGATTTCTCGAAACAAACGCCACAACCGATCTGTATCCTCGAACAAGTTGTCATCTATTGCAGTTCTTTATGCATAGAATGTATGGAATTAAACTTTAAATCGTGTTGAGGCCCGGCGGTGCAGACTTACCTAAGTGTACATTTTTCACAAAACTCCATTTGAATATACATTACTTGAGCCATAGGTCGAGGGGAAGCACTTTTTTCAACTGTTTCATCAGATGACTCTTCTTCGTAAACAGCTACTTCACCATTAGAGTTCACAAATTCAATACCATCACTGTCCGAGTCACCGATGGTCGGCCTTAAGGATGGTATTGGGGATAAATGAAATCGATATTGAGTCCAACATGATATCAAACTCACATAAAACCTTTCCAAATGCTTGAAGAACTTTCGTCCATTTCAGGAATAGATGCTGTTATTGGTTTTGTGCTTTCATGGCTCACAGACCAATCACCTGATACATTTTTATCCTGTATAAAATGAATAATGTAGTACAAAAACATTTGGAAAATCATTTTTTTATATTGAATCCAATTTCAAGTTTAAAAAATAGAAAACCAGGCTTTAAATTCAATCGATTACTTACCATTTCTTCCATATCCGCATCAGTTGCACTTTCAATCCAACTATTAAAGTACCTCACAACGTTCTCATGGTTTAAGCGTGATAGCAATTCAACCTCTCGTGTCATCTTTTTGTACAACTGACGACTCCTTGCTGGCAGCGGAATACGTTTGATAGCATACTCACGATTATCAAGGATATTTCGTACCTAAAGCACTTTTCAAGTTATGCTGCCAATAAGTGTGAGAGAACAAACAACCAATTACCTTCAAAACATCGCCGAATGCTCCCTTTCCCAAGTATTTCAATTCTTCAAATTCAGTTTTAAGCCTCGACTGGCTTGTAATCAATGTAGGAATAGTGAAAACAGCTCGTTCGGCATTGAATGAAGGTACAGCTAAGGTGTCACGTTTATTATTTGTTTCCACAGCTTTTGGGGCACAATTTGTGCCCTTATTTTGAGGAATAGCATTTTCTTTTTCATCATGATAAACAGCAGATCTAAGGAATGGATGTTCAAGAAGTTCCGAGGCAGAGAGCGTACGATCTGAATTGCATCTAAAAAAAAACAGAGAACACTTTTTTCAATGAAATCTTATGTAAGGACTCTTTGGACTTACTTGTCAATAAAATCTCTCATCTCAAACGTTAAAGTGGGCATTAGGGATTCAACTAAAGCCCCTAAAGCTGGCAAATCTCCCTTTGAAGATTTTTGTCCCCCCACCAAGTCCAAGAGATTAGGAACCAACGAAAAATCTGTACATCTTATAGTACCTGTATTATCCATAAACACAGTGGAATCAAATAAATGACTGTGTGACACGCCTTTGTTATGCAAATATACTAATGCGTCAAGAACGCCTCTTGTTACCATTCTCGCTCCATCAATACACCATCCCAGAGATGAAGAAATATTGAAAACACTAGTTCCGAGAACGAAGTCTTGTGCCAGATACACTTGTACGCCTTCCTTGCGTTTCATGCACAAAACACACTCGTACGGAATAAGATTCTTATGATTTAACTGGGACAGTTGTGCAACTTGCTTCTCAATGGCCGCACACATTTCGTCAATTTTGTGACCCCCACACTTAGTTTCCACACCCCAAAAGCAGCTACCGGTGCAGCGTTGTTCGAGTTGTGAGTACTTGATATTCCACTCGGTTATGAAGAGCAATTGACCATTGTCAACATCAAGGCCGGTGTAGGCAATACAACCTTTTGGCGAGTGTCCCAAGCAACACCCACGTTTGATTTGTCGTCCGACTCGCTGAAAATACAGTGTCTCACAGCTGCGATGATCCAAACATTTATTGGGATATGCTAAGCCACGGAAATACGGCAAAGAATTCTCCGAACTCTCCGAAGACGATTGATTACGATTTGATTCACTCATGCTGCGTCGTGGTTCACCCCGTCGACGAGCTTCGCTCTTGTAAATTTCTTTACGTCGCTCAACTTCAACCAAACGATTCTGTCGCTCGACTGTTTCTTTTTGCATTTTCTGGTGTAGTTCCTCTAGTTCTCGTTTTTGTTTCTCCTGAACCATTTCGTCATAGAAACTTCCACGCGGTGGTTTATTATGTTTTAAGAGGAATGCTTGCACAGATTGAGCTAGCTCAAATATCATAACCTCTCCGCGTAGTTCGACGGATTGCTGAAGAAGCATTTTGAGTAGTTCATCAATGAGGCTATCGGAAATACCTTTGGTTTCCTCCAATGATATTTTTGGTGGTCTAGAAAAAGATAATAGAAATATGAGTATGAATTCACAGGGTTTTGCAAGCTGAAGAGAAGAGAAGAAAATTCTGCGTAGAAATAACTGCGCACGCAGTTTCCCAATTCAAAGAGTTCGAAGTCTCGGGATCGAAGGTTTCATAAAAAAAAGCCAAGCAAATGAACAGGAACGGAGACTATTTGAAACAGCAAAGGTAACCGGGGTAGATGTATTTAACCAGTTTTTCCGGCATTTGCTAGATGTGAATCATAATGCAAATGTGAGTAAAAAGGAAAAAAGCAAATCCGCATTCATTGTATGAAGACGCGATTCCATCACCCAGTAAAGTAGAGGCAGACTAGCAGAGATAAGATAAAGGTATTAAATCATCAACAAAGTAAAAGTGGAAGTAAACAGGCCAATTGACTTATAACAGCTCCATTTGCAATATCTACTAAAAAAGGCAATCGTATGCCCTCAAGAACTATCGAGACATATCATTGTTAAACGTCGCATATGAGATCATATCTAACGTACTGTGTAAGAGTTTAAAGCTTTTTGCAATACTTTAATCGGCAGTTGCCAGTGTATAACTACCGGCCATAAGCCGAAAATTCGTACAGAGACAAACGCTGAAAAAAAATCAACTTTCAATGCTCACAACCTATTCTATTCATCAACTTTAAGGCCACGCTTTTGTATAAGGTTTTGAATTAACGAAACTATACAATCGAAATTGGAAACCTCAAAACTTTGGTGCGCAAGAAGAGAAACGTTTTTTTTCTATTATAAAGTTTAACATGTAGTTAAATATGACCAATGAATCTTCAGTAGATAATTTTGTATCTAAATCATTCGAAATTATCGGTTTATGCTGTTAATAAAATTCATGCTCATTGAAGCCTACTTAAAATGTTATCTATAATTGCATTTTGACAAAAGGTTCCGGTTGATTATCAGTTTATCGCAAAACAGCCGAATAAGTATAACAGTTATAAATTAGTTCATTACAAAATGATTGAACAAATATGACGTACCTTAAACGATTTGCGATAACAACTAATTAGTTGATTTATCTTTGCTTGTTTGTTAAATTTATTAAACAGGTGAATCAGAACAGATTTTACGTTGCGGTCTATATGATTAGGTGCTTAGTTTTGTATTTATTTATTTTAATTTTGTGTTTGCTTAAGTGCTTAGTTATTTTGTATTTTTTTTTTTTTATATTTTCCGCAATAAATGTTAAAATTGGTAGTTAAATAATGACGCAAGGATAATATGTAGATTATAGTGCAAAATTTTAAATGGCGGAATACAACTTAAAAACGAAACTGGCATTGGCAAAACTGTCAACGTCAAGAGCAACAGATGGCTCATAAGAAAATTTGTGTGATCTTAGCTGGATTATATATGTATGTAGGTAACGACGACATGTGGTTCCAAGAGGTTGCCGTTATTTGCTACACAGCACATGCTACATTTGTTCTGCACGAGCAGAACACAGCGAAATCCCTGGCGTGCGAAACTGGAGACAGCTAGCTAGAAACCGAGCCAGCTGGAAAAAGCTTGTTGATGTCCTGTTCCACCCCGGACTGTAGCGGCACCTTAAGTAAGTAAGAAAGTAAACTTCTCCTTTGGGGCCTTCTCTTAAATGACAGGTGTGTGCGAATAAACCAAAAACAATATTGAATTGGTGGCTTTAAAGTAAACATAACGAATGTTATCCAGCAAATTTGACAAGATTTAAGCAATAAATTCGTTGGACCTTCGAATACGTGCCACCAAACAAAGCTGGGCGATAATTTGAATAACTTGATAATATCGTCGTCTTAGAGTTAAAGCAGTTAACTTTATTTCAGTAGTATATAGAATTTGTATTATAAAAAAACCTTCTTGTAGCTAACTTCTATTTTGCATTTTTTACAAAAAAAAATATTTAAAAAAAAGTATTCCAATACTTGGATAAAACCAAAATTACATTAAGTATTTTTCTACACTCTTTATTGGATTGCTGAATTTAGTGAAATTGAAAAGCTTTTAAATGGATTGGACTGGACTGGACTGGATTGCACGAACTTGCTTTTGTGTTCAAGTTGCTTAGAACTTAAGAACTTTTAAAATATGCACGAAATTATAGAAAAAAGTACAAGAAATAAAATAAACAAATATGTTTTCTTTAATCCGAAATTAACATTTTTACGAAATTTTGATGGGCGATATTACTAATATTTAAAGGAGCTATTGCATAAAAAAAATTGATTGAAATCAGCTAGGCCATTAATGAAAAATCGAAAATAAAAACAACCGTTATGTGGCAATTTAAAGTAATTTTTTTACCAGAAAGTACATCATACCTACAGTAATCCACTGTTTTTTTGTATTAAAATTTTTTGAGCCATTTATGACATAAAAAGCTTTTCCTTGACAAGTACCGTTATTTTTGGAGCTAATAAAAAAAAAATGTTTCCCATCGGGAATCACAAAAAAAAACTCAAGTTCAAAATTTGAAGAAATATTATTATTAACTTAGGTTGTAGATCTAGATATAAACAGACAGACAGAATTTTGCCACCCACTTAAGGTCATATTGTCATATTTGATTGTCATCTCGAAACTTGTTTTACATAAATATATCGCAAGTAAAAAATAAGGAGATTAGCTGAACACATTAATATTACTATTCGTTTAGCTTTAAAACTGACTGTTTATGTTAGCAATCAATATACAAGTTCTAGCTCTCTTAGTATGTTTTCTACACAGAAGCAACACACAACGGTGAACTCTGGTCAGTTCATTTACCTGTGACACCAAATGAAGCACATGGAAAAATGTCAGCTTTTTGGAATCACTAACTCCAAACGGCCGCTGGTTCTGGATCATTCTTTTGCTGCCTATACGGCTTAAGATAACTAATTAGACACTCCAGGGCTCTAGGTGAGACTCATCCATTAGCCCGAACCGCATAAATAAAATAGATATTTACTGTCAGGATATAAACATTAACAGTCGTATGGAATTAGACACTACTTCAAGTTAAAAGATCAAGTGAGCTCAACTCCATTTTGCGTTATTCCAACGTACGATAGTTGACTTATAAGTTAGATGACTTTCGTACACTTCTGAGACGCAAAAATTATATCGATGTTTACCGACTTATATAAAAATCACAGGATTGCAGATACTGTGAATTTTATTATTCTAAAGGAATTTGTGAGCTCGATTCCATTTGGCGTTTCGCACAGGTACGATAGTTGGGCTCATCAGTTAGATGACTACCTATCGGACCTAGACGAAACGCAAAATTGAGTTGGAGTCACTTGAATAATATTCAGTCACTCCACTTAAACAGAAGAATTTTCTTTTCAAATTTTCTTCATATTCTATTATACATTGGCTTTGTTTATTTAAAAAACATGTCAGTTTAATCAAGGTTTAGACAACTGATTCCGTTGTCTTAAGGTTGCGTTTAAGTTGAAGCTGCGATAAACGATCTGAGCAGCAATACGATGGAATCAAAGCTTATGTGGCTTGTTTATGTAAGATTTTTCAGCTTAACTGCCGGAACATAATGGAACTAAACTAAAAAGTACTGCAGTCGGAGCTGAATTTTTAACTTTTTATGCAGATTTTTTGACATCTATTAAAGCTCCGTCTACCATTCTTTTTGGGCAGTTTGATAATGGCTGCAAAATTCTATCGAAGCTCCAACATAAACTCACCCCGCAGAACAAATTAAAGTGTTTATTTATTACTTTTTGGAAGAAGACAAGTTCAAAAAACTATGACCGTCAGATTTTTTCCTAATAAGAAAAAGGGGATGAGCATAATTAAGTGAACCGCACTGTATCTGTAATGTAATCAATTTTATTGGCGGAAGTAATTGATAAGCATATAAAAGGGAATATTTACATATGGTTAAGATAATCCTGCACCCACCCATCCATTCAAACAGCTTTCATGGCACCTACTTTGTTTTTCCTAAAAACCGGACCCTTTTCGTAGAGCTCATAACCACTTTGAAAATTTGTTCATTTCAACCCCAAATTCAAATAAAAAGTTTTCACGGAAACTTACAATTTAGGATATTTCGCCGGGCAGATGATTCGTAATTTTGTCTTAACATACGCCTCTCCGTTACCAGAAGAGTCTCGCAAAGGGGTCAAGAGAATGCGTATATCTGGGGGCTTCCAGATGCCAGAAGCATTCTTGTCACGTAAATCTTCAACATCATTTCCGAATATGCTCTGCAAAGCAAAATAAAAAAAACATAACATCTAGGTTATGCACAATCAAAAACACAAGTTATGAGGCAATAGGCATTGCCGATTTCGTAGGATTTATGTTCATGTATCAATGTACCTTTATCACTTCTAGTTCTGATATCTGTCGCTCACGAAATGATTCCTTGGTTGCGGCTGTTGTTGCCATTGTGAAGGCAGCGTGGGCGCTAAAGGGCGCTTAGTAGTGAACACATATTTGACACAATTTTAATTTTAATTAAACGTCAATAAGAAGTGAAAAGAAAATTTATTAAAATTGTCCTCGTTTTGTTATGGAATTATATTTTTTGAAAATATGTGAAACTTTTGTTTTGTTGATTTTTTTATCCGAATATTAGCAAGCAGATACAAGTGTAAGCACGTCGAGGGCTCGATGTGCGTTTAAATTTTTTGATGCGAAATGTCATTTCAGCCGAAGCTAGCTGTCAAATTGATAACGAAAAATGTAGTAGATGAATGCTTATTCGGGTTTCGTAAACACATTAGGTTGGAAATGTAATTATTCTCTGGCATAGAGCGTTCACCTGGTAACTTTTCTTGTTGATTTTCGTGCTTGACATTACAGATTGTCGTTTTTGATTGCATTTTCTGACTTATTTCCGAATAATGCAAATAATTAAAACTCTTTTAAGGCGCCATTGAAACTCATCATTGAAAATTTTTAGATTGATTTTAAGAAATTTAGAAAGCAAAATCATTTATTATTTTGATGGTCAAATAAAGCTCAAGACCATATTATTTTTTTTAGTCAAAACTAAATTTCAAATTGGTCCAAGATTGATAGCCATGATAGCTTTAACTGGCACCTTAAAAAGGGTTGGTCATGTTAGATAATGGAGTTTTCTACAATGGGCATCTTTCAAAATTTAAAAAAAAATCGAAATAAAAAATTTAAATAAAAAGTCTAGTAGTGGTCTAAAGTTAAAAGGTGGTCATTAATGTTTACAAAAACAACATCTATCGAAAACAGAAATCAAATTTGAAAAAAATAAATTTTTGAGGTGCAGCGTTCTTTTGCTCCACCATTTTTCTAAATCGATTTTCTCGATTTTGGGTGGTCAAAAAAAGTTAAAGGGTGGTCAAAAGTGATAATTTAAATTGTTATCTTTACGAAAAAAAATGGACACTTTTGCGGGCCAAGTGAACACAGCTACAATGCACCTGCATGTTGGAATTGAAACAAGACCGGACATCTCCAACGCCAGTACAGATTGCCACCTAGAAGACAATGGAAACCAGACTACAAGTAAAGGAGGTTGTTGCCCAGAGAATATCAATTAATTGATATTCTCTGTTGTTGCCATCCAATGAGACTAAAAGTGGCTTTCATTTACGACTGGTGTAAAGAGGAAATGATGCCTAACAAGATGACTCCGCATTTGGATTGTGTCTACGTGATACATAAATGAATTAGCGGTCAAAGCTATTGACATAAAAGCGTGGTAGTAGTTAGAAGAAGGTAAACATGACAAACGTGAAGATGATCGTGGTTAGTCGTCAGTTTGTACGGAAGTTCCAGCTGCCAAAGGGGTATGATGCCATAGGCGTCATCTCAACAGTTTCAATGAACTGTATCCTTACAATCAAAACTCCACCATAGGCATTGAACAAACAACGAAAGAGTAGTGCAGATTTAACAGACTGGCCTTGTGCACTGTTACAATAAGGGAAACAAAGAAGAAAGGCTGAGTGAAAATAGCGGTTAGCGAACGACCGACATTGCCACTTCAACACTCTGAGATTCCAACTTCAAACCTAGTATTTTGTGTCTATATTGTGTAAGAAACATTCAGAAGTAAAAAAATAGAATCAAAATGGTTGGAACAACCAAAAATTTAAGGGATAGGTACAGTAGGTGAAGGATATAAGAAATTCAAAAATTGCAAAGAATAATATAAAATTATAACCGTGTTTTCTTATATAAGAAATTGTATATAAGAAAGGAAACTTCTTTTATCATATAAATGCACTAAAAGAAACAAAAGTTTTCTTCAAATATCACTTAATCATTTGAAACAAGATTCCAAAGCATATTTGAATCTTGTATTTGCATTAGTTCATAAAATGTCGCTCATAATGTAGGTACTAAAAAGAAACATTTAACCACGAATTTCATTCAAAATCGTATTATAACGAGGAGATTTCTTTAAGACGTTTAATTTTCAATGGAGTGAAGAGAAATTTTGTACCAGAATTAGTTTCTTATATCAGTATTTTTCTTATAAATGGTTTTCTTAAATAAGATGTTTTAGAATGTCTATCTTATAAGTGAGTTTTTCTTATACGAGATTTTCTTATATTTGTCATCTACTGTAGGTACATACATTTCTTATTTCCGGTTTTCTATACAAAAAAATCGGTCTTTTAAATAGCGTATCTTCTTAACGAATTGCGATCCCACTCTCAAACTTGCCGTATAGTTTCTATATAGTATAAGCTAAATTTTGAAACTTGAAAAAAATATAAAAATGGGCTCAGTTTTTTAAATTATGATTTGAATTCTTTTTCAAATCTTCAAACTTCCGCTTTTCTATCCAAAAGCAAAATCAATTTCCGATTTAAAATTTATAAATGAAAAGAAAGAAAGAAATTTGCCATATATGTATGTATTTCAATATTGAAAAAATTTTCCTATCGCTTCATTTAATTATAAACATTTTTCTTTAAAAACTTACAACATGGTTTACCAAAACTATACGAGCCCATACACATCCAGCACCAGCCACCAAAATTCAAAATCCTTCAGAATTTATTTTGAGTATCAAAAGAAGTAGAAATTACCCAAAAATTAACGAATTTCAAGTGAAATGCCCCAAGAGTACAGTACCTACTTGATATTTGAGTTTTCATATTTTTTCCTATCTTTCCGCGAAGCACTTGGATATTGGAGGACACTTTGGAAAACCCGGGAAACCAATATAGTTCAAGTGAGCTAACTCCATTTTGCGTTTCGCCCAGTTACGATATTTGAGGTCTTCAGTTAGATGACTATCGTACCCTTCTTCATCAGAGATTACCAATATCAATATAATCTCTGCTACACATATTAAAGGCAAATATCATTAGCGTTTTAATTTTCGTTCAGTTCTTAGCAGTTAACAAAATCAGTGGAAAATAGTAAATCCTATGACCCCTACTTGTTTAACAACAAAATTTGTTATGTGTGTTCATTTTTCACTAGTTTATAAGCAAAAACAATTGTGTCTAGCTTTTTTGTGCTATTAATTACTATGTAAACAATATTCCTTTCATGTTTTTTGAGCTCTTAAAATTCTTGTTAAGACTTTCTTAACCATTCCTGTGTGCGTGTTGTTGGCTGGATTGGAAAGGACCTACAATATTTTGCCGAGTCCGAACGGCTAGATGAGAAGCACTTTTCATGACAAGTTTACTCTTGGGGGATTTTTCAGTTCCTCGCAAGAGGCAGTAGGTACCCCTGAAAAAACATTTGTTTTTAGGTGGTATCGGCAATAGAACCCAGAACTTTGGCATGACAGGCTAACGGACTCTCAGAACAACGTATTTAGTTATTTTAAATACTTGTTATTATTAGGTTATAAAATTCAAAATACAAACAGGTGTTTACTCCCATACGAATCGTATGGAAAAACGAAATCTGCGATGAAGCACGTCTAATTATGAATTTTAAGACATCAAATTTCCACACACGTCTTTTTCGCTTAACTGAAACACTTGAGCATATTTGCAAGCCAACTTTATTTTTGAAACAGTCTAAAGTTTACTGTGTTCGCAAGCATCTCGACCAGATATTATCAATCAATATTATTTGATAATCTCTGGTTTCAGTTAGTAGGCAGGCAAATACAATTGACAGCTGAGGATTGCCATCTTTATTTGATACTGATCTTGACTCAATCTTAATTCTGCTGAGCGTTTCGTGTGGGGCAGCAAAAATTCTGTTTAAAATTAATGATTTTAATGCGGAATTTCAGCAAAACCGTTAGTCAGAAACACGTTGAATGACATGAATTATTTACTTAAGATCTCTGAGCAAAAGCATATACATATCACATATTTTGTTTATATTTCTTTGAATAATTTTATTTTAATTTTACCCTAACGATTTATAAAACGATGAAAATACATTTATGTATATACAAGATAACAATGAAATCAACAAGCCGTTATTCTTCTGCAGAAGCTGCACTATAATTTTTTACCATAGCCGTCGCTGGACCTTGTAGGACTTTTCGAGACAGCCTCATAAATCCTGATACAGGATCTCGTCCAAAATACTTCACTTGGATCTCTTGTCCAACTTCCAAATTTAAAGCAGACGGATGAGCAACCTGAAAGGAAATAGTAGTTTTTTTGTTTTATAGACCTTGAGTCATCTTTAAGTTCTAAAGAATTCTTGCCTTCCTTTGATCGAGCTGTGAATTATGTAACAGCGCTGGTGGCATGGAGGGATACAATGTCACCATAACTCCAGTATCTCTCAACTCTGTTATTGTGGCTGTGTAAATCCCACCAAACTCAAGATCTGGAATTCTTTCTTTTGTCATAAGGCCATCAATGATTTCTTTGGCCTCATCCATGGCTTCTTGGGAAGGAGAGAACAAGGAAAATGTTGTTTCGTCTTCCGCAGTTATCTGGGTTCCAGTTTCGAGGTAGATGCGTTTAAGATTTACTCCACTTGGGCCTATCAGACGTATTCTCAAATGTGGTTCTACGGACATCTTTTCCGTCACTGGCCAACAATCTTTTCGATGTTTTCTATGAAGAATGAATGAATGATGATATAAAGAAACTAAGATAGAAACATTGACATCACAGAAGCATTAAAAACTCATCTTACCTATGCTCTCGAATTGTTTGACCCATGATATCCAGAATCGAGGCCTTGGCATCTGTGGCTTTTTGTAGAGATTCCATAATGACCTTCAGAGGAATTCCAGGGATTTTCAAATCAGCTTGAATGGCCGTGAAACCTCGGCGTGTTCCAGCTACTTTCATGTCCATATCACCCATGTAGTCCTCAATTCCAAGAATATCGGTCAGAATTTTGTAATCTTGCAGATGTTTTGTATCGTCATTTTCGTACTTTGTTACCAAACCAATTGCAACTCCAGCCGCTGGCGCCATGACTGGAACTCCAGCATCCATTAGTGCCAACGAGCCACCACAGACAGTGGCCATGGAACTAGACCCATTCGATTCAAGAACTTCAGAGGTGAGACGAACAGTGAACGGGAAATCACTTGGCAGTGTCGGAAGAAGACCCCGTTCAGCTAAATTACCATGACCGAGCTCGCGACGACCGGCCGGACCCATTCGTCCCACTTCACCAGTGGCATAAGGCGGGAACTCATAGTGTAGCATGAAGTTCTTTGCTTTCAAACCCCTAGAATGAGCTTATTGGAATCTAAAAGATCTCAACGGTACTGAAGTAAGCAACTTACGATTCTAGAGCAGATACAGTGTCAAGCTTCAAGGCGCTTTCTTGGGAGTCCAGAGAAACTGTGCAGAAGACTTGAGTCTGTCCCCGTTGGAACAACGCAGATCCATGCAGCGGCTTATACAAGTCGACCTTTAAGGTAACTGGTTAGTAGAATTCTGTAAGAAGCTACTTAACTCACCTGACAACTGATTTTCCTCAGTTCATCGTAGTCTCTGCCATCGCATCGCTGGTTCTCCTCAAAAATCAGCTCACGAAAGGTAGATCTGCAGGTTTTGTTGAAGATTTCGGAGATGATTGACGGTTCGACTCCTGGATAGCTGGACCAAACCCTGTCCACCACATCACTTCGTATATCGTTCACAGCATGGTCACGAGAAAGCTTATCATGTTTTTCGTCGCGGAAAACCTCTCGCAGGCGCATCTCCGCCATGCTCTTAACAGCTTCGTATACTTCCTGATCGACCTCGGGGGGGCTTTCCACAGCACGCTTTTGCCGACCAAAAGTTTTTTGGAGCTTTTCGATTTCGGTGATGATGAACTGAGCTTCCCTGGTTCCTTGTTTGATGGCCTTAAGCAAATCTTGCATTAGAACAACATTTCCCTTTCCCTCGAGCATGACAACCAGATTTTGTTTCGTCGCAGTGACCACTAGATCTAGCTGTGAGGACTGAAGTTCTCTTCTAGTTGGGTTGATAATAATTTCACTATCGTAGAGGCCTAGTCTAGAACGAATGGAACATGCTGTTCAAGCTAAAGTTCTTGTCTGCAAGGTCTATCTTACCTAACAGCACCAACTGGTCCATTCCATGGAATGTCACTCAAACTCAAAGCCAAGGAGGCAGCGTTGATGGCCAGAATATCTGGCGAGTAGACTGCATCCATCGCAAGCATATTACAGACCAATTGAGTTTCAGTTTTGAAATCGGCGGGGAACAATGTTCTGACACTTCTATCGATCAGACGTGCACTGAGAATCTCCTTTTCGGATGGACCCCCTTCACGACGCATAAAATTCGTTGGAATCCGACCAGAAGCGGCACTTTTCAGGCGATAGTCAACAACCAAAGGCATAAAAGACGCTCCTGGAGTTTGTTTTGGTTTGGCAACTGCTGTAACCATCACGCTGGTATCACCCATGGTACAGACAGCCGTTCCATTAGCAAAACGTGCATATTTGCCAGACGATAGGTTCATATAACGCCTGAAAGAAGATCCCATTCAAAGTGATCAATGAAAATATTGGTTAGAGTGAAACTAAAGAGAAAAGTCTTTGCAGCCAACTTACCCATTAGAGAATTTTACTTGTGCTTCTGGACTGTTCCCTGAAGATGTTTGGTAGTGTTTTATTGATGTTAAAGATGCATTTTTCAGACTTGTGGTCAGGATTTTTAAATATTTTCGAGGGAAAAACAAAGTCGAAGCCGATAGGAAACTTGACATTTTTCAAAAAGGCAGGGAAACGAGTGATGTGACAACTGACATTTCTTTTGTCAGTTTGACAGTAATTTGCTGAATGCTGAATTTATTGATGGGGTGTTCACATTCATGTAATTCTGCAGTTACACAACCGACAAAATATGTGTTTTTTCCTTGCCCGAACGGGTTTGGATGAAAAAATGACTACAACAAAAAATCTGCTGTTTGTTGATTGGATTGTGGTTGTGATGTTTGGCATCTGTATGCTCTGTGGAGTCAGGGTGTTATAATGCTCGGAGGGGTACTTCAGTGTTCGGAAGAAAACAAGGGAATACCCGGAAAGCTTATGGTCTATCTTTCATAGAGGGAAACACTTGCTATAAAGTTAACAAACGTGTTGAACCAGCTTTGTAGCAATTTTGGGTAAAAAACGTCAAACGTGATACACACTATCATACACAACAGACAAATCTTAAAACACACAAAAAACACACGAACGTGTTTTGACAGTTTTTCACTTTCTGCACTCCGAAATTTGTGTATCAGAAATTTGCAAGCTTTATCATGAAGGAAAGTTCCTTACTCTCTTATTTGGCTCTCTCGTTACTACACTTTCGAGAAAACAACAGCCTTGGGGCTTAGCTAAGCCCAGAGAATTTTCGGGGCTTAACTTTAGCCCAGATAAAAACTGTGTTACTGGCACGAATTTCATACTTGTTATCGATAGTGTGTATGGAAACTCTATTTTATTTTTTGTGATGGCGTTGCTATGTGCTCTATTTCACGATGACTTTACAGTAATGACTTTTTTTCGAAATTCAATGAGTGCGAACGAGAAAAAACATCTGATCTCACCTTCACACTCATTTAACTTCGAAAGTCATGACTCTAAAGTCGTCGTGTAATAGGGCACTAAGCCCCGATGTCGTTTTTTTCGTCCGATTAATCTAGGCTGGTAAAAAAACACACCTATTATTCACTTTTTCTTGACATTTCAATTTCAAGTAGTGATATCAAAACGAAATTTTTTAAACCAAGTTTAACCAAAAATTTGGTATAATTTTCATGCTTTGTTTTTTGGAAATCGAGGTGGCTTAATCGGTTTGAAACGAAAACGACGACGACTAATGTCTCTCGCTGTGATTGTCCAAGCGTAGTTTCCAGTATCGTGGTCATTACGCTCCGTCCAGCTGTGGTCTCTCAATGCTCTTTTACACGGGAATCTATGTCGTGGTTTTCTCGCTATGGTCTCGCTTTGGTCTCTCCATGACATTTACAGGTGGTTTTTGGCATTGAGCATGTTCTGCCATCATCTCGTTTTGGTCTCGCTATAGTCTTACCAAAGTTTTTTTTTCCAAAATTTTCAAAGTAGTTAAAATAAGCTGTAGGTTAAAAAGTCCAAACGTGGTTTTTAATAGTGTCCGTCTCATGTGGTGTGTTAATGGGTTATAGTAACACTCAAGAAGAGAACCAAAAAACTGGTGAATGAATTGATTAAGCAGTAACTTTCCCAAAGCAAAGTAAATAAATTTAGTGCCATGTAAACTAGTTCTGACAGGTTAAATTTTCGAGTTATTTTGATGTTTTCGCGTTAGTTTGCGAGAGATTTTATAGAAATATGTAAAGGCTCTCCAGAACCAAACCCAAATATTCTTAGCGTTTTGTTCCTTGGCTAGGTTTGTCGCATATGGTGTTAGTGTGTTTTGACAGTCAATACACAAAAGTTAAATCCACTCAAATCTTATCTGGACATAACTGACTCTATATTGACATAGTTGTTGTTGTATTTGACATGTAAGTTGCTTAATTTTTTTCAGACAATAATAGCCGCGTTTTACTATCGCTCATAATCATGAAAATAAAACGATACGGGTTTGTGAGAAAACAGTGCAATACCAATATTTGTTTTCCTTATATGGTTCACCTCATTAAACATATAAGGCCTGTCTCTTTTCTTAACACTGATGACTACTGCTGACAAAACGCTGACATCATTCACAATGGTAAATAGCCGTCTGCCGGTCGGAGTGAAAACTTGTATTCAGGTTATTGAAATTAATCCCCGATAGAAACCTAGATCCCAAGTTGTTTTTGTAATACGTGTACAAAGATAACCTCTACCAAGACTCGGAGATAATGAAACCCAGCTAGTATTTTGACTGAAAAAACTCAACTAATAACATTTTCTTTTATAAATTATTAATAAGTTAAGAATTGGGGAATAAAATTGTTCAGACCTTACATGGTAGCAACTGCTCCCGCAACAAAATAGTTTAGTCACAAGTTGACTATTGAGCGCACATATGAGCAACTCCACAAGAAATCGCAACGAACCTAATTAGCACACCGACAATGTTTATTTAGTTTTTCTATCTCATACATTCAAAAAAAATATCACCACATTCGTCTTATTCTTTTGCTCAGCAAATTAAAGAAAAGATACATTTGTTCTCTTTCGCACTTTGGAACGAACAAAATTAAACTACGTGGTCAAATATCCGCAACTATTTGGTTGAACGTTCGCGCAGTTACATATGTCACAAACTGAAAAACTGATTTCGGGTAATCGTCCAGTTTGTGCCAAAACACAAACTGAAAAGTTGCTCGAATCGATAAAGGAATAGTTTCTGACATTTTAAAATGTTTGCGATTTAATTCTGAAATAAACAATAAAAACAATATGATATGGTCAACATAGGTATTTATTTGTATAATTTTGCATAGCTTTTTCAGTGTCGAGAAATTGTCCAAGAAGAGAATTGATTGTCCAAGAAGAGAATTGATTCACCATCATCATCAGTTTACTCCTCTAAAAAAAAGAAGGTATATTTAAAGATTCTAAGGGTATTCATACAACAGCGTAAGGTCATCGTTAATGTTGTAAAGTTGTATACTTTGTAATTCTGTCACAATTCGTATGGAAAATTTGACAGACTGACGCAGTTTACAACTTTACTACTTTTACGACTAGTTTACGCTTTAGCATGAATACCTCTTTTGTATAATATTCTGTTTGCAATCAAAGAAACTTGTCTCTCATTCACCAAAGATTTATTTTGAAGCTTAAATACTCGTCTTTCAAATGGGATTCTCTTTCTCCTCATAATTTAAATTATCTCATTCGGTCTAATAAAAACGTAGTATTAAGGCTCTCTTAAACCAACGTGAATGCGGAGTGACGAAGAATTTTGTTGTTGTTTAGCGTTGTTTATTTGTCAAATTTTGTTCTATTGTGAATGATTTGGTGCGAATCACTCCGCATTCGAGCTGGTTTGGGAGAGCCTTTAATGGGAGCGAATCATTCACAATAGCACACAATATGACAAATCCACAATGCTAAACAACAACAAAAATTCGTCGTCGCTCCGCATTCGCGTTGGTTTAGGAGAGCCTTAATACTATCAGCCTTATTTATAAATACATCATAGCGAGCGCATAGCGCTATGCACTCGTTACAATGCCTCTGAACTAAGCTAAACGCGTTTAGAGGTTGAATAGTGGCTACATAATAACAATGAAAAAATAAGTTTTTGAGGTTTTCTTTTAATTTTCCTAAAAATCTTTTAAGCTAACAAAACCAAATCTGCAATTTTTGGAATTTCCTTTGAAAGTCTATTGGTTCAACGCACCTTAACCTAAAATTGAAAGGATTATGTCAAAAAATTTCTTCAAATCCTCGGCTGGGCAGATTTTGTTCACCCCTCTTACCATAGAGTACCTATATTATCTAGAGTCGCGACTCGTACCCCTCTTGCCTAAAACACCCGCAAATTTTATTTGAGCACACCAAGAGAAAACTCTCTCAAATTCCGTGTCGGTGAATACGTGTGAATTGTGGATAAAAATACAAAATGGGGTTAGTAGCTCAAAGTGACGTTTGTTTTTTTTTGTTAAATTATGAAATGTCAAAATGACAGATCTCGATTCTAATTTGTGTTGGGTGGAATTGATTATATTTAATTCTTCCAACAAAAACTCGGTTTTAAAAGAAAATTATACTTTTTATAGGTAAAATATTAGTAATTTTTAAGTAAAAGTGGATAACAATAATAAATAACTTAAATTTCAAGTGCCAAAAGTCGAGTGATCAAGTGAAACTCGATGTGTTACTCGACTTGATTTTTTTTTGTTTACTTCGGTTTTCCCAAATTAATATTGTTTATTTTGCATGTTTTTGGTATGTTTTTTTGCAATCCAATGAAATCATTATTGTAAGTTATTTCTTCTAAAGGGTGAATTGAATTGCACTCTCGCCTTCTCAGTGCAATAATTGCTGGACTCTGCAGTCCTTCCATAAAATTGAGAACAACATTTTCCCTTTTGACATCCGGTAATGAACGACAGTCTATCGTTAGTCCAAGTGATAATTTTGGTCTTCCAATGTTATCGAGTTCAGAGAATCATCAATATCCCATCCTGGTAGAACAGATGATCTATCGAACACAACAGGAAAAGACCGAATTTACAAGGATATCAATCAAGGTCTGATCAACAACTGTTGTCATCTTTTGGCAAGGGTTCTGGCTGAGATCGTTTACCAAACATCTCTAAATGAGGTGGGAATAATTATACTTTTTTATAATAATTTAAATCTGATTTAATATTTTCTTGGTTTTAGGTTTGAAAATGCTTTCTTGCCACCTCGTAGTTTACACTCAACTGGCAACAGATTCTCCCGATGTGATGTGAGCCGAACATGGAACACTGGAAATTTTGTCGAGATACAGCTCTTCAGGTTGCAACTGATATCACCAAGAAATGCACGGAACTATTGATTTTGGCAAGGAATGCTCTGGCTGCATCTCTATCGCCAAGTGATAATTCTTCGAATCATACTCAGACAATTGATTCGGAGCACAATATAACACCAATTGAGGAACATATGGATATAAATTGGGCAAACAATTCGAGGACTTCAGCTCTTTCTGCAGATCCAAGCCTTACAACAGCCAGAGATATCACAAAGAGAATCGAGTCCTTCTCCAAGGGTTTGATAGAAACTTTTAAATTTGATAAACGATCCACAAACCCATTTGATATTGAGATTGAAATTGGTGCAACTGAGATTCACCCAAAAGATTTAATTGAAGAGAGCGGGGCAGTTCAAGAATTGCACTATCGCAAAGGACATGTTGATACAAAACTCAACGGTAACGACCGAACTGACAATGAATTAGATGTGATAGATAAGAGAAGCGATTCTGATGATGGAGTCTTGGGAAGTCAGATGACAGTAGTGCAGTTGTTGGAGGTATTCAATACATCATCAGCAAATGTGTTTCATACTTTGCTGCCCCTGATTTATGCACAGATTGGAACCTTGGCGTGTAATGACCCAAAGGTGAGTTTTTTTTTTTAATTTAATTGTGCTATATTTATCAACTTTTTATATTTAAAGAGTTCTGTCCAAATACTTGGACTGATTAAGGAGATTTTGTCACATGTAGCTGCGTTAAATCAACTTTATTCGAGCAAAGAATATCTTACACTCAAATCAAAGGATAAAAAGGTAGACTTCTCAGCTTTGGATATTAACAAAAAGAGAATGGATGAGATCGATAAGAGCGTAGATATATGTACTACAAGCAATCATTATTGCATCGTAGAGAGCGAGCATCCATATCGAAGTGGATCCATAACATGTCAGAGGTAAGAATCTATATATGCAAATGATTGTATGTAAAAACTAACTTGATTTTCAATATTATTAAAGGGTGGAGTTTCCTCATTGTGTACAATAGTTTGCCATAGAATTCGATTCAGAGTGTGGAACTGCTCAACTTGAAGACTACTTATTGATATCTATTCCAACAAAGCCATGTTTAGTTGAAGCTTGTCAAGTTGATAATGATTACCTGGATATACTGGACAATAACATGTCTATGCAACGTTCCAGTTGCAAAAATGCCATTGTGACAAACTATCCAACAGCGGTAAGAGTTTACAAAAAATGTTAATGTTTCATAGCTACATAGTTTTTTTTTTTTATTAATTTTTCAAAACAGATGAATGCAAAGAATTCTTGCCTAATACGTTTGGAACATGAACTGGCTTATTTAGGAGGAATGTGCAGTGCTAATTTGATGAAAAAGGATTTAAATTTGCCAGGTATTGTTGTTCTGATTTTCTATTAATTTTTATTTGGCTTTTTAACTAAATAGCAAAGCTGATGTCTGCTCAAATAAGAGCATAAATTGTTGCTGAAATTATGCTTTGAATTTTAAAAACAAGATCTCTGTGATTCAGAACTTGAATTTGAAAAAATAATTAATGGAAATCTAATGAGAAAATCTATGAAGAAATATTTTAAAATACAGAGAATAAGTTGAACATTGAGATCCCAGGAATAAAAATGGTCAAAAATTAAAAACAAAAAAATTTACATAATATATAAATTACAACATTTTAATTTAATTTGTATAAATAGCATCTTAGTAAATAATGTTCTTTTCGTTTATTCACTAAATTTAGTAAATTTTATATATCCATCTAGATGACAAAGAAGTCGAAGACCTATCGACAATCGAAGACAAGCTCACAAATCATCATGCTTTGCTGTCAAAGGGAATCGCACTCTCCGAATCAATATTGACTGTTAATCAAGCCTTGGAATCTTATCTGCCTATTGGGTAAGTTTTGTGCACAAACAATATAATTATACATAATTAATATATCAGCATTGGATTTTTTTTTTTTTTTTACAAATCAGTCTTCAATAAGCCAGAATTTTCAATTTGATAAATAATTTCTGTTTCCCTATAAGTTCGTGTTTCTGGTAGCACAACATCCATAATGCGTTTCCTTCGTTTCTTTGCAATTCGCATAACAATTATAGCTGCTGTTATTATTATGATAAAAATTAAAACTAAAATGCATATAACTATGTGCACCATATAGGATTTCTCCTTACAATCCGCATCGATGATTTTACTTAATGTTAAACTTTGGTTATTGCTCTTTGTCTGAAAGTATATGTTTTCGGAGTAACTCCGAAAGAATGGCGATTTAGGCAGAGTTTTAATTACTATATCATCTTTAAATCTTATAAATTTTCCTTTTTTCAGACTAAAGCATCCGTGAGACCGTTGGAAGCAACATCTCCATTACATCCTTCTGATATTGAGTACTCTGATTCAACACCTGATAATGTTATTGCAACTTGCTCCGATGACGAAGAACTTGCCAAGAAGTTGTTAAGAAAATTCTTCAACATCAAAGACTAATGCGCATTACAACCAAATTGCACATACTAAAGAATATACACCAACATACGGTAAGAATTCCCTATGAGTTATATAAGCTTTTGAAAAAATATAATATATGAATAATATAATATGATATTTCAATTTATATTTTAAGTACAAGCTCTGTGGTTAGTAATAAAATACAATAATTATTTTTTCCTCCACGTAATCTGCCCAATACATTCTTAATATGTTGAACTTAAATTTTTAAGATTTTCAGAAACTGGTTCGTAGGATTTGAACATTTTAAAAAAATCATCTGTGGCATAGATACTAAAACAATATTTTTTTTATTTTAGATTTCAGATGTGTCAAACAATAACAGCAAGATGAGGAACAGAGAGACTTTTCCACTGAATGCAAAAAAAAAGCATGATGTCCAATCGAAAAGTGATCCTTCTCGAACACTTACAGCGATAAGTACATTAAAACATTCAAGCCGCAATTCAAAAGCACCACTCATTCACATAATCCAAGAATTACACAATAATTGTGTAGTATCGGAGGTGCGTGTGAACAAACATAAAATTCATCGTAAAAGTCCTCCATCTAAGAAGCAAATGACAGCAGAACAAACGATTATTGACGGTGGTACCGAAAACATTCCCAAACAATCACATTCCCTCGTCTTCATGGATAGTGTCAGCGAAATTGATAGTCTAACCGAAGAATTTTAACAATCTTTATTGAACACAAATTCCAGGAGCAGTGACAAAAATGTTGGACGTTTGTTACAAAAACGTTTAAGTGGTACTCGTGTAGAGTATAAGCCAAGAAACCTATCTACTCCACCTCGTAAACCACCTCGTAATATTCCAGTTGCTAACCCGAAAGCAGCAATGCAGTACAGGTAAAGTCATTTAATATTTAACACAAAATCTAAAAACTTCCAATCCACCAATCCAGAGTGCGGTCCTCAATTAGGTTGTAAAATTCTACCAAAGCTTAACATTGACACAGCTGATGGAACTTATCATAGTTTAGTTGCCAACATGGAGTCAAAAAATACACCAGTTAAATCAGAAATGCCAAATAATAACCAATTACTGGCAGTCCTGCCTATGAGAATACAACTGGCATTCAAAACAAAGTGTAGGAAGTGACCCAAAAGTGATCTTTGCTTATAAATAAATCTTATAAATTCTCCTTTTTTTCAGACTTTAACCGTAAAGCATCCGTAAGCTCCGTCGGAAGCAACATCTCCATTACATCTCCGTAGTTTTCTGATATTGAGTACGCTGATTCAACACCTGACAATGTTATTGCAACTGGCTCCGATGACCAAGAAGTTGTTAGGAAAATTCTTCAACATCAAAGACCAATGTGCAATACAACCAAATTGCACATAAGTGAACAACATAAACCAACATTCGGTAAGAATTCCCTATGAGTTGTATAAGCTTTAAAAAAAATGTAAGGTTTAAGGACTCGAAAGCGTTTGTGGCTTTCATTATATTGAAAACGATAATATGTGTATTTTGTAGTTTTTTCTTTATGTTAGTCTTCTATTTTGACAAAGAAAGACACTAGTGAACGCCTTTTGTATTGTTTTAATTTTCAAATCAATTTATCAAATTAAAAAAAAAATTGCTTCTTAATCATAAGTCCTATTTTTTGCATATACATTTTCGCATAGCATTTTCTTCTCAATATGACCTACAATTCAATTTGTTGCTTTTGGCTTTTATGACTTAATTTAAAGTAAATTTTATCAAAACAAGAGGCGTTTTAATATTTCGTATAAGAAAATAAAACTTTCAAAACAGAACAATCCTTATTTATTATTTTCCATGTTTTTATTGTCTTTTTTCGATATAGAAATTAAAAACATACCTTGAAAAAGTTTTATAGGAATACGATGAAAAACTTAAACTTGCCATCAACAAATTATGTGAATATGTTGCTGCTGAATTATTGTATTATTGTTGTCATATTTTTTGATTGTATTTAATTTAATATCAAAATTTACAATTTATTTATAGTATTTAATTTTATATCCAAATTTACAATTTATTTATTAGATGCTTTTATATGTATGTTTGCTTAAGAAGTTTTAATAAAATTCAAAAATTTTTTTGCTGATAAATAAAAAATCTTTTTACTTGAGATATATATACATAGGTAATAAATAGCAAGTTTTGGATTGTTGAAAAACAATTTGAGGTGATAATCAAGCATCATTACGATGATAGAGAACACCAAAAAAGTGGGTAGCACAATCCACTCTGTCTGTTGGTGTTCGGTCTGTCTATCTGTACTTTAATGAGTAGCTTAAACCACGAAAGCGATTTTCTTCAAATTTTGGGAGTGGAAATCAATAGTAAATTGTAAAAATTTTAAGCTTACAAATAACGGTACTTTTGCCATACAACCATTTAAGAAGTTTATTTATTTCAAAAACGGCTCTAAGGACTTCGATTAAAAAAAAAATAGGTAAATTATTCTTTAAACTGTTATTAATGATTCCTACTATTAAACTTTTAGATTTTCGATCCTCGCATGAACTGATTGGAATTAAAATATATATGAAATAATTTCTATAATCTATCTAAATTTCAGCCTTCTAGCCCTTAAGACTATAAAAATCAAATACTACTCGTACATAAGTTCTCATAGGTAATTTTAAAATTTTTAACTAATTTTATCTTTTAACTGGAAGGAAAGCGTTACAAGGAAATTGACCTTATTCAATTTACTCCTAGGTAGATAAAAAAAATAGGCAACTACTCTACATATTTTTTTCGCTTTAAAATTAAACTTAAATTTCCCAACTTCATAAAAAAAAACTCGTTTTTTTAAGCAACTGTTCAAGCCGGTAAAAAAAATGTCTTTAATTATTTTAAATGCTGTTCACAATGGTTCGATAACATTCTGTAATGATCAGTTTAAATAAACAATAATATATAATTACTAATACTACTTAAAGAAGATTAATAAATTTGTCATTTTAACACAGATATAAATATGTCATTTGGTTTTTTCTTGAACGAAGATCTGCCTTTGATTTTTGCTTGATTGCAAGCAATGTGAGCAGTGTAGCAATTCAACACTGGGGTGTAACCGTTCGACCACTGGTGAGTGGTTCAATACGATGATCTGAGTGGTGAAGTCAGCAGCTCCCCTGGGAAGGTTGCACTTCAAATCACCGCCAATGTAACCACAAAGCAATTCCTTCTCCGATACTTTAATTACGTTGAAATTATCGTGAGTCGGGAGGCTGTTGATGTGGCCCAGACTGTACTTGCTGCAGAAAACTGTTGCGTCTCTGCTCCGAGAAAATGTAGTATCTGAAAGGAGTTAGTTTCAATTAGAATATGTTGGCTACGATAAAAATGTTTGATTGGTTTTGTAAAATAATTTAACAAATATTATTTTTCAAAGTGAAAAAACTACAAGAAACTTTACCGAATATTTGTCAAACAACTTTTTTCTTCTCTTCTGAAAACAATCAATGATATTGGATTTGGGTTAGTTTTATTCTACTAACTTATCTTCACTTGATTCCATAGGGCGCCGGATACACAACATAACCAAGTCCAACGTGCGTATGATGGTGTGTATGCACATGTCTTTGAGGTGGTGGACTTCGACTATCGTCTGGATTACCACTGGCAGGTATATCGGCCACACTTCTGCTTTTGTTGTAACTGCTATTGCTGTTGTTGATGCTGCTGCTGTTGCTATTGTTCCTGAGCTTGTTGTTGGGTCTGTTGTTGGGCTTGCTGTTGAGCTTGTTGTTATGCTTGTTGCTGAGCTTATTGTTGAGCTTGTTGCTCAGCCTGCATTTGCTGCGATTGCTGGTGACTAAACTATTGTTGTTGTTATGCCTACAAAGAGGAATTTGGTGTTAGTGTCTCCAGCAGAACTGTAAGAATCAACTTTGCAAAATTATATGGACGCGTAAGCAGACAAAAACCTCAGCTGTTTAAAAAAAATAATTGAGGGTCATTTGGCATTTGTCGCAACAAACACGATGATGACAACGCAATGTTTGGAAATAATACAATTTGTTTCCTTTAATTTGGTTTATGATGTATGTAAATAACTTACAAATCATATCTTCGTCAGTTTCCATCTTCTCTGCAATGCTGTAAACAAACAAATATTTAAAAAAAAATGTTTCAATTTTTTTTTCTATATTTATTTATGCAACGAAGTAAAATTCAATCGGCATTTTGAAGAAGGATAAGTCCTAAAATGAAATTTTTGGGAAATTAGAAGAAAGCTGACTGGAATTGAAATTGGTAAACGCCAATTTGAAGAGGATTCAAATTAGAGATTAGGGATGTATCAACCATTATTCTAGGATAATAACTTTGGAAGTTACACCCAAATCAAATATCATTTTTTTCAAATTGCAATATAAATGTACATAGGTACACTCTTACCAAAAGTCAAATTTTGAACCGGTGACTGGAATTGAAATTGGTAAACGCCAATTTGAAGAGGATTCAAATTAGAGCTTAGGGATGAATCAACCATTATTCTAGGATAATAACTTTGGAAGTTACACCCAAATCAAATAACATTTTTTTCAAATTGCAATATAAATTTACATAGGTACACTCTTACCAAAAGTCAAATTTTGAACCGGTGACTGGAATTGAAATTGGTAAACGCCAATTTGAAGAGGATTCAAATTAGAGCTTAGGGATGTATCAACCATTATTCTAGGATAATAACTTTGGAAGTTACACCCAAATCAAATAACATTTTTTTCAAATTGCAATATAAATGTACATAGGTACACTCTTACCAAAAGTCAAATTTTGAACCGGTGACTGGAATTGAAATTGGTAAACGCCAATTTGAAGAGGATTCAAATTAGAGCTTAGGGATGTATCAACCATTATTCTAGGATAATAACTTTGGAAGTTACACCCAAATCAAATAACATTTTTTTCAAATTGCAATATAAATGTACATAGGTACACTCTTACCAAAAGTCAAATTTTGAACCGGTGACTGGAATTGAAATTGGTAAACGCCAATTTGAAGAGGATTCAAATTAGAGCTTAGGGATGTATCAACCATTATTCTAGGATAATAACTTTGGAAGTTACACCCAAATCAAATAACATTTTTTTCAAATTGCAATATAAATGTACATAGGTACACTCTTACCAAAAGTCAAATTTTGAACCGGTGACTGGAATTGAAATTGGTAAACGCCAATTTGAAGAGGATTCAAATTAGAGCTTAGGGATGTATCAACCATTATCCTAGAATAATAACTTTGGAAGTTACACCCAAAAACAAATACCAGTTCTTTCAAATTCAAACATATATGTAAATATATAGGTACACTCTTACCAAAAACCAAATTTTGAACCGCTGACTGAAATTGAAATCAAATACCATTTCTTTTCAATATTACTACTAGTTCATAATAATTAATAATTTATAGGATTTGTAAAAAAAATCAACATGTAGTTCTTTTAAACGAAAAAAACTAAATACAAGAAACTTTAGCAAAAATCGTTGACATTTTTTTTTCTCCCAAATACCCTGAGATCACACAAATTGGTATTGGCTTCGGGTTAATTAAATTCTATACACAAGTTCATTATTGATATTTGATTGGTTTTGTAAAACCATTAGATAAATTCATTTATCAATGATAAATTAATTTATCAATGTATTTATCTTATAGTTATAAATTTATTTTTTAGCCAATCGTAAATTGAAATGTTATAAAGCAACATTGAAATTGAAACTGATCTTATCTTCACTTGATTGCATATTAAACATCTTAAAACGTTAACGGAGATCTTGAATTGTAGATTTTTTAAAATAAAATAACTTTGGGCTTCTAGCTGCTGAGTTCACCAATGGCAAGTTATCAGTGTGGGTCTTACATAGCCTCTTTTTTTAATTTTTCGTTTGGTGGGGCAAGTTTTTGTTTAAACTGAATTAATTTAAAGCTAAAGCTCACCTTAATAGGACGCCCGATACAAAGGATAGCCAAGTCCAACGTGCGTATGATGGTGTGTATGTGCACATGTCTTTGGTGTGGCGGACTTCGACTATTGGCCGGATTACCACTGCCAATGTGGCAGGTATACCAGCCACATTGCTGCTGCTGTTGTTGATGTTGATGTTGTTGTTGTTGTTGTTGTTGTTGTTGTTGTTGTTGTTGTTGTTGTTGTTGTTGTTGTTGTTGTTGTTGTTGTTGTTGTTGTTGTTGTTGTTGTTGTTGTTGTTGCTGCTACTGCTGCTACTGCTGCTGCTGTACTATTGTTGTTGCTGAGCTTGCTGTTGGGCCTGTTGTTGGGCTTGTTGTTGAGCTTGTTGCTGTACCTGCTGCTGAGACCGCATTTGCTGCTATTGCTGGTGACTGAACTACTGTTGATGTTGTGCCGACATTGGTTGATCTTCAAGCTTCATTTGTGAGCCGGGAGGCTGTTGATGTGACCCAGATTGTTGCGTCTCTGCTCCGGGAAGATGTAATATCTGAAAAGAGTTAGTTTCAATTAAAATATGTTGGCTACGATAAAAATGTTTGATTGGTTTTGTAAAATAATTTAACAAATATTATTTTTCAAAGTGAAAAAACTACAAGAAACTTTACCGAACATTTGTTAAAAAACTTTTTTCTTCTCTTCTGAAAACAATCAATGATATTGGATTTGGGTTAGTTTTATTCTACTAACTTATCTTCACTTGATTCCATAGGGTGGCGGATACATAACATAGCCAGGTCCAACGTGCGTATGATGGCGCGTATGCACATGTCTTTGGGGTGGTGGACTTCGACTATCGTTTGGATTACCACTGCCACTGTGGCAGGTATACCAGTCATACTGCTGCTTTTGTTGGTGCTGCTATTGCTGTTGTTGATGCATGCTGCTGCTGTTGCTATTGTTGCTGAGCTTGTTGTTGGGTCTGTTGTTGGGCTTGCTGTTGAGCTTGTTGTTATGCTTGTTGCTGAGCTTGTTGTTGAGCTTGTTGCTGTGCCTGCTGCTCAGCCTGCATTTGCTGGTATGTATATAATATAGATTCCGGGAGATATCTTCGGGAGCATGATAACGTGCCATTGGCAGGTGATATAGTAATGTAATGTAGGACGTAGACATCAACACGTTTCGATACATAGGGTGACTGGCATCGAAACCAAAAGGACTCGGACTAATGTGAGATGAGGTGGCCCCTGAGTTTCTATTGTGGGCTTCTGTCCTTCCGGGGTATATTTACATCCTTTTCGTCTCTTTTTCGTTGTTGTCGGGTTTCCTGTTGAGCTTGTTGCTGCGCTTCCTGTTGAGGTTGCATTTGCTGCAATTGCTGGGGACTAAACTGTTGGTTTTGTTGTGTTGCGCCTATGCTCTGAGAAGATGTAATTTCTGAAAAGAATAAGTTTCAATTAGAATATGTTTTTAAACGATCGAATTACCACAATTATAAAACTTATTTTTACCCTTTTTTCATCTGTCAAAATATTGAGCTACTTGTCCACATTTGATATGGTAGAAGTAGGGCACGTACGCACTGAGTTTCAAGGGTACACTCCTACTTTTTGAATGAATTTTCTTTAATTTTTATAAAAATATACAGAAATATTATTTTATTTGTATGCCAGAAGCAACAAAAAGCTATATTTTGTATACCTTTTGTTCCTAAAGAGTTAAAAATCTAATTGTATTGAAAAAACAAAAAATATTTTCAATTTTTGAATTCAACGGATTAATATTTTAAATATCTGAGCGCGGTAGTCCACAAAATTTGCGCACTGAGCACTGTAGCAACATTTCTTTCATTGTGTTGGTGCAGTCCCCATTTAAAATGCACGGAACAACCAATACAAGCTAGGAAATTTGGACAAAGTGCTCACAACTCAGCTTGTAGGGTGAAAGAGAACCAACCCCCTGAGTTGCGACTCTAGATAATATAGGTACTCTATGCCTCTTACCACTATGGAACAGAAAGTTACAAAGAATTTAATTTCATCGTGTGAAAGGGGACTTTTTATTTTTTAATTGTGTCAACTTTTATTCTAGCCACCCCTGTTATTTTTACCATCTCTGTAATTTCGCAGTGCTGAATATTTTGACAGACACCCACCTCACGCAATTACACACACACACCCAATCCCATCTCATGTACCTAATTCAGCAAATTATCCGTCAAACGCGCATGTATTGAACACCCGAAAAATTCAATTCAGCAATCTCACAGAACCTATCATCAAATGACAAGACGAAGACGACGACGTTCAAGTTGGTGAAGAGCTGCACAATATTCCCCCCGGCCAGGAAAAAAAACCTAAAATAAAGTTCATCGATGGAGTCTGCTGAACTCTGAATATAAAAAATTTCATTTCGGTCTTCGCTAGCTAACGACGACGGCATTGATGAGCGATTAAAAATCAGAAAAAACCCCTTGGTCTGATTCTCAGTTTAGAAATAAAATTGAATTCTTCTAAAATCGATTTCGAGTGTGAAAAAGTATATCAGCAATCCGCAGTTTTCCGCGGTTTTCTCATAATTTTCTGAAAGTTTCTCACATTTTCTTTCAGACTCAGATTCTCGTTCATCTTTTGTGTACACGGGTGCAATTTTTTTCCTTCCTCCAATTTTCCATTGAGCACAATCGGTCTTGGTTTGTGGTTCTCTTGTGATTTAATATAAAATCTGTGAAATTATCGAAAAATAAAAACCAATTTAGATTGAAAGACGAAAGCTTCTCCATCAACCAACCACATCGACACCACACCCTGTGCGTAGGCTCACTCTGGTTTAAGTGAATCCTTTCGAAACTTGAAAGTGGCATCCAATAGAAATCTCTTCAATAAAAAAAAAATTAAAAAAAAAAAAAACAATTCCATCGTGTGTCCTCTAACGTTCTTCGGGCCTTCTCGTGATCGCCGCAAAAAAAATCATTACCGAGTCTCTCCTGTCCGCAGTGTGAGTCTCTCCTGTCCACAGTGTTGAGTTCAAATTGTAATAATTACCGGTAGCACCTGCATATCCCTCGTCTGCGTGTGCCTTTTAATACAATTAACTTGCAAATTCCGTAAATTAACAAATTACGACATCCTTTCTCTAAGGAAAAGTGAGAAAACATTCATCGACGTCCGAACGCGACGTGTCGCTATCGATGAGTTTTTATCCAGTTTGTCTGTTCCTGGTGTTCCTCGGTCGACTCGACTCCCATTGAACACACGGGGCGTGAAAAAATAATCCATTAGTGACATAAACCACCCACTATACTCCCGATATACTCCCACCAGCACACCACTTTTGCTCGTAGAAACGCCGGTCTCGCATCGTTTCGCAAGGTGGATTCAGCTTCTGGGTTCTCCCCTTGGTTTTCTTTTCTCATTGAATCAGATGTGTTCGTCTTCGTCGTCCTTGTAGTGTTCGTCGTTGGTACATCGTTTGTGTCGTGTGTGCGTTGTCTGCTTCCTTTCTTCGCTTTGCCCTTCTCTGATTGATGTACAAGAGTGCGCCACCATCAGAGAACCACACGCTGTGAGTTTATGGAGCACTGACAATTGAAAGTTTACTCTTTTTTCTTCCTGATTATTGTGGCGAAGAGACAAAAACCTAATATCATCCCGGAAGTGAGTTTTCAAGCATCGCTGGATAAGAAAAACATAATTCAGGAGCCGATTTAGAGGTTAGTTGAATTGTTTCTATCGAAATTTTTATCATTTCTGACATGAAAATTACTATCAATCAAATCATGAAAAAATATGGCGAAACGCAATAATATTTTGGAGTAAAGCTCACTTAATAATTTTACTTGGACTTAATTCAGTCGTTCCACTTAAACAGAAAAAAATTGTTTTCCAATTTTCTTCAAATTCAAAATGTGTTCAAATTAATTTATTTGAATTTGTACATATGTACCTGCATACTTAAAAAAACAGTCTTAGTGCAACATGCAATTTGGTGGTTAAATCTCTACAATATTAATGATAGTTCAGCTTTTCAAGTGTTTTAAGGTATTTGGGCTTTTACTATTGAAAGCATCTATGGCTGTGAAAGATCGCAGAAAAACTAATGAATATTATAAATTGTAAGATTGTCCATAATTACAATAAAGGTAAAACCTGTCTTTTAAAATTGCAATTAATGTAGATATAAAGCACTTTAAAAGTAATCAAGTATGCTCCTTTGACAATTCCTAAAGTGGTAGAAACGAATTGAGCACCTTTTATGAAGTGATAGCTTATTTTAGTCTATTTTTTATGCGACTCTGGATCTGGATAAAAAAAAACTCACTTTTACAAACACTTTCAAGTTAGTTTAAAGTGGGACGTACCTATGTTTCACAGATTTTTAAATATCTGAGGGCCCAAGTGAATAGAATTCTATAATAAATTATTTTTGTTTCAATTTTATTATACCTATTCAGTTGCTCCACTTAAACAAAAAAATTTATTATTTTAATATGTGTGTTTTTTTTAATAAAAGCTTATTATATTATTAGTCTAAGATCCACCGACATAAAAAGTCAAGTCATTTGCATAGCATTGTAATACATATATCAATAATAGCCTTTTAGGTGTTGAACCAATAAACGTTTGTCTGCCTACCTAAACACGTGTCGAATGTAAAATTTTAACATCAATTTATTTAAGTGCCTATTGGTCGGAGAGAAGAAGTGTCCATAAAATAAATATTCACCTTGCAATTTTGAACAATTGTTGTCTTAGGTTCAACTCCCTGTAGTTACTAAGCTCTTAAGAAAATAAAAAGCGGCAAATTTTTCAAATACAACTCATAGGAGAAGAGTTGACAGCAAATTTTGGAAGTGGATATATAATCAAAATCTGATTATGAGGATTTATAGTATAGGTACATGCATCGTGGTATCGAATACCAAAATTTGGCATTTTTTTCTCAGCCTTTGGTGGGGTGGTTGGTTGAAACCAGCTTTGTGAACTAACAGTTTGAATATATTTACTAAAATGAAGAAAATATATTTTAATAAAAATGAAAGCTATTTTATAAGGATAATTAAATTGATTAATTGAAACAATATTTTTTAAATCTGTTTATGTGTTAGGGTCAATAACACTTAAATTAACTTTTAAAAAATAAAAAATGATGCTCTGTCATTTGCTTTAAGTCTGACGGCTTGTATCTTGATGATCCGATCAATAGGACCCGTGATATAGCAAACTTTATCTGATTTTTTTAAGACTTTATTTTGTTGATTTTTTGTCTTGTTTGACAAAAAAAGAGTGATTATGTTCTTATAAAAGGGTTATATCTTGAGTTGAATATATCGGACCGTCATGGTTTAGGTAATCATGCTTTAAAAAAAGACAGAAACAACATATTCGATTCAAAGCTGAGAAAAAAACCTGCCAGACTTTTGTTTTTTTTTATCACGATACATGTTCTTATAAGCCCACATACTCAGATTTCAGTTAAACAACCACTTTTAAAATTTGCTAATTTGCTGTCGGCTCTTAGACTATCAGGTAAACAAGTGATGTTTGGAAAATTTGCTGCTCTCTTCTTGGGACTAACAACAGAAAGTTTGCCCTATGACAACAATTGTTCAAAGTTGCCAGCTAAATATTTCTTGCATGTACACTTTTTCTCTCCGACCAAAAGGCATTGAAATAAATTGATAAATTTTACACCTGTTCGACACGTGTTTTTGTACGTGGGCAATCGGTTATTGGTTCAACATCTTAAAAGCTATTATTGATATGACTTACGACCTTACTCGAATTACTTGACTTTTTATGTCGTTGGCTCTCGGTCTGTAGTTTGTTTTTAAAATATCAGAACAAATTTTAAAATTTTGGTTTAAAATTTAATTTTTAATTTTTTTACTCTAATTAGTAAAGAAAATCTTAGAAACTAACAGCAAAAGAACAATTAATTTTGCAAAAAGAAGAAAACAAAAAGTTAGTGACACAGTGGCGGACTAAGCTTGCTAAAGGTGGCAATGCTTAATAGGACCCCTTGTTTGATCAGATATTTTTGTAGTCTTAATAATTTCAGGTTTACGAAAAAAAGTACACGTCAGAATTAGGCATAGCATCCACAGCTAGAGGGCAAATAAGTAATGCAAACAAAGCAAAAGAAGAGCTCTTACATATTTAATACAAACGACTCACACGACACCCCTGGCTCTTTACTTGAAGCATTTAACTTTAAATGAGTGGAAATTAAAGAAGAGAAAGTATTTTTACGTTTCTAATCGGTGTAGCATCAATTAAAAACAAAGTTGATTGATTGAATATGTAAATGTAATAGTGTCACAGTTTAAACATAGTTGCACGACTATTTTGATTATTATAAAATTTAAGCAAGCAGAAATAGTTTTAAAGAAGTTTTTTGTTTTAAAATACAAATTCTATAAACCATTGAAATGAATTAGCCAAGTAGAATACTTAACATTAAGGGTTGGAATTGTTTAGTTATTGATTCAAAATAGCATTTTATAGCCTTTGTCATACGCAATTTTTATTTAGTTCAGTTTAACTTACATGGATTTTTTTAACAAAAAACCACTGTAAACTATATCTAACAAGATTAGAATTACCTACTAATCATTTAGCTAGAAATGTTTTGTTTGCGTATGAAAAAGCCCCTCACTATATGTCACTAATAAGTCCAAATGGATTAAGCCTAACGAAATCCCAATTTGAAGGACTAAAGGCCATAAAATGCTATTTTGAGAAATAATTTTTGTTATTTTAAAATTTTAGGAAAACTAAAAACTTTTAACAAGTTGCTTGAAACCATAAGATTTGAATCGTTATTTCGTTAAAAACTTAAAAGGGAATTTTATTTTTGATTCGATTTTGAATCTTATTTTTTTGGCGCCTTTAAAATAAAATTCATTTTCACGATTGAATTAAATCTGTTAGGATCTGTAAAAAACGGTTCGTTTCTGAATTTATCATATGGATAAAGATTTAAAAAATCTTATGCGAATAAGTAACAATACTTTTCTGTATGCTATGCTACCGTTGTTTTTCAAACAATTTTTGTCAAATAAATTTTTGAAAGAATTACTGTTTAGGTGGATTCATTAATTTTGCTGGAAATTTACGATTCATAGACGTTCGGCAAAATGAATAAATGGAAAATCAGCCTTTCTTGACGTTTTTAATTGTGGATTGCATTCGACCAAATAACAGGACACCCGTGTATGACAAAAATAGTATACCTGCCTACATGATTAATATTTGACTCAAAACCTACCTGCATCCATTCTTCATATTTTGTTTCATTATTCAATAAAAAGTAAAGAAAGAGTTTTATGGAGTTTAAATTGGATTTGTAGGTCCCCGGACAGTGGAGGACCGTGACGGACGGCCCTATTGGTGGAAATTTGAAAACCACAGTGGAATTAATGCTTTCCTTTAAATAGCTACTTATACGACAATATAAAAAGTTTAAAGGTTTAATTAAGTTATTAAGCACTTGAAGAAATAAAGTTTGTCTTGTGACCGTGTTAGATTCAATGAAAAGCTTAAAATTTACCCCCGAGGTGTAAAATGTACGGCTCGTTATCAAATCAAGTAGAATGTGACTGCCATATGAATTCAAAACGTTCCTTTGCTATGAATCAGAAAAAAAAAAAATATAACACGAGCCACATGAAAAAAAAAAAAAAAAAAAAAATCAGTGGTATTTTAGCATTTTATAGAATTTGTAATAAGAAAATATTTGTTTCGATAAGATGAAGATATATTTAGGCGTTTTAATTCAAATTAGTAGAAAAACCAATTATGTACATCTTATGCTGGTACATACTTTTCTAAGCAACACTATTAAATCGTGAGTGTGATGGAAATCCTTTTTATAGAAAAGCCGGTATAACACAATTTAGGCTTATTTTTGTATTTTTAATCGAAATTACATGTTTTTTGCATTTTTTATTTCAAAATGCATATTTTAGCTTACGACGCAAAATGCACCTATCTTAAACAAAAATCATAGATATTTAAAAACGTTAAAACCTATAAGTTGACTATCGCTTTTAATGGTATAAATAGCTTACTTTTTGTATATTATTCGAGCACTGAGCTATGGGCTTCTGATAAGATCAATTGTGAAGTGGGTAACACTAAGCTTGCCACTTCATTTCAAGTATCAGAATAGTGGGTTTTTCTATCGAGTCATCAAACCTCGTTTGTAGTAGGGGAAGAAAAACCAGTAAGTTGATAGTAAAACTATTTTTTTTGGCCCCAAAATAATTTTGGCAACCATAATAAAAAAGCACAAAAACTGCCCAAGAAATGCGTAATGCAAAGATATGCCACTCCGGTAGAAAAAAACTCTGACGTCATAAAAGATAAAATATTTTTTAAAAATTATAAAAATATGAAAGTGATTAAAACCATGCTTTAAATTAAATCAAGTATTTTAAAATAAACAATTATGTTGACATGCCAATATATAACAGGTCCATAGCTCCCGGACCCTCTGCCCAACGGGCATACTTCATGTGTTTTTATTGTAGCCGTTAAAAAAGTGTGTTTTGATACGCATATTATTTTAATGGCTTGGTAGGGAGCACATAACATCACGGTTGTACCAACATTTTTACGAAAATTAATAATTTAATATTTTTTTTAATGCTTTAAACAGAAAATTATTAATGTATAATTTATTTATGAAGGCTGTATTCAAATATACTTACATACACATGTGCATTATTTTAAAACATACACTTTTTGCTTAAAATTTGGAGCTTGTTACAAATGTCGGGTAAACACTTTATTCTGTCCGTGTGTTATGTAAAATGATTGCGTTGAGAGATGTACAATTAAAAGCAGACCAATGATTGGATTTTGTATTATATGTTTGAGTTAAAATGATTTTATATAGTTAAAGACCAGTTGTACAAATATTGAAATCGTGGTTCAGCAATTTTAACTCACTGACTTTAGTGAATTGACTGAAGTTCAACGATGGCTCAGGCATTAAATTGGGTACTTTAACATGCTTGAACCACCGTGTAACCTTAGTAGTACCGCCAAAATTAGCGAGACAAAATTGTTTACTACCACTACCACTGGTCCTCAGTTATATTTCAGCAATTGCCCAGATGTGAGAATGTATCATAGTCGAATCAAGGCTTTATAGATTACATGACAAAAAAACCTAAACACATTTTTACCATTATTTTGATGATGACGTCGAATGAAATTGTTGTCAGCTAAACAGTAAATTGATTTGAGGATTCTAACAAAAGATCGATGTACGTACATATGTACGTTTATAAAATTTATTCTTGGCAGCCAAAAGAACACATCTCGTTTTCATTTTTCTGATTTTTCATCTTACGAAAATATTTGATACTTTTTGATGAAACAACTGATGAATTTCACCACTCCAAGCTGAGCATTACCTTAATGGCTAAATAAGTGAAGTTTTTTTTTCATGCAACGAAAGTGAATAAAACAGCTTCCTATGAGAGCAGACAAACTTAAGGGATGCATGCAGCCCAGATCTGGATCTGCAAATGCATTTATTGACAGAATTGACGTTTTCGAAACGGCCTTTAATTGCAAGGCTTTAGATTAAAAGCAAGAAAATGAGATTTTACAATTACCTAAAAATAATTGAATAGTTTTGAAACTTGGCGCACTTATTGAAAGGTTTGATGGTTCGAGGCGAGCTGATTGACTGGACTAAAATTAAAACCTGGCAATTTTGTTGAGCAACGCTTTTCATGTTTTTGATATTGCTTGACGAAGAAGTCAAATTTAAATAATCATTTTAATTAGAACGTAGAAGAATAATAACCTTCCTTAAAAAAAAAAAAACTATAAATGTGTGTAAACATAATATGATTCAGGTTTTATCGTTATTTTAAAGTAAAGTAAAGATAATAAGAACCAAAATTTGAAGGATCTTTTATAATGTATGCTGTGCAATAAGACTTCATGAAATTTAAATTTAAAACAACGTACACTAGGTATATACAATTGCCTTCGAATAAATATTAAATAATACTTTTAAAGCGGCTCTTTCAAAACAAAAAAAAAAAAAAATATGAACTTTTGGACTTTTTGGTACATAGATAGGTAAATACATGTTTACCAGAGATTTTTTAAACTAAACCTTTTGTGAAAGCAAAGCTGTGACAGATAAAATTTTTTTTGTTTAATCGTGTCTTTTATGATACGTAATAAAAAAATAATATTCATGAAGAAAGATAAGACAACATTTTATATATATTATTGTTGTATTTTAAGACCATTTCATACGGTCGATCACTTAATTGCTTGTAATCATGACTTTTGCTGCTAGACTTCTGTTCTCTTATCTTTAGCTCACAAATAAGACATTATTATAAATAACACACGCATATTATTAAAAATTTATTTTATTCATTGTATAGTGGTTATGAAAAATTTAATTCTAAAGTCACTTGAACTTGGAGTGACTTCATAATAAGTTACACAATAGATAAACTATAGTTGTTGAAGAGGATGTAGGTTTATTTGTCATCAAGTGATTAGACCATAGTTATAAAAGAAACAACTATTTGCGATAATATTTCGGTGCTAAAGGACATCAACTGCATTCGATAAGTAGTGTAATCATTTTTTTTTAAATACAATCAACAAAAAGATTATATAATTCGGCGGATGCTGCCTTTTATAGTTAGGTACTCTTAGCGAAGATCTAAAGTTGAAATTGCATGTTCTTAGCGGCCAATTAAAGTCACCGTTTTATTTTTGTAGTTTTATCGCAATGTTTCATAGTGAAAAAGGCAGTTCCACCCTTTAATCAATCCAACCTTAATACTCGTGCTTTTAAAAATGCTCGCCAGTTTAATCTAGAGCCTAACTTCGGACGTACTGATGTCAAGTGCTGAGGTTCTTTTTTTAGCCGTACTACACGAATGTGAAATGCCTAACTTGGGTCAACCTCTGCTCTAGCAGATAATCCTCGTAAATTATCTTTTGTCCAAGCTTGTAACTCAATTTAAATGGGTGTAGATGAAATTCCCAAAGCAAATGTGCCATAAGAATCCCCCAAAAGGCCGAGAACCCACATCAATACATTAGTTTGTCAAACTATCATTCCCTTCATCTTTCAACCATGTTGTTGGCTGAAGAGTGCCACAATGATGAACATGCCTCTTTCCACTGGTTTCTGTTTCTTCAAATTGATTAACAACGTCTCGTCGTCTAACTCAGTGCATAAACAATTGTTATTCCTCTAGAAATATGTATGTTTCGTGAAGGCATATCACTCTGTCTAATTTCAAGTGTTTGTCAACGTATGGAATTAAAATTGAATCACCCTTTTACAACACAGCAGCTCTTTAATATCATGCTAATGCGTATTTTCTTAAAAAAAATCTCAGACGAATCGATCAAAAATTAAATTGTGCTCCATAATAACTCTCCCTTAACAAATCGCTCTATCAAAAACCCACATAAGAATTATTGTCATCTACATACATAAGTCATGTCTCAGAAAATATATATATATGTATGTTCTCAATTCTAAGAATTCCTTAACACTTGAAAAACTATCAAAACTGAAAATCCCCTCTAACTTAAAAAAAAAAAAATGTTACTCATTATCAGTTTGACATTCTGCCATTAATTACCATGTCGACTGTCGGCGCATTCGCTCGAATCAAGGAATTCCAATCTCGATATTGTCTGTGTTTCAACTTTTCAAGTCAGTTTCGGTATCGGTCTCGGTGGCCGTGGCGGTGGCGGTGCGGGCGGGCGCTCTGCTGCGCTGCTGTCATCCTCTGTGTGGACCCAACCCAGTTTTTGTAAGGAAAAATAATCTTTTCCGTTTCCTTCGTTATCTCGCTGTGATGCACACCTCATGAAATACTTTCAAACAAAACCTCTGACAACGATGGGGGACAACTTCGAAACTTAAATTTACAATGCAAATCAATTAAAATCTTCCATCACCCCTCCCTAATGCACAATATCGATTCTGTAGAATGGAATACATTTGGGCCATTGGGATATTGTACTGGGAACTGGGACGGTTTATGTTTATGTAATTAAAGAGGAGCAAAATCTCCAAAACTAAAACCAATGTTTTTGGGAGAACGTGCATGTTCGCCTGACAGCTATGATATATATCAGGTAAAAAGACGTTGGATCCATTCCCTAACCGTATTGGCGTACTCTATATATTTTTTTTTTTTTAGTTTTGTTTTAACTTGTTTGACCCAAATAAATATGTTGCCAAAATTGAATTTCAGTGAAGCCATCTTTTGTTTTCTTTTTGTTTTTAAATTGAAAGTTTGATACTATTTTAGGTGTAGGTACCTACAGTCCAGTTGATTTATAATAATCTGACAAAGCATTTTGAACCACCCACAAACTTTATATAGGCATTACAACCCTGATTTTTAGATTTCGTGATTAAAAAAAAAAAAAAAATGTGGATCTGCATGCGCATTGACTTAATTACAGTTCTATAACTTTTCCTGAACTATAAATACTTTCTAAGACAAATATCAATTTACTTTTGGACATGACAAGTGGAGAATGTTTATGGGTATACTTATATCTATCGCTAAGCTCATATTCTACATCCGTTTTCCGCCATCAGCTCTGTTTTTTTTAAATATTCCCGCTAAAGAATTGAAAACACGCAGTTTTAACGCCAAAAAAGTTGTTTTTCGTTAATTCCAAGGTTTATTTCTGTGTAAGGGCTTCTTCCTGGCTAGGCGTCCAAAGAGGCGAGCTTCACGCAGCTTTTTTTTTATATTATCAATACCCGCCTGGAAAAATGGTATGGTTTTGTCAAGTCCCTGAAGAGGCTTCGTTAGGGGCAATCAAGACAAGGAAAACTTGTCAAGTACTAGATCGCAGTAACGAATCCTAGTTGAGACAACATTTTTTTGTCTCTCTAGGCAAAATGTTACCTAACGGGCAAGGCCCTAGAGAAAAGTTACTAGCATCAGTGTTAAAATTTTTAGAGCCTCGTTAAAAACTAGATTATTTTTCCAGGTGGGTTTTCTATGCAGATGTTACATTGACCTTGCATTTTGGGTAGGAGACAATTTTTTTCTGTTGATATGTAGGAGAGTTTAAAGTGAGTGTCAAATCTGATTTTTTGAAACCATCTTGAACAGTGGTGGAAAAGGTCTTCCAAAATATCTTGACAACCGTTAGATTTACGAAAAAAATGTCAACTATTTTGGTAGAAAATTTAAACTATCTACAATTTATATATTAACATACTTTTCTTCGCAAAATTGAAAATAAAGAAGTTACAGATACAAATAGAGACAATGTTTCGTAAATCTTACGATTATCAAGATATCGTGGAAGCCCTTTTCCACCTCTTCTTCAAGATGGTGTCCAAATGCGTAGGCCTGGCCACGATACCAAACCAAACAAATCTTTTGAAAGTATCGTCTCGGTATCGTCAAAATCGAAAAATTTTAGTATTGTCTCGGTATCGGCCTCGGTCTCGTATAACTCAGTCTCCTTTGGTCTCGTATAACAAAGCCTCGTCTCAGTATGGTATCGGTATCGGTCTCGTCTGGTTTCGATCTGGTCAAACCAGAATAAAATGCACGACTTGGTTACATGTTCTTGATGAACTCGCTTGGTATTTGTAAGATTTAAGACAAAGATCATTATTCTAAAAGAAAATATTTTAACTGAAGTTTTTTTTTCGTTGACTTTAGCATTTTTTTAAGCCTTTTTTCACAATGTCTAAGTAAAGTTCCGATAAGGAATTTGACACAAAATTTTGACGCGGGGTCATAAGTTAACAGGAAAACAATGCAAACAAATATTTTATGAATTTCACTAAAGTCACTTTCCCACTTAAGAGAACCAAGTCTGAAAATTTCATCCAAATCTTTGGTTTCAGAGAAAGCCAGCATAAAATTAAATAGTTGTGGCAGTTGAAATTGTAATTAACATTATTGCCTAAGCCCTGCTAAAAGAAAAGTTTTGAAAATGTCATCTAAATCATTAGAGCCTTTTCCGAGAAACCATTTACAAAAATTGTTTGTTTGTAATAAATTAATAATGATATTCAAAAACTATATTTTCTGCCGATACCAAACGATATTACCGATAGTATCAGTAAATGTTGGTCAAAGAAATACGGTACCGTTTAGTATCGACTCGGTATCGTTTGGAGCTGGTATCGTCTCGGTACCGTTTCGGTTTCCGATACCGATATCAAACGATGCCGAATGCGGGGCTTTTTACCACGAAAATCTGATTTTATACTCACACTGAACCCCCTACACATGAAAAAAAAACCTTGTCCTATCCAATATGAAGGGTTCGGAGAAAATTTTGTAACATTTCAATGGACTACTAGAGTTGGTTCACTTTACGTTTCGCCAAAATTTACTGCTCTCATTTCTCTAGCTGTTTTGTTTGCTTTTCTGAAATATAAGCCAATCCAAAACAGCTTTGAATGGCTTTTAGTCCCACAAATTTGCGTTCACTCACTCATTTTGTGTCGGGCAAAACAACTTCCAGCTTATTGATTAGGAATTTAAATCTGGCTAGATATAACTCACAGTGGTTCTTGTTCCAAAATTTCCATATGAGGTATAATTTTTAATACTAAGTCATCTACTTGGCTGAATTATTTTAGTAGTAGTATACAGGTACATTTTATGAAATTATCTTGTAGGGACAACTACCGAAAGTTTGACCTAACAAACATTTTTCAGACTGCATGCTTAATATTTGTGTTATGCACCCTTTTCCCTCCGACCAATAGGCATTAAAATAAATCGACCCAAAAAATGTACGTCAAATTCTACACCTGCTCGACACTTGTTAAGGTAAGTATGCAAACGATTATTGGTTCAACTCCTCAAAGATATGAATTACAAAAGTATGCAAATGACTTGACTTTTTATGTCGTTAGCTCTTAGACTACCTATTTGGAAAGTTTTTGACCAAACAAATTTCGCCCGAAGTAATACAGTAATTTCTTACATAGTTTTCCCATAAAAAGAATTAAAAATTTTACAATTTGGTTTACAATATGAAGGTCTTGACTTCCTGAATGGCTTTGGATTGCCTTGTTTTTAGTGCATTTTAATATTCGCTTAGAAAAAAGTAGCATGTTAATTACAACAACAAACTAGTATAATTCCGTATTGTTGTTGTATTTAACATGCTACTTTTTTCCAACCGAAGATGAAAATGCACTAAAAAACAGGCCTAATATTGAGCAGATTGGATTGCCGAGGATATAGGGCCACGTTCAATAACTCTATCAGAGTCTTATTTTTCCGATTTTTCAGAATTAAATTTTAAACTTTCAAGTCTATTATTTTGAACTTAGGTAAAATAATTAAACTGGCCCACAAGGTTTTTTACAAAAACAAAGGCATACTACTCTCTAAGCTTTTGGTGTGTTGAACTCGAATCTGAAGTCAGAAAATTTTTTTCAAATCACGTTTTTGTGATATCCCCTTAAACAAAATCAAAAAAACCCGTGATTATGATCTTTCCCTCTGTATTTCGACCCTAACCATAATCATTCTTTTTCGATTCATTTCTAAGAAACCTAGAAGATAGCAGCGTAATTTCACTTTCGACAGAAATTGATTTTGATTGTTGTTTCCCGCATATGTTTCATATCAGTGCGGGTGGATTGGACTCAATGTGCCAATTGCTGCAAGTGAAAGTTAACGGGAACCTAACTGGCTAAAGGATCAACGCAAAAAAAAAAACACAAATGCTACAGACCGGTCAATCATCTGAGGTAAAATAAACCCTGTTCTGCTTAACCCTGATATTTTGTTTGCCAAAAATCTTAGAAAATTATTTCAAAAATGGAGCATTTAATTGAATTTTAATCGAAAAAGTTCGAATATTTTGAGAAATCGGTTGTAAATCGGTTGAAAGTTAGCAGAACAGGGCCATGAATGAATAATGAAATTATTTTTTTTCCTCAAAAATGTGAATTTGTCGGAATACTGTGTAAGCCAATAAATTTTGTGAGTGGCTCGCAAAAGGAGCTACTTGTTGCAGTTCTCTGACATGTATCATTAAATCAAAACAGCTTTTAGGTTAAACTTATTGTTAAAAGCAATAATTAGTACTATGATAACTTAACAGGATGATAATATGCTTACTTCTGTTAAAATGAGAAGACTTTCAATAAAAGTAACCAATACAAAAACTACTCAACAAAAGTAACCAACAAAGTAACCAATAAGATTAACCAATAAGAGTAACCAATAGGAGCAACCAAGAAAAAAGTAGCTAGTAAAAGTAAGCAACAAAAGTTATCAATAAAAGCAATAATGAAAAAAGTAAGAAATATAAAAAAGTCACTAAGGCCCATTTGCTGATACGAAACATAAATCTTGTTAATAGCTAAGTTCCACCTAACTTTTATGTGATACACAAATGTATTTATGTTGCACATAAAAATTTATGTTAAACTTAGCAAAGAAGCAGATTTAAAACACATCCAAGTTCACATCGCTCTACGCTAAATGTCAAAATTTAAAATTCGTGGATTTTATTTTAAATTGATACGGTTACGGTACTATTTTGTTAATTGTGTCTTCTTATTGTGTTAATATTTGTTCAATTGCTTATTATTGTTTGATCACAAATAATGGCAGAAAAAAATAAGAAAAGAAATCCGAACTTTACGTTGAATGAAAAATCTTTACTTTTGCAATGCATTTATGAAGAAAGAAATGTTATTGAAAATAAAAAAACCGATGCTGCTACATGGAAGGACAAGGAAAGTGCTTGGCGCCGTATCGAAAAAAATTTCAACAGCCAATGCGGATCTTCTTGTTTTAGGAGTAGCGATTCTTTAAAAAGGCTGTATGCGAATTACAAAGCCGAAACGCGGAAGGACGCTGCTCAAGAAAAATTTTCGAGTGTGCAAACTGGTGGTGGAAAACCTTTTAAACCAACGGATCCAAATTTTGAACTGGCCATATCAATTATGAACCCAAAAACGGTTCATGGCATGGAGAACGATTTTGACGGTGATATTCAAGTTAAGGAACGTGGAGGCGAAATTGTAATATAAATTCATTTAACTTGACTGCTTACTCAAAGACTACCTACTTTTTTTAGATTGAGGAAAACTCGAACGACATTGACTGGAGCAGCTACAAACCCTCAATGCTGAAAAAAAGTGTTCATCCAAAACTGAAAACATCAGCACAATCAATTAATGACACCAACTTACCAGATTTTAATGAGGAAAGTATTTCGCCTGGCATAGAAAAAGAAAAACCACCTTCAATTGTTTTGTCAAAAGGGTTCAAAAAACAATTTGAAAACACCGAAACACAGGTGAATACGCCATGGACTTCCAGAAGGAGACCCGTCGCCTCAAGTCTACCAAGCCACAAAATTACCGAGCAGTATTCGGAACTATCAAAAATAAAAATTGAACTTGCCAAATTGCAGTATGATACACTGAAAGAAGAAGCAATAGAAAAAAAGTACCAGAGGAATATCGAGCATGAGCTGAAGAGGAAGTCCATGGAACTCGATATTCAAATTAAAAATGAAGTTTTAAAAAAAATAAAAAATGAAAATTGTACTGCAAAAGAAGCCCAAAATGTTTCAAATAACATCGAAGTTTATTTTGATGAAATCAGCAAAGAATAATGTCCTTCGAATCTACATTTGAGTACCTTCATACATATTTTAACGATGTATGTATACATTGTCCATATTCCTATATATGAATTTTGGAACTTAATAGTTGGTAGTTTTTATTATTTCTTAGTTTGTAGTGTTCATTGTTCATTCTGAAATAAGCAATTATTTTTAAAAGTAATGCCTATTATTAAGCAATTATTTAAATGGTTACAATCGTGCAAAATAATTATTTATTAAATTAATACGTTTTTGCATGTTAACATTTGAGGAATTTGTTCTTGAATTGTTTTGTTGGGAAGAATGTTCAGTATCTATCTGTCCAGCGGTGATAACACGTTCTAGATCTTCATTACTGAAGTCCAAACTTTCAGATGGATCATCGAGTATATTATTATGCCTCAATATATTATGCAAAACGCAGGTTGCAATAATAATGGTCAAAACAGTATTTAATTTTAAACGGGCACCAAAAGCCAAAATGGGAAATCTTCGTTTTAAAATACCAAAAGCTTTTTCGATAACACCTCTGGAACGAATTTGAGCCTCATTATATAATTGCTCTGCTGTGCCATGTGGATTGAGAAGTGGAGTCATTAAATAAGATTTTTGGGGATAAGCTGAATCACCTAATATTAAAAAAAAAACAATATTCACACACATAGTAGAAATTTTATAGCACTACCCAAAATGAAACAATCAGCGTATGAGCTAGACTGTCCTTCCAAAACATTTTTTATCCTGCAACTATTAAAAATCGTTGCATCATGACTAGATCCAGGCCATCTTGCCACCACATTGGTGAACATCATTTTTGCATTACAAATTGCCTGGACATTTACAGAAAAATAGCTCTTTCTGTTTCTGAAAACTTCTGCATCAAGTCCACCTTAACGTAACGTATAATTTTTTGAAATCAATTTTTAAATAAATAAATTTAAAATAAAACATTTTTACCAGGAGATTGAATTTTAACATGAGTGCCGTCAATGGCACCGATAACATTTGGAAATGATGCTATCTCGAAAAAATCCCTTTTAACGGGTGATTTTTTAAGAGGTTTAGAACTTTTTAGAAAAAAAAACACAAAAAATTCGAAAAAATGAATGAAATATTTATTTGAATCGATAGTTTGAACCTTGCAATTTAATGTTTAAAGATAATTTCATGCAAATATTGACCGCGGCTGCGTCTCAGGTAGCCCATCCGCTGAGTCCAATTTTGGCATACTCTTTCACACATATCGGCCGGTATCTCACGAATGAATGCATGGATGTTGGCTTCCAGTGCGTCAATCGAAGCGGGCTTGTCCCTATAGATATTAGCCTTGACATACCCCCACAAAAAATAATCTAATGGTGTCAAATCGCACGATCTAGGCGGCCAATTGACCGGCCCGAAACGTGAAATTAACTGTTCACCAAACTCGCCTCGCAATTGCGCAAATTTGTGGCACCGTCTTGTTGAAACCACATATCATGCAAGTCAAGAACTTCCATTTCGGGCAAAAAAAAGTTTGTTATCATCGCTCGGTAGCGTTCACCATTGACAGTAACGCTGCGATTCGCATCATCTTTGAAGAAATATGGCCCAATAATGCCGCCGGCCCATAAACCGCACCAAACAGTGACTTTTTCGGGATGCATTGGTAGCTGTTGCAATGCTTCTGGCTGATCTTCACTCCAAATGTGGCAATTATGCTTATTTACGTACCCATTCAACCAAAAATGAGCCTCATCGCTGAACACAATTTTTCGCGCGATGAACATTTCGAATCGAGCACGAATTTTGATAGTAAAATTCAATAATTTGCAAGCGTTGTTCATTTGTAAGACGATCCATGGTTAAATTGCAAACCAAACTGAAGCTGTTTGACAGTGACACAAGGTACTAAACACACGTCAGCTGTCAAAACCAGTGTTGCCAAAACCAAACCAGCTAAGAAATCACCCGTTAGTTTTTAAAATATCTGTTGTATTTTCGGGAAATTTTATATAGTCATTCCCAAGACTAGCTATTGCTTTAGAAACTTTCAAAACTATCCTTGAAACGGTCGAAACATGCATCCCTCCAAAATCGGCTATGCTTAGAAGGTGGTTCCCAGTTGCAAAAAACCGCAAGGCCACCAAAAGTTGATTGATAGGAGCTATGGAGTTGTTTCTGAGGACGCAAATAGAATTTAAATTCTTAAGTTTAATTATTCATAATAAAATTAACACTATACCTGTTTGAAGGACATTCTAATAAGCTTTCTATTTTCTCTAAAACAACAATAGTTATTTCTTTTGTCAATCGAAACCTTTTGTAAAACTAGAGCTCATTAAACGAAGAAAAATATTCATTTCTCTCGTATATTTGACGAGGAACTCCAAGTTCAATAATTTCAAGGATTTCAACGTCATCATCAAACACATCTAGAATTTCGAAATCCATTTTTATTTTGTTTTTAAATTAATTTTGTTGAAATAACTTTATATTAGCTAACGACAATGAAAACCCAAAACTGATATAACACGTGCTTCAATCACTTATATGTTTTACTTAAATATCTTATGTGACACTTCATCCTACACATAAATTATGTTCGACTTAACGACTTTTATGTTTAGGTTTGAGTTTGGTGCAAATCAATATGTGTCACTTAAGCTCTTATGCTGAACATAAACAGTTAAGTTTCGTATCAGCAAATGGGCCTAATACAAGTTACCACTAAAAAACGTAACTAATAAAAGTAAAAAAATAAAAATTACATTTATTCGATTTTACGAGTATTTGAGGTTGTTTGTTTCAGTGCTGCAAAGCGAAGCCTGCATGTCATTACCTTTCGGTCAAAACCAGAGAATATCAATTATCAAGAAGCCAACCCAAAACCCCTTTGTTTACATTGTTGTATTTGTAGTTTCACTTCGTCTCGATGAATAGATGTGAATTGCAACAAAAACCTGTGCTGAATGATGTGCTGAATGGACGAGTTGATTCTAGGTGTGTTCCTTAAATTCTTCGCACTATTTCGGACTAAATGTCAAATTGTGACAGGTGAGAATGAAATCCTCTCAGAGAGAAGAAAAACTGTCAAAATGTCGGGAACGGTTTGGGCACTAATTTGCACTAATTTGCACCATGTAAAAAGAAATATTTGACTAGAGCTACCGTAGCGCAATCATTTTTTTAATGTTTTTTTTTATAAAATCACTGTTCAAGAAATTGAATATTAAGAAAAAAGAAACGTATGTGTAGAAAAATGATTAAAGAATGATTACAAGTAAAAACAAAAATAACATAATTTACAGTGCCTTGGCGCTGTAAGTTAAATTAATTGTCGGTATCCATCGATTGAAAATAATGCGTCTTAGAAGGGTACAACAGCATCTAAATGCTGAGCCCAACTGTTGTACCTGGTCGAAACGCATTTGGACTAAAGGTCGCAAAATCTTTATCTCTCTCATCCTTCACTTTTTGGGAAAAGGTAATGTTGATTCGGCACCGCCATATACAAATTATAATTCAAGTTAAAGTTATATATTTCGTTGTGCAAAGTAAATTGTCAATTTTTATTATATGGAAATACAAATTGAAAGAATTAATTTATCGTTTCTTAAAGTTATTGATATATTGTTATCCTTTTAGGAAAAAAATTAAGTTTTTGAACTCAGAAAGAATTGTTCTTAATTCGAGTTCTCTGTTGGATGCTTAATTTTATAGTTTGGAGTTTCATTTGTGCTTGGAGCAACAAACATATTAAATCATGAAACATCAATTTGTGAAAAAAACTACAATAAACAAGAGTTACACAAGTTTTAATTACTAAATTTTCTTCTTCTTAAAAAGATTTTCCTAACGACAAATGCATTTTAAGAAAATCATTTGATTGATAAATAAATTAATAAATTATGAACACCTACCAAAAACGAAACTAAAAAGTAACACTTGGGCAACCCTAGCTATTTGTATTCTGTTTGTTTATTTAACTTTAAACAGACATTTTTTTCAAATCTGACATACGAACACTTGGAATTTGACATCCAGTACAAAACAGCCACTAGAAGTTTGTGGGACCAAATCTGGCAAGTAGGGGAAATGTTTTCCTCTCTCTTGAAAGTACAAACTTTCACTTGTGGAACGACTTCGCACTAAAAATGACTAAATCTGGCGGTTTCAAACTGTTTGAAACTCGCTCTGGAACGCACCTTCTATGTGTGCGTTTTTCACTAATACTTTGCAAATCTAATACATCAGTTGTTCGCTTCCAGCTTGTAGGCAAATCAAATTGACAGCTGTGGGTTGCCATCTTTATTTGTTTATCTATGGAACAAACAAGAAACAAACTTCATGCATAACACGAAAAAGTTGCCATTAATTTTAATACTTATACCTAAGTTAAAAAAAAGTTAACTCCGATTGTAGTAAGATCCGAACCCTACAAACCGCCCAAGGTGATTAAATTACGTTTTTCCTCTTAACAATAACTTTTAAGTCATTAAATGTGAAAAGACAGTTGGTGGCACACAAACAGTCTGCCAGCAACAATTTATGTTTTTTTTTTTGTCGACCCACATGGCATCCTTGGACATTTCTTTAACCATAACAATTATTCAAAAAAAAAAAATCGTAATAAAATGTCATTGTTTATTTTAAATGTTTTGCCCAATCTTCAATCTTTGTTATATTTTATTTTTTATTTTGCCATATAAACGAGTATAATTCTGTTGTTATTTAACCATCAGTTGATCTGCAAGTCATTATTATGTTACATAATTTGGTAAATAATTGGTTAAAAAATGCGGAGGTGGGATCCCAATTAAACAACATTTTCGTGCAGATGAAGATTTGTGATGAAACATTTTCAAGTTTGTCTTTGTTTTTAAAAAATAAATACAATTTAAGAAAATCTTACTTAAATGTTTTCACTGTGCATAGTTACACAGAAAAAAAGCAACAAAAAAGTATACAAATTTATCACGGATAACAAACATTTATGCTCCATTACGATCGAATTAATGGATAAGTATAAAGACTTTCGCTGGACCTATCTTTCTATAAACAAATCGATAGAGAGTTTTGTTTGACTCTAATGAAAAATGCCTATCAATCAAGAAGAGGGAAATGTTTATTAGTTTTTAGTTGTGATATAGGTTAGATACTAAAGGAGAGCAAAGTAATCGTAAAAAATGTCGAACTGGAGATTTCGATCAAATTTGACATCAGCAACAGGAAAGCGAAGAAAGTGGCCTCCACAATTCTGTCAATCTGTCTGTCCTTCATTTAAGTGACGGTGACAACATTCTGCCTAAATTCTTCCATTTTTGATTACTGGGGCTTCTTTCAATGCCAGCAAGTCTATATAACTTTTCTTCAATGCTGCTGGGCTTGTCCTTTAAAAATGTACCTACCCTACTAACTCTCTTTTGTAATTCGTTGTCAAATCAAATCAGTGCTAAATTTGATAATGTAATGGTTATACGCCACTTTATTATCCATAATTTCTTATTCAGCTTTTTGCCTTCTGAAATTCTAAGGTTTTTTAACGTAGGCAATGCGTTTCTTTTTTTTTTGTCCCATGATTTAGTTTTTTTTTTTCACTGTTTTTCATCTTCACTCTTGTTAAAGTCATTACGCTCAAATTGTTGTGTCGTTTTATTACACACTACTTTACTTATGCTTTAGACCAAAGAAAGCGGACAAACATAGCCTGTGGCATTGTTACCATTTAAGTGGATGTTATTCCAGAGGCTCAGAGATTGATGCCATTAAATCATGAATTTTTATATTATTTTCTTCTCCTTCTTTTTTGCTTTAAGTTTTGCTTTTTTCTATTTCATCTTATATAACTATAACTACTCTGTGTGTCCTCAAGTGTAAGGGAAAGGCGTCATTTATATATATATATATACTTCTGCTGCCTCCTGCAGTCAAGGTGAAGAGTATATTCTTAGGATAATGCTTATGAACTTGTTGGAAGAAATCTGTTTCTATTTTTTTTTTTTATTTTGAAAATTTTAATGAACATCTCTGTGTTGGCTCTCTTTTGTTACTTGACCTCTATTTTCCAGAGTTATCCACTTGAGAAATAGAAAAAAATAATAATAATATGAACGAAATAGAGATTGGAAATGTCACCAGAAATAGAATAAGATATTATGGTCTTTTTATAATTTGTACATTACAAAGTTTATTTTAAGTTGTTGTTATATATTCATCGTTCCAAACGAATAAAAGCAATCAAATAATCTACTTATTCATGGTTCTGTTAACTTCTTTTCAAATATTTTTGTGAATTTTTTTCACTGTAAAAATGACTTACAGATATGGATTATAAGATTATGTTTTAAGTGAGGCTTATGGTTTTCTTTAAGCCTTTAGGCCTAGACCGAGGTAAATACTGGCGATGTTCATTCGCTCAAGGTAACCCAGCCAGCTCAGTCGTTTTCTTTTCACTTTTGTGCGACTATGTTGGTGTTACTGTATAGTCCATACAGTTCGATTTTGTATCATCTTCTCTCCATTCCTCATCTATGCAAACGGGAACATCCTAAGGCCTCCTCATCCACCGTTAATAGTGTTCATGTCTCTGCACCATCATACATCAGAAACGGGATGATAAGCGTCTTATTACGCGGAACACTTAAGTTGCTCGAGAAAAACCTTTGCCCTTCAGTTGCCTTCTAAGCTCAAAGAAGCAGCGATTGGCATAAAGTGATTCATAGTTTGATCTCAGTACTGGTACTATTTCCTGACGTAGTAGAGCTGTACAAATCGTTCATTTCAAATGATCGAACCGTTCAAAAATTGTTTAAAAAATGATCATTTCAATCAATCGATTTTTTTTTTCATTTTTATTTCACTCAATACATTATTCGATACTGTTCTGATTGGATTTTTATTTTTATTTCGATTAAATCCGATCTCCTTGTATTAAACTAATTCAATTCAATACTGTATCGTTGATCAAATCTAAATTATTCCAAACTAACAAAAAATTCAATTTGATTGGATTAAAAACTGTTAAGAAAATCTTAAATTTCCAGTTTTCTAACTGCTCAGTTAAAATGTGATTTTACGTCGATTGGTTGACATTCAGATCGAAATACACATGTCCTGTACCCTATGTGTTGAGCCATCAACTGTCAAATTCCATTACGGGATGGTTTCGATGTCGATGGACTAAAAAACTTCTAAAAAATCAGAAATTTACGAAGAATTTTTACTGCTCCAGAAAAAAAAGGTGATTTTAGGCCATTGGGTAATATTTGGATCAAAATACACTTATGCTGTCAAAATATAGTTTGTCCCCTATCTGTGAAGCCATCAATTGTCAAATCCCATTGAAGGATGGCTAGGATGTCGATGGATTAAGAAACCTTTAAATAATCTAAAATTTTTCAATAATTTATACTGCTACGGAAAAAAGGTGATTTTAGGACAATTGGGTGACATTTGGATCGAAATACAATTTTCCTGTCAAAAAATAGTTTGCCCCCTATCTATCCATCAACTGTCAAATTCCATTGAAGGGTGGCTTCAATGTCGATCGATTAAACCAGAATTTTTTTTATGAATTTTTACTGGTCCAGAAAAAAGGTGATTTAAGGGCAGTCCGTTGTATCGAAATACACAATTTCTGTCAAAATATTGTGTGTCTCTTTTCTGTCAAGCTATCAACTGTCAAATTCCATAGAAAGATGGCTATGATGTCGATGATTAAAAAACCTTAAAATCCAGACATTTTTGAAAAGATTGATACCAAAAATCGAGATTATAAACGATTGAGATTGGGATGGAAAATCCAGAATAATCAATATGACTGAGATTGGGATCGATTTAAATGAAAATTTGTGATTTCAATCATCGATACTTTTCGACGATCGACTTACTAAAAGCGGAGCCTTGGTACACAAAGTCTTTCACCAACCCGAAATTAAAGCTGTCTATAGTAGCCGTTTTCCTTTGGATGTGCCAAGGTACTTTTGAGTAGATGAAAACCTTAATGTAGTACTATCAACTGCACATGCTCTCATGGCGAGTAGATACATTTTACATGGGAAAGCAGTTTGATGTTTTCCATTGAAAAAAGCTGGCAAAGTACTTGCAAGTACGTCGCCACCTCCAAATGAAAACGCCCAGTGAGATTCTGTCCGAGACGTGTCGGTGTTGTAAGCATATATAATTCGAAAGCAGCACACTTTGTGTGTGCGACTGTGTCAATATCGTCAGCGTATGCGAATAATTGGACGCAATTTCTGGCTCCAGTGTAGACGTGAGAGTTTTGCACAATTCTTTCAAGAATGATGTTGCAGAAGTCGCGTCAACTTGCCGAAAACCTTTTTTTTGACGTCAAAAGTACCGGTGAAGTATTTGCCCACCTTGATGGAGTGGAGTATCTTGCATTCTTCATCGTCATCCTACACAAGCGGACGAGTTTCGGCGAGAGAGCTCCTTACCAATTCAACGCCATCCGCTTTGAATAGCTCAGCCGCAAGACTATCAGCTCTGGTAGCTTTATTATACTTAAGCTTAGTTATACCTGTCGTTATACTTCGTCGAGATAAGTTGGACGGAACTGTTGGCTTTCATCAACCATTTTGAATGGTGCAATCAAAACGATTTTTCCATATCCTAAGGACCGATTGTAATTGTACCACGATGTTCCTCTGATCATTCTTGCAGGCTTCGGTTCGAACCTTTGAACATTGGGAGGTTCTTTTTATATTTTGATAAAATTTCCGAACTTCATTAGGTATTCCGAAAATTGCATCCGTCTATTTCCTTGATTGCGCGCTTCTTATGCTCCTTCTTTATTCTTCAGAGAAGCCGATGTTCTGTTAGAATAAAAAAATCGGAAATCAAAAAACATATTAATGTAGCATATAAAAAAGTAAATTCCATTTTTAGATTGAATTTAGAAGGAATTTCGTCATTTTCTAACCTCTTACGTTATCAAACAGTTGTTTATGTCATTTGTTAGACCCATTAATTAACTATTCAAGTTGATAAAAGCGTTAAGACCGCGGCTATAAAACGAGATAGTGACAAAAAAAGCACATAGGTTAATATGTCGCGTGATGAGTAAATTGCGAAAGTAAACAATCAAGAGGAAATGATGATCTTTAAATGAAATGGTGGCGCCCGATACAAGAATAGAAATTGAGGTGGAGTCACCGGCTTAAATCAGTAATGAGTGCGAATAAAAAAAATGCGAAATGCGAAATGCGTTGGCGAACAGAAACTTTTCACTTAAATATTTCAACAAAACTTTAGACAGATGATACTTGCTTTAAATTCATCGATGAAATAAATTCTTCTGAGAGAATCTCCACCCATGATTATAAAGATTCATTTCCGTAAAATGGTCTTAGAATTTCAATAATCTTTAAAGACACGTTGCGTCAGCGCCGATAATGTCTGTGAGTTTGCGAAAAAAAAATCGTTTGTCAATTCTGTAAAAAAACATACGCGTTAAGTTAACAAAGCAACTTTCACGGATCGTGGAGTTGTGACAATTTCAAATTTGTCGTTCAATTTTTACTTGCGATATTTCCTATGTTTTTTGGTGCTTTTATTTCTTTTCCTTAGCAGAGCACCTTGTCGAAAAGCGGTAAAAACTCTTTATATTTAACGATTTATGATTTATTAACTTGCCGATAATTAGTCGTTAGTTACTTGTGTCACATTTAGTTTAGTCGTGCATTGCTTTCTGTTTTTTTGAGGGCTTTTTACAAACTTGATATGTACTTAGCAAAGCTAGGGATTGAATGTCGTTACAGTTTCGAATTTGCCGTTCTATGTTTTCTATGTTATTTTTTCTCGAAAAGCGATGTTTTTTTAATTGCTTGATAATTTGTCCTTAATTAGATGTGACAAATTTAATTTTGTCGTGCAAGGTTTTCTATGTTTTTTGGGTTTTTTATTTTCTATATGTGCCAAGTTAAAAAAGCAAAGCAGTTACAATTCTTTTATGTTTATTGGGTGCTTTGATAACTTGATATCAAGTAAGAAAAGTACTCTTTATACCGAATTGTTTATGGCTCAATAATTTGCAGCTAGTTAGACGTTAATTAGTTGTGATAAATTAAATTTAATCGTGCATTACTTTCTATGTTTTTTCCAGGGCTGTGCTAGTTTCTTATCCAGTTAACAAAGTAACTTGCACGGATTGCAAAACCAGTGCATAGTTTATCGTTAATTAGTTGTAAAAATATAGAATTTGTTGATCTATGTTTTCTATGTTTGAAAAAAACCGTAAAAACTTGTAAAACTTGATTTTCTATTGTTTTACAATATGTCATTAATTTGACGTTTGTTAGAAGTGACAAATTCAATTTAAAGGAAAAAGATTTTCTATGTTTTTTTTTTATTTTAGGTAAAATTTAGTACACTTAGAAAACCATAGCTTAATAATCTGCCGTTAAATAATCGTTAAATGGTTATAAAAATTCAATTTGATTGTACAATGTTTTCTATGGTTTTTTAAGTCCTTTACCATGATAACTTGATACTCGTGTCAAAAGCTGTCTTGAAGTCTACGTAGAAAGATAGGTACATATTTTTGATAACGATATAAATACGAGGGCGGGTCAATAAGTCCGTGACTTTTGGAATAAAACACAGATTTTTTGATAAAAAAATAATTTTATTTTTCAACGTAGTCTCCCTTGAGCTCTATACACTTTGTCCAACGCTTCTCCAATTTTTTTATCCCTTCAAAAAAAATGATTTGTCGAGGTCCTCAAAATAGGCCTTTGTTTGCGAGATGACTTCATCATTGGAGTCAAATCTTTTTCCACCAAGCCATTTCTTCAGGTTTGGGAACAAGAAGTAGTCGCTCGGACCAAAATCTAGAGAATAGGGTGGATGAGGGAGCAATTCATAGCCCAATACATGGATTTTTGCCATGGCAACTGCACATGTGTGCACCCTTGCATTGTCTTGGTGGAAAAGAACTTTTTTCTTGGCCAAATGAGGTCGGTTTTTTTTTCAAATCGTCATTGAATCGGTCCAATAAGTTGGCATAATATTCCCCATTGATTGTTCTTCCCTTTTGAAGGTAGTCAATGTGGATTATCCCGCGTGCATCCCAAAAACAGTCGCCATAACTTTATTGGCTGACAAACCCACCTTGGCCTTCTTTGGACCCGATTCACCCTTAGAAACCCACTGTTTTGACTGTTGTTTGGCCTCTGGTGTGTTGTGATGGATCCATGTTTCGTCCACGGTTACAAAACGGCGCAAAAACTCCTCCATATTGCGATTAAGCAACGCCAAACCTTCCTGTGAAGTTGTTACACGATTGCGTTTGTGGTCGACTGTGAGCAAATGCGGCACCCATCTTGCGGAAAGCTTTCTCATGCCCAAGTGATCATTCAAAATTGAAACCACTGAGCCATGCGAGATCCCTACGGCTTCCACAATCTCTCGCTGTTTCAATCTTCGGTCGGCCAACACCATATCGTGAATTTTTTCGATTGTTTTGGGTGTAGAGACCTCAACTGGGCGTCCAGGACGTTCGGCATCTTCAGTGCTTGTACGGCCACAACGAAATTCAGTAAACCACTTTTTACAATTGAAATCGATGGTGCAGAGTCCCCATAGTATTTATCAAGCCTAGCCTTGGTCTCGGTAATGGTTTTTTTTCGCAAGAAATAATGCTTAATAAGCACACGAAATTCACTTTTTTCCATTTTCTCCTCAAATTAGTGAGTAGTCTGATAAAAATAGCTGTCAAACACAAACTAACTGACGCAGCAAGTTTAAATTTTGACAGGAGTCAACTGACAGATGCCTGTTGACAGGAGCAGTGTTGCTGTTTCAGTAAAGAGGTCAGAAATTCAAAAAGTCACGGACTTATTGACCCACCCTCGTATAATGATGAGAGAGTGGGCTCACAGGCAATTATTGTTTATTTGTTTTATATGTTGCAAACAAAAAAAGTCACGAAGAAAGAAAACAATAATAAATATAGTGTTAAACGTCAAGTTGAGGTTTCGAAAAAAAATTTAAATGGTATTTTTGATCAAACATTTGAAAGAGAATGGGGTTGTCTTTTGTAATCAGCAAAATCCATTATTTTGTAAATGCATTACTACAAAAGCAACTTGCAACTTCAAAAAACAAATTTTTGTATGGCTGGCTCTTTGATATAATAATGTGTTGTTGAAAAACGTAAAAACATTCTTCTGATGACTTAGAGTAAAAATTTGTATTTGTATAAGACTAAAATATTTTTTTAAAATTCTTAGCAACAAAAATTTTCTTTTTCCAATAAAATGGAAAATTTTGTGTGTAAGAATATGGTTTTTAGCGATTATCTCGCTTACGATTCGTAGGGTGCTGCAAAATAATAACGGATTTTTGTAAGGAGACACTTAAAAATACCAAAAGTTTTCAAAATTTAAAAATTATATTTTGTGAAAGTTAACACGATCTGGGCAAATGCAAATGCGATTCGAGTCTTGCTAAAATCATTTGCAGATTATTCCCAATACTTGGTCAGGCAGTTTACGATCAAGAATCAAAAATTATGGTTATATTTGCGACTTTTGCACTTCGTCTGCCCGTAGACAAAACGATTCAAGAATTTAAAAATTAAAATTTTTGTTTGGTAATCAATTATGGAAAAACCGTTTCCATTACACAAGAGAAAAGTGTAAACTAGATTTGAGTTGATTAAAAATTCTTGTTTGAATGCAAAAGATAGAATCAGTTAACTGAAACGAGACGAGAAAAGTACCTCATAAGTTTGTCAACTTAAAACTACCTCATGCTCAAGATCCCCATGATTTCCGCCTGCAGTGGTTAATGTGTAACACCCTGTATATGTAGATTAAATTGTCGATAGATAAAACAACACAATTATTAATTTTTGGGAATCAGTTTCCATTCATCCAAAATGACAAACTTAATTTTTCAATTAAGGAATTTTAGTAAATTTTTTATTAATTGAAAAACAAGAAACTTTTGCCTTGTCTACCAAATTTTATTGTCTAAGTTAGCAAATCAGTGTCTAAAGTTAGACATTGCTTGGAATAGGCTCACGTCTGGAAATATCTTCCACTAATGTATCATTTCATAACTTTAAATTATTTAGGGCCGTAGATGACTAGCTTTCTTCTAATTCAAATAAAAATAAAAAAACTTAAATCTCAAAACATCTGCAAACGAATAAAAGACAACAAAAAAATAGCATTTAATCTTTACTTAACTTGTTGATATAATCTTTGAAATTGCAATAATGAGAATAGCTGAGTTGAAAGAAAAGTTATAGATTGCATTCTGGTTACAGAAAAACAACCATAAGAAATGAAATACTTATCTAAAATCTCATTTCGTTTGTATTGCATTCAATTTAATTCAAACAACTCTTGACTGAAATTTCTTAATAGCTGAAATTTTTCCAAGAACCCATAAATTATTGTAACTTGTGCCATTCTTTCTAATTCAGCTATAAATAACGCACCAACAAGTAGGTAGTTTTGCATACAATACGATATAACTTCTGTTGAACTTTATATAAACCTTTAGTAGGTATCCTTTAAAAGGAAAAACTTGTGTACGAATGATTATTTTATTTAACAACATTACCTGACATTCATTTGAAAATTTAATTCACATTTTCAATCTAAATATTTGTTTGAAGGTAATGGTTTTTTCTTTGAATTCAAAAAAATTATTCAAGTAAAACCATTTTATAAAAAAAGGTACTTGGAAAACTTATTGTTTCCATTTATAAATCTATCTCTTCTACCTCTTCTATGAAAACCAATTAAAATCACAATACATACATACATAATTTTTTGGAAAACAATAACTTCTTCTCAAGCAATCAATTAGATCTTTTGTATGAACCCAACTTTATGAAAGATTAAATATGTAATTATAAAATACACAAGTGTCTTTGTTCATAGATATGACCAAAATATTTAATATGGTTGACCATGTTAAATAATGCTGGATTCAAAAGTTTTCCCGTGGGTAGGTGCAAAACCTGCTTAAGACTCTATGAGGGCCGACAAACGAGTGCTAATAAAGGTGTGTGAGATTCTTACTGCACTAAAGCCACATCCACTTGTAATTTAACTGAAGCTTCTCTGACAGTTTTGTCTACTGCTAGTATTGCAGTTACACTAGCAAACGTGGCTACAATAGTGTCTTCTGTTTGAGGTACATATCTATATAAATAAATTTGGTGGCGCAACAGCTCATGAAGAACCAGGGCGTAGTGACTTACAACTCTCAACCATTCCTGTGTGCGTGTTGATGGCAGGAACGTAGGGTATACCACATGCGTGTAAATAAAAGTTACAGAACTGGACCTAATACACTTCCTTGCGGTACCCCAGCGACTATTTCTTTGAAAATTGAATATTAATTTCTGAGTCTTACACGAAAAATTCTGTTTTCTTAACATTCGTTTATTATTTTATTAAGTCCTTTAGGCAAAACCTGTTTTAATTTGAAACCTTCGTTCCACACCATGTCGAACTCTTGCGACACATCCAAAAAGACCGTCGAACAAATTTTCTTATCTTCAAAAGCTCTATCGATTACATCAGTAATTCTGTGTACTTGATCAATTGTTGAATGCTTGCTTCTAAATCCAAACTGATGTTCAGGTATAAACAATTTTTGTTCTATTATTGGTTGCAGGCGCAGAAGTAATATTCTCTCACTAAATTTTGAGATTATAGGAAAAAGGGAAATGGGCCTAAAAAGGGAAATGGGTTTAAACACCATTATAACTTCCACAACTGTACATTGGCTCGGAACATATTCTAACGTGAGAGCGGCATTTATTATGTGAAGGAGGATAATTAATCCTTTAAGAGGAAGCATTTTAAATATTTCTGTTGTTATCTAGTCATAACCAGGACCAATTCGGCGGTCGAAGCATTTCTATTTGTGTAACTTTTACTTGAGCTTGACTTGAACTCATATTAATATTTCCATTGAGTGCTTGCCTACCAATAAGGCTTAAATTTTTCTTCCAGGCAATCGGCAAATGCCGCCGTTTTCTCTTTGTCAGTTTTAGCCCATGCGTTTTGGCTTTTCTTAATCGGGGGCATTGAAAGCTATGGTTTTTTCGTTATTTTTATAGTTTTTCAAAGTGAGTAGGTAGTTTCTTTCCCCGATGTCAAGCCTTCAACGTAATTTTCAACTTTACGGTTTTTGAAATCTGATATCGCCTCTATCCGCATATTACACAAGCGATTTAAATGAGCTTTGTGTTGAGGAGCTCGGGTTCTTTGCCATTTCTTACGTGATTTTCGTTTCTCTTTACCTAAATCGTTTATTTCCTGCAGATATTTTATATCTTTATAGCAAAGCAATACCCTTTGATAAACTGTGTTATTCTATGCTGCCTTTTGTATCAAATTAACAAAGGTATCTACTGCGTCTTCAAGTTCAAGGGCCCAAAGGCGTTTGTAATGATACCTTTATTTAACGTTATGCTCCATATCTTTCTTAAATCCATTCCAGCTGGTTTTACCGTTTGTTAACCTGGGTGGTTTTTAATTAATTAATTTTAACAAGGCATTCGTTCATAGTAAGTATGACTAAATAAATAAAATAAATTTGGTGGCACAACAGCTCGTGGAGAACCAAGGCCTAGTGATTAACAACTCTCAACCATTCCTGTGTGCGTATTTTTGGCAGGAATGGAGGGGACCTACAATTTTTTGCCGAGTCCGAACGGCTAATGAGAAAGCACTTATTCGTGACAAGTAATACTCTTGGAGGATTTGTCAGTTCCTCGCAAGAGGCAGTACCTCGCGAAAAAAAACATTTCTGTTTTTAGGTGGCAGCGGCTGGGAATCGAACCCAGACCTTTGGCATGACAGTCCTACGCACTAACCATCATGCCACGAGGTACTACATCAAGTATGACTACAGAATCTTAAAGAACAGAGATTCAAAGGTGTAACATTTTATTGAATTATATCTTGCTTAAAAGATAGACAACAAAAGGTGAAAATTAATGAAATGTTAAGTACTTCTCGAGTTATAAGAAATGGTGTTCCTCAGAACTCAGTTTTTGGACCTCATTTTTTTTCATATCTACAACAATTTGATTTTCAATCTAGTGTTAAACGGTTTAGGAAAATTTTTTACTGGTTTGCTAATTAATTAATATCGTGTGAATTGACTTCAGTCATCAAACGTTCTTCTCGGTTGATCTGTGTTAGCTTCCCATCTGAGAGCGTGCGTTAACTGCAAAAAATCAATCTCATCTTAAGGGAATAGCATAAATTTTTGGTTTTTTTTGTCAACAAAGTTTTTTTTCCCCATTTTAATATTTAGAAATATAAACAAATGATGTACAATCTTAATAATTTCCATTTAATAGTATATAGTCCTTTACACTCGCACTGACTAATCAGTCTAAAAGGTCATAAACTATTGCAGTTATTGTGCCCATATTATATAAGACAAAATGCTATCCTATAATTTTTATATATAAAAGTAATCGTGACAATTCGTAGTACCTACAATTTATAAATCGGGTTTTCAGTATCTCCCAGAAATTACTTTTGAAATTCTTAATTTTTGTCGGCTCAGCTAAATTTTCAACCCCAAAGCATAAAGACATGCCCGTCATCGTACAACAATAGGACTGCCTCAGTGCTCTAATTCAATGTAAAGAATTAAATGCTGGTTTGACTTTTGTGGTTAGTTTCATTTACTCGAATCTTGCCAGAGAAAACAAAAATGGTTAGCATTAAAATACGAATGAATTTATGCAATATACATAACTTTTGACAATCAAAAAAAAAAAAAAAAACAAGAAGAAATTATAAAACTCGTAGGCGTACCAACAAAGTACGTACATCTTGAAATAATTTCAAGCAAAATAAATATTAGAATAAAGTATAATTATATATTTGAAAGTTACGATAGACGCAGAAAACTCTTTAGGAAAAAAAATTCGTTTTATATATATTTACATTTTACTCCAGGATATCCAAGCAACCTCCATATCCGGTTTCCGCTTGAGCAAATACTAATAATTATAATACTTCTACAATAACTGCCCTCAGCAGAAAACCTCAATGCTGGGGTTTTTATAAAAGACTACAAAATTTAAGGAATACCCACTGCAAGGACATCAAATAACCATTACCATAATTTTATCATGACAAAGTGAAAATTCTTACAAGGAAATGTTTTCACCACGAAGACTTATCTCAGTTTTAAAATAACAAAAAAAAAAAAAGAAAATAAACCCAAACTTTATACAAAATCTTAGAGAAAATAGGTAATAAAAAAATAAATAAACCTTGAAACTTAAAACGTTACATAACAAAATTGTATCTTCGGAAATTGTGCACCCCTTTGCGTGATTGAAAGCGTTATAGAGAGAATGATAGAGAAAAAGGAACACTTCAGACAAAGAGGGTGGGTGATAAAAAGAGCCAAAAACTTTCTGTTCTATCTGTTCGTCCTTGCTTGTTATTGACTTCTTAATCTTAATCAAAGTATTTTTGTATCTAGGCCATCCTCATTCCGCATTTATATAAGAAGACATCAACCATCGAAATTCTCATACATAGACTTGTGCGCACATAGAAAAACACATCAACAAATAATATATTTCGTCCTTTCACTGGATTCTGTGTAGATCAACTAAAACTTTGTTATTCCGTTGCTTTTCAACCGAAAATAAAAGCAAATGATTAAGTCCCCCACACCCTCCTCAAAAAACAGGGATGTTCAAACTTCAAAGTCCACTTTTATAGTATTCCATACCTACGTATATGTATCTGTGGGTACGGTGAAAGTTTTGTTTGTTTTTCTTCCAGGAATTTAACCACAGGCATTAAGAAAATAAGAAAAAAAAAATATTTATATAATTAGTTTATAGATGCGTGACCGATATTCCAATACAAAGGGCGTATTTTTTTGTTTTGTGAAAAATGTGCGGTGAGTTGGCAGAAATCTAACAATTTTTTAATAGACATCCTTTTTTTTTTAATAAAAATTTACAAATTTGATGATACTTAGTTAAAATTTTACAGGGTGTCCCGCAGTCGTCGCCAAAGATTGAAAGTCATTTTAAGAGTAAAGTAATTTCTCGTTTTCTTTTGTTTTGGACTTCTAACCGGTTTTTACGATTTAAGGTCCCGTTTCAGTTAACTGGCTTTATCTTTTCTAATCTCAGACGGATTTCAAAACCTTGCTCAAAATGCAAAAATTGTGTCCATTTTTTTTGTGTAGTTTTCGCGCAATTTATCAAGAAACATGGTGTTCTAGGGAGGAAGGAGGAAGACCCTCTTACTATAGATGAAAAATATTTATATTGTGCCCCTCTACAAGAATAAACTATTAACTTGCTTAAATGTCAAAATCTAAATCACCCAAAAAGAATTATTTGCTTGACATTTGCAACTTTGAAACGCTGTATTTAATACAGTTCTTATACTACCCATAAAATCTTAATACGCGAAAATGTAGGAAACTACGTGTTCCACAAAAAACTATATAATTTTTGATTTAGATGAACAAAAGGCGAGATTAATGTTAAAAAATTATTTCTTACTTAAAACTTCGACAGACAGAGATGTCGAAAATATTTGTAATCGAAAATTCTGAAAGTTATTTTCGGTTACATAGGCCAATGAAAAAAATATTGCTTATGTCCATGCAGAGATGAGGAAATCAAAGTAACGTTTTTAAAAGCTTTTTTCCTAAATGGCAGACAACGTGTGAACCTCCTTCTTTTGTTTGAACTTCGTGGATAAGGGCTCTCTATACGAAACATAAAAAACTGTCATATTTTTTTTAAAAGATATTTCGAATTACGAATTTGGTTTAATTGAGTGGACAATTTTGAGTTCTTAATTATTTTCAGAATTTGGTGTTCAGCGCCATCCATGAGAAAAATGGAGTAATTTTTGTACCCTGCTCAGCAAAAAGGAGCCGTGTTTTGGTGAAAATTATAAGCAGCGCAGCAATAAAACCTGAACCAAACGCTTATATTCACTTTCTTATAAATTTCAAAGTTGGTATAGCCTGCTTTGGTATAGCCTACCTTTTAGCTGGTATAGTCCACCTTTTGGGTAGGAATATTTACTCTGCAACCCAGTTGAGCGCCATCATGCATTTCATGATTACAACAATTTTCAACAATATTCACTCTATGTTCACTCTGATTACTGACCAAATTTACATGCACTCTTAAATGTGTTGTTGTTTGTGTGTGAAAATTGGCTGAGCTGCCTTTTCACTCTTTCAAAAAACACGACTAATCTCAGTTGAAACCTATATTATAAGCAGGAGTGCGAACAAAAATAACTAGACCGCCACCTTGGGCTTTCCGCCATATTGGATTTAGAGTGAAATCATTTTATTTCATTCGAATTCTTCTAAAAAAAAACTTTATTTTTGACAAAAAATAACTAATTCGCCGCCATCTTTAGAAATCTGCCATATTGAATAAAGAGTGAAATCAGTTTATTTTCGTATTGTTTTTAGCAAACTCTTATATTTTGTGCCATCCGCCATATTGGATTAAGAATTTTGTTTACTATGGTTTTCTGGTGCTTCGGTGCTTTGGTTAAATCTGGCTATGGAAAGATTCACTCGTTTTGGAGAACGGGTATGATGGTTCGTTATCGGATTTAAAACCTGTAATTTAGTCTTGGTCCTATTATTTTGAAGTCATGGGACGGTACTTCTTACTTAGCGTCACGTCAAGAACAGCTAGATAAAACGCTGTGGCACATCAGTGGGCGCTTTGTTCAAGGTAAAACACCCCTGGTGATACTCAAAACAGCAGTCTATTAGGCTGTCATAGCTCAGCTGATACGCTTGAAACAGTTGACTAAAACGCTCTGCTACATCAGCAGGTATTACGTCCATGGTGGCTCTCAAAACAGAATGCTAAAATCCTCTGATACATTAGCAAGTACTACGCCCCTGTTGGCGCTCAAGGGGATTACTTACTTACTTAAGGTGGCTCTAAAGTCCGGGTTGAACAGGTCCCCCAACCAACAAGCTTCTTCCAGCTGGCTCGGTTTCGAGCTAGCTGTCTCCAGTTTCGCACACCAAGTTGGTTGAGGTCCTCTTCCACTTGCGTGTGCCACCTGTTGCGCTGTCTTCCGGTACTGCGCCGTCCCACGGGGTTGGATTCAGACTTTCTGGGCCGAAGCATTGTTGTCCATTCGCTCTACCTGACCCAGCCATCTCAGTCGTTGGCTTTTCACTTTACTGGCTAGGTCGTTGTCCCTGTACAGTTCGTGGTTGTATCTTCTTCTCCATTCCTCATCTATGCAGACGATACCAAAAATCACCCGGAGAATTTTCCTCTCAAAACAGCCTTAAGCGTTCTCATCTGCCGTTAATAGTGTCCATGTCTCTGCACCATACATCAAGACCGGGATGATACTTTGGTTTCTCGAGAAAGGGGCTTTGCTTCTCAATTGCCTTCTTAGCCCAAAGAAACAGCGATTGGCAAGAGTAATTCTTCGTTTGATCTCTGCACTGGTATCGTTCGCTGCGGCACTCAAGGCCCCTGGTGGCAATTGAATATGCGCAAAACGCTCTACCACATCAGCAGTTACCAAAGTCCCTGATAGCCAATACCACTGTCACTGGTAGGGAAAAGCCTCAGTAAGAAATAGCTGGACAATCTCTCCTTACTTACTTACTTAAGGTGGCGCTACAATCTGGGATGGACCGGGGCCTCAACCAAAAAGCAAGTTAGTTGATGTTCTCCTCCACTTGCGTGCGCCATCTGCCAAGTGCCTCATACACACAACACAAGTGTGCAAACCGTGGGTATGGAACACTTTACACTGTCCTACTCCACTGCGCCGCCGGCCCACGGTGTCTGGTTTAAATACTTTCCCACCGGCATTTATATCCATTTGCTCAAAGTGACCAAGCCACATTCGTTCTCGTTGGCTTTTTAATTTTGTGGCTATGTCAGTGTCGCTGTACAGCCCCTACAGTTCGTTGTTGTACCTTCTTCTCAATTCCCCATCTATGCAGACGGAACCAAAAATCACGTGGAGAATTTTCCTCTCAAAAAAGCCTAAAGCGTTCTCATCCACCGTTAATAGTGTCCGTGTCTCTGCACCGTACATCAAGACCAGGACGATAAGGTTCTATACAAGTGAAGCACCGATTGACAAGAGTAATTCTTCGTTTGATCTCAGCACTTTTATCATTCGCTGAGTTAGCAGAGCTTAGGCCTTAAGTAGACAAAATCTCTGACCACCACGAAATTATAGCTGTATATAGTGACGCACAATCTCTCCTACCTTACTTTGTCATCCGATGAAACCTCTTTATCACCGATGGGGAAAAGCTCCGAGAAAGCCAATAAATCTATATGATCGGATTGTCTTGACTTGTCTACAACCAGAGCAAAAATGATCGACGACCGGACAGCGGAGTTAAAATAATCAAACAAAATAAAATTAACTTTTGAAGTCCGACTTTGCGTATCACCTAAATTATAATTTTCGTTCATTCAAACAGGTCGTCATGATACATTTTTGGTTAAGACTGAATGTGAACTATAAGTGATAATTGTAAAATTAAAATGTAGATTTTCTTGTGACGTCATGTGTCCATGGTGTGTGTGAATTGTATGTGGTGAAGTACAATTCTTACTAATAAATTAATATAACAGAATTTATCGACACGATTGGTTGCAGGTGCAGCTATTTTTGAATAATAAATAAACTACCAAAAAAACACGGCTATCTCCTTCTAAAAAAAGTGGAGAAGCATGAAACCAACAACAATCTGTAGATTTTTTTCTAGTCGAAGTAAGCTTTATTTCGTCATTCCAAAGTTCAAAAGTTGCTATAGTAAAAAAAGCAATTTTAACTTAGGTAGTGCTTTAAGTCTTAATTTTAATCTTATTTGCACGCACTATAGATAGAAAAAACTAGAAGGGTAAAAAAGATTTTTGTTATCCAACAAAATTAAGAAATAAATGGGTTTTATCTCATGAAATCCCACGGATCTTGCTCATTTGAAGCTGAAGAATTACTGCCTAGAAATTGGCTAAAAATCAACTCTCAAATTCAGCATTCAAGCCCTACATGAACTGTGTCCTTGTCACCCTTTCTAATAAGTGTTCTATCTCCTTTCTTTTAGGTATTTGGTGTTGTGAATGATTTTTTTTCATAAGTACAATCCTTTTTTTTCAATTAAAAGTTAATTAACTTTTATTTTATTTAACACTGACTTGACTGCACATTTTTCAAGTTACATTAATTGCTTCAAACCTTACCTGACGTCATTTATTAACACATAGCACTTTCCCAGAGATAATTAGTCTCAACAACTCACTAGCTCCACCAGACATTTAATTGGTTGTCGTACATTTTTATTAAAAAAAAAAAAAAAACTTTCAGTATACTCGTACACATTATGCGCATTAATCAGGCAAAGCTTGTTCATGCGTAACAATACACAAAAAAAAAAGAAACACCTATCACCTCACCTGCCGACCTAAAGCCACCTTCATAAATATACACACCAAACATTTGACAGACAGAATTGAACATTTTGCTAAGCAACCCCGTGTGTTAATCTGTGTTATGCATCACACAACCCATCAGACATAATGTACATATGTACATACATATAAAATCACGTATAATTACTTGTTATCTCATGGATTTTTATCATTTAACGTATCGATTAAATCCATACAATATGAATTTAATAGGCATTCTAAATGAAAACGGCTTTACCGACTCGGTTTTTGTGTCGTTGGTGATGGTGGTGATATTGTTGTCACTCTCACTGATGCATCTCCCGCATACACATTTTAATTAATTTTTGAAAAACAAAGCTCTTTACAAGCTTATATACTTATGTATGATGAAAAACCCTTTCATAGTGCTGCGTCAATATAATTGGCTTTTACCTAGCAAAAGGATCTTCTTTTAAATTACTTGTAATTCAAATCTCCAAACAATTTTTCAATTACTTTTAATTGTAATTTAATTTCAATTCAACTACCTACTTATAACATTAGTTTAAAATGTCAATTACTTGCAATTCAATTAGTTTAAAGTAACTGAAAGCAATCATCCAATAAGCAGTAAATATAACTTTTAGAGTAGGTGAATTTTTTCAATCACAATTACAAGTATATAATGAAAATATGTGGTTTTTCAACTACAATTATGCATTATTGCAATGAAAAAAGTTCAGTTACTAATTACGTGCATTGAAATAAAAAAATAAAAAGTAATAATAATTTCCCTTTTCTTCGGCTGAATGTTGTTATAATATCGTAAATATTTGCCTAACACTTTTCCATAGCAAATTTTGTGATAGCTTGAATGGGCGTTAGCGATGATAGAAACAGCGATTTCCCTTCTTTTAAAGAATCATGGTTTCTATTTATCAGAGTTCTATTAAAAACTTTCAAAATACCCACTTTAACAAGGTTTTGTTTTGAGTCCGGAAAACTAGCAAAAACAAATCTTACATTTTTGCTAAATAACTTTGATCTAAATAAACTTGAATAGAGATGGCAAGTTGATGCTAAATATACAGGCTTTGTCATTGCAACATGCATTCAGTATGTTCGAACTATCTAGTGTTCCTCAGGGAAGCCATCTTAGTCCACTTCTGTTTCTTATATCTGTAAACACTTACTTGGTGTTCTCTTGAAGTCTTCTTATATAGGTACATATTGATGATCTCAAATTTTATAAATGATTATTTTATTCGATGGACTTTGAAATACATGCTTTTGCTAGAAAATCTACAAAGTATGATGCAAAAATGATTAATTTTTCCTTAGTATGTGTTACCCAATGTCAGTGCTTTCGTTCGATTCCTGCCTTAATTGTAATGTTAAAAAACATATTCATCTTTCAGCAGCAGTATTTTTTTTGGAAATATCCGAATTATTGTCGATACAAAAATCAAGTGCTTTCTGCTTGCCAGGTGTGACTGCTCTCTAGAAGTACTTGCATGAGGCTCTGGAGCTTTAGCACATCATATATGTGAAATTTGAAAAAAGAAAATGTCATCTAATTGCTCAACTAGTCTTTGAAAATACTGTCGAAAAAGACGAGGTTTCTAACTCCAAAAAACGCCATTATTCCCCAGACCATTACCGATCGCCTACAAAAAATTGTCATGTAGCCATACATTTCGGAAAAAATAGAAAGTGCAAACTTCTTAATGAAGAGAAATATAAAAATTAGGGTTCATCATTCTGGGAAACGATCTTGTCAATGGACGAGAAAAATTTAAAATTTTTGGTTCAAGATAGCGACCAAAAATATGGCAAAACTGAAAAACAGAATTTACCTGGTTTCTTGCGAAAAGCACGGAGGAGTTTTGGTACTGGTCTGGGGATGAGTGGCGTCTTGTAGAGTTTGAAACCTTGTCTTTTTTGACAGTACGAATGGAATGAAGATAACCTTTATATTTTAAGAGGCGATTTGTCATGTAAAGCTGCGAAACTGAGGTAAACTAATTCATGGGTCTTTCCACGACCTCAAACACACATCAATTTTTTTTTTTCAGGAATGGTAACTTCATGGTTCTTCTAAGCAACTAGAAGACATTCCACAATAATCGAGCATATGTAAGATTATCTGGATAATCAGATACAAAGGAGGAACATATAAAGCAAAGAGGCACAAAATTCTATTTAAATTGAAGAACGGCAAAAAATCCCAGCCGAATTGACAAGTAAGCTAGAAGTGTCAATCCCCAGACGCATAGTTTCTGTCCTAAGGGTAGAAGGTTACGAACGATTTTTGGCGCCTATTTAGGTAATTTTACAAAAACAAACTGTCCCATCTGATAGGTTATTAGATCATTGTAAAAGGTCAGTTTGCTTCAGTTATTGGTCAGCTATAGGTTTTACCCTGCGATAAAGATACTATACAGGGCTCGGAAGTAATTATTACATATTGTTATTTATTACAGTATCGATTACAATTACATGTAATCAGCAATCGACTTTTTCCAATTACAATTTCATGTTTTTATCCCCCAGATGTGAACAAGCATTATCCTTCACATCTTGTTAAATTTAATTGATGTTTTGTGTAATGAATTACATTTATGTGTAATCATTACACAAAAGCAATCATTACAATTGCGTTGAATTACTTGTTTTTGTTCAATTACTTTTCTTTTTTTTTCAATTACATGTAACTAAAACAAGTAACTGATTTTTTTTCAATTATATATTATTTGTAATTGGAATATTCAATTAAAATAACATGTAATCAGTACTTGAAAATTTTCAATTACAAAGTACATGATATCGTAATTGACTTTTTTTTGTAATGATTACTAAACAACTCTGGCAAAATTCAATACTTATATTTTTTTGTTTTGGTAAAAGCTACCTTTGAAATGGAAAACCATTGTTCAAAAACACTGATTATTAAAACTAAATGGGGAATTTTTAAACAACTCGGTATTTAAGGGTTTTGTTTTATAATAATCTGTAAAGTATTTTAAGAAACAAAGTTACTTTTATGAGAAAATAAAGGTACCTTCCATAAAAATGTTGAAAAACCGCTAGGAAAAATAATTTGTTCCTTAAAACGGCTCCTACGGTTTTTATAAAACTTTTTCTTTATGCTTTAATTACTGCGATATACTAACAAAAATTATAAAAATCTACAAATAGCAACCATTAATACTACTTCTCATATAATGTTTTTTTTATTTTGAATTTTTTAATTATCGGCTGAACAGATTAAGATTATTTTTTATGCAAATTATAAATAAGATTGAAAAAAAAAATTGCATGTCAAAATTTAAAAAAAAAAGTTTTTGTATTAAAAAAAAAAAATCATTTTTTTTTAAACCCAATTTCTCAAAAACGGATTGACAATTTTTTTTGAAATTTTGTTTTTATGTGCACATTAATAAAAACTTACCATTTAATTGACCAATTTCTAAAACTGGCTGATTTTTTATACAGATCTAGAGATCCATCAGATTGAATAAAATGTTTGCAAATTTCCCATAGGTGAGTTGCTGAAAATCGCTATGACCTTAAAAGTTAAAAAAAAAAATCTTTAGCTGACCCATTACTGAAACTACCTATATAGATCCAAAGCAGTGATGCCAGACCGTGGGCGAAAACCCTTTTCATGGGCATTTGTAAACAAAAAAGAAGCTAAAATGGCGAAAGAACATTTTCATGCCTCTTAGTCGAAAAATGGGGCATTAATATTAACGTACATTATTAACATAAAAGGAGCAATTCGTGGATAGTAATACAAATACGAACAGAATCTGCAGGATAATTTTCTTTCACCACTAGCCCTAAAAATAAATATATGAAATGATTTTTCGTTAAATTATGCCGTTTTTTTTGGAATAAAACACAGATTTTTTGATAAAAAAAATAATTTTATTTTTCAACGTAGTCTCCCTCGAGCTCTATACACTTTGTCCAACGCTTCTCCAATTTTTTTTATCCCTTCCAAAAAAAATGATTTGTCGAGGCCCTCAAAATAGGCCTTTGTTTGCGAGATGACTTCATCATTGGAGTCAAATCTTTTTCCACCAAGCCATTTCTTCAGGTTTGGGAACAAGAAGTAGTCGCTCGGAGCCAAATCTGGAGAATAGGGTGGATGAGGGAGCAATTCATAGCCCAATTCATGGATTTTTGCCATGGCAACTGCACATGTGTGCACCCTTGCATTGTCTTGGTGGAAAAGAACTTTTTTCTTGGTCAAATGAGGTCGTTTTTTTTTTCAAATCGTCATTGAATCGGTCCAATAAGTTGGCATAATATTCCCCATTGATTGTTCTTCCCTTTTGAAGGTAGTCAATGTGGATTATCCTGCGTGCATCCCAAAAAACAGTCGCCATAACTTTATTGGCTGACAAACCCACCTTGGCCTTCTTTGGACCCGATTCACCCTTAGAAACCCACTGTTTTGACTGTTGTTTGATCTCTGGTGTGTTGTGATGGACCCATGTTTCGTCCACGGTTACAAAACGGCGCAAAAACTCCTCCATATTGCGATTAAGCAACGCCAAACCTTCCTGTGAAGTTGTTACACGATTGCGTTTGTGGTCGACTGTGAGCAAACGCGGCACCCATCTTGCGGAAAGCTTTCTCATGCCCAAGTGATCATTCAAAATTGAAACCACTGAGGCATGCGAGATCCCTACGGCTTCCACAATCTCTCGCACTTTCAATCTTCGGTCGGCCAACACCATATCGTGAATTTTTTCGATTGTTTCGGGTGTAGAGACCTCAACTGGGCGTCCAGGACGTTCGGCATCTTAAGTGCTTGTACGGCCACAACGAAATTCAGTAAACCACTTTTTTACCATTGAAATCGATGGTGCAGAGTCCCCATAGTATTTATCAAGCCTATAGCCTTGGTCTCGGTAATGGTTTTTTTTCGCAAGAAATAATGCTTAATAAGCACACGAAATTCACTTTTTTCCATTTTCTCCTCAAATTAGTGAGTAGTCTGATAAAAATAGCTGTCAAACACAAACTAACTGACGCAGCAAGTTTAAATTTTTGACAGGAGTCAACTGACAGATGCCTGTTGACAGGAGCAGTGTTGCTGTTTCAGTTAAGAGGTCAGAAATTCAAAAAGTCACGGACTTATTGACCCGCCCTCGTATTTTCTATGTGGGCAACATTGTGGGCATTTGTTTTCGACTTATAGAGCGAAAATGTCATTTTTGATCAAAGGCGTTGGCAAAACAATCAGAAAAGTCTGGCATCACTGATTCAAAGATCATTCAGGTGGTATACATTTTCTGTAAATTTCCCATAAATGAGGTGCCAAAAATTGCGCGTTACCTTGAGTGACCTCAAGAAACTTTAAGCCTTTATTACAAGTTATCAAGTGCTAACCAATTTCTAGGACTAGGTTACCTTTTCTAACCAATAAATTACCAATAAGATGACATTTCTTTTTTTCAAATTTTCCATATAAATGGTGCCAAAGGTGCAGATCCCGTGTAGTGGCCTTTCAAATGACATACTCCTTATTTTTAAATGACCCCAATGAGATGCCAAAAGTTTTTTGAAGCAAATTTAAAAAATTAATTGAAAATTATCTTTGGCTGACCAAATTCCTGAAAATAATTAGCCTTTTATCACGATCTAGAGATCTTTCGGATGGTATATAATTTTTGTATATTTCCCACTTATGAGGTGCCAAAAATTGCGCGTGACTTTGAGAAACTTTAAACTTAGATTACAAGTTAAATATTTATCAACAAATTCTCAATCGAAAATTTAGTATATTAGGTCTGACCAATTTCTAAGACTGGTTAACCTTTTCTTACCAAATACTGACCAATTAGATTCCTTTTTCAAATTCCATATATGCGGTGCTTTCTTTCTTTTTTGACTGCAAACGAAAGAAAAACAGAGGGTAGGCACTGGTGCCTTATGCACAAGTTTTTTTTTGTTTATTTTGGGCCAACTCATAGTAAATTTAAAAATTCTGAGGGAGCAAACATTTTTCGGGGGAAGTATCTTTGATGATTTTAACTTAATTAAACTTAATTTGAACGAATTTTCATACCCTATAATGACTATGGCCTAAACATTGAGAAGGCAAACGTGTTTTTTTTTACAGTATTTTTTTCTTAGGGTGCAAGTTCTATACGTAGCACCCAATTAAGTGAAGGTGGTGGAATATGAAATGCTAAAACAGCAACACAATAAACCTTTCAATCCATCCACTCCTTAAGCTAACTTAAAAGTAAAATATGCGAATTTTACGGGCACAACAAAATACGAATCGACCGTAGTCGGTCGACATAATGGCAACTACGCGAGCTATAAAAAAGCTCTTAATGTATGACTGTTGACTGTATTTGGGTGCGCTTAGTGGGGCGCGTTGTCGCTGCCGCCGCCGCCGGTAACGCTCATAGACCACCCTGAAGGTATAGTGTCATTGCATGCATTGCCATTGTCATCATTTCCATTTAAATGTTTTATTTGTTTTTTTAATATTTTTTCTTCAAATATATTTTTATGTTTAATAAATGTTATTGGGGCTTACAATAGGGTATCGGTGTTCTAGGTTGGACTTAATTACAAATTACAATAAATGCACTCAGCTTAAGTGGATTTTGAATACAAAATATTTATTGAATTATCATACGAAAATTATTGGAGAACAAAATTTTATAGTTTTTGTTTTTAAATAGCATAACGATGCCATCACCAAACCCTCAAAAGTTGATTGGTTAAGATAAATTGTTTATTAATCACAGTTTCACAGTTTTGGGAAAGACTCCGGTAGTATTCATTGCATGACTTTGATATTATGTCACTATGAATTGTGTTAAGAAAAAAAAATATATAAAATTTTCGATTGAGAATCGGTTGATAAATATTAAACATTGTAAAAATCATAAATACATTTTTGAATACTAGTTAATTAATTTTTTTTTTCTTTTTTTCCATGTACGTAATTATGTGATACGAAGAATTTTTGACTCAAATAATATACACCAGGTAAATCAAAAGTTTGAAAATGAAAACCAGGTGTATTTCAAATTATGTATGCCATTCCAAAAAAACGAAAAAGTTTGAAAAGATGTTTTATGAAAATTTATTTTAAAATATTTTTTTTTGACACTCGGTAAGAATCGGTACCGAGTAGTGTGGGACTCTTACGTCTTATCGCATTTAAACCACCAGTGAAATAATTTTGCTTTCTTAATTTAATGAATCACATTGGAGGAAGTTTTGAGTTAGTTATAAGTTATAAAACCTTTCCATTGGCTTTCCACCATAGCTCATTAGCCTTGGTTCTTCTTAATCTCCGAACATTGTCTCGTACATTGAAGACGTTCCCCATTTCAGAGTTGGTATGACTATGCAGTCGCTGATTGTGTAATACAACATGGTTTTTGACTATTTCTGTAACCATTTTAATTTGAAGGTCACGATGCTGTAGATCGCTATTTTTTATAAATCAAGGGGCATTTATTATTCCACGAAGGACTCTGCTTTGGAACTTTTGGATGGGTTCAGCATTTGTTTTCTTTGTACAGCCCCATAGTTGGATGCCATATGTCCAAACGGATTTCAATACTTTCTTATATAACATAAGTTTGTTCTAAAAAAATAGGTCAGAGTCCTTTCTTAGAAACCAGTGAATTTTTCTGTACTTCAAGTTTAGTTCTTCAGCTCTGAACATTTGGCACCTCATATATGGGAAATTTGATATTTGAGAATGCCATCTAATTGGTCAGTATTGGTCAGAAAAGGTCAACTAGACCAACAAATCTATGGCTGACCAATGACTAAAACTAGCTGACCTTTTATATAGATCTAGAGATCTTTCAGATGGTAAACATGACCATGAAATGCAAATGCCTTACTTAATTTTTTGGAATGACCCAAATGAGATGCCAAAAGTTTTTTTTGAAAATTCATAGAAAAAAAACTATGGCTGACCAATTACTTTATATAGTTGATCTTTTATCACGATCTAAAGATCTTTCGGATGGCATACGTTTTTGTACATTTCCCTTAAACGAGGTGCCAGAAATCACGCGTGACTTTGAGTGACCTTGAGAAACTTTAAGCCTTTATTACAAGTTATCTATGGCTGACCAATTTCTAGGACCTTTTCTGATCAATTACTGACTAATTTGATGGCATTCTCAAATATCAAATTTCCCATGTATGAGGTACCAAAGGTCCAGAGCCTAGTTCTTCTGTTTCCTTTTTGGAAGTGCTCTTTTCATTTAAGTTTTTCATCCAATGTCATTCTAAGGTATTTGGCAGTATTGGATTTAAGTACTGCTGTACTGTTTGTAAGAATTGGGACAATGTTTATGTTTTTTTGTTTGTTAAGTTCATATGCTTAGATTTTGTATCGTTTAATTTGATACTCCATTTTTGCGTTCAATCACTAACTTTATCGACTGTAGTAGCCTCCATAACGGATTTATTTGGCAGCAATATTGGAGTATCATTAGCAAAGGTGGCCATTATAGCGTTATTTACACAGATACAGGGTGGGTCCTAGGACACTTCCTTGTGGTATATCGGCTTCAGTTTTCATTTGTTCCGAGTAATTTTAGTCGTACCGTACTCTTAAGAGACGGTTTGTAATGCAGGATTTAAGTATTTCGTAGTTCTTCATGGGAAGGTCCCAATGCAGTTTGTACTCAAGTCCCTAGTGCCAAACCTTGTCAAAATCTAAGAATATAGTCGAGCTTACTTGTTTTTCTTCAGGTCTAATGTTTAAGTAAGAAGTAAGTCTTCTTCTTCTTCTTTTATTTTGCTTAGCCTATTCAGGAGCAGTTTTTCAAAACTTTTGCCATGATTCGTATAAGCAATACCTAAATAAATAAATAAAAAAATTTGGTTGCGCAACAGTTCGTGAAGAACCAGGGCCTAGTGACTTACAACTATCAGCCATTCCTGTGTGCGTGTTATTGGCAGAAATGGAGGGGACCTACAATTTTTTGCCGAGATCGAACGGCTAGATGAGTAGCACTTATTCATGAAAAGCATTCACTTGGAGGGTTTTTCAGTTCCTCGCAAGAAGCAGTACCTCGAGAAAAACATTCCTGTTTATAGGTGGCAGCGACTGGGAATCGAACCCAAACCTTCGGCATGAAAGTCCAAGGCACTAACCATCATGCCATAGGTCTGTTAGATGTTACTTCTGTTAATGGTTTACCTTGTTTAGATATAACAATAACTTCTGCAATTTTCTAATGATATGGCACACATCTTAGTTTAAGGCATGCATTCATTATAAATTGAAGTTTTTGGAAGTCAATTGAAGGCATTTCTTTCAAAACCTGAGCAGTTATTAGATCTCTAGTATTCTGGTGATTTTTTGCTAAGCAACTTATGCTGACACATGCTTCTTACTTCTTTAAGCTTGACAAAAGGAATTTTGCATTCTTCGTTTCTATCAACAAATTGTATAGGATCTGTAGCTGTGTTTGGTGGGAAACTTTTAAAAACATTCGCGAGATGTTTAGCGAGGAGATCAGCCTTCTGTTTCGGGCTTTCGATCAATTTTGTATCTTGAGATTTTTCTGGCGGTTTCGTATATGGTATATGGTTTCGTTTAATACCTTTAACTACAAAAAAAAAAAAAATCTGTAAAAGGTCTGGTATTTTCCTAGTATCAGAAGGCCAATGTTTTGGCGAACTAGAAGAATAAAACTAGCAGTTGTATTTGCGGCCTGCTTGGTAAAGCCGTTTACCTTTTGTTTTTTGTTGAGCGTAGATCCCCATTGGATGTGTTTAGAAGTGAAGTCCCACCAACAAGGAAGTTATTTCCTGACAAATTTAGGACAAATAAGATCACATTATAGAACTCGCATATACACTCCAAGTCATAAGGTTAAAAGCACACACTTTTCAAAAGTTAAACTGAAATTTCTCCGGTTATGTTGGAAAGAGAACAGAAATTTGTAAGCCATAAGAGAGATTGATTAACGTGCTATAGAAAAACCGTAATTAACCCTTCATTAAAAACAATTTACCCGATCAACGAGAGTAAATTTTGACTTAATTATGCGTAATTTTGCTGAAAAATCTATAAGGTTGGTCTAAAATGATTGTTGATTTTCTGAAAAACTAAATTTAGCAAGGATTTGTAGCTATTTCTTGTCATCTTTGTACTTTAAACTACCAAGTCTATCGTGACATAATAGGATATTGCGCCACAAACCATAACCCCTCCTTCGTTGCTGTGATGACGGTTCAGAAATCGCTCCTCTGTCCTCAGATCATGTAATTGTAGCCATCCGGTCCATCCAAGTTACATTTTTTTTTTTCGTCAGAAAAAATTACTTTTCGCCAATCTTTTGAGCTTACTCCATGGTGCACATTCCAGGTCATGCAATCTTTCGCAAAACACAAGCGTTGCTTCTTCTTCGCATCATTTAGTTGTGTTTTTTCAAGCTTTAGTCGCATTAGATGTTTAGCATTTCGAATTACCCGGATAAAAGTGGATAAACTTGCCGATGCCTGATTTTTTTTTTTTTTTGATTTTTCGGGTTTAGCGGGGAGTTAAAGCGGAAGAAATGTTTCCTTTGTATAGTTTCCCGTAAGATATTGGGTTCTTTAAATAATGGTAGGCAGCATGATCATTTCTATTGATTTTTCGAGCTATTGTGCGGTTTGAAAGTCCTTCAGAGTGATAAACATCTACTTTTGTCCTTTCCTCCAAATACAATCATTTTTTGTGTCACATTTTCACTAACACATACAGCAAAGGGTTAAAAGATAAATACATTTTATCAACAAGTTTTATTTTGGCGAATAATCCATGTAACGGCAAAAAACATCAATTAAACTTTTCAAAAACGTCTGCTTCTATCCTTATGACTTGGAGTGTATGTACATGTAACTTCTTATTTATTTTTCACTTTTTCAATACACAATATAAAGGAAAGCTTCTTTAAAAACAGCAACAACAAGTTTAAACAATTTCAAAGCAACAAGAATTCAATTAAATATTTATATGTAGGTTTTATAACTTTACTGACGAAACATATCTTTTTCAAGATATTTTCCACATGGCATCCTCATTCAAGAAAAATGCTGCTGTATCATTATCAAAATATAAAACAAGCAAACAAATACATCCTTGTTGATTTTGATCAACCAACGGAAGAGCAAATTAAATTCGAATCGTCATCATCATCAGCTACACGGCAGAATAACAATGTCCTCATGGATGTTCATCTCCAGAAACTTCTTCGCAAATAAATTCAACCGAAAATCAAATGAAAAATTAAATGTTATCAAGGATTCACTGGAATTGTACGAGTATATACCTCACCTATTGCAGAATCGTACTACCATTCTGATTTGAATTAAGAATTCTTATGGGTCGGGTAGGTAGATGGGAACAACTTCTCACAGGACAACATTCAATTTTCGGGAATGTACGAAGAAAACAAACACATACCTACATACATACACAAATAAAATCAATTCTCTTACTGTGTCTGGCAATGATAAAAATGCACACTTCAAGGCGTAGGTACACATCAGATAGTCAATGATTATACCATTCTTGCTCTCCGGGATATATCGCATTACCAATGATTGAAATTTGAATATTTTTTTGTTTGTTTGTTCACGAGCTGTTGACGGGGAGTGTTGGAACTCGGTTGTATGCTCTCGGTTGGTGGTCCTAGATCTATCTGATTGCTATATAAGCTATAATAATCATTCGTATATAAATCGAAATTCGATTTGAAAATCATTTTTGGAAAAGATATTTTTCATTCTCTCAGTCAGGGTTGTTCTTCGATTGGGAAGATTTTTTTTGTTGTTGTTGTCTGTAGCATACAAATAGGATTGTTTCTTTAACGAAATACTTTTGAATAAGGGGGGTGATATTGCCAGAAATATTTACAATTGCCTTAAAGACCAACAAAAAAATAAATTGTTAGTTTTGAACAGGGTTGCGAGTTTATGAATTAAAAAATCTATAAGCCATAAGCTCTCCTCGGACTTGTGAAATAAAAAAGATTTAATTCGCGAGTTATTTTTGATTTATAAATGGAAAAATATTCAATTCAAAAGCTCTTTGTGATTTGAATAAATTTTTAATTCACAAAATCTTTCTGATTTGTGAATTGAAAAAATATTTAATTCATAAACTTTTTGAGATTTAAGAATTGTGGATTTAGGCATTCAATTCATTAGCAGTAGCGAGAAAGAAATATCGAACGAGAAGACGAGAGGAGAAGAACACTCAGGCTTGATTCTTAATGCGACTAGGAAACGAGACTTCGGTGTAACGTTGTTCTCTTTTAAAAACGAATTTAAAATAAGGCAAAAGTGGATAATAAAACATTTCTTGTCATCGCGTTGTGTCTTTTTTTTTAAATTTTTTGAGAATATGACATGATGAGTCATCGAGATATGCTTATTATGCATTATTTCCTTATTTTAAATTCGTTATTAAGAGAAAACAACAGCAAAGAGATCTCTTCACGTATCGATGTAACATTTCCTCGTTGCATTGTGAACCAAGCTTCACTGTAAAAAGAATAGGGCATAAGCATCCTGTCATCTAAAAAAGATCGAAATCTGTTTCGCTATTGAAGCAACACTCGGAAGTTTTATAAAAAAGCCAAAGCTGTTTCGAAACAGCGGACATAAACTAATCACCGGAGCACAAGGAATGGCAGATGTTTTCAAACTGCAGAATAGGCATCAGTTAGAGCGGGAAATAGGACGAAAAGCTAACCCACCGCCCAGGACAGAAGACGTAAACTTAGCTGATGTTTTTACCATGGAGGAGATTGAATTCATCAACTATAATCAACCGAGTTTATATGGAAAGAAGCATGCCAGATGAATGGTCCATCATCTCCATATTTTTTCCATCTACAATGACGATCTTATGTCCTGCAAAAACTATTGATTCGCATCTTTGATTAAAGCAGCATACAAGATCAATTCGAACCCACTGTGTGATCGTCTTAAGCTGTTTTGCAGCACTACTCAACAAAGACCAGTGTGGCTTCTGGCCAGGCAGCTATACACACTCAGAAAAAAAAACAGGTATAACAAACCAATTTCTGGTTTATTTTACCTAATTTTCACGTTGTTATTTTTTAACCCTGTAGATCAGGTTAAATGCTTAACATGATACTTGATTTTAATGTCGTGTTAAATCAACGTTTGTTTCAAGTAAATTTAACTCTGCCTAAAAAAAGTAAAATTTTGCTAATTTTACATGTAAATTTAAATGAAAATTTAGTTGAAAACATAAATAAAATTTTCAACGTCCAGTTAATTTAATATGAAAATCTAGTTAATTTAACATGATTCAACGTTGAATCAACCCTGTATCCGGTAATTATTATGCCTTGGATCCATGTCTGTAGATCCCATTTCTAACGCTGCTTACCGTTCAAATTATTTTGCATTATTCTGAAAGTATAGAAATTTATTACTATGTATGTTATTTTATTTTAAGAATACTTTGTAATACTTACTTATTTTTTTGAACTGGGAACCTCTCACACATGGGGACAGTACGCATCCCCTGAGCCACTTTGCTGCATAAAAAACTTGTGCCAAATATCAATAAGTTAAAACCGACATTGTTTGGATGGCTTGTGTGTGTATGTGCCACGTTGAAATGAGCTAGCAGAGTGTTTCTTTAACCATGGCTTGTGAGTGTGTTTCAACACTGGGAGAGGGCTATTTTTACAGGTGGCCAGGTTAAATTCAAATAATTTTATTTGGATGGCCTGTGTGTGTATGCTTAAACACTGGTATCACGTTGAAATTAACTGGCAGAGTGTTTCTTTAAGATGAGGCCAGGTTAAATTCAACAGGTAAACATTGTAAAAATAACCACATAAAATGTTATTTCAACCTGATTTGTCGTAAAATAGAAATTCATAATAAGCAGTGTTAAAAAAAAACCCGATCTCAGTTAAAATTAGCGCTATATTCTTGTTGAAATTTCTTGTTTACCAGAATTCAGTGTTAAAATAACAGTTCATCTTCTTAAATCAACTTGAATATGGTAATATAGGCCACCAGGCTAATTTAACACTTAATATAAGGTTATTAAAATCAGGTAAATTTCTGAAATGTCTGTAACTTTATATGAGATTATGCACCTTGTAAATTTAATAGGGCCCAAGTTAATTGGGTATATAACTGACTTTTTTTCTCTGAGTGCACCATAAATCAAATACTCACGCTCAGGCAAATCCTGGGAAAGGCCAAGAGCACCTGAGGCATAACTCAAAGAAGTCTCCTTTTTCGCTACACCGCTTTATACCGACTCAACACTTTTACCAATATATTTCAGTACGTTGTGTTCGAATGACCGGCAAAAAAGGCGAAATATCGGCTTATATTGACTTTTTTGCAAGTAAGAATACCTATTTTGGTTACCATATTCATAAAATGTTTGCCTTCGAACTAAGACAAAAAGTCAGCTGCCTTGAAAGAAAGCCGAGAAAAGGATCGACTTTTATCGACTTGTCGATATTTTTTCCCAGTACTAAGAGTAAGATTATACAAAAAAGGCGATATTAAATCGACTTTTTAGCCTGTCGACATTTTAAAAATTCGACATTTTTCATAAAATAACACGCTTAGGAGATGTTTGAACGGAATCAGCAAAACTGGAATCACACATTCTTGTCTGCCCTTTTTAACACTATTTTAACATTTATTTGATGCTATGGAAAAACATTTTTTTCGATTGATCACAATCCTAAACAAGCTAAGCGCACTTTTTAACATCATTCCCTAAACTATGAATTGATCACAATATCGGCCGTTTTCGAAAACCTCAAATCAAAAGTCAATTTGGTCGTCAAATGATCGTCGTTTTTTGGCGCAGATATTGCGTCATGACAAGTAGTAACCTGTTTGCAAGAAAATTTTCTGATCAACGCCAGTCAATCAATTTACTTTGGCTATCGGCTTTTGAAATCTCGAATTATAAAATCTCGATCACAGTTAAAATGTTGGTTAAATTCTGTTAAATGTTTTTGGTTCAGTCGGTCTTGGAACCACTTTTGCTGTCGAGATTATAAAAATTGACCTTATCGACATATCGTTCCCAAATCCATTTCAGTTGCTGGCCAAATATAATAATAATTTCTCAATTTTTTCTACGTAAGCTCGTATCATAACACCCTTCACGACATGGTGGCGCCTTTCATGAAACGTGGTGAGCCATTCGCGGTAGTACGGAACGTGCGCCCTTCACAGCAAGGCGCCTCTGGTGTTTGCCTCCCTCCTTGCCCTATCCCTATGCACGGCCCTGCATCTACCTCGGAGTTATCTTTGATCCCACTAAAGGCATCTTAGTGGTGATCGAATGAAGAATTACCCTAGCAAAACGGTGCTACTTCGTGAGACCAAGTGCATGTTTTATAAAACCCTTATATTGTCAGTCATGCTTTATGACCATACGCAGAGAAAGGGAGAGCTTATACTAGGACTAGGCTCTTTCCAAAGAAAAGTTTTTACATAGACATTTGATCCTGTGTGCGAGGAGGACGAATAGAGGAAAAGATAAATCCGCGAACTCTATGTGTTATATCAAGATGTTGATGTAGTCCAGAAAATCAAAACTCTTTGACTACATGGACTCGATCATGTCGAGGGAATGGAAAATAATCCTCCTATCTAAGTGAGTTTTTGAATCCCAACCCCCAGTTTGAAGACCACCCCATTCGGTTGTCAGAAGGCTTTGAAGCAGCGGGCTCGGAATCGTTGAGAATGGAAGGCAGCTGTGTCTCAGACTGCCACCCTACATAGGTTAGGTAGATAAGTTGATGGTAGATCTTGTAACCACCACACTTAGATCAATATTGATCCATTTTGGTACCCTGATGAATAGCACCACCTCTTTAAAGATATAACCATCGAGCCGTTTTGAGGCGTTGATAAATCTCATTAACTTTGAGATGTTATCACTTGTTGACTTCAAGATTTCCTGCTTGATCGTAAAAGAAATAGCTACCCAATAATGTGTTCTTATATTGCAGAGTGCCGGACAGTGACTTTGGTAGTAAAGGGCGTCCTCCTCTACTTCTTCGTCTCCACAGCCTCTTCACAGGTCTACAGTATTTAGTTTCATTTTCTTTTTATGATGCCCTAAGGGCCAGTTTTTCAGTGCGAGATCATTCAATTCTCGGGGTTTAATCTAGGTCAACTCCAGAAACGTTTTTTTCAGTTTAAGTTAACTCAGAGTTAACTCACATAGTGAGTATTTCCTTTTTATGTTGTACAGTGCACAATATTTGTGCTGTCTTCTTCCAGGTGTTTTTTATGGCAGACTTCTTCTACTGTCAATCTGCAGTCTGGTGTCAACTAGCTTTGGACAGAGTGACTCCAAATGCCACAGTGAGTTAACTCAAGAACTAAATTGAGTGCTTTTTCAGCTGTGATGCCATATCGATTTCGATAGTGAAAGTTATTGTCAGCGCAATTACGTTGTGGTTCCATCTCTATTTCCATGCGTAAATGGCGCAGAAGAATAATATTCATAGTGTTGAACATCGATGTTCCTAGATTTTTGACAGCTGATAGATAATTTTAATCCTCAACTGAGTTAACTTAGGGTTAATTTAGTTCCAAGGTTAGCTAACTCTGGTTTAACTCAGAGTTAACCCTGAACTGAAAAACTGGCCCTAAGAGAGTATGTCCCTATCATAACCCCTTTCAAAAGATTAAGAGATCTCTTTTTCAAGTTTAGGATACTGTCCTTTTCCTTTTCGTAGTGTAGCTAGGCCATAGATTCTTTGTGGTGGTACAGGTTTCGAGCGAGTTCCATTTACCATTGATAAGTTCCACTAATTTTGGAATTTTAACTCTTGAGTTTGTTGGGCTTTGATTTAACTCTGAACCAGTCCTTGCCAGTTCATCTGCTTTTTCATTTCTCAAAATTCCACAGTGTCCAGGGACCCAGTAGAGTTTTATGTTGTGCTGCATGTAAAGAACTCTTAGCTCTTCGCGACAGCATGAAACCAATTTGAATTGTATTTCTTTAAAAGAGATAGCTTTGATCGCTGCTTGGCTGTGAATTAAAATGATATCAGCCCGTGGTATCGACATTATTGAGATCTGTTCTGCAGCCTTGATCACTGCCAGAACCTCCGCTTGGAAGACACTGCTTTAATCAGCCAGTCTAAAAGAGTTCGCTAAATTAAGGCCACCCTACATAGGGAATTGCATTGAATTTATCTGTTTAAAGTTTGAAATCAATCCATCCGTTTAGGCTCTGGCTAAATATTAACTTGGAAGCACTGGCAAATAAAGAAAGAAGATATGACGGAAACCATTATTTTTTTTAAATTTTCTTTTATTGATACATATGTACGAGTGTATTAGATCAGAGATATTTTTTCAGGAAACTAGCAAGTTAACTAAAACTTACTTTAATATCGAGTATCTATTAACCACACTTACTATACTACTGTATGAACAATTAGTGATAACAGCTATCAGAGGTATAAAATTCACTGTTCAAAACTTTTTTTTTGTGAAAATTGAAATGTATTATGTTAGTTTACCAATATCTCTATAAAAATAACAACTTAGCTACTAAAGAATATATAAAACAAAAAAATTTTTTGTAATGAAAAAATAAACGCACCTAATTTGTTTGTCCAGCCGTGCATATAAGTTTGTGTCGGTTTAAACAAAAATGGCTCAGAAGATTAACTCATACATTTTTTATTTTGTAGTAACCTAGCAAGTTTCAAAGCAGCTCTTATACAGACGGGCATCAGATGCATTTTTTCGCCTTCAACATAATCGTTACTTAAACATTTTTTTTACGCGAATTCAAAACTTGCATCTGCATTTTATTTCTATGGGGCGAGTATAAAATTTTAACGTGCAACGAAGACAATGCCATAATGGATATAAATTTTAAATATTCAAAAGGTGTCGTGTTGAGTCACAGCATTCTTTTATACCTTCACGTACTTTAATCGTAGAATCGCGTCATAAAACGACTATACATTATATTCAACCATATACCTACTTACTATACAAGAAAAACCTTCACAACTATTATTTGCGTTAAGAAATTCCTTCTTTTTTATATAAATATAGAATACAATGGCTCTAACCCTACCTGGTATATGACAACAAAAAAAATGTAAGATTTTCAATGACAGTCGCAATAAAGTTGTGGGAGTCATTGCTGTCGAAAGGGCTACCATGTGTATTAACACTTTTCTTCTTTGTTAAAAAAATGTAGTGTTGTCATACTACTTTTTTGTTATAGCTGAGCACTATTATTATAAACAAAAAGAAAATTATATTAGTAACATTTTAACAATGTACAGTGTACACTTACTAAGTGTTTTTTAGGATAAGAAATAAGAATAATATTTTCAGCAGATAAGGTGACTTTAGTTATGTACTATGTATTCACTACATATTACCTTCATAAATCAAATTATCTCCAAAATGATGGCTCATACGAAATAAAGTCTTGAAGCTACACTCACTATATATGGTCATGTACTCATCAGAGAAAGCTGACATGTATTTATGTAATGAGTACGTAAACTACTCATATTTATGTAATTAATGCATAGAAACTGTGCTCATTACATAGTATCATGTATTCATCACAGATAGCCTACATATTTGAAATTATTTTATGAGTAAATGGAAAATTTATGCTTATGAGGTTTTCACACCAAACCCCTAAACCGATATTGGGCGAAAACTTATCAAAAACTTGAAAACCATTCTCACCGAACATAACATGTTTTCATTTGACATTACAGTTTTTCCTTAAGTTACAGTTTTTCCTCTCATTTTTTTTTTTTTTTTTTTAAAGTTATGGACCAAGTTTGTATAAGTAACCAGAATCAAGGTTATTTATACAAACTTGGTCCATATGAACAATTTTGACTACCAAAGGAAAAATATTATAAATTTTAAATAAATTAAATAATTTTGAGATGGGAATTTTATATTTGATATGACAGAATTTCGTCAGCTGTTTTCATTTTTTTTTAAGCATTCAGGGCCATTTGCTGATACGAAACTTATATATTTAAGTAGAACATAAACGCTTATGTGACAGTTTACGCAGAGAAAAAAGTAGAACATAAGCTTTTGAGTGGAACATAAATCCTTAAGTTTCGTATCAGCAAACGGGTCTCAATTAGTTTCTTTTATGACATTTTATTTGGAATTTTACTTTTTAAAAGGTTCGTTTGTTTCGTTTATCTCTGTTTTCTTACAAGTTTTCGACTGGTTTTTTTATAAAACTTGTTTACCTCAGGTTATTAAAACACAAAACTGTTTTGTGGAATTTATTTATTCTGGTACGTCCAGATCCCGAAACTGGAGGGCTAATAAACTGATACCTCGTTTACATGGAGAATTGAATCCGAATTGAATCAGGATTTAGGTCCTTGAAGACCTGTAGCCTGGCGAGCTGGATCGAATTGAAAATAAAATTTATATACCTAGATCGAAGGATTAAAGAATCGAGATTTCAAATGCTTGTTGGTGTGCGTGCGTAGTTGTGTATTTTGTTTCCAAACTGTTGTATGTTGTGTCTCTGGCTCATTTTGGTTGTTTGTTATTTGTCAAAATTTATTTTTAGTTACAATGTCGCACCCACACAATAAAAGCATAACTGTCGCTTCAATCCCATTTGAATTCAATTTTTCGATCTTGAATTTTCATAAGCCTGGTCGAAATTTCGATCCGGATTTAATCTGATCCTTCGATCCTTCGTGTAAACGTGGTATGAGCTACTTATTATTATTTTCTGTAGCTGAACGCTGCCATGAGACTTTCCAGTTAAAGTGTCTCTACCCTATCTCACAAAGTATTAACACATGTCAGAATAAAGTGGGAAAGAATTTCGTACGACTGCCAAATTTGTGTGCTGAAAATAATTTTCACATTTTGCTTCCACACTTGTATCCAAACAAATTAGTTTCACCATAACCTCAAAGCCCCAAGAGTGATAGAAAGTGTGATGGTTTTAGAACCGTTTCTAAATATTTTCATGTATTAACATAAATGTCAAATCGTGTCGAATGCGCTGTCAAGTTGTGTGTGATGAAATTTTATATTTTTCTTCCACACTATTATACATGATTTTCTTCACACTTTTTTGACATGTGTTAATACTCAATGGGATAGTGTGGAATAGCTATTATCTGTCCAGTCAGTGCTGGAAAATCGAAACGTCGCAATTAGGTTATGACAAATAATTGCTCGGTCTCGCTGTCGCTCTCGCTCGCACTTATTACGCAATTCTGCACTTCTGTGCAAAAAAACCGTTCTTACAATATATAATTTATATTCCTTCGGCTTTTCTGACCGCGTAAATTGTATCATAAAATTCGTGTATGTCGTTTTATTATATGATATATATTTTTTTTTACAATTTTTCATAACACTAAATCTAGAATCTAAAACGAACAGTTTTTCCCGTATCAGCTCAATGTAATAGATTTTAAATATTCATACACTAGTAAAAAAAATAAAAGAATAAGATTTTTGTTTTTGTTTAGTGTTTTCTGAAGAGCTGTATCTTTGTGATGAGTGGTCGAATTGAGTTGAAATAAAAAGTATTCTATAGTTTTATGTTTCTTGTTTTGAGATTATTTTGAAAATAATTTTTCTAACACTGCCGCTATTGCAATATTAAAAGAAATGAAACGAGATGCAAATTATATTTTTTTTTTACTTTTTCGAAGTTCGTCCTTTTTATCCATATTTTTTTTGTGTAAATCAAATGTAAATTAAATTTTTTGTTGCTGTACAATTTTATTTTGTATGATTTATCTGTCTTTCAATGAAAAAAAGATACCTATCGATCTGATTACCAACATCTCAGAAAATAATGACGTCATACAAAAATTCAAAGACAGTTTTGGAAATTTCAATGAGTTTCCTACAATAAATTTTTGAAATTTTGTAAAGAATGTTTTTTGCTGACCCAATAAGAAACCAATGCAAGTTATGCAATCAAAATTTGCAAAGAGACTATAGATTTACCGACAAAAAAATCGTTGCTAAGTACTTTTTTTTTAAACTAACAGTGAAGTGTCAAAAAAAAATTGGTAATAAAAAAAAATGTCAATTATGTTTGTTTAATTTTTTTTTAATTTTTGGTAAAGTTGTTTTTACTTACTTTTTATTTATTTCTTATCAACTTTCAAAATTTTCAAAAAAAATTACGGATATGGTTGATTTTATTTTTATTTCGATGACAACTACGTAATGTTAATAAACAACATAATTTGGTGAAGAAAACCGGTTCTGTAAATCAACTTGAACATTTAAAGGAAAATTGATGCTAGAAAGGTCAACAAATCTGCATACCGTTGCAAGTCATGAATTCAAATTTTGAAAGAAAAGAACCAAAGATTTACCGAAAGACCAAATAACAACTTTTTTTAGTATTTTTTTTACTAACGTTGAAATATGTTTTCTAACAAAATAATTTCTGCAAAAATCTTCTTAAAAATTTACTCAAATTTCAAAAACTGTCTTTTAATTTTGTATGACGTCATTTCTTACTGAGATATTGGTAATCAAAGCCAACTGTCTTTTTTCAATAAAAGACAGATAAACCATACACAGCAACATTGTACAACAACAAAATTAAATTAAAGTTGAATAAACAAGTCATCTGATCATTAAATTTGATTGACTTAAAAAAAATTATAAACAAAAATGACAACCTTCAAAAAAATATTGCAATAACGGTAGTTTGAGAAAAATTATTTTCAAAAAAATTGAAACACAAACAACTCAATACTACTCCCCATTACAAAGATTCAGCTCTTCAAAAAACACTAACAAAAAAGTGTACACAAATTCTTGTTCCTTAAATTTTTTTGAATAGTGTATAAACGTATTATTTTACTGCCAAGAAATTTGAAAAAGTCTATTTTAAAAATAAAAAAATATTTAAGAACAAAATTTGCTCAAGTTTTCAAAATATTTATGCAGAAACCTTAAATTTTCTTTTGCAATCTCTGAAACATAAAAAATGGCAGCACTGATCAAAAGAACAAAATCCAACACCTTGGATAGATTGACAAGTGACAACAAAGAGTTCTACGGAAATGGTTACGTAAAATATTAACGAAATTACGATGCGACATGTCTGCTTCTTTTTTATTATTCATAATCTCAGATTTTACCATTTTATCAGTCTAGGGACAATCCTTTTTGTATTCACAAAGCCAAAATCATGAAAAAAAAAAAAAAAATAAAATTCAAACCATAATCAGCCTCAGGCGAATATCAGGATGGCAATTATATTATGTATATTATTATTTTTTCTCATTAAAACGAAAATACCCGTAATCATGAAATAATGAAAAGTCAATATAAATTAATGTATCTCACTCACATCTTTATTTTAATAAATAGTTTTAATTTAAAGTCAACTGTCTCTCGCTCTGTTTATTATTAAGCTTTCCAGAGATTTTAACTTTTTTTTTAACATACTCGTAAATATTTAATGTTTCACTTTAAACAGCCCTTATGGGGTTTTATTATGAATATATATAAAAAAAGGGACTAAGACCCATTTGCTGAAACGAAATTTCAATATTTAAATTAAACATAAGCACACTCGTGTGACATTTTATGCTGAGGAAAAAGGAGCACATGTGCTTTGCTTTAAAGTTAAACTTAAATATTTAAGTTTCGTATCAACAAAGGGGTCTAAGAAAACTTATTCCTTGCAAGGTTTCTTTGAGGAGGATTTCATTTTGAAGAATCTTTAGAACTGAAGAAGAGTTGGGTTGAATTAAAATATTTGACTAGAAATTTATTTTTTTCTTTTCTTTTTTCTTTAACAGGAAACGTATTTTAGCTATCGTGAATAATTATAAGATTCTTTAAACGGTATTGAAATTATTTCAGAAGTTTAAACTTTTATATGTTTCCTTTTGAAACGATTCAAAACCAAATATACCAACATAATTACAAAAAAAAAGTTACATTAATTTGTTCTTTTAAACCTTTATTAAACAAAAAGAAACAATCATCGAGGGGCCTATGCCTTAAACAAAATATTCAATTAGTACTACCCTATGTGCATGTTTTCCCACAGTCTTCTTAACGAGTTTACCTTTTTTTTCGGCAATGTAATGGTCATTTTAAGTGCGATAATGACTATATTAATTTCGGTATTGGTCTGGTGGACAACCCTTAAAAACACTCATACACTAAATGTGATAACAAAGTGTTTATCCTTTCGGACAGCATGTACGAGTATAACTATTAATATGTACAACTTAGTTAATTAAAAAAAAAAACTTTTGCACAGCCATTACAGAGAGTCTATAATGGACTTAATCATTAACATGAATTGGCCAGTTTAACAAAAAACATTAAAAGCTACATACGTGCTTACGTAGGATTCACTTAATAGAATGGAGAAGCTTTTGTCAAAAAAATTGTGTTGTCTGGCTGAATTTTTGGCATTTTGTCAAAGTTAAAAGTTGATGAATATTTTAAAATTAAGGTTTAGAATAATAACAGTTGGGAATTACTTTTCGTGGTGGACATAAAAACTAAGTAGTGGCAGGATTTTTTTGTGCGTAATCGGTAACTATCGACTTTACATAAACACGTCTTATGTATTTAATTTATTTTGCCTTTTTTACCTGTTTGTTCCTTTTAATTTTTGCCTTTCTTTCCTCTTCTGTCTTTTTTATCTTTTTGCCTTGTTTGTATTTTTGTCTTTATTTGTCTTTTTTGCCTTTTTTGTCTTGTTGTCGTTTTTTGGTTTTTTCGTTTTGTCTTTTTGCGTTTTTGTCTTTTTGTCTTTTTTTGCCTTTTTGTCTTTTTGTCTTTTTGTATTTTTGTCTTTTTTGTCTTTTTTGTCTTTTTGTCTTTTTGTCTTTTTTGTCTTTTTTGTCTTTTTTGTCTTTTTTGTCTTTTTTGTCTTTTTTATCTTTTTTGTCTTTTTTGTCTTTTTTGTCTTTTTTGTCTTTTTTGTCTTTTTGTCTTTTTGTCTTTTTTGTCTTTTTTGTCTTTTTTGTCTTTTTTGTCTTTTTTGTCTTTTTTGTCTTTTTTGTCTTTTTGTTCTTTTTTTCGTTTTGATTTTTGTCTACCTTTGTTGCGTTTGTATTCTTTTTTGCGTTTTTCCTATTTTGATTTGTTTGCCTTTTTTATCAAAGTTCATTGATTTTTTAAGACAAACAAATCTTAAAATAAATAAAATTCACGACTGAGTCGCACGTACTTGCTTATATGTTCAAGACGCTGACATTATAAGAAAGCTATATATAAAGATATGGAAATAATAAGAGAAGATAAATGTTTAAAAATAGCTAAAACCACTTCTTTGACAGTTTGAGATAAAAAGAACGGCATCTTATTTCTTGATTTTTTTGAAAATATTTTTAAGGAAAACTTCTGGTATGCTAATCTTAAGCATTTATTTATGTGCTTATGAAAATAAAAATTTCAAAAAACCCGGTTTTGTGGTGTCGAATTTCCAAAAAAAAATAAAGTTTTTTTAATTCAAAAAGTTTTTTTTTTCGAAAATTTTGATATGCAATACTTTTTTATCTTATTTGTAATTTGTTTGTAAAAAAATTTATTTAAATCTATTCAGCAGCCTGCTGATGTTTTATTGGAATATATAATGAATAGGACCATCTAGGGTTGCTTCGTTAAAAAGTATTTAGGCAATAAAGTTTAGTTTTTTTTATCGCGCTGGACCCCGGGGCAAAAAACATATTTTTTTGAAAATTTTTGTCAGAAAAATATATATTTTTTTGAAGGTTTCCCGCCCAAATATTTCCTTTTCCAAAAGAAATTTTTTTTAAGAAAAGTTGTGGAACCGGTTTTAAGAAAAAAATTTGTAAAAATTGCTAAGAAAAACTGTATGGCCACCTTTTCCCCACTTTTTCCGTCTTTTCTATCATAGTAATGACAAGTCTGATCAAAATCTCGAGTTCAATTTTTGTTTACGAATGCATAAGTTGCCATATAGTCTACTACAGCTATGGACAAAGAAGAAGGACTCCACAGCATACTTTTCCAAAATTTGGCCAATTTAATGCGGTATGAATTTCTGCAAATGCTAAACGAGCCTTCATATTTTTTTTTTGACCAGTCGAGGATTTTTCTGCCTACGCGTATAGTTCTGCTGGAGATATTAAAACCAAATTCCTTATTAATTTCGGCCAAAATGATGCGAGAGGAATTGAAAGGATCGACTTAACACTATTTTAGAGGGGTGGCTTTCGAATTTTATTTTTTATTTTAAACTCAGGATAGTGTTTCACTAAATTGATGCCATTGTACACTATTTTTCGAGAACATTTAATTAATTGTATGAAATAAAGTAAATAATAAAAAAAAAAAAAAAAAAAAAAAAAAAAATAGGAATTTTTGAAGGATTATTGTCTTGTTCTTGGAGCACTCCTCTGCCCATATTTTGGAATTTTCTGTTTATATTATCGTTCACAATACAAAAACAAATTAACTTTCGCCCGCAAGGTTTCATTCCAAAAATAAAACTTCATACTAAACTCCTCACAATAGTGCTATTTCTCTTTCCACTACTAATAGACTAAACACTAAAGAGTTTAAACGACCAAAAACAAAAATCTATGGGTCGTAAGGGGTTGTATTTATTTGACCTTTTTTGTTGTGCCAGTTCCTGTAGGCATTATACCTAAACAAAATTTGCAATGATCATTTAAAATAACGGAAATTCTTTTCCAATTACCCGCCTGAAAAAATAGCAGCTTTTTGGTAAGTTTAGTCAAGGCCCTGAAAAATCTTCGGTAGAAGCAATCTAGACAAGGAAAACTTGTCATGCACTAATGAGGCCCTTGGTTGAAAAAAAAACTTGTTAAATGAGTCTTTTTTTCCCACCGCAAATACCCCGTATATTTACAAATAACGGACCTATTTTTGAGCCTAAAATTCGAAATTAGAAGATTAGGAAAGATTTTATCTGCACAAAATTAAACAAATATGTATAAGTTACATAAATAATAAACAAATAAAAAACCAAATCTCAAAATAGCATGACATTGCCGTCTGCCGATTAGACTTTAATACATTTGTGAATAATTTCTGTTTATAAGTTAATAAGCTAATGACTAATATAAGATTTTTTTTGATAAAGGCTATTTAAACAGCAGCATTTATGATTCTTTCCCGTTATTCTGAGGCTCTTTTGCAGTAGTTAAGTAATTTGGACACATTCATTCAAAATTCATTCAAAATTTTTAAAACTTGTTCCGTTGATATAAAATCGCTGCCAAAATAAAAACGCCTTGTTTCTCGCAACGTGTGACATCTTCCGACAAAATGAAAAATATCTTCTCTTTCATTTAAATTGCATATATTGCATAAAATTGGCAGATCTTCACGATACTTTGAAATAATTTATATGAAGAAGTTCCACCCTAAGCCTGAGCATCATCGATATTGCCTCTGTTTTAAACTCTTCTTTGAAATAATTTCTTTCCATCGTATTGTATTGCAATTTACTATATACTGATAAGTAAATTGATTCCGAAGCTTCCACCATGAATGTTTCTTTTTGATGCTCATCAATTTTCGTTAAAAGTGCGTAGTGTTGTCTTCCAGTTTGAATGTTGGTTTGCATCTAGGCCTAGATCAAAGCCACAAGTTTGCGCCAATCCTAGCCAGTCACCATACAAATTTAACACCGAATAAAAGCTTTTTCCTCCCCATACCTATGCGGCAACATCGCAAAATTGACTCAGATACTGCCTCAAAAACTCGAAATTTACTACTGTGTGTTATATACAACTACAGAGGAATCAGTCTTCTTAACATCGCGTACAAGATCTTCTCTGCCGTACTTTGTGAACGCCTAAAGCCATTCGTCAACAATCTGATATGTTCATATGAGTGTGGCTTTAGACCAGGGAAGTCCACCATCCACCAAATATTCGCATTACGACAGATCTTGGAAAAAACCTAGGAGTTTCAAATCGAGACCCACCACTTTTTCTTTTTTTTCAACGCGTATCTATAGCGACGATCTATATAGAGCAATGTCTAGTTTTGGCATACCTTCCAAACTCGTCCGTTTGTGCAGGATGACGATGGAGAATACCTTTGATGTCAAAAAAGGTTTTAGACAAGGCAATCGGGGCAGTAGAGGAAGACAGCGCAACAGGTTACGCACACAAGTGGAAGAAGACCTCAATCAACTTGGCATGCAAAACTAGAGACAGCTAGGTGGAAACTGAGCCGGCTGGAAGAAGGTTGTTGGTTGAGGCCCTGGTCCAGCATGGACTGTAGTGCCACCTTAAGTTAGTAAATAAGTTATATAATGGTTTGAAAAACACTGCTCCCATGAAGAGTTTATCGCAATTTGAGCTTTGAGCAGTTTTTCTGTGAGGTGCTTTTCCATGCTTAGATTTTAAACAAATGCTGTTGCCGTTGAAGGGTTGAAGAACCATTTTTAATTTGCACATCTTCTTCCTCCACTTCTTTTAAATTTGATTTTAGATTCTAAATTGACTATTAAACTTCATAGCTTGCAGTACTCGAAAAGTGTATTTATCATAAGTTAAAGTGATTGGGGGGAGTAAGCTAGAAGTACGATGACATCCGCAAATAGCAAGGCCTTTAATAGAAAACCCGCATATTCAATACTACCAGGAAGAGCTTCCGTAATGTCATCAATAAAGAGAGCAAAGAAAGATGAACTCAGTGTGCAATCCTGTCTTAGCCCAGATTTAGTTTGAAACCGGTCGGATACGCCTTCACCATTCCAAACCGTTGCCCATGTGTCCTGCAGGAGATTTTCTATGACGCGTCAAAATGTTTGCGATATTTTTTTTCCGAATAGTCTGTACATCAGGCATTTTCGGTTTACGGTGTCAAATGCAGCCTTGAAGTCCACGAAAAAGGTGTATAGTTTCTTACCTCGCGAGATAAAGAACTCTGCTACGTTTCGAAGCACAAAAATGTTGTCGATGGTTGAATAATTCGATCTGAATCCAGCTTGCTCTGATTTATCCAAGCAGTTAAGCGTCCTTGTAACACAGATGTAAAAATTTTATAGGAAGAATTCAGAAAGGCTATTCCTCTATAATTTTGCGGGTCTGACCTGTCTCCTTTTTTTGTAGATCGGAAATATCAACGCTGTTTTGAATTGCTGTGGTATCACACCATACTAAAATACATTATTAAAAAGTGAAGTAGCTTCCTTGATTAATTCCGTTGATTCATATTTAGAAAATTCAGATGGTATTTGATCTTATCCGAGGGCTTTTCCGTATTTTAAATGTGAGATAACATATTCTACTTCTGTCAGTGAGATGGGGCCACCCAGCAAATCATCAATGAATTCAGGCGAAGCAAACTGGAACGTGTTCGTACTGATTGATCGGTTTAGGAGTTCATTGAAGTAAGTAGATAGTACTGGCGTTTAAACCTTGGCAGATTTCATATTTTTTTCGATTTAGTTTTGAGTCTACTTTCCAAATCTCCGATGCATTGGTACACTGAGACAGACTTCTTGCCTCATTTTCATAGTACGTTTTCTTTTTCCCAATACATACGAATTTAAAAATTTAAAATTATAATTTGTTATGCGAGATTTCGGTTGATATTTGCGAAATTTGTTGCCATGAGAAGTAAATTCATGATTTTAAAAGCGATATCTTAGAACTGTGGGAACTTAAGGGTTATAAATATGCGAGATTTCGTTTTCCAAGAGTTAAAAAGAATATGCTATATGTGTTACAGATTTGCGGGATATCGTACCGCTCTCTTAATCTATTTGTTATAAATTAAGTTTCATTTCATGTTCATATTTTTCTTAAGAAAAAAATCTTGCCTTTCTATTTTGTATAATTTCTCTTTGAAAACTGCAAGTTTCCTTGGATTGACCAATTTCTTCAAAATAATTTTTGTTGGATAACTAGAGCTCAAAACATAACCACCCAAAAAATAAAATTCGTAACCATTTTTACCATAATGATCCACTGTACTTTGAAAATGCGATATAAATAAATTTATTATAAAAGACCATCGACAAGCAAGTACATAATATCTTCAATCGTCTACATTAATATCGATACAAAACTCTATTGATCTCAAAAAATGTCTACATTACAACCACAAATGGTTTATATTTATGTTTATTCTTTTTATTTCCATTCATTTTCTTAAGCCTCAAGTTAAATGGATACAAAAAAAGAAACCTTCCCCCATTTTGAAACATTACAAAGCTTAGACAAAAAAAAAAAAAACAATAATTGACATTATTTCCCTTCGTTAGACCCAATCAGAAAATAAAAAGAAAATCTGTAAAATAGATACGAAAAATCTCAAAGATATCCTAACAAATTTATCCCTTTAAATCCTCCCGAAGCCATATTCTATGCTTTTTTATACTACGTATTTGAAAAATGAAAAAAAAAAATTCACTCACTTAGAATTTTGCAAGGATGAATTCGAAAATCTCTTATCATCATGATTTTAAAATAGACATACTCGTCTAAGGGATGGTTGAGTGGTTTTAATAAACATTCCACCATTCTGAAAAAAAAAAACCAGTGATAAAAGATATCACAATAAGCATTGAACAATATAAAAGTTTAGAAATAACAGTCCGCATACCAATATTCTTCGAGGGTGTTGTAAAGTGACCGAAAAAAAATTGGTAATGATCAGAGATTATATCAAATTCGTTAGATTTTTGAAAATTTTTTTTTTGTCTAATCTAACGAGAAGTTTACTTTATATTCTGTTTTGTTCAAATAAAAGAATATTTCTCTCTTAAAATCGCCTCAAGTAATTTTTTATCTGTGGGAGAATCGTGTTACCGACATATCAAAGGTAAAATGCATTAATTAAAATGAGAACAACTGAAGCCTAAAAAACGTGATGGGTCCATGAAAGTGTTGCTTTCGGCTAGGAAACTTAATCCTCGACGAGACAAAACCCAAATCGAAATCTACCCACATTGTATCGATTTAAGGGCTACGTTTAACAGCATCTATAGAGACGATTTATGTTTATAGAGCAATGTCTTATTTTGGCATCTTTGCCAAAATCGTTTGTGAGTTTGTGAAGGCGAAGATACTATGAAGAACTCATAGTACTTTATATTTATATTTAAGTAGAAGTAAGTACCTTCTTCTACGATGTTTAGTGCGTTGGACTGTCATGCCAAAAGTCTGGGTTCGATTCCCAGTCCCTCTCACCTAACAACAGAAATGTTTTTCCCGAGGTACTGCCTCTTGCGAGGAACTGACAAGTCCTCCAAGAGTATACTTGTCATGAATAAGTGCTTCTCATCTAGCCGTTCGGACTCGGCAAAAAATTGTAGGTCCCCCCATTGCCAACAGCACGCACACAGGAATGTTTGAGAGTTGTAAGCCACCAGGCCCTGATTCTTCACGAGCTTTTGCGCCACCATTTTTTTTCACACGTTGCGTTCGAGAAGGGTTTTAGCAATGCTTTAACGTTTTTGCAGTCTTAAACCCTCATTCAGAACACGCAAATAACGAGAAGGATTTTCATGACGTTTATCAAAAATATGTACCTAAATTAATCTATATTATCTTTTCGCATACCCATACCCATCCACGTTTGTACTTTCCAAAATTTTATCTTACTCACACGAATCAACTCTAAAAATTTCATCCAGAATTTATGCTCTATTTCTGCGATACAAGAACATGATAAGTGGAGGCGTGGCTGTAGGTGGACTTAAAAAAAAAAAAAATCACCTTAATTTTTTTCTTGTTCATATCAACAATTTCTGTGAACTTCAAAAGCTGTTTTCGAGGAATCAACACAAACAAAATGGGCGTGGCAGTAGGCGGATTTAAATAAAATCTATTTCCAAAGTTTTTCTTCTTCACACAGATCAGCTTTGAAAATTTCACCCAATTTCTAAAAGCTATTTACGAGAAGCCAAAAATTGAAATGGACTCTTAGATAGTAATTTATATCTCTTGTATATCTTTTTTGTTACTAAAACCCTCCAGGAGCGCAGCTCAAAAATATAGTTAGGTTTATTTGTGTATTTCGATATTTTCCTATATAGAACCGTCCTCGACGACAGCGCGCCCTTTTACAAGAATGTGAGCTCGTCAAATATTTGAGAATACTACCGAGGAGAGATGGTTTATTAGAGGAAGAATGCGAAGAGGCAAAGGGCGAAGAAACCTTATTGGTTAAAATCAATTCTAACAACTCCACTCGCGACTCTAGTGCCATCTTTAGTTAAGCAAGCAAACCAAAATATTCCATTATATTAAAATTTGATACGTTGACGTTTTGAAACCAATTTTTGGAAGTTCAAAAATGACCGCATTGTCCGAAAAAGAAGGCTTCGGGTCTACCAATATCTTTACATATCTGGGATCGAATCCAGAGTTGTAAAGTACTTAAATACATTTATACTTGAGTAATTTTAAAGTAAACAGTACCTTGTACTTGTACTTGTACTTGCACTTGTACTTTTACTGAAAAAAAAACAAGTATTGGGTGTTTTTTTTAGACGTGTGGTTCTCAATCTGGCAATACTTTTTTCGGAGTTGGTCTCTTTGACAGCTGTCACTTGATTTATGCTCAGTTTGGTTTCCCATTTTATAATGAATAGACTTACTTCTGGAAAACGTTTGCAAATCTTGCAAATTTTTACCAAAACAATGGTTCGGTTCCCGCGACGCCTACGACAGCCAACGAAACAATCAACTTATTTTAAGAAACTTTTGATGAGCGCATTGTCTCGCGTCGTGGGCCTGTGGTGCGACCTCCAAGATCGTGCGATTTAACACCGCTGGTCTATTTTTTGTGGAGTTTAGTGAAGTCGCTTGTCAACGCAGATAAGCCTGAGACGATTGCCACCTTGAAAAAAAGAATATTCGGCGCGTTACTTGACATACGGCCACAATTGAAACAAAAAGTGGTCAAAAGTTGGGCCTCTCGGCTGGAATTTATTCGAGCTAGCCGCGGCGGCCACTTGCACGAAATCATTTTTAAAACATAATGGCAAACCCTTATCTTTATAATAAAACTAAATTCTTGGTAATAACATTAAAAAATATGCGTTTTATTTCTTCTTGTATTTGGTACTTGAAAAATACTAGGTACAAGTACTTTATGAAGTACTATGTTCTAGGTACATGTAATGTGTGCCCAGTACACTTTAGAGTACTCTTCAGGTAAAAGCCAATTTTAAGTACTTTTCAAACACAAGTCCATTTCAAGTACACTTTTTAGGTACAAGTCCATTTCAAGTAGGTATAAGTCAATTTTAAGTACTTTTCAAGTACAATTCGTTGAGTAGTCCATTTTACCTATGGATGACTTTAGCGAGATTACGCCAAGACAACGAGAAGCCAATAGCCGTACTGTAAAGTACTTGAAATTGTCTTGTACTTCAAAACTTCTTAACTTGTTCTTAAAAATATACTGAAAATAGACTTGAAATAAACTTTTACTTGAAATTGACTTGTACTTGAAATAAACTCGTACTTGAAATGGGCTTGTACTTGAAATGGACTTGTCCTTGAAATGGACTTTTTCTTAAAAAGTGCTTGAAATGGAATTTTACCTAAAAGGTACTTTAAAGTGTACAGAGCAGTACTACAGTGCCAATTACATGTACTACAGTACCAAGAACTGTACTTGGAATAAAGTACTTGACAAAGTACTCATACTTGGTGTTTTTCAAGGACCAAGACAGTGTTCCTACTTGTTTTTTTAATACATAATGGTACAAGTACAAGTACAATGTACTGGGTACTTGACTGCTACTTGTACTAGAAAGTTTGTAGGTCTAGTCGAATAATCAGATCCGTTCACGAAACGGCAAACTGGGCAAACAATATACGCACAAAGACATGAAATTGATAGCGCATACGTTCCGCAATCAACATTCATTTGACCTTACAAAAGTTGCAATCATTTTGTTCCCCATGTACAGCAATCAACTGAATGTAATCATTTGGGAATGCATGCACCGAAAGAAAAAATGATTGCAATCTTCTTAAGTCAGATGAATGGTGATTGCAAAATTTAAAGCCACCAGTCTCAAAATAAATTCAATAAATGCCATCTTTTAATTTAAGTCACAATAGATTGCGTTCACAAAAGATTGCGTTCCCAAAAGATTGCGTTCTCAAAAGACTGCGTTCACAAAAGATTGCAATCTTTTTCAACCTTGCCATATGTTATGTATGCAATGTTTTCGACAAGTCATTTTAGTATGACTGGTTTTCCAATTCAATGTTTTTTCTTACTCTCTATGTTTACGTGAAAGCAGTCTGGCTGGTGGAAATCTAGCATTGTCCGCCATTTTTTAATTATCGTTGAAAAACATAAATGCGATTTTCTCGGTTCCTATTGGACGTAGAGTAAACAGTTTTATTTGATTTTGTCGGTTAAAATATCTTAAAAAATGTTTGTCTTCAATGTGTTCTAATTCTTTTGTAAAAGAGCTAAAATTTTTCTAAATATTCCAAAGCAAACATAAATAGAATAAAAAAAAGTTTAAAAAAAAATAATCATAAATTTAAAGCAATAAAGTGACAAAGCTGTCACTAAGCGCAGACTCTTATTTTCGAATTGAATTGAATTGAATTGATTAATTTATACTCATTATATACAACGAATATCGTCATAAAACAAAAATGATCTAATATATTCGACAAACTCTCATTTAGTATTCAACAGCACAGATACGACTAAGCGAGAAACGCACTTAATTAATTGCTCTACAAAAAGTGAGATTTAAACATGAGCCTCAACAAATGACTAAAGTGCATTTTTAATTAAAACCAAAGTTCCATGTTGAATTTGAAAAAAAAACTAAAAAAAAAGAATTAAACTTAAACGTAAACTGGTCGGGTTAAATTAAATGAATTTGAAAGCAATAAAAAAAAATAAAAATAAAAAAATACGAGAGCAAAAAAGAAAATTGCGAACTAAATTGCAAATTTTGATTTGGATTGACTCTTGATGTCTTTCTTGTTGCACATAATTTGGGTTGATTGATGTCGAGACTGGTAATATGATATATTGGATGTTCATTAAAAAAGCAGTTGCCAGTTTTATTATTTATGTATGTATGTATGTAGTTGCAGTTGACCAAGTCGTCAGGTGTTGAAATATTATAAAGTAGCCTAGAATTTAGTTGTCAAAGTAAGATTGTTTTGCCTTGGAAGGGAATTCCAAGGACATGCATTTTAAAAGTTGGCATAGAATTTCGATTTGAAAATATCAAGATAAACCATCAGGAAAAAATATATGTAGTTGCTGAAAGTGAAGGGAGTCAAAGAATTTGTTTCACGCCAAAGATGTGAATAAATTAAAAAAAGGGTTGTTTTAAGGGCCAGCCTGATGTAACTGATTTTTTAAGGCCCATGTTGTGAATATCATATAGCCAAGGCGTGTTTGCTAAGAATTTGTAAACAAAATTGTAAAACTTTGATCGTGGCGTTGAAGAGTTCAGTTGTCCTTTCAAATCAGTTGCTGATCTGTGGTACCTACTAATGCAAGCCATCTTTTAGTTTCTTGGCTATAAAAACAATAGTCAATATCTGTCGGCTCCCGATCCATTTAGGGTCTCTGCTTGAGATATTGCGGTCTTTCATCGGTTGTGGTCCCTTTAGTCGTCGAGAACAAGCGCTGTTGCGTCTGTTACCGCCTGGTCCCAGTAGTGGAGGTTCGGTCTTCCTAGTCGTCTCGAACCTGGGAGCCCGGGATTCGAATATTTTCTTAGCCGGAGCGTTGTTGTTCATTCGCTCGATGTAGCCGAGCCATTTTAGCCGATGTGTTTTGGCTCTTTGGACTACATCCACATCTTGTTACAGGTCGAACAATTCACGATTGAATCTTCTCCTTCATTCGCCTTCCTCGAATACATCCGCCGAAGAATTTCTCTCTCGAAAGTGTTCAGTATCGATTCCCCTTTTTTACTTATCCCCAGCATTCAGCGCCGTAGAGTAAAACTGGTAAACTTTGTGTTTCGAGAAAGAAGTTTTGAACCCATTCGTTTGGCCAAACCGAAGTTTCCGCTGTTTGCTAGGGTAATTCTTCGTCGGATTTCCACCAAGTTGCCGTCCGTGGAATTGATGTCTGCTCAAATGTAGGTGAACTCCTTGACTAAAACAAAATTACAGGACATCTCCATTCTTGAAAAATTCCGCGAGTCGGCTGATTTTGTTCTTAAGTGGATAGCTTTTTTAACCTCTTCAGTACTGGGTGCTGGAACTGGATTTTCATTGGCTGGCCTTTGCTTCTGCTGCTTCTTTGATTTCCTGCTGCTACCACTACAAAATGCCCATGAAGCAGTTGCTGGAAATGCTGCTTAAGCACGTATATAATACTTTGTGCTTCAGTGACAAGGTTCCTTCCGTTGTTTCCCTGTTGTTGGCTGTTTTGTAGAACCGGCGAGTTTTGGTGGTGGTGCTAGACTTCTCGATATGCCTGAGCTGAGAAGCTGCGGATGCTCTTTTCTTTCTGCGCAGGGTTTTTTCTCTTTCCTTCTCTTTTCACTGTATTCCACGCTTGCTGCTCTTTTTTTTTTCATTGAAACATTTGCACTTGTGCATTTTTCGTCTCCTGCTTCAATACCGCGCATTCCTCATCATACCACGGGTTCTTTTTTTCTGGCTGGTTTATAGGGTATGGTGGTTCGGCTGTCTCCTTAATAATGTCGTGATACTGGTTGTTGAAGCTTGTGTCTCGGAATACGGCAGAGAGTTTCACGGTCACTGTATTCTCTGTCTTTCTCACTTTTGCTTAGACATGCAATGCTGAATTTCTTCCTTTGGGCGGTCTCCGTTTTCCTTTCGTTTGACAGTCTCGCTCTAAACTTTGTGTCACAACAAAAAAAAAAGATCAGTGCACCTTTGCATCTCGAAATTAATTTTCCAAGTCTAAAATGTTCGATGTGTGCCTTGCGCCAATCAGCACGTGGTCAAATTGGTTGCCGGTTCGACCATCTGGATATCGCCAGGTTGTATGTATCCTTCACCTGGGAAACCTAGTGCTACTTATGACAGTATTACGAGCTGCACCAAATTCGATTAGTCTGAAGCCCCGTTATTTGTTGACGTTTCGTGGAGGCTGTGCTTTCAAGCTTGCTTAAGACGCGTCGTAATAAATATAAATTACACAAATTACGAAAAGGTTATTTTTTTTTTATAAATAAATTGTTGTTCATTTCGAGTTGCTCTTAAGCATATACCGAAATGCGATATCAAATAGGGTGGTTATTTATTTTCAATTATTGTTGAGTCAATTGGACCTTTTAATCTTTAATAATCTTAGATTTGAAGGTCAATTCTCGTACTTTGAAACTGTGAAAGGAGAAATACTCCTTGACGCCAAATGCGTTAAAAACAATCTGTTCATTCTGTGAAAACTTTTGAAAAGATAAACGATAAACAGAAACAATGCTCATTAGATACACCTAGATCTACACCAAATCTCAAACGCGCTGTTTGTATTCATTTAGACCAATAAGTGCTCTGACATCCGTAATGGAGGAAGTTTAGCAGTCCTTGTCGCCTTGAATCTGAGGGGAAGGGCTGAGACTTGTGGCATAGGAAATATACACAGTTACTTAGGTTCCTCTTCGACCGTTCTTCTCCAAGTACTTCTCTACCATCTCTACTGGCTGTCCAGAAATATCTGTTTAAGTAGATGGAAAAGTTCCAAGGCTGATCCTCTTTGTTTTTGCTGTATTGATCTTAAGCCCGACGGTTTCAGCTTCTTTTTCCACCCTTGTTCTCATTCGATGGAAATCCATGATCCTATGAGAAAGTAAGAATACGTCACCCGCGTAGTCCAGATGTTTCAAGTGTGATAGCATATTTCACTGAATACCTCCATTTACAGTCGACAAAGCTGCATGCAGCATAACACTTATAACCAACAAGAACAGTATTGGTGACAGTATAAAGGCCTGTCTCACTTTAGATTTCAAACTCCTCTGATAACCTTCCATTTTGCAGAACGTGACATTTGGATCCTTCATATGTAATAGCAATCAAATTATCCGGGCCCCTTCTGCGCAAGACCCAAATAAATACTGTATTGACACTGTCAAACGCCTTTTCGAAATCGATGAACAGCAGGTGAAGTGGTGATCGATATTCAACGCACTGTTCGATGACGATCCGCAAGGTTTTGATGTGATCCAAACCGAAAGATCCAGTGCGGAGACCTGCTTGTTCGGCGTCAAGCGTGTCTTCTAAGTGGTCTTTTATTCGCTCTAGGACGATTCTTGCTATAACCTTCACTACAGTAAGCAGCACGCAAAATCCTCTCCAGTTTACACACTACGTAAGGTCTCCATTCTTTGGGAGCTTGACAATCATCCCATTTTCCGCTCTCCAGAAAAACTCTCTGTTTCCCAAGCTCTTTCTATGAGTGGGTGCAGAAGCTCAGATGATGTTTTTGGCGCTGCTGGTAAGAACGTCAAGTCCAACCGCTTTGTTGTTCTTCAGTGCTCTGATTGCGGTTAAGATTTATTCTCTTCTGGGGGATACAGTTTGTATTCAGGTATTTGTTGCTAAGGACAAGACATTGGGTGTTAGGTTGACTTCGCCGGTAAAAACGCGATTTAAAACCGCAGAAAAGTGCTCCTTCTACCTTTTGAGCTGATCCCCATCCGAAACTAGCAGTGATCCGTCTATGTCCTTTACCAGGTGTTGTTTGAGCTTTGGACACCTGTTAGGTCTTTGGTAATTCTGTAGACGGTCCTACTGTCACACCTACTTGAGGCCTCTTCTGATTCTATTGCCAATGCGTTGATATAATTAAGCTTTTCACGTCACACGCTACCGTGAACTTCTCTCATCTTCATGCGGTACGCATACTCTAGATCGTTCCTGTCTGCTGCTGAAGTTGCTGCAGTGCGAACTTTGAGCTGTTTTCTTTCTTCGATCCTAGCCCAAGTTTCTTCTGAAAGCCAGGCACTATTTCTTCCTTGCGACCGACCGACTAAACTTTCAGCATCTGATATCAAAACATTTTTCACCGGACTGCGGAATCTTTAAGTCTAACGGTTTTGAATTTGGACATTCGGGTATTTTCTTGAAATCTCCGAATTGCAGCTGTTCGTAATCTTACGATAGCAACCATCAGATGGTGGTCCCGGGCAATTCCCATATATGCGCCTCTTCTGTTTCGAACGTCCTGGAGACTGCTTCTAAATCGTCGACTGATCGCTAAGTGAACAATTTGGTTGGAAGTTGCTTGTCTATCCGTCGGCACCCAACTGTTTTGTGCTCAAACATGGCTCCACTTATGACAAGGCGGTTGACGATACAAAAATGGAGAAAACTTTCGCCATTGTCTTTGCGATCATCAACACCATGCATTTCCATAACATGCCTGAGCCCATCACTGTCATTGCGAACCTTGGTATTCAAGTCTCCCATTACCATTATGATGTCTCCACGAAATCTACTATCAAGCAGCACTCAACCGGTTATAAAAAGCCTGCTTCTCCTCGACAGAAGAGAGCTCCGTTGATGAGAGTTCATGTAGTTGTATCGCAGATAGATTAGGACTTCTACACGGGTTCAGAAGTGAGAATATTTCATTGTTTTTCTATTGTAAACTTCGAAATTGTCTAAAACTTTGCCGCACATGTAGTTGCTCATCATATTGGCTCCTTATAAACCCGATAATCGGATCTCCTGAAGAGGTACCTATCACCATGTCATTAACCAATTCCGGAATCACACGAGTGAATTTATCATCATTTCAGGAAATTTGCATTCTTTGCATTTTAAGAGTTTCTAAAAGTTTTAGCAACTGATTGGTGATGGTAAATGTTTTTTGAGCTTGTTAGCACTTTCCGTATACCTAAATATAACGTTTTTTTTTAACACTGTGCCTAATAGCTTGTTGTACGTAATTTTCATTAGAACATTTATGAGTCCGTGACTTAATGTAGAAAATTTATAACTTCTCAAGTATTCAAAACTTTTCCAAAAAAAAGTTGAAAACAAGGTAAACGCAAAGTAAAATAAATTAAAATTTTAAACATGTCACTAAATTTATTGCTTTCATTATACGAGTAACATTAGTCGTAAACTCCCATTACCTACCAACGACAGCCTACGACAAAAAAAAAAAACAAAGTAAAACAAAAGAACAAATAAAATTCGTATTCATTTCAAGTAAACATACAACTTCAGAGATGCTAACATCTTAACGCAAGAAGTATGCTCATCTCGGTACTTATATAATGTTTATTTCTCGTAGGTATATTGTTGCAATATCCATTTCATCCCTAAAACACACAATCAATGCCTTTAGAACCCTTTTTCAATGTTTTTTTTTTTCCCACAAGTTAGTATACTACCATTCTTATGAACTCCGCATGCTCATAGCGCAATGAAAGATTGCGAAACGAATAAACAAGTTGTACACGTATATACGTACTGTACATTGTACAAGTACATTCTCCTCTTGCAAATCCGTCAGTAAGCTTATTCATACATATATTCAAGTAATAAAGTCTATGTTACATATCAATCCCAAGTCCACAAATACGTAACTTATATAGGTACCTATTCCACAGATAAATGCATACTGGCTTATAATCCCAACGTTAGTATCCTTCTGTCCATTCAAAGAGTATTTCAATAAGCACCAGAATTACACTTTTTCCGAACTCATATTAAATGAGTAGGTACTTATCCTGGCCTGTCTATATACAGAAATCTGCTATCACCTTTCGCATCCATGTTACCAAGAACGAGATGAGCCTTCGAAATGGATAAATTTCCTCATTGTTAGGAAACATGTTTTTATTTCTTCTTTCTATGAGCATCAGCATGAGTTCAGCCAGGCAGGCTTAAGGAAAGAAGAGAACCATCATAAAAGACCTTCCATTTTGATAAATAAAACACCCAGCAACAGGATGGAAACCTATAAGCACTTAAATATTCTTTGCAGCAGCATCAGCAACAGCAGTATAGCACCACATTCAGCACGCTTGTTCTTTGGGTCTATAAGAACCATTAGAAGAGAATAGCCTGTTTGTCCTTCATTTATAAGCTTTTTCAATACGTTGCTTTAGGGTGTGTGTCACTTAATAGATATACAGGATTAAACGCACTGAAGGACAGGACACATATTCTCAACAAAAAAAAAAGAAAAACCAAGACAAAAATAGATCTCTGTTGATGTTTTTTTTTTATCTTTTTTCGAGCCTAAGAAGACTTTGTTTGACACTCGAGTTAAATATTAATTTCCAATTATAAATAAAAATTCCAAAAATACTAAAGGCCTTTCAGAAGGCATGTTTTCTTAGTGAAAAAAAAAATTAGAAAAGAAGTAAGTCCTTTGAAAAATTTCCTATATTTGCCTTCAGGGATTTATTTTTTTGCCGACTTTTCAAATGGTTCTGTACCTATATAATATTTCTTGTGAATTATATATGAATTTTACTAATTGGCCTTTCAACAGGACTTCGTCTTAAGCTTTTATATAATCGAAAGGATTACTTTACTTTTCATAGGGTGTTATCGACCTTAATTTAAGCCTCTTCAAGGAATATTTATCATATTTCTGAAAAAAATTGTTTAATGAGTGAGACTGATCTTCGTGACGTCACAGCAAGTTAACCAGGATAAAAGATTTAGTTACTCAGTTACTCTCGGAAACTTTCAGTTACTCCCGGCAACTTTCAGTTACATTCGTCAACTTTCAGTTAAATCCGGCAACTTTAACTTACTCCCAATAACTTAAAGTAACTCCCTGTCACTTAAAATTACTCCTGTAAATTTACTTTCGGCAATTTTTAATTACTCTGGTTAATTTTAAGTTCATCCCGATACCTACCTTTGGGTTACTCCCGTTAATTTTAAGTTACTCCCGTTAATTTTAAGTTACTCCCGGTGACTTCAAGTTACTTTCGGCATCTTAATACCTGCTTCATAATATAATGTTATATTTTTTTTTTTACTACTTTATCTCTAAAAACAATATTTTTGCTCACTATTTTGTACAGAATAGTGAACAAAAGTATTCTTTTCAAACATAAAGAGTGAGCGAGTCGACTTGGCTTGCAGATGTGTACGAGTTTCTAGATTGAAATCACATATGAGGCATCTTTTTGTGCTTCTAACATTTAATTTTAAGTAGCAAAAGCTGTTTACTTCCGGAATTAGTGTTTTCTTCGGGAATGACATTTTGGTCACTTTCGTCATAAAGCTTTCTTTTGGCAATATTATTGTTTTTATCTTGTTTTTATTAATTTGAATCCTAATAGACGAGAAGGTTTACACTATATGGCTTCATTATATTTTTACGTATACTGACTTTTTCGTCACATTTCTGTTGTTTTTGGAATTTCACATCCTTTTTGACGAATGAAGAGCAAACTTTAAATTCGGCAAAACGTTTTTTTAGTTCGAATCAGAGAGGTTCTTCTTATACCAAAAAAGAAATATATTCGAAATTAAACGTCTTAATATTTATGTTGACAGTCAAATTAAATACAAATTAAATTTGGTGGCACAACAGCTCGTGGAGAACTAGGGCCTAGTGACTTACAAATCTCGACCATTCCTGTGTGGGTGTTGTTGGCTGCAATGGAGAGGACCTACAATTTTTGCCGAGTCCAAATGAGTAGATGAAAAGAACTTTTTCATAACTTTTCATAGAAGTATATTCTTGGAGGAATTGTCAGTTCCTCGCAAGCGGCAGTATTTCGGAAAAACATTTCTGTTTTTTTATGGTGGCAGCGGTTGGGAACCGAACTCAGACCTTCGGAATGACATCAGTTCAACGCACTGACCGCGAGTTTTTAGAGATGTTACCGTTATAAGGCTAAAAAACCGCTGTGTTTTTGTGTATACAAAAAAAAAACATTGCAACGAATATAAAGAGTACTGACGTCTTTCAGAATGCATTTTAAATCTTTTCAATACCTCGTGGCATAATGGTTAGTGCGTTGGACTGTCATGCCGAACGTCTGGGTTCGATTCCCAGCCGTTGTCACCTAAAAAATAGATATATTTCTTTCGAGGTGTTGCCTTTGGCGAGGAACTGACAAATCCTCCAAGAGTATACTTGTCATTAAAAAGTGCCTCTCATATTGGGAGCCGTTCAGAATCGGCAAAAAATTGTAGATCTCCTACCCGCTTGCCGAAAACACTCACAAGGAATGGGTGAGAGTTGTGAGTCACTAGGCCCTGGTTCTACACGAGCTGTTGCGCCACCAAATTATTTTGTTAAATTTATTTATCTCTTACCATGTATCCTAGAGTTTTCAATTCTTCTCTTTGAGTCATCTCTCCTCCCAACTTTATAGTTCCATTTTGCATGACATCGTACCCAACTCGACTCTAGCAAACCCCCAGCTGACGGTTCGGTTGGCCTCATATTGGTTTCGCCACATTGTTCCATTATCTTTCCTCATTTGCTTCCTATTTGCTGTTGGTAACGTTTAAAAAGTGTAAATTTTTCTATGTATCTATGATAATATCTCCTGAAATCAACTCAAATCAGAAATAAGGTCATCCCCATTTCACCATTATATTGAAATTTTTTAAGTTTCTGATTTTTCTACAAATTATCAAGACCCTTGTTTAACTTAAACTTGATATTTTTCTCTGATGGAAAGAGGTGTAAATGATAATAATGTACCTCTGAAAGTTTAAACCCCTTTTAACGTCCGAAAGTTTTAAAGAGACTAAACCCCTGTTAATTCAGTTCCTATTTGATTTAAAGACGGAAGAAAAACAATCAAAAACAAACTAATTGCTAGAAACATCAAAAAAGACTTGTAAGCTTTCAAGTACAAGTACCAGTCAAGTAGGTTTACCCAGTACTGTGTACTTGTACTTGAAAAAAAAAAAACAAGTACCACTTGAAAAACATTAAGTAAAGGGTGTTTTTTTTTAGAGGTATAGCACTTTGAAATGGAATAAAACAAAGATTATTTTTTTTTAAATTATCATGAAATTAACTTTATTTAAAGGTAATCTTCTGTCATTATTATTTAAATATGATTTCTGGCATATGACTGTCACGACTGGCTTGGACGTACTCTAATCTGGAGGAACTAACGCAGCGAATGTGGTCAATTGTTTCGGGCTTATCAGCGACTTGCGACTTCACATATCTCCATAGAAAATAGTCAAGCGGCGCTTAATCGCACGATCTTGGAGGCCAATCTACGGGCCACCACGGACACTTTGCGGTTACCCAACGTTCCCTTCAATAAATTAACTGTGAAACGAGCTGTGTGACATGTTGCGTACGCCGTCTTGTTGAAACCACAGTTCCTTCACATCATGGTTGTTCAAATGATGAACGAAAAAGTTAATAATCATGGCTCTATAGCGGTCACCATTGACAGTAAATTTCTGGCCAGTATCTTTTTAAGGGAGTTCGGTCCAATTATTCCACCAAACCATAAATAAGACCAAGGAGTCAGTTTTTGTGGATGTAACGGTGTCTCAACATACACTTGAGGATTATTATCACTCCAAGTACGCAAGTTTTGTTTATTGACGTATTCATTCAACCACAAGTGAGCTTCATCGCTGAACAAAATTCACATGATACGTATTTTTAGCAGAACCATAATTTTTTAAATAAATTTGCCCAATTTGGAAGCGTTGTCCAGGGGTCAGGCTATTCTCGTTGAAATTCCAAACCAAACTAAAAAAAAATCACTTGACAGCTGAAAAAATGGCCGCCAATTAAAAAAGTGTTGCCAACTTAAAGTTCTATACCTCTTAATAAAACACCATGTTCTTGGTGCTCTAAAACTGCCCAGTACATGTTAAAGTACTTTTCAAGTTCAAGTCCATTTTAAATACTTTTCTAGAACAGGTCCATTTCAAGTACTTTTCAAGTGCAAGTCCATTTCAAGTTCTTTTCAAGTACAAGTCCATTTCAAGTGCCATGCATTGAGTTGTCTAGTTGAGCTATCGAATAATGACTATTTCAACTCAAAAACACAGATCACGACGGCTGATGGCGTCTCGTTGTCTTCGTCATCTCACAAAAGTCTCGCCATGTTCGTTATTATTCGATAACTCAAACAAACTACCCAACGAAATGGACTTGCACTTCAAAAATAATTTAAATCGAACTGGACTTGAAAAGTACTTGTACTTGGGAGTATTAAAGTATCAAGTACATATAAAGGGGTTTTCAACAGGGCCGCTACAAAAGTAGAGCAACAGAAACTTCAAACGACGCCATATTTCTTGCCGCTCTTTTGACATTTCTCTTCAGTAAGGTTTGCCATTTCATGATGGAAAGATATACGAGCCAACAACGAGTCGAAATTATTTAAATTTACTACCCAAATTCGGAGTCAGTGGCCTCAACGTTAAGAGCGCTACGTCCAATTTATGGTCGTCATAATCGTCCTAGCAGATCAACAATTGGGCGTCTAGTGGACAAAATTTGAATCCACAGGCACAGTACAAAATGTTCCCGTGCCAGTGAGACAAAGAAGTGCCCGTAGTGTCGAGAATATTGCTGCCGCTGAAGCTTCAGTTGCAGAAAGCCCAAATGTGTCTCTCACACGTCGTTCTCAAGCGTTGGGCATCTCTGAGACGTCGTTGTGGCAAATTTTGCGAAAAGATCTTGGCCTTAATCCTTACAAGATTAAATTGACGCAAGAACTGAAGTCGCTTGACCACCAGAAGCATTGTATGTTCGTGAATTGGGCTGAGCAACAACTTGAAAATGATTCGGATTTTCATCGAAAAATCAATTTCAGCGATGAGGCTCATTTCTGGCTGAATGGCTTCGTCAATAAACAAAATATGCGGTATAGGTCAGGCAGCAATCCACACGTACTCCATGAGTCATCATTGCATCCCGAAAAAATTACGGTTTGGTGTGGTTTATGGGCCGGCGGCGTCATTGGGCCGTACTTCTTCCGTGATGATCAAGACCGGCACGTTACTGTGAATGGGGATCGCTACCGTTCAATGATAACCGAATATTTTTGACCCCAATTGGATGATATGGACTTGGAGGACATGTGGTTCCCACAGGACGGCGCCACAAGCCACACAGCGAATGTCACAATCAATTTATTGGAAACCAAGTTTGGAGAACGTGTTATCTCACGAAATGGTCCAGTCGCTTGGCCGCCTCGGTCGTGCGATTTGACGCCATTAGACTATTTCCTGTGGGGCTACGTCAAGTCTATGGTCTATGCCAACAAGCCAGCGACGATTGATGAACTTCGTACGAACATCGAACGTGAAATTGCAGCAGTATCGGCCGATTTATGCTTGAAAACCGTCGAAAATTGGGTTCAGCATCTGGACTTCTGCAAGCGTGGTCGTGGTGGCCATGCAAAAGAAATCGAGTTCCATACATAATGGCATCGAACGTACTTTTACAGGAATAAAGAATTTCATTGATATCCAGTGTTGTCTAGATTGCTCGAAACGTGAGTGGCAATGCTTAACTCACATTATTCAGTCACTTATTGCTCGATATCTAATGCGGTAGTTCGGTCCTAGTGAGATAAGTTCAATTTTTTACTCTTTGGTAATCTTGAGTTTCCGAGTTCATGCACGGGTTCAAACTAGCTTTTTTTTTTGAACTCAGAAAAAGTTTTAAAAAAAAAAATTCTCCAAAAGGTTAACTCTATAACACCCAGTCTACAAGTAGGTATTGGTACACTTCAAAGTTCACCACAAATATAAAGAGCTGACTTTTCAATTTTATCCTATTTGTGTGCTTTGAAAGAAAGAAGAAAAAAAGAAAATATTTTAGTCAGCCATTTTGAATGCGTTTATCGGTCCTGTTTTAGGGTAGCTCACCAACAAAAATCCCTTCTTTTTTTTTTTAATAAAGCATTTGAAGTGAATTCACATCTTTTAAAAGGATGTAGGTACTTGAATTCGGTATATACTCGCGAATAGGGAAAATCCATCAGGATTGCTTAAGCCTTTTAGTATATTCCTTTTTTGGTAGCAAGAAATTATTTTTTTTTCATACAAACAAAAAAAGTTTAAAAGATTAATGAATTGCAACAAAGGGACATGGCGGTGTTTGATATAGCAAAAATAAAAGGAGAAAAACACAACCAAAGGATGGTTGGGCATTCACTTTGATACCCTTAACGATAACGACAACGATGGTGATGATGATGGTAAAATACATTTTCAATGGCAGGTTAGGGTGTATATACCTATATGTGCATGGAAGGTATGTGGGTACCTATATATTTATGTATATTTTCTTATAGCCTTTGCGCTGTGTGCACATTGAATGCATTTCATTTTCTGGCGCTTACCCACTCGACATCGATACAAGGACTAGAAAAACGAACTCTTCAACTACAACACAATAGTCGACTGGTTTAATTAATGAAAAAGAGTTTTATTTTTTTTTCTATTTTCTAACAATGTATATTTTCTTTTTTTTTTGTTGCTTGCTGTTGTTCTTGTTGTCGTTTTAAACCCTGGCTGCATGCAACTCTCTTGTGGATGTTGTAGATATGTATGTACATAAGAGATGATATACAAATATGCGCCCTTTTGATACTGCATATATACATAGCTGTAGATATAAAAAAATGTTGATACAAAAAACTCATTTATTTCTAATTAAACTGCAATACCCTTTTGTTTAATTTCAAAAAAGCTATATTTCAATTCACAATTCAATCTAACTTTCAGTATATTCAGCAATTAAATGCAAAACTTCAGTTTTCAATTAGAGCTGCTGTTTTGTCAAATATATCGATTAATTAACTGAAAGCAAAATTTAATTGAAAATTGAGATTTGATTGAGCTTTTTTTTAAACTTGACATTTATATTTGCATTTTAGTGAGAGTTTCAATCGCTGCCGTGTCTTAAACCTAGCTTACAGTTCGCATGCGAAAAAAAACAAAATTCTTAAAATAGTTTTCCACCTATTCTGTGCAAAAATTGTATGACATTCAAGGCAAAAAATGTTTGCCTTGACCTAAACCACCCATTTAGTCATTAATTTACCCTAAATTAATAATATATAGGCCTAAAAATGGAAAATAATTATTTTTGGATGCAAAAACCATTTGCATGCAAATAATGCTTTGAGATGAACATTTTTTTTTTTGAAAGTGGAAACCGAACATTCAAACAAAAAATATTTTGTTCACCCTAACTTTTTTTTGCATGCAAATTAATTGCTGGCCTATTGTTTTGCATGATATTTCATGACAGCAATGTTTTTTGTTTTTGCATGAAACTGTAAATCAAATAATGATAACAATTAATTTTGCATTCTACCCCAATTATTTTTGACATGCAAGAATATTTGCATAGATTTACCTATTTTTGCACACAGGAATTGTAAACTATACTTGAATCTCAATAATCTTCGCTCGAAAAATGACTTATTTAAATGGCGACTTATAATAGTCTGGTGAAGAAACCTAATTGCGTGCCTAAATTAAGGGGGACCTTTTTTATGATTACACTACTCCCGCCATGAAACCAAAATCCTTCCGCCTTTTGTAGGAGGGGGACTTATTTTTACATTTGTCTAGCATGGGAGTCATTGTTGTAATCCTGTGGCTTGGCTGCCATTTTTAAAAATGGCGCCCAATTTGTGCGAACTGGAAAATAAATAAAAACTCGTATATTGCTTGAAAAATTTCCTTAATTAAAATAAAAGTTGATGTCTTAAAAGATAGATGTTGAAGAGACGCACCTTCGGGTAAAATAGCAGAGCTGCCATTTTTCGGAAACATACTTTTTTTGATGTAAAAGTTTGGGACTTTTTTTTTTGGTAATTTTTAATATTTTGAACATGAACGTAGAATTTATTTTAGCCGCTTATCTTGGAACCTTGAGGAGTTTCTTTCAACTCTTTTCATATTCAAAATGTTAAAAATTATCAAAGAAGTGGAAGTCTTACATTTTGACATCAATAAAAGGAATATTCCCGAAAAGTAAAAATACTGACATTTTAACCAATAATGTATCTGTACTCAACACATCTACCGTTATTTCCCCAAATACGTGTTTAGTATCTCAAGGCGCTTTCTCAACGTTTTTCATGTTCACAATATAAATAATTAACTACTAAAAAAAGGGATAGTTTTAACCCTTATCATAAAAAAGTACATATGTACCCGAAGTGGCAACACTGACATTTTACCCGAAAGTGGGTCTTTTCAACAATTATCTTTTAAATATTTTAACCATGGAAATTTTCTAAGTAATTGACGAGTTTTTTTTTTAATTTTATCATTTTGTATAGTTTAGATGCCGTTTTTGAAAATAGCATCCAAACGACAAAAATACTCCTAAGCTAAATTTCATCCTTAGTATGTAATAAATGAGTTCCAATCATAAAAAATGTTCCAACAAAAAAGGGCAAGGGATTCGGTTTTCTATGGCCGGTCTAGAAATTTTGTAGTATTTCGATATTTGCTGAAATGCATTAATTCCAGTTTTTAGGGTGTAATCGAAGATGGAGAAAATGCTATGCAAGAACCTGCCGAAAAAAAACCTGAAGCTATGATAAAACTTATACGACTCGCTGCCTTCCCCCTGGCAAACACCTGCGTCAACAACAACCCTGTATATTGGTGGATAAAGGAGATAGCTGAGCTCCGCAGAAGATGCTTACATTTAAGATGCAAAGTCACTAGTGGAAAGAGAATACAATCTTAAAATCTTGAGAACGTCCTAACAGAACTGAGAACCAGGTGATCCGAGCTCATGAAAACCATCAACTTTAGTGAAAAGCAGAAATAGGAGGATCTCCTTCAAGGTGTGGACAGAAAAGCCTGAGGGGACTTGGATAAAGCATCGGTATGCGGATGTAAGGGGCCTTAGAGACTGCCCCTGCCCTTAACCAAGAAAAGCGCTTTTCCCAACGCATCTTTTCAGACCCCCTCGACACCACATTGATTCAAAAGCGGCATATACCACTTTCCAGGGTAGAAGAGTTGACTTCAGCTGTTGAGACTTGCAAAACTGAAAACCGGATGGAATACCAGAAGTAGTACTAAGACTCACCACCAAATAATGGCCCCGCTGCTGTTGGTGAGGTTCCCAGAAAACTTGAAAAAAAAAACAACGCCTGATGCTGGTCAGCAAAAACAAAGGTGACCCAAATTTCCCATTTCTGCATACAGTACCTAGTGTCTATGCTAAACACGGTAAGAGTTTAGCTTTAAGGAGGGGATACAAACGATAATGGTCTTCCAAATAGAATTCGAGGTCATAAGATGCAAACATGGACTGAAGAAAGAGACTGTACACAAGAGAAGCAGCAGAACGAGAATTGAAAGCCACAACTTCACTGAGCAAATTGAGAGCGCTCTGAATTATTTTGGAAACACACCTGAACAGAACACTATAGCTGACAAGTGCTTGTGTTCAGCATTAAATCTGTCTGCTCAGTCATTTCATTCTAAGCTCATAGAGCGCACCCTGAACAAACTTAGAACACACTCAGAACGAAAAAAGAAGCACGAATTTTTAGCTGTGAACGTTCAGAGCTAAAAAAGAAACACAATTTTTTGTTTGACAATTCGGGCTCTACTCTGAACTAAAAAAGAAAAACGACTAATGATCGGTGAGACTGATGGAAAAACGATATAGTCACCCAGTTCATCACTGGACACGTGTATCTCAAACGTCCTTCTCCATGGGATCGGGAATTCGAAGAGCACAACCTGCCAGGCAGTACGGAGACTCTATTACCGACGACATACGTTCTTCGGCTGCAGCAGATGAGACGCTGAGCCTTAGGAACTAGTGACAAGAATTGATGACATCGCGCCAGAAAACATATTACAGAATATGCTTACCAGCGACTAAAACTAGCAAACAATCTGTACGTATAAAACAATTAGGGTATTCATGCAACTTCGTAAATCCCTAGATAAGTTTACAAATAGGATAAGTTTATCTTTTGGTTAATGAACTGTCAAATTTTGTATGGGAAATGATTTACACAATTTGGTTAAACTTATCAAAGGATTTTGTTGCGTAAAATTAACCAAACTGATTAGACTTACCCAAGCGTCATTGTCATTGTGACTCTTATTCTGATTGAATTACCTAGCATTTAATCAAAAGTATAAAAAAGGTCGTTCATGCAAACTTTGCGTAAACTTATCATTTTACAAAATTTGTAAACTTACGATGTTGCATGAATACCCTTAATATTCCCTAGGAGGAAAAAAAAAGAAGAATAACGCGATCGAAGAGAAGCATGAGAACCCGCCCGAAAGGTGAGTCAGACGCGAAGAAGGTTTATGAAGGAGTTTTCTTGGTATGCTGGTATTTTGTATTTTGAAAGAATACTCACGGGGATGATATCCAATGAGTCAAAAGAGGCCTCCTTATGGCGCATTAAGCATTTCTCCCGCTTCCCTTAATGGAAAGGTGTCTGAAGTTTTCTTGTCTAATTTCTTGGCGAAAAACAAAAAAAAAATTTTAAGAGTTGCCAGCTTCAGCCTGGGCTTTCAAAAAAATAATAGGTTCCTTGGTGAAACTCTTCTGAAAAATAATTAAAAAACATCAAATTCAAATATCAGGATTGAATCTGAAAAGAAAATTAAATTTTATATGTATTTTTATCAATGTTTTTACATTTCATTTTTGTGTACATAATCAATACAAAAGCAAAAATTAAAAGCACTCATATAAACATTAAATTTCAAGCCCTCTTAGTGAGAGAAAACAAGTGCAGATCTGAAAATGAATACAACAGAATTATTTACATTTTTTTCTGTCATCGTTTACATTTCCATTTATTTATTTCTTTTTTGCATATTCTATTTAAATATGTGAATACAAAAAAATATAATAAAAAATAGAATAAAAGGGCTTTCCATATAAAATAAGTTCTTAGGGTAGGGCAATAAAAGCCTGGACTGGTTGAATCATGTTGTTTTTGTTACTGCACTGAAAACAACTGAACAATGCAGGTATCACAAGCAGTTGTAACCACGTCGACATCAAATGCAGAGTTTTTTTCCATTTTAAATGGCTTCATTGTTGGAAGATTATATTTTACTGTTATGAATGGAAGACTTATAGAATTTATTTTTGAAATATCATTGCAAAGAGCTTTTTTTTTAAATTTATTTGAAAAGATCTGATATGGTCCAAACTTTACAGGACAAAACCCCCAAAATGAAAACTCAATTTATTTTTATTTACCTAGATTTTATTTTTACATTACATTTTGTTTGGGGAAAGTATTTTTTTTTATTTTCTGAAGTAGATTTTATGTAAGTGACAACGAAACGGATTTAAATATGTAAATAGTAGAAATCAATGAATTAAAAACTCAGAGATTTAGTTCATGAAACCGAAAGAGAAATATTTTTTTATATTACTTTATAGGGAACCTGTTATTTTTTCAAGTGTTTTAGAGTTTTAAAATGTTCAATCAAATTCTTAATTTTTAATTTTTGGTAATAATGGTTAACTTTGGTACAAATGTTGTCTTTAATGATAACATCTTAGAGTCAGAAAAAAAAACTTACTAAAATTGAAATCGAAAACGAATATTTTTTCAAATTTAAAACCATAGAGGAAAATTGAAAAAAGTCGAGTTTTCCGTATGTGTATAAGTAAGGAAATATCGGCCGTAAAATTTTTAAATGAATAATGATAATTATAATGATCTAGCAGGATTTTTTTTTTAAATTTAGGAGCTTGGAAGATATGAAGACATGAAAATTATAAGAGACAAATGCTTAAACGCATGAAATACGATATTTAAATTAGCTAAAATAACTTCTTTGAGAATTCTAAATAAAAAAAGAACGCCATCTAAATTCTTGATTCAATATAATTGTATGGAAAAAAGATATTTAAAATTGTTGGAGCGATTTTCTTAAAAAAATATTTTTTTTTATATCAAATTCTTAAAACATGGTATGCAAATTAATTTGTCAAACCCTTTTTAAAAATATCGAATTAAAAAAAATTTAAACTTTTTTTTACAATTTCAAATAAAAAAACTATATGCATTGAAATTTTTTTTACAAAAAAAGTAATCTTAATTTGTTCAGCTGATAATGAGAAAATTCAAAATTAAAAAAAAAAAAGTTCTATGAGAAGTAGTGGCTTTTTGTAAATTCTTACAATTTTCGTCGCACTAATTTTAGCAATCAGAAATAATATTTTTTTTCTTAAGAACGACTCGTACGATTTTTATTAAAATCATAGAAGCCATATTTATAAAAATCGGCCAAACTATTTTTTTTTGTTTTTTTGAAAGTCCGCATTTTCAAAGATAATTTTTTTTTAATAAATCAAATGTAATGGTCAGATAATCTCTTGACTCAACTTCAATTTAATTTTTTTTTTTATGGTCGTACAATTTTTTTTTGCATGGAACATCTGATTTTTAATGAAAAAAGATACTTTTGGCTTTGATTAAAAAATTCAAGGACGGTTTTCGAAATTTGAGTAAGATATGAAAAGATTTTTTTTTAAAGATTTTTTAAAGATTTTTTTAAAGGTTTTTTAAAAATTATTTTTTTTTTACTTTTCACCGTTAGTTTAAAAAAAGGACTAAAAACCAATTTTGTTGGTCTTTCGGTAAATCTTTTGTTACTTTTCTAATTTTGATTTGAGGGCTTCCATTAGTATGCAGATTTATAGAATTTTACCTCGTTAATACTTCTGTAAATTTTCAAATTTATTCACTGAACCGTTTTTCTTCACCAAATTTTCAAAGTCTTACAAACCAAATTGTGTTGTTTCTATACATCGCGTGATCGTCATCAAAATGAATTTAAAACAACAATTTTCTTAGACTTTTTTCAAAGTTTCGCTTTGTATATAAATTTTTTTGATTAGAAATGAAATAAAAAGAAAATTTTGTTAAAAAAATTTTAAATATTTTTTAAAAATCCAAAAAATATGTTTTTTTAAGTTTTGGTAAAATAAAAGTATTGACATTGTTTAAAAGCTTCTGTATAAAAAAAACATTAATAACCATTTTTTGAAAAATTGTTTTTAACAAAAGAAACTTCTTGAAATTTTTTTTGAGAAAAATAAGGTTTTGTAAAACTGCTTGAAAAAAAATTGTATGGCAAGTACCGTTATTTGAAAATAAAAAAATCATGTAAACAAAATCACCAAAAACCACTATTGCGAAGTTTCAAGAAAATCTATCCAGCCGTTTAGGCTGTAGCCGAACAGACAGAATTTTTCCATCCACTTTTTTGGTGTTCTCTATCATCGTAATGCCATGTTTGATTGTAATTTTTTGTTTGCACGAATCCAAAACTTGCCTCATGGTACCCATATATATCGGAAGTAAAAATTGATATTTAGATTTTGATCACACTTCTCATTACCACGATAAGGAAGACGAAAATAGTGGATCCCATAATTCAGTCAGTCTGTCTGTCTGTTCGAAGATATATACATATTATTAACCATCATTATTATTTTTTGGTTAAACACAGAATCTCTGAAATGAACACGCAATCGCGAAAATAAACATGTTCCTTATATCTGCTTCTAGAGCTTTCCGCGGATTTTTGCACAGATGTGCAGAAAGCAAAAATCTATTAAATAATTGCAACACAAAAACTAAAAAGTGCGAGACCGAGTTTTTTTCACGTCTCGTCATTCAGCATTTAGTTTTCATTTGTTGTGACGTTTTGATTGTTTCCACCCAACAAAGAAGAAATTTTTCAGCACTGACTGGAAAGATTATTAGAATGTCCCATGGAAGCGTTCAGTGCTGCAGAAAATAATAAGAAGAAGCTCATATAATAACTCAGCGCCTCTACTGGTAATATTTGAGGCAGTAAATCGACTTTTTTATTGCCATTGTCACTGCCTTGAATAATGCAAATTTAGACGCTTAATAAATGGCAATAGCAATATGAGAGGCAATTATTGACTTCCATCAGCCAGGCAATAAATTAAAGAAAAATGGGATCCTTCTTCTTCTTCTTCTTCTTCCTAATTCTTACTCTAGCGGGTAGATGGCTAGATGGACGATAAGGTAGTGTTAACTGCTGGTTGATGCTTTGTCAGTGGCTGACTGGCAGTTACGCGGTCGATAATAGCTCTGTGTTGTTGCAGGTCAGAATGGAATTGCATGGAAGAAACGATGTCGGTGCTTATAAGTTTACGTGTTAAATGCAACAAGTAATCCCATTCGGGTTAACCTCAGCTTAACTTAAGCCCGAAGAAAAACTGTGTTACCGGCATAAATTTCATCATGTATGGAAACTCCACATTTTCTGTAATGGCGTCGGTAATCCCCAGTTTCTTTTTTTCTTCGACCGATTTCATCCATGCTTGCAAAAAAAAAAACGCCTAATGTGTACCTTATTTAAATGAAGTGGCGATTATTCTCTTCGTTTAGCCTTGTCCGAAGGGGTTGTGCTACCTGCGCGAATACTTTTGCTACCGAACAAATTCTATGCAAAAGTCAGCTTTTGCAATAATTTGTCAACACGCTTACAGCTTAAACGTTTGATGTGTTATTCACGTCGGCAACACAGTTTTTCTTCGCATTTTAGGTAAACGCCGATAATTATTCTCTTTGTTTAGCTTATCCCAAAGAGGTTATCTGTCCTCTACCGGTGCGAATGACTTTGGTATCGATAAATCGTATGCAAATGCCACTTTTTTTGGTTCAGCTTAGTCCAATTTATATGATAACGTCATATAATATGTCAACGCGTTGACAGAAAAACTCTTTGAAACTGTTTTAAAGTCGTAGTTCAGCAATTTTAAATCACTGATTTAGGCGGGTGAAATAAGTGTTACCGATAGTCAAAGTATGGTATAGTAGAATAACAAGCTTGAGGCATCGTTTAACCTCATTGAACTCGCCAATATCGATGATTTAAAATTGTTGAATAATGGATCAAAATTTGAACCACGTTTACAACGGGTTCTAGAAATTTGTTATTTAAATGATAATGTTGTTAGCACTCAGGGTTTCGAGGGCTGAACGTACTAGTTTCATTAGATGCACCAAGTTTAAAAACTGTTGAATCTATTTTAAGGTGAAGGCATATTTCTTTTTCGTTGATTAGATTGCCATGTGCATTTTTCACTTACATTTTTAATAGAATTCGTTTTAAATAAATTAAAGGTGCTAGCAATTCGTTTATAAAAAAGTTTCCCAAACCATCATCTTTTTTATATTTCGATGCTCTTCTTGGAATTGATAACGACTTGTAGCTGATTTCTCTTTTTTGATTTAAATTAAATCAATAAGCACTTTTTTGCTTTATTGAATGAATATCCAAAATAGGGTGGATTTTTTTTTTTGCTATCAATGTTGCTATTCTGATCCTAAAAGGGGATCCAGAAAACAATTACTTTTGAGAAAAGGTAAAAAATAAAACGAAATTGAAGTGGGTGACTCAATAATATAATGGCGCAGTTCTCATCCTGGTTCTTATTCGATAGGCGCTTAAAGAGAACAGAACAATAAAAAAGCTCAAACAAAAACAGGGTTACCGTAAAAGATTTTTAAACGAATTCTTTTCTCAATTATTGTATGTAAGCCTTTTGTAAGACTGTTTTTTTTTTTAATTACATTTAAGATTTATAAAATAACATCAAAAATCCCATCTAAAGTTATAGATTTTTTAAAATTTAAACAATTTATGAATTTTTAAATAATTCAATATTAGATATTTAAAATATACATTCAGAAAAAAGCATTAAATATTAAAGGCACTAAACCATGTTTTATTGCCAAAGACAATCAGTAAGAAAAAAATAGCATGCTTTCAGGAATACGTTGTAATATTTTTGTTTCCATAATTTTTGAAAAATGAAAAAAATTGTCAATGGCACATTTTTTTCCCTAAGTTTCTTATTTATGATTTGAAAATTCTTTAAAAAATTGAACTACTAAAATTAAATAAGATTCATATGGTAACTCTGTTGCATAGGTTCAAGTGTGATTTTGCTGTTGTTTTTTTTTTTTTTTTAATATATGTACATAGCTACATGCATACACACATTCATACACATATGCATATATACGTTTAAGAAGAAAAATGATTGTCTTTATATGAACCCCTACTACTTCTAATGAATGAATAGAAAATCGTTTTCAGATTTTTTTTATACACAAAGTGAATACTTTAAGAACAACAAACTTAAAGGTGAAGGGTGTATTGTTTTTTTATTTTTATTTTTATTTTTATTTTTATTTTTATTATATGAACCCACTTCTTATGTCATTCACATACTTTTAAGCTTTGTTTAGTAAATTAACATCCTTGTTGAACATGTTTTTAATAGCATTTTTTTTTTCAATTTCTTTTTCAGGTGAGTACCGAACAATTCATAGAACAAGGATACATCAAAAACAGCACAATAAGGATCATTGATTCTTCCCTTTATATTTATTTATTTCGGAGAAAGAAACTTCGATGATTTTTTGACATAAATTGAATTTGTTTCAAGTGGGTAAGTAAGTATCTTGCCTTCTTTATTCTTGAAGGGAATTTGAACCAAATTTGTTTAAATTGGTGTACTCAATCAATTTTGACAATATAGAAGTGACACTCAGGATTAAGTGATAAGAAATTCATTAAAAATAAGCTGGACTAAGGAACATTAAAAAGAATCATAGAATGAATACATTTTATCTACTTGGGATATACTAAGGTTCTATAAGGCAAGTTTTCGATTTGTGCCACAAATAATTCGGGACAACAATCAAACATGACCCTACAATGATAGAAAACACCAAACAGTGGGTGATAAAATTCTGTATGTCTGTCTGTCTGCTCGGCTGCAGCCTAGACGGCTGGATCGATTTTTTTAAAACTTGGTATATAGTCGTTTTTGGTGATTCTGCCCAAAAGGTTCTTTTCATGTTTTTTTAGAACTTCAAATAAGAGTGCGTGCAATCAATTTTTTTAAGCAATCTTACAAAATCTTATTTTTTCTCAAAAACGGCTCCAAAACTTTTCTTAAAAAAAATTCAATAAATTTCTTTTATTAAAGGCTACCTTTGGATGTGAAACCATTTAAAAAAAGGTTATTAATTGTACCTCCCAAAGAACCATTGCTTAATTTCAATTTTCTTCGAATCTATTATTTTTCTAATTTTTTTTTGTACAAATAATTCTAAGCAATGTTAAGAGTTTTTCTTACCAAAATTAAAAGAAATTTCTTATGGATTCTTAAAAATATGTATAATTCAAATTTTTTCTTTGAAAATAAAATATTTTGAAAAAAACATGGTTGATTTTTATGAAACTCTGTATTTAAAGATTTTTCTAACCTCAAAAGTTTTTAAAGTTTTCCATAAAAACGGCTCCTACGATTTTTATTAAATTTTTTCTGTATGCTCAAATTAGTGCGATATACTACCAAAAATTATAAAAATTTACAAAAACAACTATTAATATTACATTTGATATAACATTTTTTTGTTGAATATTCAAAAAATGTTTTTTTTTTTAGAAAATTCGATACCTCAAAAATGGTTTACCAATTATGTTTGGAAATTTTTATTTTTATATGCGCATATAGCTCGCTGGATAATGTCGTCGCCAAGCGGTTGAGAAGACCTGTTGAAGATAGTGCGTTTCAGGTTAACGCCACTCTTGCGTACAATTTGCTCCAGGAATAGAATGAAGAAATCACATGATTTCCTTGTCTGAACCCTGTACAGTGTACACGTCTCGAATAACTCGAATGAGATTTTAACCATTTGCAGGTGGCATAGCTGGATCAGCTTTTTTGGGATACCGAGTTCCGGTATTGCCAATAGAAGCTCTTTGCGACTTATACCATTATATGCAGCTTTGAAGTCGATGAAAAGACTCGACTTGAAATTCATTTGTCTTTTCTAGGATTTGCTTCAATGTAAAGTGAGTGTATATCGTTGATCTGCCTGGCCTGAAGCCATCCTAGTACGTACTAATCAAAGTGTTACAGAAAGGCTTAAGGCGCTCACATGGTACGTTGGATGGGATCTTTTAGACAAAATTAAGCAGGGATACGGCTCTTCGTTTTTGTAGGATATTGTATCGCCTTTATTGTACGTTGGGCACATGGAGCTATTTGACCAGTTGTCGGACATACTTTCCTCCTCCCACACTCGGTTGATGAGCTTGTGCCTGCACACTACTAGGACATCTCCTCTATACCTGAATAGTTCCGTAAGTAGGCCATCCGAGCCGGTAGATTTGTTATTCTTGAGCTTGTGGATTGCTTTTTTTAATCTCTTCAGTACTGCGCGCTGGGACTGGATCTTCATTCAGTGGTCTCATGTTTCTTTGCTCTTCTGTCGGCTTTTCTACATAATGCAGATGCTGGAAATTCTGCTTAAACACGTCTACAACTCCCTGTGCTTGGGTGGCTAGGTTTCCTCCGCTGTTTCGAAGAGCTTGGTGCCGGTTCTATGCCAGTTGTTTTTTTTTGTAGAGCCTGTGGGTGTTGGTGGCGGTGCTAGACTCCTCGATAAACCTCAGCTGAGAGGCTGCGCATGCTCTTTTCTTTCTGTGCAGGGCTTTTTTCTTTGCCTTCTATTTTCAGGAGTAGCTCCTCTCTTTTGCTGCTCTTATTTTCCATTGCAGCATTTGAAATTTTGCATTTTCCCTCTCCCGCTTCAATACCGTGCATTCAAACCTAGTGCGTATTACGAGCTGCAGAAAAGTCGATTTGTCGGAAGCCATTATCTTTTGTCTTTTCGTGAAGGCTTCGCTTTTCAACTAATCTGCCAACGATATTTTCCTTCCCGACTTTAGCACTGAAGTCTCTCTGACCACGACTTTGACATCGTACTTCGGACAGGCACTGTAGGCTCCGTTCAGGAAGTCGTAAAACTATTTGTTAGATTCCTCATCTTTATCAGTAGGGGCGTGTGCTAACATTAAGTTGAGATTTTTGATGCGGATCACAGCCAGGCGATCGCTTATTGTAATATATAATTAAGATCGATGACTTTTGACTTGAGTCGATTTCTCACGAAGAATCCGCATACATAAATGTTGTAATCTTTTCTTTTCCTATGCATCTTATCTTCTGGATCGCGATTTTTTTTTTTTTTTTTTTTTGAAGTTCATTTTTATTTTCCATTTTCTTAAAACTATCTTAAAGCTAGACAAAAATTCATAAAAACTAGCCTACTTATCGATATCTTAAAACTAACTTACTGGCCCCAGTCGGGCGCTCTAAGTTAAACTATAATAACTTAATGCTTTTTGGCCTAAGAACTATCTTAATACTAAATCCAGGTTTTATTTTTTACCGAGAAGAATTTACAAAAAACTCGGTATCTATGTCTTTATTTTTTTGGTTTTATATAAAACTTACAAACTACATAAAACTAAATTAAAGCTAATTAAAACTAATTAAAACTAATTAAAACTAATTAAAACTAATTGAACTAATTGAAGCTACTTAAAACTATTTACAACTAATTATAAACTAATTACAACCTACTTATAAGCTACTTACAGACTACTTACAAACTAGAACAGCCACAGCAGGCATTTTCCGGTTTTATATATATTTTTTTTTTTTGTATTTTTGTTGATTTTATAATTTTTTGTGTTTTTGTATGTTTTTTTTTTTTTTTTTTGGTGCCACCCTGACTGTCCCTACTTAAAACTAACTACCTAAACCTATGCAAGTCGGCCATACAAAAGAAAATAGCATGGTCCACTATTAAATGTCTGAAGGAACTTCATCTTCGTTTTTCAACCACCAGAACTGGTTCTCCTTCTCCTGCCTTACCCTATCTCTTCGGTCCCGTTCGGACACAGTCCTACTGAACCGAAGGTGCTCAGCTCCGTCTTGTGCGAGGACGTCTCGACTGTAAAGGAGCCGCCGATCCACAGTTCTACGGCCGACGTGGTAGATTAGCGGAACCGCCGCTCTATCCTGGATCAGCCCTCGACTGCCTAGGTGGAGGAATGCATCGGGCGGAATAAAGCCGCTTAGACGCACACTCTCGTAATATTCGTATTTAGGGTAATAAGCCCCGAAAATTAAGCTGTTAGACGAGGACATCGCTCTTGCAATGTGACCTCGAATAAGCTTCAGCAAGAAATTATCTATCCTGTTTATGTTGGCCCCCTTGTATAGAGCCAGGTTGGAATAGTAGTGTTTGTACTCCGACTCTGGTGTTCTGTGCATTCCAAGGCAGCGTCGAAGACACTGCCTCTCAAACACCCGAATCTTTTCCATTTGAGATGGGGCAACGTTGAACCAAACCGGGCATCCATAGGCAATCATCGGCCGGATAAGGGCCATGTAGCAAATCACCTTCACCCTGCTGTCAAGCCGGCTGCTATAAAACAACCGTTTCGTCAGGGCAAAGGCTCCCCTAGCCCTGGCCAGAGCAGCATTTATATGTCTGTCGAAATACAAATACTGATCCATCCAGATGCCAAGGTACTTTACTACACTTTTACTCGCCAGTGGATGTCCATTTGGCCCTACGATCACCAGCTTGCGCCAGTTCTTTCTCGTATCCCTTGTGGCTCTAAGCAACGGAGTCCTAAACAAGATAGTTTCTGATTTCTTAAAGTTGATTTTCAACTTCCAGTCATCGCAATATCGCTGAATCTTCTCGAAGTCACGCTGCAAAAGAATCCTGATGACCTCGACTTTTGGAGCTGTACTTTTGGAGCTGTTCTGTACGCAATTAGATCGTCAGTCTGGATCGCGATAATGTATGCTTTGTAGCGCGAGAGTCTTCAAGTCTTTTTGCAGCTCGCGTATCTGAAGGGCAATGTGTTTTATGTTGCAATTATTTCCATGATCAATATTGACACTTACTTTTTAAGCTATTAATGCCATAGATCAAGAAGCAGTATCCGGCGGCTGCCAAATTTGAGGTTGTGTAAGTGAAAAGATTCGACTTGAGGCCCCAGTTCCTTCATTATGTAATCACCAATTACTGAAAATAGTTGACTTTATATGACCGTGTAGTGGCCTTTCAAATGGTATCCTTTTTTTGTTTAAATGACCGAATGTGGTGCCAAACGTTTTTTTGTTTGACTTTAAAACGAATTGGCTTAAAACATTCTATGGCTGACCAATTACTGAAAATAGTTGACCTTTTATCACGATCTAAAGGTCTCTCGGATGGTAGGGGTATATATTTTTTGTAAATTTCCCATAAGTGAGGTGTTAGAAATCGCGCGTTATTTTGCGTGACTTCATTATAATTATAAACGTCTGGGCATAATCACCAAAAACCACTATGCCACAGAAAGGAGCTTTAAGAGAAGATTCACCCTAATAAACTTTTAGTGTATTTTTTTGATTTTTTTAATCAAAATTTTTAGAGACGTTTTTGAAATATACATGCTTATCCTTTACGGTTGTACTGTTACGGCAAGTACCTACCTTTATTTTTAAACAGAATCACCCAAAACCTCACTATCAATAAAAGCATTCGTCTTTGATGGTTCCATTCTAGACCTGAAGCTTAAAAAATCAAAATATTATTTAATATCCCTTAGCGTGTACCTAATTGAAAATTCACATCACTAAAACTGTTTTTCAGATTTAACTATCAAGCCTGTCAACTCTCAGTGCTTATAATTAAAGCAACAGGAAAGTCGTCGTTTTTGAGTAGGTAGTTTATGTTGTCAAAAAAACAAAAAAAAAAAACAATCTTTTTGTGAACACTCACATAAATACAATGTACGATACACTCCGATTGAATTAATTAGAACGAGTGGTCGGTTTCGTTCCGTATTTTTTGGTAAAACAATTATTTTTCTTTTGGAAATCTTTTCTGAAAATATGTTAAAGATCGGGGTATATTTTCCCCCATCTAGACAAAGGGGCAATTTCTTTGACTAACTTACATTAAAAAAAAAAAAAACAATGTCAACACTCAGTGCTCACAACATAAGTCTGATATATTTCAAGCCACAAATCCATTTTTTCTCGATGAAGTTATTTTTATGATTTTTTTTTTTTTTAATTGATATGATCACCTTTGTTAGCATTAATTTGAGAATATTTCTTGTTACTCAATATTTATATAAAAAAAAAATAATAAGCTTCAAGCACAATCAAGTGACACAGAGTGTATTTAAGTGTGTCCATTAAATTTCTTCAATCCCATAAAAAGTAACCGACTCACTTTTAATAGTTGTTTGAGTCAATGAAAGTCGCGTGTTAAAAAGTTGCGTGCCATGATGTAGAGTAGTTTCATTATTCTTGGTTGAGATAGGTCCGTTTGGTCAACCGGAACCTTTGCTTTTCACTGTCCGTCGTCGTCGTCACGTCTTGTCGTGGGTCGTTGTAGACTATTATTTTTTTTTGTTCAACTTTTTTGTTTCTCTTAATTTCAACAACAAAGTATAGATCCCTCGGTCAAACATATTTTTTTTTTAATTGATAGTTTTCATGACACTCATTTGTGGTTGTAATTTACTGTTGTAGTAAAAGCTATTACCATTTAATTTACATAAATTATTTTTACTCCTGGGTGGTTGCCGTTTGGTGTTTGCTTGGCTGTGTGCTCTTCTTATAGCCCATTGTGTTCTGTTCGTATTATTGTGCAGCAGCATACGATAACGATTAATATTGAAATAAAAGTATATGCAACAGAATGAACCGTTGTTGGTGTCTGGTAAGATGGCTCGACACCGGTTCCGGTCGCTGACGGTCGAAGTGCTATAGTGCTTGTGGCGTTGGCGTACGGTGGTGGTGTAAGCACAGTCCCTTATTCGAGGGAGAGTAATAAATTATTAAATTGCAAAAAAACGATGATGACTCAGTGCAAAGTGCATATTGGCTCCTTATTGTATAAAGACGCACCAACCAAACCAGACAAGGAGTCTGCTGGTGGCTGTATGTCTATTATACTCGATGAGTTTGTGCACAGAGTTGGATCAGCAAACTATAGCTTCCGGTGGTGAATATAAGGGTGCAGCGGGTAAATGGGAAATGATTTTATTTATGGTTTGCTATTTAATGTGCGCTTAGTCATTTACAAGTCTATGGTTTATCGAAAGTTTACTTTTTCTTAAAATATCGACAAAAATGAAGACAGTGTAGAATAAAGAGGAAAATAAATTTGAATACTTTGTTGGGCAAATTAACTCGGTAAAGATCATGACACTTGGTTTGATAAACATGTCAGTTGAAATAAATGACAGTTTATTTTTATTTGTTTAAATTATTTATAATAAGTCTTCATGTCCCCTTCTGAATTGGGGAAATGTTGGGTGTAGAGGGAATAGATTGAGAAACCTCGTATGGCATAATGGTTAGTGCATTGGACTGTCATGGCGAAGGTCTGGGTTTGATTTCTAGCCATTGACTCCTAAAAACAGAAATGTTTTCCCCGAAGTACTGCCTCTTTCGAGGAATTGACAAATCCTCCTAAAGTATACTTGTCATGAATAAGTGCTTCTCATCTAGCCGTTTGGACTCGGCAAACAAATGTAGATTCCCTCCATTCCTGATGCCAATGGCTGGGTCTGGACCTTTCGCACCTCATATGGGAAAATTTATATTTGAGAACGTTATCCAATTAGTCAGTAATTGGTCATAAAAGGTGAACTAGTCCTATTAATTGGTCAGCCCTAGATAACTTGTAATAAAGGCTTAAAGTTTCTCAAGGTCACGCGCGATTTTTGGCAACTCATTTCAGGGAAATTTACAAAAAAGTATACCATCCGAAAGATCTCTGAATCGTGATAAAAGATCAACTTTTTACAATAATTTCTCAGCCATAGTTTTTTTTTCTATGAATTTTTAAAATTAGTTTCAAGGTCACAAAAAAAAATTTTGGTACCTCATTTGGGTCATTCTAAAAAATTAAGTATGCCATTTGAGAGGCCACTTCATGGTCATAAAAGGTCAGATATTTTCAGTAATTAGTCAACCATTCGTATTTTTTAAAGAATTAAAAAAAATCCAAAGTCACTGTGATTTTTGGCATCTCATTAATGGGAAATCTGCGAAAAATTAATACCACCTGAAAGGCCTTAAGATCTTTATAAAAGTTTACCTAGGTATGGATTCCTTTTTCAATTTTTTATTTTTTTTTGTTCAAGGTCACGAACGTTTTTTGGCATAATAATAAAAATTCATAACAAAAAATCAATGGCTGACCAATTACTGAAACTAGCTGACCTTTCATATAGATCTTAAGGCCTTTAAGGTGGTATTAATTTTTTACAAATTTCCCTTAAATGAGGTGCCAAAAATCGCAATGACCTTGAGCAGAAACTTCATTTTTAAAAAAAATCTATTGCTGACCAATCACTAAAACTAGCTGACCTTATATAAAGGTCTAGAGATCCTTCAGATGGTATACAATTTTTGCAAAATTTCTCATAAATGTGTGCCAAAAATCGTAATGACCTTGAATTTTTTTTGAATCCATTAATAATTAACTAAGAAATATGAATGGTTCACCAAATACTGAAAATAGCTGACCTTTTATGATCATGAAGAAGCCTCTCAAATGGCATACTTAATTTTTTGGAATGACCCAAATGAGGTACCAAAAGTTTTGTTTGTGACCTTGAAACGAATTTTTAAAATTCATTGAAAAAAAACTATGGCTGACCAATAATTGTAAATAGTTGACCTTTTATCACGATTCAGAGATCTTTCGGATGGGTTTACTTTTTTTTGTAAATTTCCCTTAAATGAGGTGCCAGAAATCGCAAGTGACCTTAAATGAACTTGAGAAACTTAAAGCCTTTATAACAAGTTATCTAGGGCTGACCAATTCCTAGGCTTGTTGACCTTTTCTGACCAATTACTGACTAATTGGATAACGTTCTCAAATATAAATTTTCCCATATATGAGATGCGAAAGGTCCAGAGACCACTAGGCCCTGGTGCTCCACGAGCTGTTGCGCTACCAAATTTATTTTAGATTTGGAAACATTTTTTAAAAAAATATCACATTATTTATAATTTTTGAAAAATATTTCCAAATCTATGTAGAAATAAGTAAATTTAAAAATATTTCTTTGCTTAAGTTTAATTATTTTTATACGTGTATATTTCTTTTTTTTAAACATTCTTGTGCAGTGATATTCCAAAAAATTGATTGACTTATTATTGCCCTACGTCACCTCAGTCAAATATTTCTTTTGACGTAATGCAAATTTGCCCCAAACCGTCCCTGGAATATGATAGTTTTTCTTCTCTGAGAGGATTTCATCCTCACCCGTCTCAATTTGACATTTAGCTCGAAATAGCGCGAAAAATTTTGATTGGATTTTTGCTAGTTTTATGAGTTTTTCGATTTTTTTTTTTACCAAAAAGTCCCACAGATGCGTAATAGCGTTGAGATCTGAAGATTGTAATAGATGAAGCAACTAAAATCTTACACTGTAAAGCAGCCACTATCTTACGTATATAGACGAATGGTTCCGGCCATTTTCTTTCACAAGTATGAAATCATTCCTTAATTCAATTTTGTCAGCACTAGCTTTTAATTTTTTACTCAAATCCACAAATTTTCGTGTCTTTTCATTGTTTTTTTCAATTAAAACATGATTGTAGACACCATTTAAATCCATCACAGCTCCCCAAACCACAATGCTTTCACCTTCAAGGTTCAACGTACACTCAGAAAAAAACAGGTAAAGGGTTTTTCAACAGATACGGTATAAAAGTAGAGCGACAGGGATAGCAAACGACGCCATATTTCTTGCCGCTCTTTTGACATTTCTCTTCAGTAAGGTTTGCCATTTCATGATCGAAAGATATACGAGCCAACAACGAGTCGAAATTATTAAAATTTACTACCGAAATTCGGAGTCAGTGGCCTCAACGTGAAGAGCGCTACGTCTAATTTACGGTCGTCATAATCGTCCTAGCAGATCAACAATTGAGCGTCTAGTGGAAAAATTTGAATCCACAGGCACAGTACAAAATGTTCCCGTGCCAGTGAGACAAAGAAGTGCCCGTAGTGTCGAGAATATTGCTGCCGCTGAGGTTTCAGTTGCAGAAAGTCCAAATGTGTCTCTCACACGTCGTTCTCAAGCGTTTGGCATCTCTCTGACGTCGTTGTGGCGAATTTTGCGAAAAGATCTTGGCCTACATCCTAACAAGATTAAATTGACGCAAAAACTGAAGCCGCTTGACCACCAGAAGCGTCGTATGTTCGTGAATTAGGCTGAGCAACAACTTGAAAATGATTCGGATTTTCATCGAAAAATCATCTTCAGCGATGAGGCTCATTTCTGGCTGAATGGCTTCGTTAATAAACAAAATATGCGGTATTGGTCAGGCAGCAATCCACACGTACTCCATGAGTCATCATTGCATCCCGAAAAAATTACAATTTGGTGTGGTTTATGGGCCGGCGGCGTTACGTTTCTGTGAATGGGGATCGCTACCGTTCAATGATAACCGAATATTTTCGGCCCCAATTGGATGATATGGACTTGGAGGACATGTGATTCCAACAGGACGGCGCCGCAAACCACACAGCGAATGTCACAATCAATTTATTGGAAACCATGTTTGGAGAACGTGTTATCTCACGAAATGGTCCAGTCGCTTGGCCGCCTCGGTCGTGCGATTTGACGCCGTTAGACTATTTCCTGTGAGACCGTCAAGTTTCTGTTCTATGCCAATAAGCCAGCGACGATTGATGAGCTTCGTACGAATTTCGAACCTGAAATTGCAGCAGTATCGGCCGATTTATGCTTGAAAACGGTCGAAAATTGGGTTGAGCGTCTGGATTTCTGCAAGCGTGCCCGTGGTATCCATGCAAAAGAAATCGAGTTCCATACATAATGGCATCGAACGTACTTTTACAGGAATAAAGAATTTCATTGATATCCAAAACCGTTTTTGTTTTATTTAAAAAAAATTTAATAGCGCACTTATTGAACAGCCCGATATATAACAGAAACAGGGTTGGTCCTAGGACACTTCCTTGTGGTACACCGGCTTCAATATTCTTTATTTCCGAGTAATTTTAGTCGTACCGTACTCTTAAGAGTCGGTTCATAACGTAGGATTTCAGTATTTCGTAGTACTGCCGGGGAAGATCCCTATGCAGTTTGTACGCAAGTCCCAAGTGCCAAACCTTGTCAAAGGCTTGAGCAATCATCATACATCAGAATTACTGTAGGACGTCAATTTTTTAAGATACTACAACCTAAAGTTTTGAAAAAAATTCTGTTTTCGATGCAATGCACAATCGGCAAAAAATGTATGGAAGATGATCTACGAACCAATAAAAACGAGACGTATTTCGTGTGTCCGAAAAATATTTTAGTCGCAAACCTCAAATTCGGATTTAGCACCCCAGAAATCCACAACATACCCCTCAAATTGTAGGCGAAAAACCCCCTAATAGTCGTACTTATAAACTTTGTCTAACCTTAGACACCCGTCCAACTCCAAAAAGTTCTCAATAAACTTTGTTTACTGTTGTCCTAAAGCTGACTAGCTTGAACAACGACATCAGTTGTCTAAGATTTGTCTTACTTCACAATTTCATTAAATATAGCATATTTCCAACTATTATAAAATAAATAAATTTGGTGGCGCAACAGCTCATGGAGAACCAGGGCCTAGTGACTTACAACTCTCAACCATTCCTGTGTGCGTGTTATTGGCAGGAATAGAGGGGACCTACAATTTTTTGCCGAGTCCGAACGGCTAGATGAAAAAGCACTATTCATGACAAGTTTACTCTTGGAGGATTTGTCAGTTCCTCGCAAGAGGCAGTACCTCGGGAAAAAACATTTCTGTTTTTAGGTGGCAGCGGCTGGGAATCGAACCCAGACCTTCGGCATGACAGTCCAACGCACTAACCATCATGCCACGAGGTACTACATTTCCAACTATTAAGGACTTTTAAAAAACTGTCTAACAGGTCAACTGCCTAAAAATTTTATAAATAAGTCTGTTAGAGCCTTCAACAGATGTGCAAGTACCTAAGCGAGACTCAGTCGCCCATTTTATTTTTTATTGCAACAAATTTTCAAACCAGTGCGACTCGGTGTGGTCTTGGTTAGAAAAAAAAAAAAATAAAGACCAAGTAATATTTTTGCAATTGAAGTTGAAGAAAAGATTTTTCCATCATTTAATTTAGAAGTCATTGATTTGACGGAATGCTATATGTGTGTGATAAAAATGACCTCAGCCAAAACATATAAAATATCCAACCTACACACGCCATTTTTACGTACATATATGTTTGTACTTATGTAGACTCTAATTGATGACTTTGTGATCGAAAATCACTACACTATACAAAATCCCAATCCAATGGGCCGAATGACCGATAGTAATTAAACTGCTCTTCTCATCTCAATGTGTATTAATTAATAAAAATGTTTGGCTAATGGAACTTTATTGATTTTGGCATTAAGCCATGCGCATTAGTATAAAATTAGTATATAATTCCATTAACCGGAGTGCACAAAATGGAGTGTTCTGTTCGTCTGTTTGGTCGTTTGTCCACATAAATGGGACTTAATTCTTCTCTCTATCTCTCTCTCTCTCTTTCCCCATTCAGACATTTGAAATCTTATAGAGCTCATTAATTTTCATTTCGTTGGATGAAAATAAATAAATTAGATTGTGTGCATCTCACATTAATCGGTTGTAATTGGTTGCCGCGCATATAGATATATAAATCGGAGTGTCTTAGCCCTCGACTTTGTGGTCATTCATCGTTTGTTGAAATCCTGATGGAATGAGGCCACCAGCAGAGGTTTAAAGCAGTATAGGAACATATATGCAGCAGCACATTCATATATAGAAAATATTAAAACTTCTAATAACGAATGACGATTTTATATTACTAGTTCAACAGTGGAATGAATTTATCTTAAAATTGGAAAAAAAAAATTTACTTTTTTTCCTAAGATGCAATCCTGTTTTCAATAACATATTTTGTGGAAAAAAAAATATAACTTTTTAGGAAATAAAAACATTTCACAGTCAAATTTTATAGCAATTTGACTGTGAAATGAAACATTTCTTGTTTCATAAAGAAAATTGAAAATAAGGAAAAATATAGTTTTTTGGTTTCCATGATAAACTCTATTCCACTGTATGAGTCGTCAGCATCGTCGTCGATGGCGCTTCATATGAACGAAGTAATAATTAATTATTATTTTTTTTCCAACAAAAAAGAAAAAGAAAAAAAAAAACTCTTCAACATTACTTTATGCTGTGTGCCCGCGTTTTAATTAACAAACAATTTAAAATTCGAATGATTAATGATATTTTGATGGCGGAATTTATTACCTACTTTGTTTGGTTTATAAAGCTGCTCTGTTGTTGCTATACATGCGGGCGCATTTGGGTATATGAATGGAATTGTATTTCATTGTGGTGCACCTTGAATCAATCTTCTTTTTATTTTTCTAGAACATAAGGGTAGAGGAGTTTTTATTGGAGGGGTTTTAAAGTCTTTGAACAAATAATTTGCTCACTTTTTACTTTATTTCTATAGGTTTTCTGTGCTCTCTCGTAAAGGTGTTCAGTTCTTCATGTTCAGTTCACATTTGCATGTGCTTACCACATTTGACTAAATTTTTTAAAAATATTTTCCGCTAAGAAATCATATTCTCTCTTTTTTTCACACAAAATTACCCTACTGAAATTCACAATTTCAAAAGATCCCATAGCTTTAAATTGGTAACTTTTTGAATACTTACTTACTTAAACATCAAGGTTTGCAGCCTGAGACATGGAAGCCTTTGTTCCATTCTCAAGATCTCGAGCACACTTCTTTCATTTATCTAGACCATCGATGGCTTGGTCTTCAAACCGGAGGTTCGGTCTTCTTTGTTCCCTCGATCCACGGAGCAGTGATTCAAAGAGAGGCTGCAGCATTACTGTCCATTAGCTTGATGTGGCCGAGCCAATGTAGTCGACGTATCTTGATTTTTTAGAATTCTTCCACATCTTGATATAGCTCATAGAGTTCGCGGTTGCATCTTCTTGTCAATTGAGCATAGTATCAGCTCCTGAATTCTGTTCATCGCCTAACACCCAGTATAAGGTTTTATAGGTTTTGCACTTCGTCTTTCGTGTGATGAGTTTTGAACCCATCTGTTGCTCCAAACGTAAATAGCACTGGTTTGCTAGGGAAATTCTTCGTCGAATCTCCTCTAAGATGACATTTGAGAGCTAAACTTTAAGTCCCAAGAAGATGAACTCCTTAACTACTTCTAAAATGTTGTCATCAACAGTGACTTTTTGTCAAAGCCGCATGACAGATATTTCATTGTTTATTGATTGCATGTATTTGGTCTTGTCCTCTTTTACTTGCAAACTAACAAGTTTCGCTTGTTCTTCAGCCTGTTGGAAGCAGCCAATGATGTCGATATCTTCGGCATATCATAAAAGTTGGACAGATTTGATGTTGAAAATGCCGCCTTTAGTGTAAACGCCTGCCCTATGCACTATGAGCTTCAGAACGAGGTTGAAGAAATCACACGATAGTGCATCTTCTGGCCAAAACCCTATGCATATTTGAAATAGTTCGGAAGAGCTTTTCCTATAAGTTGGACATTGCATCGCGTATTTTCCAATTCCACGTGACTCAACTAGATCAGAGACCGAATTACGGCAGTTGTTTATCGCGGTAATTCGGCCCCAGATTTCGCGGGATTCCAAGTTTAGCCATCGCCAAATAGAGGAGCTCCCGACGATGAATGCTTTGAAGTCGATGAATAAATGGTGAGTGTGACGCCTGAGTGAATATTTGGTCTGTGATCGATCTTCCTGTCCAGAGCCGACGACACTGTTACTTTCATTTGCATGCCGATCAGAACAACTTAAGACGCTTATACAGTTCCTTGGATAGAATCTTGTATGGGACTTATGTATATCATATATTAGCCGTGTTTTGTTGAGAAGTTTCCAGCCAGCCAGTTGAAATTGTACACGCAGTGGAACAACAATCACCACTTCTTCTGCACTCAAATATGACTAGCGAACAGTGCCTTGGAACAGTTTAGAACTATGGAATTCTCATACAAAAGAGCTTTACTAACCAGTTTGTTCCAACCCGTTTTGTTGAAAAGCTTTTGCCTGGATGTGTATAGTTTTCAATAAAACACGGCTATTATGTTCCTGGAGGACATAAGATCGCCTTTTTTGAAGATGGAACATAAAGAGCTGATAGTCCGTCCATTCATAGAGCTTGCTTCCTTCCACCCAAACTTAGTTGATGAGTTGATGCATGCACCCTTTCAACACATACCCACCGTGCTTGAAGAGCTCCGCTGGTAGACTATTCTATCCGGCGACCTTGTTGCTCTTGAGCTTCCTCATAGGCAAGACTACCTTTTCTGTACTGAGTGGTGGTACTGGCTCTTCATTGGCTGGAGGTGGTTTCTCTTTTAGTCGTATTTTCTGTTTACCGATTTTCCCTTTTAAGAGCTGCTAGAAATGTTGCTTGAAGACAATCTAATAGTCCCTGTATTCCGGTGACTAGGTTGACTTCACTGTTTCGAACTAACCAGTTTTAAAGCCAGCAGCAATTTGCTTGGCTTTTTTTTTTTATAAAACTTCAGGGTGTCCTTTCGACCACGAGAATCTTCGATTTTCTTGAGCTTGGACTTCTTCTTCTCTCTTCTCATTACCTAATATTCCTCTCTTATTGCTCTTCTTTCTCGCTGCAGCATTCTGTCATCCTTTTACTCCTAAATTAATCAATTGCTTTTTTTTTTTATTTATTCCTTGAATCTTTGTAACTTGAAAAGTCAGAACTTTGGTACGGGTACCCTCTGCTTTTGAAGGCTTTAAATGTATTTCTATGGAAAAATTTTATGAGTCAGGTCAATAATTAAAATAAGGGAACGTAAGTTGTCACTTCACAGAAAAAATATGATTTTTTTTGAAGAATTCATAATATCAAAAGTTTTGCCTTAAGGACTTTTCACTTTTTCAACTGTTAAGGAGAAATAGGAAATGTAAATTCCATTCTCTGATTAAAAAAAAATTTGATTCTTTAAAATTCTAGTAAAGTATTTCCAAATAAACAAAGAAAATACAAATATCTCAAAATAAAAGAAAATTAAAAAAATAACGAATATATATACTTTGTTGTTTTAAGGAAAGAAAATACAAAGAACCTTGAGGCATTCAATTAAAAAAAAAAAAAAACCTTAAAGTCTACCAACTCACATAGTCAATTTGTATGGAGGCAATGGAATTTTTCTAATTTCTTCAAACAAAGAACAATTTTTTTTTCTCTATGTAATATTTACCTAAATACAAAAACTTCTGAAATGCGACAAGTCTAGGATCTAATTATTTTCCTCCGCATATAGCCTAGCCACAACACTTATACTTACATAGTATATTTCCAATTCATGCCTGTGAACACTCTCTTGAATCCAATAGCTATTTAGTACTCGTATAACAATAACGAAGAAGTTTTGTTTTCTTTCTTCTTCAATTCTTTATACTTGTGTTTTTGTTATCAAGTATACTACTTGCCAAGACTTCGATCAAGACCATTAGAGAGCGAGAGAGAGAGAGTGAAAAAATAAAAGAACTTGAATAAACAATTCAAAGTACCTAAGTTAGGTACTTTGGGAACATCAACAACGTCTATAAAGATAGATAAGAAGGTAAAGAAATAATCTCTTAATAGACGAAGTAAACTTGTCCATCTTCTTGAGGTAGTCGTAGTGGTAGCCTAGAAATTGTGATTACACTAAAAGCTTTACACTGCCCTTAGATAGATTTCCATGCAAATACCTATCACAAGGTGACGGGATATGGAGGGGGGTGGGTTACCATCAAGGAGAGAGATTTCGTAGTCATTCTTTTTTTTCACCCTCATTAATTTATATTGAATTTGAATTATAAAATTGAAAAAAAAAGGAAAATGTAAATAACATTACATTCTTTGCTCATGTTCCAATAATACTCGTATTTTTTGCTTATTACTTAAGACTATATTGAAGAGCAGAATGAGAATGATAAATTTCTAGACACATTTGGGTGTCTCAATCGATATTTATAATTTTATAAATTATTCACACACAAAATTTTAAATAAATAAAATAAGATAAATGATGTCCTTTTAAGAAATTATCTTTATAAATAATAGGTATGTTGTTTAGTGTTATAAGATAAATTGTGTCACAGATGTTAACTTAAAATATTGGAAATTTTCTAATGGGATTATCTAATATTTATGTTCGAGACTTGAAAGTTGATTTCCAATATCAGTTTATAGAAATGAGATACAAGACTATGACCAATAAATAGTACTTAGCTATATTTTATTTTAATTGGTACGAGAGTGATAGGTTAATGTTGCAGGTGTTACAAATTCAAATTTCAACGCATAAACCGAATACAGTAGTAGTAGTAACTAGAGGGTTCTGGAACACCGGTATCACCGGTATCACCGGTATGGGTTTTGATATATGCTATACCGGTATGGGTTTTGATATATGCTATACCGGTATCACCGGTATCACCGGTATCACCGGTATCACCGGTATGGATTCTGATCTGTGCTATACCGGTATGAGTTCTGATTTATGCTATACCGGTATGAGTTCTGATTTATGCTATACCGGTATTATTTTGGGGTTCTAGACCATGCTTAGCAAACGGTAGAACGCAAAAAAACGTAAAATTCACGTTCACGTTAAAACGCAAAAACGTAAAATTCACGTTCACGTTAAAACGCAAAAACGTAAAATTCACGTTAAAACGTAAAATTCGCGTTCACGTTAAAACGCAAAAAACGTAAAATTCACGTTAAAACGTAAAATTCGCGTTCACGTTAAAACGCAAAAACGTAAAATTCACGTTCACGTTAAAACGCAAAAACGTAAAATTCCCGTTAAAACGTAAAATTCACGTTCACGTTAAAACGCAAAAACGTAAAATTCACGTTCACGTTAAAACGCAAAAACGTAAAATTCACGTTAAAACGTAAAATTCGCGTTCACGTTAAAACGTTAAAACGTAAAATTCGCGTTCACGTTAAAACGCAAAAACGTAAAATTCGCGTTCACGTTTTAACGTGAACGCGAATTTTACGTTTTAACGTGAATTTTACGTTTTTGCGTTTTAACGTGAACGTGAATTTTACGTTTTAACGTGAATTTTACGTTTTTGCGTTTTAACGTGAACGTGAATTTTACGTTTTTGCGTTTTAACGTGAACGCGAATTTTACGTTTTAACGTGAATTTTACGTTTTTTTGCGTTCTACCGTTTGCTAAGCATGGTCTAGAACCCCAAAATAATACCGGTATAGCATAAATCAGAACTCATACCGGTATAGCATAAATCAGAACTCATACCGGTATAGCACAGATCAGAATCCATACCGGTGATACCGGTGATACCGGTATAGCATATATCAAAACCCATACCGGTATAGCATATATCAAAACCCATACCTCTAGTTACTACTACTTACAGTCAGCAATATTCGATTGGGAAACAATTATTTATTATATATCAAGTAAAAGATAGTTGTCCTTAAAGAGTGAATTTTCTATCTTTCGAAATGAAATAATATGAAAATGTATTTACTAATAAAAATTATTAAAATAAATATTAAAAAGAAACTTTTTACCTGCGATATAAGTATACATGGGGCATATGGAGCTTTTGACCCAACCTCTTCAATTTCTTTCATTTTTTTGATTATGCTGTGGCATGTATAGAAAACTTGTAACGAAGCGTTCCATGCTAGTCTTCTTCTTTTACTTTAGTATAATCTAATTTGCTAGTAAGAATTATACTTCACCAAATTCAATCTACTTTTACCATAAACACGTGACGACAAAATCAACATCATAATTGTTCGTTCTTCACCCATACAGTTCACATTCAGTCTTTACTGAAGGAGTAGCGTGAATGAAAGAAAAAGACCCTATCGGTCATACGCTTAGTCAGACAACATTAGTAAATTTAGTTCCATTGATCTTCTTAACTCCAGTCATAGGCAAGTTGAAACGATCTGGTCAATTAGCTTTATTTACTTTCTCGGAGCTTCCCCCCCCACCAGTGGTAAGGGGTTTCGTGAAAGTTAGGTAGGAAAGATACTATTTCTTATTAAGGTTTCCCCCCACCAGTGGTAAGGGACTTTCGTTCGAAATCGATGTCTTAATTGCCACCAGCGCCTTCGGTACCTGCTGATCTACAAGAGCGTTTAGCCTGCTGTTTTGAGTGCCAACAACGGCTAGTACCTGCTGATGTACCAGAGCGTTTTAGACTGCTGTTTTGAGTGCTACCAAGGGCGTAGTACCTGCTGATGTATCAAAGCGTTTAGCATACTGTTTTGAGTGCCACCAGGGGCGTAGTACCCCCTGATGTACCAGAGCGTTTATCCTACTGTTTTCAGTGTCACCAGGGGCGTAGTATCTGCTGATGTACCAGAGCGTTCAATCCCGTTCCAAGCCTTATGGCAGAACAATAGGAGAATATTTAAAGACCAGATCATCAGAAGCCGCACTACCCGAGACCAGGATTTAAATCCATACCGAATCATCAGAAACCTCCAAAACCGATACAAGGCAGTAAGACAAGAATCCTGAAACTCAAGTGAATAATTCCAGTACCAGAATTTACCGAAGTAATATTCTATTATATGTTTTAAATATAAGAGTTGTTTTCCAATAAAGATTTTGTAATAAGGTTCTAAGACCTTTATCCTCTGAAGTTTCGTGTTTTCTTCAGGACGACCCTAGTGAGACCGGCGAGCATAATCTCGGCTGGAGCGCAAAAAGCACCACACAAACTAAATACTTGAAACCAACTTTATATTCCAAACCGGTATTGAGTAAACGGTTTTTAAAATTTTTGAGAAATCTTCTTTCAATTATTAATAGGCAAGGTAATTATTATCGATATTTTTTTTTATTTTTTTTTTTAAATTCATTTTTATTTTTCCATTTTTTTAAAACTATCTTATAAATAGCTAGACAAAAATTTATAAAAACTAGCCTACTTATCAATATCTTTAAACTAACTTACTAGCCCTAATCGGGCGCTCTAAGTTAAACTTTAATAACTTAATGCTAATGCGTTTCGGGCCTAAGAACTATCTTAATACTTAAATTCCAAATGGGCTTTTATTTTTCAATTAAAAGAATTAAAAAAATAAACTCGGTATCAATGTCTTTATTTGTTTGTTTTATATAAAACTCATAAACTACATAAAACTAAATTAAAGCTAATTAAAACTACTTAAAGCTACTTACAACTTATTATAAACTAATTACAAACTGCTAACAAACTACTTACAGACTTTTTACAAGCTAGAAAAGCCACAGCAGCCGGTTTTATATTTTTTTGTGTTTTTGTATGTTTATAATTAATTATGCCACCCTGACTGTCCCTACTTAAGACTTACTACTTTAACCTATATACGTCTGCCATACAGGAAGAGAAAATAGCAAGGTCAACTTTTAAATATCCCAAGAAACTTCATATTCATTTTGCTACCATCAAAATTGGTTCTGCTGCCTTACCCTATCTCTTTGGTCCCATTCGGACACAGTCCTACTGAACCGAAAGTGGTCAGCTCGGTCTTGTGCGAGAACGTCTCGACTGTAAAGGAGCCACCGATCTACAGTTCTACGGCCGGTATGGTAGATTTGCGGAACCGCCGCTCTATCCTGGATCAGCCCTCGACTTGTTAGATGGAGGAATGCACGTGGCGGAATAAAGCCGCTTAGACGCACACTCTCGTAGTATTCGTGGTTAGGGTAATAAGCCTCAAAAATTAAGCTGTTAGTCGAGGACAACGTCCTTGCAATGTGGCCTCGAATAAGCTTCAGCAAAAAGTTATCTACCCTGTTTATGTTGGTGCCGTTGAATAGAGCCAGGCTGCAATAGTTTGTACTCCGACTATGGTGTTCTGTGCAATCCAAGGCAGCGTCGAAGACACTGCCTCTCAAACACCCGAATCTATTCCATTTGATATGGGGCCGGGTATCCATAGGCAATCATCAGTCGGATAAGGGCCATGTAGCAAATCACTTTCACCCTGCTGTCAAGCCGGCTGCTATTAAATAACCTTTTCGTCAGGACAAAATCTCCCCTAGCCCTGGCCAGAGCAGCATTTATATGTCTGTCGAAATATAAATACTGATCCATCCAGATGCCAAGGTACTTTACTACACTTTTACTCGCCAGTGGATGTCCATTTGGCCCTACGATCACCAGCTTGCGCCAGTTCTTTCTCGTATCCCTTGTGGCTCCACGCAACGGAGTCCTAAACAAGATAGTTTCTGATTTCTGAAAGTTGATTTTCAACTTCCAGTCATCGTTATATCGCTGAGTCTTCTCGAAGTCACGCTGCAAAAGAATCCTGATGACCTCGACTTTCGGAGCTGTTCTGTACGCAATTAGATCGTCGGCATACGCAATTGCCTGAGTTAGACTACTTATCAGATCGCTGGTGTAAATGCTGAATAGAATCGGCGAGCTGACCGCTCCCTGCTGAAGACCATTTTTAATATTAAAGGTTGTGGCAGAAGTTACATTGCCACTTTTGACAACAAACTTTCTGCCATTGAGCTTATCATAAAGCATATATAACAGTGGTTTACTAATGCCAAGTCTGGTCAGCTTTAGATAAAGACCCTCTAACCATACGGTGTCGAAGGCCTTCTCCAAATCAACCAGACAGCCACCCGTACACTGCTTCTTAGATTTGTTCCATTGGACATCAGAAACGAGTTTAGACGCGGCATGAATGGTGTCATGTCCCGCCTTTAAACCGAACTGATTGTCCGGTATGATACTATTGTCCTCTGCCCACTAAGACACAGCTATATTGATAGCTTTTTCGAATACCTTACTGATACTCGAAAGAAGACTTATCGACCGGAGAGTCGCCGGATTGGAGTTGTCCTTTCCCTTTTTCGGGAGAGGATGCACCACAGCTGTCTTTCACCGCTATTGCGTTATACTTGGTACATAGTGGTTTTTTGTGATTCTGCTCACAAGTTTTTTTTTAAATTATTTTTTTTAACTAAAAATAACGGTACCTACCTGCTATACATTTTTTTTTTTTTTTAGCAATTTTACAAAATCTTATTTTTCTCAAAAATGACTCCAGAACTTAAAAAAAAAAATCAATAAATTTCTTTTTCTAAAAGCTTCCTTTTTGTAATTAATTTTGACTTTAAAATTTTTTTAAAAAATACAGGTATTTCGTATTTTTAAAAAACATTCAAAAATTTCTTTATGAAAATCAAACAGTGAACTCTTACGAGTATTTAAAAAAAAAATATTTTATGAAAAAATAACGGTACATTCCATACAAATGTTAAAAAAAGCGTCAAGGAAAATATTTTTTTTTTCTTAAAAATGGCTTCTACGATTTTTATAAAAATTTTGTGTATACTCAAATACAAACAATTTTCTGAAGCGTTGCTCAATAAACTGTGTTTTAATATTATTTTAACGTTGACCATTCGTCCTGCTAACTGTGTTCGGTTGTTTTGTTCTTTAATAGCGGTATATTTTGACAAAACTCATAAGACGTTTTAGTTGAATACTAAAATCTGGATAATTATGTAAAAATCGGTTGCTAAGTTGTTTCTTCGCGTGAAATTTTAAGGCGTGTAATTTAATGGAAGTCAAAAACTGTCAAAACTGTTGAATGCCAAATAAGAAAATTCGAGACAGTCGGTCTCAAAAACTTCATATCTGAACCATTACACCCTATTTGCTAACTTTCCCAATAAAACTTAATAATCATTAAGGTCCACCCACCGACACACCCACTCTTTGACGCAAAGCTTTTTTTTCTTCATTTCATAAGAAACTGACAGGTAATGTGCAAACATAAAATTTAGTTATCTTTTCTTAGCAAATGCATTTTAAGTATTTTCGTATATTTTCATGTTATAAAATGTTATTCGTTGTACATAATACAACGAAATAGTTCATGGCGACGTATAAGAACGCCTACTGTTTTGCCCGAGCTACTATTGGGAAAGCTATTTCTGCTCCAATAATTCTGAAAGTTTTTTTTTTTTAATCTTCACAAATGCTTGATCTAATCCATTCGACCTAGTCGTGCACTTTATTTGTAGTCCCCTTTGCATTGCATCTCGACATTTTCCATTGGACTTTTATGCAGAGGATGTGCATTTATTAAAAGGGAAAAAAGGAAAAACCTATTGTTGGATTATTATTTATTGAAAAATGTAAACGACAATGGCCAAACAGTTATATAAAACTACGAGAGTATACAATATCTATACCAATTTATGTCATAAAAGAGAATTAAAAAAAAAAATTGTTACATAAAATATCTGTTTGTTGTAGGTACAAATCGAACACAGTGAAAGGACATGCTTCGATTGCTATTATTATTGACATTAAATGGGGGTCATTTTACTCCTGGTACCGAGGACAACAAACAAAAAAATATGAAAAGTATAATAAAAAAATATTATTGACGATCAATTTTATTTCAAATGGATAAACGTGTTTCTTTTGCAAATGCATTTGGTTGCAAGCATAAAAGGTAGCGTGCTGAATTTCAAATAGGACAGCATATTATTATTATTATTATTATTATTATTATTATTATTATTATTACTATTATTACAGAGGAATGTGGTTTTGAGGTTATCCTTTTGGAAAACTTAATTTAAGTTTTTGTTGTTGTTTGTACATTTTGACAAGGAATTTAATATTCATGTAGGAGAATGTTTTTTATTTTTTGAGATAAATGTTTGAACATTAAGTGCAATTGTTATGTAGTAATTGGTATTTTATTTAATTGAAGTTGTTAGCTGCAATTTATTTAGTTAATGTAATAAAGAGGTTGATCCAATCATGCACCATTTTGAATAGCAGTAGTATTTTCCTTAATATTTGACATGTGAATTATTTATAATGTAAATGTAATGTAAATTGCATTGAATAACAATCATTGTGAACTATATAATTAAGTATTTTTTGCTTAAGCTTGAATATATCTATCCTCCTTACCTTGTAACTTAGATTACTTCTCATGGAGCTATCTGTTAAATGCTTCCATTGTTGAATCTGGAGTTCCCCAAGGTAGTCACTTAGGACCACTACTTTTTTTTATATTCTGAACAAGCCTGCAATGAAAACCGAAGCATTTTGATGAGCCTAGTATGTGGAGTTTATGCATAAGGGCTTCAATTCATGTGGGTTGAATGTGAATGTGAATGTGGGTTGAATCTCGGCAGCTCGTTGAAGTTGATGCCTAGGTACTTGGCGCTGCGTTTGGCAGGTAATCTGGTAGCATGTGGAAGTGCTATGATTGTATGGCGTCTACCCCCTGATTTTCTGAAGCAAACAAACTTTGATTTGGATGAGTTCATCCAGATACGCCATTTGGTGTAAAACTGAAACAGTTTGCGGATGTGTGTCTCGACTTCTCGTACAACTATCAATGGAGAGAACGATGGGCAATGTGTTAGTGAGTCATCTGCGAAGAGAAAGTTCTAACATTCACCTGAAGTTGGTTGGACAGAGGTCATGATGTTGTAGAGAAGTGGTCCAATTTTCGATCCTTGGGCAATCCCAGCCCTGCTCTTCACTGTCGGTTTGCAGTTCTCCAGTTGCATGAAAAAGTGCCTGGAAGAAAGAAAAAAGAGAATATAATTTTGTTAAGTGCTAAAGGAAAGCCTAGTATGTGGAGTTTATGCATAAGGGCTTCAATTCATACACTGTCGAATGCTTTCTTGACATTCAGGAAGCACCCGACTGCTCGTTTGTTCTTCTTATTATGTCGAAGTCATCCCAAAACATACAATGTTGAGAGATAAGGCAGTGACTCTACAAAACATACAGATGCCCAACACCATAACCACAATCCAATCAACAAATAGCAGATTTTTTCTCGCTGGGCAAATTATGTCATGTCGTTTCATTTCTCTCTCACTACTACTCCTATCTTTCGCAACAATATTCAACTCAAACTATAGGAACAAAGGTCACGTAAATAAAAAACAACTTTTGCAGCAATATTTACTTCTAGATACAACGAAATTCAGTCAAAAAACTTACACGCACGTGAAATATTCAAATCTCATGGCCAAGCTTTGAACAGCGTTCATGTGCTGTTCAAAAGTTGGTTTTCTTCGACATGTCGTTGACAAGACATGGATTTTTCTGCCTCCACTTGTTTTTTTCTCCACAGGTTCATAGTCCTAGCATGGCTCTTTGCTAGTGGAGCCGGCATGTAATGCCAGTTGTATAGGCCTGGGTTTTGCACAGTACTTTCTCAAAACAATATTAAAGCAGCTTTATAAAAGTATTTCGCCTTGTCTAGTTTTCTGATGATTTCTAAGGTTTCAGTAGAATATCTTCGAGTGACCAAATCTTGAAACATACCAAGATACAGCTCATCTTTGTAAATGCTGCCGTAAGCTGTTTCGAATTCGATATCAAAGTGGTGTGTATCGATATTAAATTCAGGCTTAAGACCACACCTATAGGGTTCTGTTAGCTTGTCAGTAAACTTCTTTAGGTGTTCAATTAATTCAAAGTACAATTGACAACATTTTGCAGAATATATATAAAAGACTTACTCCTCTGAATTTGGTGTAGAGAAAGTCATCGCGTTCCTTTGTGGACCAGGCAGATGGTTACTAATGGCCACGTTGGACATACTTTCTTCCGACCATATTTTTGTATGGGTTATAGTGAACGCTCTTTACCAGATCGTCTCTAGCGTGATTGATAAAATTCTCCTGTGGACCATCGCGATGCATCGATACTGGCTGGCAGCTTTGTTCGATTTTAGTATGGTGATGGCCAACATGGTAGTACCTCGTGCCATAATGGTTAGTGCATTGGACTGTCATGCCAAAGGTCTGGGTTCGATTCCCAGATGCTGCCAACAAAAACAAAAACAGAAATGATTTTTTTGAGGAACTGCCTCTATTAAGGAACTGATAAATCCTTCACGAGTATATTTGTAATGGAGAAGTGCTTCTCATCTAGCCGTTCGCACTCGGTAAAATATTGTAGGTCCCCTCCATTTCTGCCAACAACACACACACGCTTTGTGTGCTTTACCTTACTATGTACGGAGTCAAAGCAGGGGTTCCTTTGCGGCGGCGGTGGTTGTGAGAATCCTAAAATCACTTTTTTGCTGCTTTAAGACTCATCTCATCAGTAGTGGGATTTCGAGCAACCTCTACGGATACTTGGTCGCCATACATTATAGCGGCATCTTCCCAATCCAGTCTTTCAATGTTTAATGTTCTCGTCATGGTTGATGTTCGCTACAAAGAGCTACATTGGATATTCGCACGCTCAGCTTAGCACCAACCAGATCGTGATCTGATTCAATATAAGCTAACCTGTACGTACGTACGTGTTTCTCCCAGCATACTCAAAGAAATGTTCGTAGGACTATAAAATATGAATCGTTTCCTCGTGGAAAATTGAAATTCCTCTTTATGATCGAATCAAATCTTCTAGGATCAGTAAAATATGGTTCGCTCGCGAATTTATCATGCGAGAACTATTAAGAACCCATTCACAAATCATTCAAATTAGAAAGAAGAATGCAATTTTATGAAAAGATAAAGGTTCGAAAATCCAAAATTACACAAGATAAAGTATCAAAAGACAAAGTTTCAAAAAATAAATTCGAAATTCTCTTAGCACCGAAAATAGGGTCAACATTTGGCAATTTCGTTGTTTCTTGAGCGATTTCAATGAAATCGACACAGGCGACAGCTGAGACAAATTTAAAAAAATATTTTCAACAGGGTGTTTCAAAAATACGTCAAAATTTTGCAACTCCGTTGTTTCATGAGTGATTTCAATTAAATTAACAGAGGTTCAGTCATTTTATTTTTGTTGAAATAATCGGTCAAGGAAAAAAAAAGTTAATATTTTACTATTGAAACACAGTGTTTTAAAAATATTTTTTCTTTTTAAATTTATGTCAGCCATTACTTGTTTCAATTTCATTAAAATCACTCCTTGCAAAAACCTAGATTCAAAATGTTGACTCTGTTCTACAAATATCCAAGTTTACTCCAAAATCATCTCTTACCTGAGCAAAAAGAAACTGAGTTTTTCAACATCGACATCGTAGCCATTCTTCAATAGATTTTGACAATTAATAGTTAAACAGATGAAGACGAACTATATTTTGTTGATTCACAAGCTTTTTCATTACAAACAAAATATTTAACTTATTCAAAAAATGTATTTATTTTCTGAATTTCAAAAAAAAAAAAAAAATACATTTAGACTACTTACTGCAGAAAAAATAAATTTGATTTGACTGATAGATCGTTCGAATTAACTCGTAGATCTCCAAAGTGATTTTTTTTTTTCAAAATTTCGGTATGCAATATTATTGACTTTTTAAATGAGCTTTTCAAACAAATTTTGATTGAAATCGATTGAGAATATCGAAAAGGCTGTCTGGCTGACTGACAGATGGAATTTTGCCACTCATTCATTTAAAGCCCTTTATCATCGTATTGGCATGATTGATTGTTATCACAAATGTTCGTTTTTAACACGAATCCAAAACTTGCCCTATAGTATCCACCTTTATCGCAAGTAAAAAGGATTTCAACAAGTTTTAGTTTTCTGCCAGTACTTAATTTATATTCTCTTTGGAATTTTCCCTCATAGCACCTACACAGTTCGATCGAAGAATACTCGTACCTTTATACATTTTTTAAATTAAAATCATTCAAGCATCCTTTTTGTTTCGTGCTCTAATCCTACTCTTATATGTGTGTATGTTGGAATATAAATGAAATTCTATTGGAAAATCCTTCTTTTTTTATTGAAATTGAAATGCTTTTGAATTTCACTATAAGACGATAGGTACGATAGGGTTTAAATTTTTGTTTTCAATATCTCCTTGGATACATTTGCTAGCAAAAAGGTGTGCATCAGCTACACCTTTATAATGTAGGATGGATATTAAGTGTATTTTTTGTAACCCTGCTTGACTATGAATCCCTTTTTAATGTCAACATTTTGCATGTAATCTAATATCTTCATGTGATATTTTTTATCCAAGGGAACAATGGCTTAATAGCGTTATCAATTCAAGCTCCACAAATTTGCTCTTTATCAACGTACGTTTTTTTTAAGCGTTAACCCTCGTCTGTCTTTAATGTTTTTATTACCTTGAAAACCTTTTAGTTTAATTTTGAAGATATATTATGCTGGAAGAAGGGTATATATAGGTTTATATAAGAAAATATGTTTCTACGTTCTATTAAGAAATACTGTTGCAGCAAAATGGGAGCGCATTAATTTTAAAAGGATTTTTCGTATAATAAATCCTTGTTAGGTTAGACTTTGATCTTGTTGCTTTTTTCTTCTTTAAGAATATCAAATTGCGTGGTTAAGGGATTTGTATATTTTTTGTAAATTAAGGAGTTAAGATAATATATTTATATTGTTGTGGTAGTACCCTTTGATGTTATGGTTAATGCCTTGGACCATCACTCCAGAAGGCTGAGGATGAATGCCAACCTTTTTATCCCAACATTTTCAGAGGTACTACGTACTTCTAATCTAATATTGATTTATCCTCAAACAGTATCTATTTTCATGATGAAGGGCCTCTCATTTTAACGTCTGTGAAGTTAGCAGGGCAACTTTCACCCACGCAAATGGAACCTTGACAGGCATTTGCAGTTTTTTGCATTTATATTCCAGTTCGCCAAATAAGTGTGTAATCTAGTGACCTGCTAACTTCACTGTGAAGTTAACAGGTCAGTATGGTTTTTTATTTACAAATTGAACCTATCCTATCGTTGAAATGAAAAAAACTGCAAATTTACAGCCTTACTCTAACTTCTTAGCATGCTTGGTTCCTGTGATACACTATGTGACATGCTAACTACACTGTGAACTTAGCAGGTCACTCGATTACACACTTATTTGGCAAACTGGAATAGAAATGTAAAAAAACTGCAAATTCATGCCAAGGTCCCATTTGCGTTGGTGAAAGTTGCCCTGCTGACTTCACAGACCTCTCATTTTAGCCGTTTGAATTTGGTAACAAATTTTAAAATCTTGAAGAGTTAAAACATGCATACAGATTCTCCTTATTCTTTTCCAGCTTGTCATACCAACTAAGAATTAATGATCATAGCTGTCATTATATTCCCACATCTGATGAATCAAAATATGTTTCAAGAAAATACAAATTATTTACGAATTAAAGAAAGAAAATTGGAGTAAAAACGGAACCCTATGGCACACCAACAAAGTTTTGTGATTAGGGTAATTCTATTTTACTTACGGAGCCTGCCATGGAAAATTGTTGCTCGGAGACCTTGAAAAATAAAACATCATCGGCGGATAAGTTGGTAGGCACAACCTCCACGAGGAGATCACGGCCTCCGACTTATATACTTTTTAGAAGCTCGTTAAACGGTGATAAGCAGCACTAGGCTTCTAAGGCATCGAATCCACAAGGCCAAATGATATATATGCCAACTGAAGCGGCCATTTGCTAATCGAAGGAAGACACGCCTCTTACAACTTGGACGTGCGTGTTTTTGAGGGCAAATGTCAACTCTGACCACTTCTTTGTTGCTGCAAAAAACAAGAGCTTGAGACTGTCAAATTAAAAGAAAGCACGAGTCGTCCTAACAAAGAAATTCGACCTTGTCGTGTTAGTATGCCTGGAGTCGCCAGAGCCTACAGTGCTACAGATGTCAACAACCATTTGTTCCATTATTGAAATATCATCAAAAAGTCCACGTAAACCACAATAGGCTACCAATCACCACTGAAAAAGAACCCGTGGTATGATGGTATGGTAAAAAGAGATGCACATGCGGATATGCTGCAGTGGAAAAGAAGAGCAGCGAGAGAGGGGTATCGAGCAAGAAGAAGAGAGGAGAAGACGACCCTTCGTAGAATAAAAGGGCGTACGCAGCCTTGCAGCTAGTTCAAGGAGATCGAAGAGTCTCGCGATCGAAACAATACCCGGAAATTTAATAAAAGTGCAAGGAAACTGGCTATAAAACCGGAACGCAGGCTCTTCCAAACAAGCGAAGATAACTTAATTTCAATTTTGGTGGGGGGCAAAAACCCAAAAACCGGAGGAAAGTCGATAAATTAAAAGAATGTCTGATATATCTCTTCGTTTCTCCAACGAGTTCAAGTTGATAAGTTTAAGGCAGTCTACATAGGATGGCAGAATAATAGGATTGTTCCATGATAGACCTCGAAGAGGCTCGAAGAGGAAGATATATGCAACGACGCTGGATGCTCTTGATTCTGGAAATGTGTATAAGTCGGTAAGGGGATTAAACTTCTAGGAGTGGACGAACAAATTATATATATAAAAACCGGTTTGCGTAAAGATTGGAGAATTCTTTAGACTATCTTTTGGAGGCGGAGCGGTAAGTTTGCCTTGAGAGAGAAGAGGGAGCGAGTGAGAGAGATAAATTAAGCTCTGGGTCACATTAAATGCCAAGGTCGTGAGTATTATCAACGGTGAGTGTGGGTTGATTATGAATCAGGTAGAGACGGGGAGAAGATTTGATGTGTTTGCTTGAAAAAGTGATTGATTGACAATTTTCAACGTTTAGTTCTAAGCAATCTAGAAGACACCTAACTCAAAAACTGTTATGATCCTGTTGAATAAAGGAAGAGTCATGTCTTGAGAAAATGGTCTTGAAAACCTTGGTATCATCGGCGTACAGAAAGATAGAAGAATGTCTGATGTCCCTTCCGATATCGTTGATAGCAAAAATGAATAAAAGTGGGCCTAGGTAGCTTCCTTGAGGGACCCCCAAATGAAGTAAAAAAAGGACAAGAGGTGGCAGTTCTAAATCGAACGCTGTAATAACGGTTTTCAGGGTAAGAAGAAATCCACTGTAACAAAGAGGTTTCAAAGCAAAAAGTAGAAAATTTGAAAAGAATAAGCTTATGGGAAATTTTGTCGAAGGCCATGCTGAAACAGGTTGAGATAACATCGACTTCAGAGCCTTTCTCTAAAGCTAAGAGTGTGAAGGGCACGAATTTAGCAGGGTTAGTGGTAGTAGACCGTTTTTTGAGAAAGTCATAATGTAAGGGGGAGATGAGAGATTTGCAATAGAAACTTAAGGTTTCATACAAAATACTTTCAAAGAGTTTGGCTATGTGTGAAAGCTTTGGACGATGATTGTTAACATCGCCCTTCGGACCCTTTTTGTGCATTGATGATAGATGATATACATATCTGAGGAAAATCATCTTGATTTAAGAAAAGGCTAAGCATTTTTGAAAGACGAAGAGAAAGGGTGGAAGAGCAATATCTAAGAAGAATGACAGGGAGAAAATCTGTCAATGAAGACTGAATACCACCATCAAGTATAGAAGAAGAAGACTTAGCTATCAGGAAGTTAAAGAATAACTAAGTTGACTAGTGGAGTTCTTTATAAGTACGGAGGAGAGATATGTTAAAAGGGTGCATGTAACAAGTAGTCAACTAAGTTTGGATGGAAGGAAGTATGCTCAATGACTGGTTTATCAGCTCCACATGCCCCATCTACAGAAAAGGTGATCTTATGTTCTGCAAGAACTGTTTGGACGTCTTAAGCCGTTCTGAAACACTAATCGGCAGGTACTTGCTTGTGTGGCTTCCAGCCAATCAGATTGACCATAGACCAAATTTTAATATTCTCAGGCAAATCCAGGAGAAGACCAACGAATTTCAAGTCAAGACCCGCCATTTTTTTAACGATTCACTCTATATTTGCTCATATGGTTAAAAGTTGAAGTCACTATGCTCTGGTTTTCCACGAACATTTTCGGTGCAAGATTAATAATTTATTTATAAACAACTAGGGAAAACCTTATCCGAACTGTTCCAAACTTGCAAATATTTTCGGCATTGACTCGGCCACATCAAGTGAATGCGAATAGAATTCATGCTCCAGCAGCTAAGAGAGTTTTCAATTCCAGGTCCAAGCCCCTTGGTTCGAAAAAACATAGAAGACTGAACCTCCGGCTTAAGGACCCAGACATCGCTGGTGCCAGAAAGCTCTGTCTATATGAGTGGAAGGTCCTAGAGGATAGAAGGCTGCGATCCTTTATTGGTTGGGAGCCTGATAAGTTGGTAAATAAGTAAGTAAGTATGTTGTTGTTGTTGAATTGTCAGGTTCAGATTTGATTGATTATAACATTCTCTTATGAAATTGGTTGTTGTGTTCCATGGAAACCTTGCTGAAAAAACATCCAAGTCGACCTTGAAATCCCTGAAATGATACTGTCATTCTTATGATTAAAGGCTTTCATCGACTGTATACTCGTTGTAGTGTTTCTTGTACACTTTTTAACTATATTTGAATATCGAAGTATCGTAAGAAGGTCAAATCAAAAATAAATCGCAACGTAAATTAAAAAAAAACCATATTCTTTATTTTTGAATTCAAAATCTAAATTCAGAGATTTTTTTTGAGAAATAAAAAAAATACACAACTTAAAATTTTTTATATCAAAAAATAATCGCAAAGAAATTAGTTCTACGCACTTAGTACTCATAATACCGTTTTGTGCAATTATATTCCCATCAAAACTAAGAATTTTTATCGATTTATTTATGTGTGTATACACCGCTTAGAGCATTGCCTGGCACATCTGTTTCGAATTAACCTCATTTGTTCCCGCTTTGCGCTGTTATTGCTGCCAATACCATCAAACTCTGCCCTGATGTCTCACCGTTCTTCACCACACAACCGTACAAATACCGATTGCGCTATACGAAGGAAAAAAAACTGAATCTAACAAACGTGTAGAGGGGGGGGGGGGGGGGGCTAGTGAGTGACTACCAATAGCCTGGTGTGCTTATTGATGGAATAAAGTTTTACTTTTGCTAGCAACTAATTAAATCCCACATCGATCAAATAAATGAAAGAAAAAAAAGTAAAACACAACCAACCAAAAATGTTCAATCAAAATAGAACAACAACAAGTGGGTATAAGAAACAAAAAATAATGGAAACAAAAAATGAAAATCAATTTCGTTTGATTTGTGCAACGTAAGAGACAGAAAGCGCACTGGACAGTTGTATTTTTGTATTTGTCATGCTCGGCAAACAAGAATCATCAACCCTTCTTCTCCACCACTTACCTTCCCGCCTAACCCCAACCAAATCCTCTATTCCGGTCTATGTACTTCTATGAAATATGCTAGCAGGCTTGATTGATTGAACGATGCCATGATTCCATCTAAACAAGAGTGGTTTAGCTATCTGAATAGTCTGGGAAGTTGTGTTGTATTTTTAAAAGTTCAATTTTAAAGAGATTGTTGATTTTTCTTGTAATTCTGATTATGCTGGGATGCGAGTTCTGAACAATAGCTTCAAAATCGATGTTAAAGAAGTTGACCGTTAACTTTCACATCATTGAATTTTTAAGATAAGGTGAAGTGAATATCGCACTAGAAAACCGTTTCTAACTTACGTTTAGTTATGGCTTTACCCTCATTTCTGTTTTGATTTTTGACTGTTAATCTTCTTCCAATCTCGCGTAGAAAAATAAATAAAAAAATTGGTGTCATGAAGAAACAAGGAGTAGTGACTTACAACTCTCAACCATTCCTGTAAGCGTGTTGTTGGCAAGCATGGAGGAGACCTACAATTTCTTACCGAGACTGAACGGCTAGATGAGAAGCACTCATTCAGGATAAGTATACTCTTGAAGGATTCGTCCGTTCCTCGCAAGAGGCAGTACCTCGGGAAAAACATTTCTGTTTTTTAGGTGGCAGTGGCTTGGAATCGAATCCGGTATGACAGTCCAACGCACTACCCATCATGCTACGAGGTACTCGCGTAGTCTTGAAGTAAAATTAGTCAATATTGTATACGTGGGAATACTCCCCGAAATATGTCACTCTTTTTTTTTCCTAACCACCAGCTGAGATATAAATGGGGTTCACTTTAGACTAAAGTACGACTGATGTTACGTTTCTTACATTTTTAGGACACACTTTCGACAACAGCTGGAAGAATTTCCTATGAGAGCACAGAATGCATACGTGGACGGGTTGGTTTATCAATCAGCCAAAGTAGCTGCATTTGGTGCATCATTTTTTATTTCAACCGAAAGCAGTTTTTTCCGACACTTTTCCAGCATCTATTTTGGAAGTTACTTTGGAATACCTCTCAACATTATTCAAGCATAAACCGATTTGTTTTGAGACCCGAAAAAATAATGCTGATCTTTCAAAATTTGTTGATGGTATAGGAGATTTAAGTGTCAAAATAACATACGATCCAAAGAAATACTAACAAATTGCCTACACTCTTCCATTCGGTGTTTTGCTGGCTGTGATTTAGTTAATAAATATAATTTTTAATCGATTAAAATGTGCAATGAAATAGGCTACGACAGCATCATCGAAATTATAAGCTTAACGCCCTGCGTATGCTTAATTTATTTTTGGTAAAGTTTATAAAACATTTATTTTAAACATAAAATCCAAAAATCTAAATCTGGGGAAAAAACTTGAAACTAACAAACTTTCCCTAAGAAATACTTAGTCAATGAGGAAAACAATTTTTATCGAGTTTCTTCTTACGCTAGCTAACACAAAGAATATATATTTTTCTTAACAGCTCCACTTACTAGACTGTAAGTACTAGAAATCTCTCTGCTACCGGATAGAATTAAATTCTGATGATTCGATTATTACATCATTGGTGTTCGATATTTTTGTGCCCACTCGAATATAGATACATGGGTATTGGTATTTCGATGACTCTTGTGGAGATGACTTTTTTAAGTTTGACTGAAAGATAAGTATCGCAATGAATTTCTAACCCAATTATAAAATAAGTTACATTCGAACGTGAAAATAACACGATTTGTAGAGTGAAGTGTTGTCGGCCAGACATATACTTTTACACTTATCACACAGGTTCCCGAAATAAGTTGAAGGTTCTAGTATTTGCTTCTTGAGCTTTCCATAGGGGAAATTTCGCTTTGTCTAGCTTTCAATTTGACATTTAGTACGAAAAGCTCTTAAGCTCACCAAAGCTCTCCGTAGGTTGGTTTCTATCCTGTATAATCTATACGGTAGCGCTTCTTTATTCGAGATTCGTTTAGTTCATTCGGGAGTCGTAAAAATAAAAATGTGTCGTTAAAATATTTTTAGGTGTCGTCCTAAAATTGTTCGAAATGATTAATTTGTTTTTTTCTTTTTCTTTTCAGGTAAGAAACAAACTTCTCATTCTTCAATATCGGTTGGAACCTAGTCACCTTCGGTTGGAACCTAGAAAATTTCATCTTCATCTTTCATCCTTGAACAAAAGTAATCATAATGAAATATTTACTATTAATTGATTTCCAAAAAGTCTTCCTATTTTTAAGCTATAGATTAACGCTTTCAAGATTTTAATTGCTTTTACTAAGAAATGTGCTCAAACTGTTGAGTACTCATATTAGTGCAGTCGCTGAAGCTATTTTGATAGCGAAAGAACACCATCAAAAAACGAGAAACTATTTTGCTGAAGCAAAGACAAAACCCCGCAGAATATTAACCAAAAATAGAAATCATAAGCGTGATTTCTTGTATTATTCACAAACTTTTGCAATTAAGATTCTGGACCCAATCGAATTGTTGATCGATACTATTTTAACTATATAAATGGCTACACCCAAACCTCTGCGAAATTCATCAGAAAAGAGAGCAAAAAGCAAAGAGCTCGAGAGGGGAACAAGGATCAAGCCTAACCAGAGTGAGGACCATAAAGCAAGAGCAAAGTAAAAGTAAACATGCAATAGTTCATTCTTTTCTATTTAAATATTTTTCTTTAGCGGATGAAAATGTTAAAAATCGCAGCAATGAGAGCGGAGAAATCAAACATGTTTGAAATCGCCGCTTTGCTCCCTTGTTGAATTTTTGCTCCATCTTCGATCGGCGCTGCCCTATCCTTTCACTACACGTGTTTGATTTATTCTTTTTGGTCTTTGTTCTTTGCTCTTGCTTACACTCAGTTCCACTCTGTTTCTAGACTTTCATCGATAGGCATCCCTGTATAATCAGTAGTTAATCAGATCCACCAGCTTAAAGATGATTTCTCTTCGGGCCTTGATGGGATTCCTGCTGTAGTTCTTAAAAAATGCGCCTCTTATTTAGCACAATGACTCACTGCTCTTTTTTCAGCTCTCAATCTCTCAAGAATTATTTCCCAAAGTATGTAAAGAATCTTAATATCCCTATTCAGAAAAAGGGGTGCAAAAATGATATCTCAAACTAAAGACCCATTGTCAAACTTTACTTTTTACCAAAAGTATTTGAGAATATTATTCATGATACTTTGCTTCTTCATTGTTATTGCCTACTGTCTATTAAACTACATGGTTTTCTCAAAATGTTATTATTTCAAAATTAAGAGCTTATAGATTTCCATCACTATTTATAACAGTCTTAATCTTAAAGACCGTCAGTATACAGTCCTATTAAGATCTTGCACCTCGAAGCCTATCTACTCTAACATCTATGGTATCCTACAAGGAAGTCATTTAGGTCCCTTACTTTTTCTGTTTACTTTTAATGATATGGAACTTGTACTTGTTGGATCTAAACCTCATATTTATGCTGATGCTTGGCTGATGCTCAGTCATTTCAAATGGACGTAAATATTTTTTTTAATTGGTGCTAACACAACTTTCTTGAACTGAATGTGAACAAAAGCAAGTGCTCTACAATGAAACAGCGTAAATATTTCAATGCTAAAGAACCTTTTCTCATAGTCACCTTCATTTACGACTTATGTAAGTGTTTTGTATGCGATAACCAACTCAATTTGTGTGCTCATTATCAACAAATCTAGCCATCTGTGCTCTAGGATTGGCGTAGTGACATAACGCTCAAAAACAGATTGCTCTGATGCTGTGAAGATTGAAAGGAAACCTGATTTGAGATTGCCTCCACTTCATATATATCCCCGCCATGGTCGTCCAAACTTAGTTTCCAGTATTGTGGTCATTAAGCTCGTCTCGCTCCAGTCTCGCCATGAAATTTACATGTGGTTTTTTTCATTGAACATGTTTTGCCATTATCTCGCTTTGGTCTCGCCATAGTCTCGCCAAAGTTTTTTTTTTAAATTGAAATTTTCAAAGTGGTTAAAATAAGCTAAAACCACTTTAGAAAGTCCAAACTTAGTTTTCAGTGTTATGGTTATTCTGCCTGTCTCGTGTGGTATATTGTTGGATCCTCGTACCATTGAACCAAAAAACTGGTGAATGAATTTATTAAGTAGTTAAGTTCTCCCAAACCAAAGCGAAAAAATATTCTAATGAATTCGCTTCAGTGTGGTTTCTCTCTCATTAAACACCACGTAAATAACAAATTCTGACAGGTAAAATTTTGGTTTTCTTTCTGAATATTTCGCGTTGGTTTGGGAGAGCTTTTTACAAAAATAAGTAAAGGCTCTTCAGAACCAACGTGAAATATTCGTAACGTCAACGAAACTTTCATTTAAGTGTTCTTTTGCTAGTTTTGTCGCAGTGTGTTTTCTTGTGCATTTTTATCTGCGCTTAAAAAAGAGAAAAATGTTAAATACACCGACAATTTAATATAATGTCGTATTTTATATTTTACATACAGCTTTTTTCGGAGCGAAGATAAAAATTAAATAAAAAAACATACGGTAATGAAAATTTGCAGCTTGGCACGCTTGATAAGTGAGCACACAACATGACATCCCCCACTTCACAAATAATAAATAAAAGTGGTTCTAGCTTTTATCTTGAAAAGGCGAAATATCGTTGTCGTAGTTATATTTCTTTCCCTAAATTCGAAGTAGATTTACTCCATTTGGAGTAACATCCGAACGATGGCCATTTAACATTTTTTGTAGGAAATTTTCTAAGCTACCACCTAGGCCTTTACATTTTTTCTCTCAGAGTTACCGTTCGGGTGATATTCCTCAAAAACCGTTTGGGGGGCCTTTGACCCCCCGTTAGCTGCGCTCATATCGATATGGGCTTTTTACTTTTTTTCGAAGTAAATATAAGCTATGACTTCACTGTATAGCAATCAAAAGGCTTCAAGGAACTTTGTGTACACGAAGGTGAAACTTGCAAATTTACAGTTTTCATATTTTATAATTTAACCTAGTAGGGCTATGCTAATGACATAACGCTCAAAAAAAAATTACATGAAACCGAAATTTTATGACAGATGGCCCAAATTAATTATAAAATTCTACAACAATTCTTCTTCTTCTTCATAAGGTTTTTTGGCGTTGTCATTTTGCGATTTGGGTTATCTGTTTTTGGGCGCTATGCAGCTACGCCTTAATAAGTAGATAACATATTAAAATGTTGATAGAAGATCTCATTTTCAAGTCTCCAATGACAAGGTTGTGAAACTCGGCCCATGCATTAAGGGGCTGCAAACGTGCTTAGAGGCTGATGTTTATTGAGAGTTGTGTCTTTTCCATGTAGTACGGCCTGGATTCTTAAATAATTTACTATTTCATACCATGTGTTGTTAGGTCAATTGTGTTAACTGAGACATCTTGTGCCTGTATGGTGTTTATTTTCCTTACTAATTACGAGCTTTAAGATTTATTTTATCTATTTAGCTTTTTAACCTTAAAGACCCTAAACACAAGCTCTTAATTTATCAATAAACTAAAATCCGCCTCCAGAAACTAATAGTTCAAATAGAATTAAGCTTCCCTAATTGGAATCAATATGGCAAAAGAAAAATTATTATGCTCCGTAAGGCAAAGATATGATACAAAAAAAAAAACACAGAATAAAACTTTTGATGCCAATCTATGAAATTGTATCTGCTTTTTTCTTTTCCTTCTTCTCTGCGGTATTTATTCATCTTAATACAATTTGGATGTATAGTCTTTATTTTATTCAGTATTCTCTCCTTTTTTTATTTTATTCTCATGGGAAATCCGCTCATTTTTTTTTTCCATCGTGATTTAGGTCATTGGAGTCATGTTCCTCCTTCCTAAGCTTCTAGTATTATGCTGATGTGTCTCTTTGATGTTTTTGAAAAAAAAAAATAAAAAAAAGGAAAAAATGTTAATTTATTGCATTTTTTCTTTTTGTTTATTTTGTCATGACAAAAAATAGTGATAGGAGGATTTACTCCATAATATTAGTTCTATATAACTTTGCAAATGTAGAAGTGTCATGCCCCCTGGAAAGACTGCGGAGCATAGAGACAATAAGACGAAATTGAAGTGATGAAGAAATAATAAACATTTGCATATCTGAAGATGATTTTAAGTTTTTATTTTTGTGGATTTGTTTATTCTGGTTGATTTTCTTTATGTCTCAAAAAATGCAGCAGCTCGGAATTATCCGTCTATATAAAACAGTATGTAAAATGTACTCTCGAGATTTTGAAATTATGTCTGTCTCTCCGTCTGTCAGTTCCTTAACCTACAACCACTGAGGTGAGGTTAAAGTTATCTAAGACATAGTATGAAAAATACAAGAATATAGCTAATCATTTTCGAAAGTGTAAAACTGTACTACCTAGATATACGAATCAGCACAGTAGTTACTATATCTCAGGATCAAATCCCAAATTTTTTTGTTTGCTTCTCAATGCAAAAAAGTTACAAACCATAGGGAAAACTCGAAACTATTTTAATAGTTATCCTTGCTAGGCCCTTGTAAAGATCAATGAACAACTTTCTAAAGCCTCGTTAAAAATTACATTAGTTTTCCAGTCGGGATCATGCACAAAAACCACTATAAACATGAAGCATGTATACAGGCTTAGAGGAGTATTAAAGAATCATAAAAATACGAATTTAGTGCATTAGACATGAAAACATTTTTAGAAGGACTAAGGAAGTTTTAAAGAATCAAAAGAAAAATATCGATTTAAAAAAAAAAAATACAAATTTTAAAAATTTCAAAACACATTTCAACAAACATTTCAGTTTCTATTAGCTTAGAAATATTGCTATGCTGCAAGTCTGGATATGTATAAGGCTTCTATACAGCTTTCATCAAATATAAATTTCTTATAAAAGTCATGATTTCAATAATTGCTTCTTTAAAATTGTTTGAATGCTAGATACAGAAAATTGAACGAGGGTAGCATCTATTTTCGGATAGACCTATCTAAATAAATTCAATGAAGGAACATCAAGCTATGACTCTATAAGGATTCTTTTAAGTTAGTTTTATCGAATACTTCACTTTGACATGGGAAATCTTAGACACGAACCATAAACAAAATGTCGAATTTTTATTACAAAGGCTCAAACTTGTTAAATTCATTTTAAAGAAGCTTTTTAAAAACAATTATTATATATTTCGTAAATTATTGTCTAGTGGCGTTAATGTCTTGTTCTATTAAAAATCTCTTGTTATAAGGCAAACATTAACTTGTGTGTGGTATGTATTTTTGTGTGACCGTTCAATGGAGCCACTTTTAAAAAAAATTAAAAATATATTTTACATTAGTTCTTCCCCCAAATGAAAGGAGCCCAACAGCGAATTTAAGAAGTCGTCAACAAATCTACAGCTTGTTTCCTTATATGAACGCGTAGGGTTGGTTTAAATAAATATTAAGAAATTCTAAAAAGAAAAAAATCTAACTAAGTTTTTGCATCTTTCGAATCGTATCTGAGATGGTCGAGTGGGTACATTGCTGAATTGTCAGATAGGAGTTCTGAGTTTGATCCATAAAATCGTTAAAAAATCATGTGTGTTTTATAATTATTTCCAATACATCAACTAACAAATAATCGTATCTGAAAAATAGTTTCAGGTTACAAATGGTTTAAATAGTAAAAACCGCTTTAAAAAAACTAAAAACAAGTTCTACTTTTTCTTTTTTATTTTTCAAACTCTGTAAGAGTTGTATTATCCACTTCTAGTAGATATTATACAACCTGTCCATAAAAGCTCATAACTCTTTTAAATTTGTGCTCTTTTCTTTATAGAAACCTTTCTGAAGCTATCTGTCAAAACCTAAGCTTCATTAATATTTCGAATAACGCTCGTTTAAACTGCTTTAAGACCGTCAAGATCTTACTTTCGATCATCTATAATGTTCTCCTTTTTATGTTTAAAGAAATTTTACAGATGTTTTACAGAAATAAGAAAACCTATTCAGTTAGGCCGAAACGAAGCTAAAATGTTAGTTGGGATTGATGACATAGCTTTCACATTTGATAGCCATTGAAGTTTCCACTGGTGCCATGACTATCAGATATGATAGCTAAGGTATGTATTAATATAATTCTTTGGCTATTGAAACTGCGAATTTGATTACAGAATCATTCACCTTATCTTTAAAATGATGAAACTTAGTTCGTTGGAATATTGAGAAGCTCAGCAACAAGTTTTTTTTTCAAATTTTCGTATGCATATTTTGGTCTGTGTTATATTTTTGTAGACCATCTAAGCTTTAACTACAGAGGTTTCTACCAACAGCTCAATTCCTAGTTTCCGGTACCACTTCACCCTTTTTCTTAGGATTTTTGCATACGAACCCATTTGGTCAGGCAAATCAATTCCAGATTTTTCTTTATCAAAGGCAAGAATAGCTTCTGTTTTAGTTGACAATTGTTGAGTACCCCTTCTTGGTCTTGAAGCTTAAGGTTCGGTAAGTAAGTATTGTATTGATATCATCAAATCAAATCAAAAAATTTCAGTATCGTCTCGGTATCGGTCTTGGTCTCGTATAACTCAGTCTCGTTTGGTCTCATATAACAAAGTCGTGGTATCGGTATCGGTTTCGTCTGGTTTCAGTTTAATTAGTTGAACTCGCTTGGTATTTCTAAGATTTAAGACAAAAATCGTTATTATAAAAGACAATTTTACTAACTGAAGTTTATTATGTTGACTTAACAATTTTATAAACGCTTGTTGCATAATGTCTAAGTAAAGTTCTGACTAGGAATTTGACACAAACATTTTGACGAGGGGTCATCACTAAAGAAAACCCAGTCTGAAAATTTTGTCCAAATTGTGGGTTTCAGCATAAGTTAGATTGGCGTGGCAGGGAGCAGTTTTAATTAAAATTATTGCCTTAACCTTTTTCCTGCTAAAGAAAAGCTCTGAAAATGTCATCTAAATCATAAGAGCCTTTTCCGAGAAACCAATAACAAAAATTGATTGTTTGTAATAAATTAATAATAATATTCATATTTTCTATACCAAACGATACTACCGAGAGTATCGGTAAATTTTGGTCCAAAAAATGCGGTATCGTTTCGGAGCTGGTATCGTCTCGGTATCGTTTTGGTTTCTGATACCGATACCAAACGATACCCAGACTTTTCTGGTATCGTGGCCTGGCCTACTTGAGGTGGACTGAAGCTTGTGGAAGGCTGGGGTACTATCTACTGGGATGTGTGCAGTGTCTTTGTTTGAAACAGGCAACAAAACTGTGTCGTGTTTGGTAAAAAGAATACGGACATCTCTTGTGTTTTTCAACTTCAATACAACGATTCCGTTGTTATCTTCTCAAGAAACAACATCACCTTTTTTTTTAATTTGCGAGGACTTCTTTTGAACCTACAACGTGTGTCTTTTGACGCAAGAAGGACTGAGCTAAATCGTAACTGGTATAAAAGTTGTCAATATAATGACATCTACCTTCATTGAACACTCCTTGACAAAAATTATAACACATATTTTTAGCCAGGCCGATTTCTCTCGTTTCATCCGTTGCTGATTTTCCCTTGTAAGCTCGGAGTGCCCAAGTATATACATCAGTTGAGCAGAGTTTGAATAGTTTCACTCTATATCGATAAGACTACCTAAATACAAGACGGCATCTTTATCTTCACTATAGTACCTCGTGGCATGATGTTTAGTGCGTAGGACTGTCATGCCGAAGGTCTGGGTTCGATTCGCAGCCGCTGCCACCTAAAAACAGAAATGTTTTTCCCGAGGTACTGCCTCTTGTGAGGAACTGAAAAATCCTCCAAGAGTATACTTGTCATGAATAAGTGCTTCTCATCTAGCATTGTAGGTCCCCACCATTCCTGCCAATAACACGCATGCAGGAATGGTTGAGAGTTGTAAGTCACTAGGCCCTGGCTCTCTACGAGCTGTTGCGCCTATATATTTTTTTTCTTATTTTTTCTTCATGGCACTAGGGTTTCATCAATTACAAAATCTTCGGCAGGGTAAAAACAAGCTTTGAAATTGGTCTGGAGGATGTTAATCAGTTTTTCAATTTGCGTCGAGGTCGATTGGTTTGGCTACTTGTTTCATTCTTTCCGAAATGGTAATATAGAAAGCAAGGCCTGAAACCAATTGCTGGACATAATTGTTCTTGGTAGTGCTATGTTGTAAACTCCTTTTGTTTCCAAAAGGAGTACCAGTCCCATCCACATTATTAACCCAAAAGTCTTTTTCATTTCTTCCGAATCCATTTTGAAGACCTTTTCTGCCAACAAACTCGAACCACTGAGCCACTGAGAACTTTTGTTGCCGCCATCAAGCAGGTGTCATATCACCCGCCATTTTTGTATTCATATCTTTTTTAAGGTATTTAAATTTTCCTTAAAAATATGTTTTTTATAGCTTTCGTAATCAACCTATTTTTTTTGTATATTAAATTAATTACAAAACACGTTCATCAAAGTTAAAAATAAAACCATTTTTACTTTTTGAGTTACAAAAAAAACTTAAAATGGGTGTCATATCACCCGACTTTACACTAAGTCTGATGAAAGTAAAACAAAAACCGGTCATTGTATATAAAAAAAATTACTGGTTTGGTTCAGTTCGAAACACTGAAGCAAGAACCTAGTTCTTTCAATTGTGAAAAACAACTCTTACAATAGCATTCAGCTCAAAAACATGAATTTCAGGTGATTACTAGCGTAAATGGATATATTGAACTTAAATAGTTTTTTTTCTCTCAAAATTTTGATATACAAAATTACTAAGATTTCTAAATCACTTTTACTCATCTATTAATATTTTTAAAGAGCTTCTGCATTGAAAATTTCTATTCAAACTGGTAAAGTCATTCATAAGAAAGTCGTAAATCTCCACTCCCTTATAAGCGCTTGCTGCTTTTCATCTCTTGTGTTTATCTTGTCTCTTTATTTATTTTTGTAATAAAAGATTTCCCTTTTAATATTTCCAGTGTTGAATCAAATTTGTATAAACAACAGAAAGCCAGGAAAAAAATATCATCACTTCAATTTGTCATCCAATTTACTATTTCATCTTGTGTAGCCCTTGTGAATTGGACTATTTTATTTTTAATTTGTAACATTTATTTTTAAATAAATTTTAATTTTTTAATTTTTTTTAATTCAATCTTTAAAAATGTCAAAAAAAATCACATTTATCTTCTCAAGAAATTCATGCGTTTTATTTAAATAAAATACTTAGTTGATGAATCTAGAAATCTATAGTTTTAAAAGGGGGCTATAGTTTAAAATAAAAATAATTAGTAAGTATAAATTAAGATAGTTAGAGATTGACTAATTGGCAGGCATCATCACATTGGTTTACAAAATTGAATGCATTTTGTATTCTATTTATTTAAATGCTTTGCGTTATTCAGGGCCAGTAATTGAGTCTCTTATTTATTGAAGTCACATAGTCTTGGCAAAGTGATACAAGACTCTTCTCGAAATTTTGATTCCTTTTTAGCTAGAAATTCAATGGCCATGGTCACGAATTTTGTGGTACAATTTACGCGGTCTACAAAAACCGAAAGAATAAAAACTATATACCGTTGGAAATTTTTTTTTTACCACAAAAATGAAGAAAGCAAACATTTGATAAATAATTGCACCACAAATCATTGCCATCGCCTCTAATATTGCCAATGAAACCACAGCGTATAGTAAGTACTCGTAGCTTATTTATTCTTCACGCTCAAGACTTATTATTTTCTACAGATCTGGATCAGGATAATATTTCAACACATTATTTAAAAACAACTGTAGTACATTTTGGCATAATGGTTAGTGCGTAGGACTGTCATGCCAAAGGTCTGGGTTCGATTCCCGGCCACTGCTACCTAAAAACAGAAATGTTTTTTCCGAGGTACTATCTCTTGCGAGGGACTGACAAATTCTCCAAGAGTATACTTGTCGTGAATAAGTGCTTCTCAACTAGCCGTTCGGACTCGACAAAAAATTGTAGGTCCCCTCCATTCCTGCCGACAACACGCACACAGGAATGGTTGAGAGTTGTTAGTCACTAGGTCCTGGTTCTCCATGAGCTGTTGCGCCACTAAATTTATTTTTAATTAAAAATAACTCAAAGATCCAAATATTAATTCCTACTATAGCGGGTAGATGGCTTCTATGGAAAGGTAGTTTTATTTGCAATTTTATGCTTTGTCAGTCTGACTGGCAGTCACAGGGCTCTGAACCTTTGGCACCTCATATATGAGAAATTTGATATTTTAGAATGTCATCTAATTGGTCAGTAATTGGTCAAGAAAGTTCAACTAATCCTAGAAATTGGTCAGCCCTTGATAACTAGTTATAAAGACTTAAAGTTTCTCAAGGTCACTCAAGGTCACGCGTGATTTTTGGCACCTCATTTATGGGAAATTTACAAAAAAAAGATGCCATCTGAAAGATTTGTGGATAGTGATAAAAGGTCAACTATTTTGAGTAATTGGTCAGCTATAGTTTTTTTTCTATGAATTTTCAAAAATCGTTTCAAGGTCACAAAAAAAACTTTTGGCACCTCATTTGGGTCATTTCAAATAAACAAGTATGCCATTTGAAAGGCCATTTCACGGTCATAAAAGGTCAGCTATTTTCAGAAATTGGTCAGGCATAGTTTTTTTTTCATGAATTTTTAATTTATTTAAAAAAAAAATTTCAAGGTCATAGCGATTTTTGGCACCTCATTTATGGGAAATTTGCAAAAAATATATACCATCTGAAAGATCTCTAGATCTATATAAAAGGTCAGCTATTTTCAATAATTGGTCAGCGATAGATTTTTTTTAATAATTTTTTTTTTAAATTTCAAGGTCATAGCGATTTTTGGCACCTCATTTATGGGAAATTTGGGAAAATTGCATACATTCTGAAGGATCTCTTGATCTATTTAAAAGGTCAGCTAGTTTTAGTAATTGGTCAGCCATAGATTTTTTTTAATGAATTTTTGAATTTTTGTTCAAGGTCATAGCGATTTTTGGCACCTCATTTATGGGAAATTTGGGAAAATTGCATGCCATCTGAAACATCTCTAGATCTATATAAAAGGTCAGCTAGTTTCAGTAATTGGTCAGCGATAGATTATTTTTTACGATTTAAACAAAAAAAAAAAATTCAAGGTCACGAACGATTTTTGGCACCTCATTTGGGTAATTTTCCAAAAAAAAATATACTATGTGATAGGTTACTCGGTCATCATAAAAGGTCAGTTAGATTCAGTAATTGGTCAGTCATATTTTTTTTTTAATTAATTCTTAAAGTATTTGTATGTAGGTCACAGTATAGATAGATTCGGGTAATTTAAAAATTTTTTGAATAGATATAGATCCAATAGATTCTGAGAAAATCATGGTGGATTAAATTTTGTCAAAAAATTTATTAAAATTTCCATAATCGATGGGTACGATTTGAGTTTGGCTGCATCTCTTCTTTAAGAAACCAAGTTTTTGAGGTGCCGGGGTAAGGGAATGACCGCCATCTTGAAAAAGAAAGTGTTTGGTTTAATCCACCATGATTTTCTCAGAATCTATTGGATCTATATCTATTCAAAAAATTTTTAAATTACCCGAATCTATCTATACTGCGACCTACATACAAATACTTTAAGAATTAATTAAAAAAAAAATATGACTGACCAATTACTGAATCTAACTGACCTTTTATGATGACCGAGTAACCTATCACATAGTATATTTTTTTTTGGAAAATTACCCAAATGAGGTGCCAAAAATCGTTCGTGACCTTGAATTTTTTTTTGTTTAAATCGTAAAAAATAATCTATCGCTGACCAATTACTGAAACTAGCTGACCTTTTATATAGATCTAGAGATGTTTCAGATGGCATGCAATTTTCCCAAATTTCTAATAAATGAGGTGCCAAAAATCGCTATGACCTTGAACAAAAATTCAAAAATTCATTAAAAAAAATCTATGGCTGACCTATTACTAAAACTAGCTGACCTTTTAAATAGATCAAGAGATCCTTCAGAATGTATGCAATTTTCCCAAATTTCCCATAAATGAGGTGCCAAAAATCGCTATGACCTTGAAATTTAAAAAAAAATTATAAAAAAAAATCTATCGCTGACCAATTATTGAAAATAGCTGACCTTTTATATAGATCTAGAGATCTTTCAGATGGTATATATTTTTTGCAAATTTCCCATAAATGAGGTGCCAAAAATCGCTATGACCTTGAAATTTTTTTTTTAAATAAATTAAAAATTCATGAAAAAAAAACTATGCCTGACCAATTTCTGAAAATAGCTGACCTTTTATGACCGTGAAATGGCCTTTCAAATGGCATACTTGTTTATTTGAAATGACCCAAATGAGGTGCCAAAAGTTTTTTTTGTGACCTTGAAACGATTTTTGAAAATTCATAGAAAAAAAACTATAGCTGACCAATTACTCAAAATAGTTGACCTTTTATCACTATCCACAAATCTTTCAGATGGCATCTTTTTTTTGTAAATTTCCCATAAATGAGGTGCCAAAAATCACGCGTGACCTTGAGTGACCTTGAGAAACTTTAAGTCTTTATAACTAGTTATCAAGGGCTGACCAATTTCTAGGACTAGTTGACCTTTCTTGACCAATTACTGACCAATTAGATGACATTCTAAAATATCAAATTTCCCATATATGAGGTGCCAAAGGTTCAGAGCCCAGTCACAGGGCTGTCATACATGATCGAGAATAACCTTGTGTTTTTGCAAGTCAGAAAGGAAAACACAATGTCGGTGCTTATCAGTTAATATGTTAAATGCAACAAGCAAGCTCATCCAGGCTTAGCTAACAGAACTTAAGCACGGAGAAAAACTGTGTTTCTTGCATGAATTCCATAAATGTTATCGATAGTTTATATGGAACCTCCATAATTTTCTATGATGGCGTAATCCCCGATGTCGTTTTTTTCGACCGATTTGCGAAAAAAAACTGCCTAATGTGTATCTTACTTAAGTGGAAGCGCCGAAAATTCTCTACGTTTAATTTTGTCCAAAGGGGTTGTGCTAACTGCGCGAATTCTTTTTTATCGAAAAAATTTAAGCAAACGTCAGTCTTTGGTGTAAGTTGTCAACGCTCTGACAGCTAAAACGTTTGTTGTATTGTTCACGTCGGTAACACAATTTTTCTCCGCATTTAAGTTAAGTGCTGATAATTCTTTAGCCCGAAAAGGTTGTCCTCTACTTGCGCGAATGACTTTGCTATCGATAAATCGTATGCAAATGCCACTTCTCTTGGTTCAACTTGGCCCCAATTTAATGCAAACGTCACTTTCTTTGTGAGCTGTCAATGCGTTGGTAGTGACAAGTAAAATTCTAAGGACCAGTTGTGCAGTCGTTGTCCAAATTTTGATCCGCGGTTCAGGAATTTCAAATCAATGATTTCGGCAAACTTTCAGAGTTTCAACGATGGTTCAACCTATATGGTTAAAATTTGATCCATGGTTCAGAAATTTCAAATTACCAATTTCAGCAGGTGAAATGAAGTTCAACAATGGTTCAAGGTTCAAGTATGGTATAATAGAATAACAAGCTTGAACCATCGTTGAACCTCATTTAACTCGTTAAAATTGATGATTTAAAATTGCTGAGCCATGGATCAAAATTCGAACCACGTTTTTACAACTGGAACTAACCGCTTGAACCTTACAACACCGTTGCACTTTACTTAACTCGCTAAAATCTGGGATTTTAAATTGCTGACCCACTGATTACAAATTGAACTACGAAAATATGTTTTTTTTTTCTCAAAAACGGCTTCTACAGTTTTAATATAATTTTTTCTGTATGTTAAAATTAGTGCGATATACTACTAAAAATTATAAGATTTTACAAATAGTAACTAATATTAGTTAAACTTTTTTTTTTTTAAATTTTGAATTTTCTCACTATCGGCTAATCAGATTAAGAATAATATTTGTATATTGGTGATTGTCTGCCAACTGTGAATCTCAAAAAAACAAAATTCAATAATTCAAACTTATTGTAAACAATTTTTGTTTTATTTTTATGGCTTTATATAGTCAGGGAATCAAATTTCTAAAAGCATTTTGCTACAACTTTTAAAGAAAAACAAATATGATGAAATGTACTTAAACTGGAATAATAGACGATAATCAAACCCTTTTACTTTTTTTTTTTTTTGTACTTTGTTCTTTCTCTTTTTGACCATATTCCTGTTGATATTCTTGATAATGTGTTACTCTATGACCCCTAGACATTTTAACTTCCCTTAATTTCTTTAAAAATGTATAACTTTTTCGTTTTTGTAGTCTATTCTCTTGAATGGCAACCCTTTTCATTGCACTGCGTGACTACTTAGTTTTTATTGCGCGGAATAATTTTTGTTTAGCGCATGTGAGGTAGTGCTATCGTTCATATAAGAAAATTGGTACAAAATAAATATTATTGCAAGAAATAATTCCATTTAAGTCCACTATGCCACAGTACTGACATCCACGGTACTGACATTTAGACAGTTTATCTGACTTCGCTATGCTAATGAGAGAAATAAGTTCCAAAAAAATGTCAACATATGTCGTTTAAAGAAATGAAAAATTCTGATTATCAATCAAAAACATGTTATAATATGTTTAAAAAATACTACCACGGTACTGACAAATAAATTTGTGACAAACTTTCTTGAATGAAAACATATCACTCTTAGAGAACAACAACGATTTTTTTATTTTATGAAGTATTTCATTAGAAAATAGTAAATTTAATAAGAAAAATAAGATACAGACATGCCACGGTACTGACATTTTGACACCACTTTGCAAAGCCACATGGAAAAAGTTGCAAATTTAGTCTTGATATCAAATGTAGACTGTAGTAAATAGCCATTTACTCAACTTAAACCCAAAATATATACGAAAATTTTACACTAAATAAGTAAAAAAGACACTGGACACAAAGAATCACAGTTGCCGCGGAATCACCCAAATGCCAATTTCAAATGAGATTACAAAATTTATCAAAATTTATTTTTATGTACACATAAATATATACTAACGATTTGCATACCAAAAGTTTTCCTCTAAAATGTTTTTAGAATTCATTATAAAGGGTGTTTTTTTTTCGACGTTTGGCATTCAAAAAGAAATAAAACGCATATAATTTAGTGTTATGCCCAAGAATTTAGTTTTATTATAAAGATAAGGGTTCGCCATTATGTTTAAAAAAAATATTTCGGGCAAGTGGCCGCCGCAGCTGGCTCGATTAAACTCTAGCCGAAAGGTTAAATTTTCAAGCACTTTTTGCAGCAATTGGCGTCGTATGTCAGCAATAAGGGGCCGAATATTCAACTATCTTGAAGGCCACGCCACAGGCTCACAACGCGAGATAATGCACTCACCAAAAGTTTCCTTCAGTAAATTGATTTTTTCGTTGGCTGTCGTTGGCGTGCGTCGCGTGAACTTAACCACGATTTGCAAACATTGCGTTGTTCAAGAGTAAGTCTATTCATTATGAAATGAAAAAAAACCAAACTGAGCATAAATCAAGTTGACAGCTGTCAAAAAGACCAACTGCGACAAAAGTATTGCCAGATTGAAAACCACTCGTCTAAAAAAACCACCCTTTAACAAATAATTTTTAAAGAAAATCTCTCGAACTTTTTTTTTCTATACAAACATAATCAATAATGAATTATGTAGGCATACTTTTTTTCATTTTAAACCCTCGATGATGTTGTTTTAGCCAATTTACAAATCGAATTTCATGATTTCTTTTTTTAATTTTCTCTTATAATTTCCATGTTTTACATAAATAATGGATATAAGAGTAAGTACATGCGACCCAGTCGTGCATTTTATTTATTTTACTCTACCACTTATTCACATCCAATAATCCATGACTTGTTCTAATAATTCATTTCGTTTAATTTTGACCTTGAATTTTACTCTCAAAAAGTTTGTAAGTAAGTTTGCTTATGAAATTTTTGAGACCTTCTTAAATATCTAAGCTTGGATAACAATTTAAAGAATTGAAACAATTTCAAAATTTCAACTCAACTTTTATATAGCCTAACTTTTGGATAATGAACATAATGCCTCAATGTCGGAAAGACTCTGTCTCCCCACTTACAAAGCTATCTACATCTACATACATTTCCAACTCGATAAATTTTCCTCCGGTTTCCTTATTTAATTTTTCTATTCTTTCGTCAATGACACCAAACACGAAAAACCCTCATAATTGAATTCCATTTCCCCTCACTTGGCTAAATATGTGTATATTATTGAATATAAAAGGTTTTTTTTTCTACACACCAGATCAGAGTGTGTTGTGTATTCCATGTGGTATTTATATCTGTTGCTATAAAATTTCTAATCAAACTCCTTTCATTAAATGGCTTTTACCTGCTTATAGCTGTGAAATAGATTTTTTACAGCACACGTGTATGATAATCACGAAAAAAAAGGACAAAAAGATGTACACATTATCTCAAACAAGATGCGAATTCCTGTTGGTTGGAGAAATATTTATGTACTTCAAGCGAATTTCGAATATTTTTAAATTTTCTTAAGAAACCTTAAAAATTTTTGATGTGTGAAATGTTTTCGGTTTAATTATTATGATGCAAGACTAAACAGGTGTTTTGATTTCGCTTGAAAGAAATATTTTAGAATTTTTTATTTAAAAAACAAAAGATTACGTATACGCCCCCGGTAAAATCTTATTTCATATCTGATATTCTTTAAAGCAAGTTTAGTCAACATGTTTTCTTTTAAAAGATGCTTGTTTCACTCACAGATTTTAATTCCCTAATTATATTTTTCATTCAATTTTGAACCATCCTACAACTCTGGACCACTGTTGCACACCTCAAACGAAATTTATCTTCGTGCAAAATATTCGAATTCAGAGCTTAACGGGGCAAAACAAACTCAAACTTTGTCCTTGTAGATGCAAAAAAACTTCTCCACTTTCTATATTGTATATATGTTTGTCTCTGTTGGTGGTGGTAATTTTATCGATAACACAATATCTAACAATCATTGAAAAATTCTATTCTTATTGAATTAGAGATTCAGGAGAAGAAAGGTATCGAGATCGAAAATGGTATTGGTATAATTCTATTGGATTAAAAACCAAAAGTGTGCTTTGGTAAACAAAAACGCAAAGCTTTTCGAGAGTAGTTAGGTATTAGGGCCTGTTTTCATTGTCCAAATGTTGTTATTATTTGATTTTCTCCTACAGTGTTATGTTCATTGAAGCAAATTAAATTTGCTGCTGAGGCAACTGAAATAGATACTTTGAAGTAAAATAAAATTGCTTTTATACGTGCGTACCCATATTTAATGGAGTATATATAAGCTGAAATGATGATGTTCATTGGTTGTATTAGGTAGGTACTTTTGGGTTGTTTCTTTTTTTTTTTTTTTGGATTGTATTTGTTTAAGAAAACATAGAAATAAGGTCATTTTTGGTATTGGTCATGCTATTGGTAAGCATAAAATATACATTTATATTTTAAATAGGAAAGATGCATGGTCAGAAGGAAAAAAAAGAAGAAAAAAAAAAAAACAAACAAAGCTTATGAATAAAATGTAATTTTGTTCTTCTTTTTTTTTGTTGTAGGTAGTAAAATTACAAACACACTAATATTGTATTTATTGTTATTTTCCAACTAGAAACCCTTTTTTTCTTTTTAACTATGAATAATTTTCTATGTTTTTTTAGTATCAAATTTATGTAGATCCTTTTAGAGGCACTAATGTTTTATTTAATATCTATACTTCAAGGTTAATTTTAATATTATCTTACAAAGGAAAAAAAATTTCAGATGAACAGTTTATTTATATGTAAGTTAGTTCCAATTTATGTACATTTTTTTAAATGATTTTTTTTCAAAGTCATTGCTGATTTTGGCAACTCATGTGTGTTTAATTCGCAAAACAAAAATTGAAGGTCACGAACGTTTACTTGCACCTCATTTAGGTTATTTTACAAACAAAAAATTATACCATCTGAAACGGTTTTATTCCCATGTCAAAAAATTTTCTTGACCTTGAAAAAAAAACTTTGAAAAATCGTTAAAAAATAATCTGTAGCTGACCAAAACCTGAAACAAGCTGGCCTTTTATATAGATCTTAGAGCCTTTAAGGTGGCATTAACTTTTTGCGAAATGAGGTGCCAAAAATCCCATTGACCTTGAACAAAAAATTTAAAAATTCATATTATAAATCTATGGCTGACCAATTACTAAAACTAATTGATGTTTTATATAAATCCAGAGACCTTTCAGATGGTAAACAACTTTTGCAAATTTCCCATAAGAGGTGCAAAACATCGCATTGACCTTGAATTTTTTTTTTTACATTCATTAAAATTACATTTGAAAAAAATGTATGGTTGACCAGTTACTGAAAATTGCTGACCTTTTATGACCGTTAGGTGGCCTTTCTAATTGCATACTTTTAACTTTGAACTGACCCGAATGAGCCGCCAAAAGTTTTTTTTTACTTTCAAATGAATTTTGAACATTCATTGAAAAACAAAATATGGTTGACCAATTACTTAAAATAGTTGACCTTTCTCTTCAAGTTGTTGCGCCACCAAAGGACAATGGGCAAAAATGTATGGAACGCTGGCCAGCACCAATAAAAATGACCTATATATCCAATAAAGGTACATATCCAATAGGGTGGTCATTAAATTGGACATAGTCTTGGATAGCCCTCATACGATTGAAAAACAATTTCCCTAAATTTTTTTTCAGATTTATATATCACCCCCTTGTTTCCCTATTTTCATTTTAAGGTACTAATTATGGGGAAAGGATTATTCTTATAACACGCGAAAATAAATCAGAATGTATAGAATAGATGCAGACGAGAAAAAAATTGTACTGGAGTGGGGGTCTATTTCCCCTCGTTCAGGCGGGAAAAGTAATTTTCTGGAAATTTGGCTAAAAAGTGAGAAAAAAAAAATATGTAAAAAAACGGAAATTCTAATAATGCCACACCTTTACTTTTCTTAAAGCCACGATTCCATTCTATAATATGCTTCCTAAATAAAGTTTATATTGTAGAAAGGTTACAAAAAAATTAATATTAAAAAATTATATTTTGTTTTTTATTTTATGTTTGAAAATAATTTTTTCATAAACTATTTTGAATAAAAACTTTATTTTTGAAGCATATTAAAGAATAGAAACGTGGCTTCAAAAAAAGGTAAAACTTGGCATTGTGAGTGCTCCCATTTTTTTGTAATTCTTTTTTTATGTTTTGAGCCAATTAGTACCTTAATGTGAAATTTTAGGGAAATTTTTGTTTCTATGCAGAGCCATTTGCCTATTCATCTCAGAATTTCAAAAAAAAAAACCAATATAAGGGCCGCCCTAATATCCATACATTTATTTTTCCGAGATTGCATTATCCAAATTCGCTGTGTAGTCGGAGTAATTTGTTTGAATACAGGGTTTTCAAAGAAATGACTTGAAACAAAATAAAATATTAATAAATAACAACAATATACCTACATTGGCATGTTTTAACTGTTTGTAAAGCTAAGACTCCATGTATTAATTTTCTTTTTATATCAAGATGTTTAAGTTAATGATCTTAGAGAAATTTTGAAAAAGAAAAATTTTTTTTTCGAACCCATTTTTTCTTCAAAACTTTACGTTATTTAGCGCTACTTTTGTTTTCAGTTTTCAATATTACCATCAACTTGAAGTCAAACACTGAAAACCAGAAGGTTTTAAAAAGTATACTTTTGAAGATACATATAAGAAAAATTCAAAAGCAACTTCACCTTTGTGCATCTTTCTGTCAAACAAGTTCAATAATTTTTGATAATACATTCTTTTCCTTGTTGAGTAGGATCTACGGGAACATAAGTACCCATAGACCGAGAGCCCACACCTGGTGATTCTAGGTGTGACTGATAGCAACAAAAGAAGTCAGATGTCGATAGTTTATTAAGAGCTATTCAAAAAATTGAAGTCTTATTAAACAGTGCCTCGAAAAAAAAATATTAATGCATCTTTGAAAGTAATCGTGTCAGCCAAAATTGGTTTTAACCCCTCTTTAGACTAGCTGCACATATCACGGAAAGTGAGGCCATTCGAGTGTATAGTTCGACATGCCAGATGTTTAATAAATTCAAATTCCTGTTGTGGACCCCAAGACATTGATTTTTTGAATAGCATTTAATGAAGCTTGCGATACCTATACTTTTTTTTTCTATCAATCATAGGTCATGATTGGATTGCAAGTCGGCGATTTGATTTTCTCAAAAATCATACAAGTAAAAAATGCTGTTGATTGTCGAGTGGCTGTTTTCTATGTTATTGAACGCTATTACCGCGGAACAGTGATTTTTATTCAGAAATAGTAGATTTTGTAGCAAAAAATTATGATTTCATTAACGATAATGTTTTTAATATTTTTTGCATGTTTAGAAGCATACATGCTGGGACCTTCTGGTTTTAAGTGTTCGACTTTAAATTAATAAGAGCATTGAGTCTTGAAAATAAAAGTGGTATTTAATAAGGTTAAGTTTTGAACAAAAAAAAACAGTTTGAACAAAAAACATACTTTTTTCCAAAGTTTTGAGTTTGAGTTTGATAACTTATTTCTCTTATATCTTGCACTAAAAAATTTTTATTTAAAAAGAAAGTAAAAGAATGAAGTCTTAGCTTTACAAAAAGTTAAAGCATGACATTATAAGTGCAGTTTTAATTTGTTTTGAGAAATTTATGAAACACCCTGTATTCAAACTTAAATTACTCTGACCAAACAGCGAATTTAGATATGCAATCAAGTGAAAATGAATGTATGAACTCGTACCATTCTTTTTGGTTCTGCCCATTGTCCTTTATGTATTTATTTTTATCAATTAATTAATCCTTGGAGTAGATAAATTAGATTTTGAAGTAATTTTTCAAAGGCATAAATAGAAACAAAGTAGAAGGGCTTCAAAAGTGATGATATTCTTTCCGGCTTCTATTGTCAAAATACTTTTAAAAGTCGGGCTTTTGAAGAAATAGTTTTAAAAAAAAAACATATAAAAGAAAAAAATAAATATGGAATATGAACCGAGGCAAGCCTATGCGGCCTAAATGATTTGTGTTTTGGTGGGAGCCAACAACAAGTAAACAAAGGGTTTTCACTTTTAGTTACTGAAAAATATAAAGAGTTAGTGACAATTAATATCAAAGTTCTTAGTATACTCGTAATAGTTCTTGGATAAATACATTTTTACCGAAACTATTTCACTGATTTTTTTTTCGTTAATTAAATGCTAAAAGAGAACTTCAGACTTCAGTTCTGGTAGGAACTGAAAAAAAAATTTTGAATTTATGCAAAAAAAAAAAACTGAAAATCGTTCCAGCGGTTCTTAACAAAATAACTTGTTTTATATAAAATTTCCAAAACATTTTTAAGGAAAAATTTTAATATGAAAAGTTTAAGGTTTATTAATATGCAGATAAAAATAAAATTTGGAAAAAGTTATTCTCCTAATATAAGTAGAATTAAAAAAACAAATATTTTTATTTATTTTTTAAATTCACATTTTTTTTTTATTTTATGCTTTTACTGAAAATAAAACTTTTTTATTGTTCTTAAAATTTTTATATAAGTTTTAACATTGTAACTCTACGTTCATAAAAATTACGACCTTATTTTGATCCATGTTCTTCTTTTCTCACCACTTAACATTAACGAAAGAAAAATGCTGAAGTTCTTTTCAAATAAATTGGCCATTCGCAATCTTTTCGAGATCGGTGTCATTTTTTTCATCAATCTTTTTAATTAAAAGTTTTCTAGACAAAAAACACAACAACCACAAGGAGTCAAAAAATCAAAAATACTTTGCACCTTCAATAACTTTTCACATTAGCTGTGTTCTATTATCTTCTATTGAGATCCGATTTTTGATCTGGATGTTCTTTCAACACATCATACAAATATAAAACAGTAAGAAATTTTCAAGATTGTTTTTACAGCACGTTCGTGTTAAGATTTAATCCAGAGCCAGACCCGGATCCCAATAAAAGATAATAAAACACACTCAGCTATTGACATTTCATTCATTTTGTTTTGACATTTTTGGGTGCGTTCAGAAACATTTGAGTTTTAGAATTGGTTCGCATTAACTGATTTTTATCACACATTATACAAAGGAGAAAAAAAATTAATATTTTCTTTACACAGGTAGATGGGTGGTTTGGAAATATAAATTTCATAAAATGGAGTTGAGAATACTAACACTATATCCAAAATATTTGAAGAAAGAAGAGAATTGAGAAAAAAAAATAGTTTTAGTTAAAAAAAGAGAGTATTTTAGCGTACTCTATTTGAGTCATAGATCATAGAGTACGCTTTTATGAAATAAAGTACAATACTATATTTAAGAGTTCGGTTGGCAACCCTAATCTTTACTGCTAATGTAATATTTGCAAATTGGAAAATTCAATTTTGGCAGCGTATAAGCATTTCTGCTTCCAACCTCGTAAAACTACATATAGAACCTTTGAAATTTTTGTTCCCTTAACAACCATCTTTGATACACTCAAAGAAAAAAGCAGGTATAACTAACCAATTTCTGGTTTATTATACCTGAATTTCAGTTTGTTATTTTTCTACTCGGTAGATCATGTTAACTGCTTAACCAGATACCTGATTTTAATGCCGTGTTAAATCAACGTAGTTTGCAGGTAATATCTGCATGACATCATGTAAATTTAACACTGCCTTAAAATATTAAAACTGTAAATCTTACCTGATAATCTTGCTAATTTTACCTTCAAATCTAGTTAAATTTACATAGAAATCTAGTTAAAAACATGAATAAAGTATTCAACGTCCTGTAAATTTAACATGAATATCTAGTTAATTTTACATAATTCAATGTTGAATTAATCTTATATCTGGTAATTATTATGTCTTGGATCCATGTGTCTAGGTCCCATCTCTAACGTTGCTTACCGTCCAATTCATTTTGCATTATTCTGAAAGTGCAGAAATTTATAACTATGTATGTATATTTTTTATTTTAAAAATACTTTGTGATACTAACTTAGTTCTTAACTGGAAACCTCTCACACATGCAGATAGCATTCCCCGGGCAACTTTGCAGCATAAAAAACTGGTGCCAAATATCAATAAGATTTTGTTTCGATGGAATGTGTGTGTATATGCTTTAACACTGGTGTCACGTTGAAATTAACTGGCAGATATTGGAGCATTACTGAATCTTTAAATATTTTCTGATGCAAATTAAATCAGCTTGAAAGAAGGGATGTACCAATATTTCTTTAATCTCTCTATAATGCTCCTATAAAGTAACCAAGATACTTTCGCTTCAATGGTCATCCCGTAAAATTATTATACAATCTTTACGTTAGTCTTTGTTTCTATATTGCTTGTATTAGTGAATATGGTAACGCAAAGCTATAATCGGCCATTTTATAATTTATATTCAATTCAGCACCTGAGCACATATATTTGTTATTATTGTCAATACTTAAGGTTGGTATTAAATAATTAATTAATTTGTTATATCTCTTTTTATTTAATTAAAAATGTGTATTTTTTTTTATAGACATACTAATCTATTATTTTATATTTTTCTTGAAGAAATTTTTTTCTTATTAATGCAAGCTTCTTGTCTCATGCGAGACAATTCTAGATAAAAGTGATTCCAATTTAATTGAGATTGGTGGAGTGGTTAGCAGGTAAGGCAATGGGTTCATAGGGATACGGGTTCGATTTTTGGTTCTATCAACAAGTTTTTTTTTTAATTTTATTTAATATGAACTTCCTTAAGACTGTTATAATTAACTCCATAGAGGAACAATAGGAGTGAAAAAGGTCGCCTTTTTCACTCTATGGAGTTTTATGCAATGCTTATTTGCATATGTTGAATGAAAACGAAAAGCATCTATGGAAGAATATAGAAGCGAAATTGTCAGTTGGGAAATTTAACAGGACCCAAGTTAATTATTTATTTCATAATTGTTTGATTTCTATTCAAACTCAAATAATTTATTTTTTTTTTATATAAAGCAGGTACCCAAAGTGCATATTATTTTTTTACGTCAATTTTTCCGATATTTTATTAGCACTAAGTTAATTTTTGTTCCCAATGATTTCCTAAAAAACAAGTTTTTCTGTCCATAGACACCTTAATCGTTTTGATCGGACAAGTAAACATTTCATGAAATCATTATTTCAATCCAGAAAACTCTTAACTCCAGATGGTGAAAACCCCTCAAGGAGATGGTGATTGTCAATATGAACTGGTAACGATATCAAAACAAAATTTCTTTACTCTTTGAAGTATAAAATACCGATTTGAGTTTGACATAATAGATAACAACAACTGACTTAAATATCATTGAATCAATAAGTTTTACCAAAGATTTTGAATTTTAATTTAAACAATTAGCAAACTAAATTCAATTTATGAAACTGACGATGTTTATTCGAAGAATTGAAATGCAAAGTTGCTTCTCAATTGTAATAAGGCGACACACAAATTTAAGCACTGTTATTGTGTATGTGCTGTGAAAGTAAATTTTAAATCTTCACTTACTTATAGTTATATTTATTATTTATCACTGCACGTCAACCTGGATAAAATGTCAAAATTCTTTCTTTCCACCCTTTTGTTCTTCAAATGTCTTTGTTTTCTTATGAATTCAAGTTAACTTTTGGGGCATCAATACCATTAGTTTAAACCCTCTTCAAAAGTTTGTATTTTACACTTCTCCAAAAAGGTTATGTTGTTTTCTATAAACTTCCCTCCAACTTCTATCCTTGTTTTCTTCCTCTTTAAAATCTTTCCCAGTTAGGGATGAATACAACTTAAAATTAAAGTCCAAGACAGATTCAAAACATCAAGCTCGAATAAATAATTAAATGATTTATATAAACCCAATCTATTTCTGGATTCCCAATACCATTGTGTTTGATAATAATATAGAAAATAGATTTGGGATGTCTTTTTGTTCGAATTTGATAATGCAAACATATTTCTTTGACACAAAATGTGTAAAGCATTAACAAAATAAATTAATGTGACTATATTTGGGTATTTCTATACTCCATTTAACATAGAAGCTTAAATTAAGGTTTTGTAATAATTATGGTGATTCTTTTGAATATTAAAATAATTTTTTTATATTTTTTTCCTTTTTTTAAGGAATATTCCCTTAATTCACTTCTTAAAACGCAAGTCCTTAAAAAAAAACATAAAACATAAAATATAAGATTACAAAAATGTTTGCTTTATGACGAATGAACAATAAATATTTTTATATTTTTAACCTTGAAGCACAGGTTTGGTTTATTTACTTTTTTCCTTTTTAAAGCTTTTCGTTCCAGTTAAAAAAAATTATCGTTGCAAGAGGATTATGGTTCCAATGACAGTGAATTGAGAAATAAAACGATTTTATGGTTATTTTTCTTTTTATAAAAAAAAAGCGAAAATTTCTTACCAGGGTAGCATTTAATTGTGAATTATAATTAGGTATTGCATTGTGTAAGAATCGTTCAATTATATACAGATATGTTGCTCCTGGAAACAAAATATTAAGCCAAGATATATTTATGAACACAGAAACAGGATCAAATTTTATGATTGCATGAAATCAAATTTTATTATCAAACTTATTGCGTAAGCCTTTTACTTACATACTTACTTATCTGGCTCCCGATCTATAGAGGGTCTCTGCCTGATACATTGCGGTCTTCCATCGTTTGCGGTCCCTCCCACGCTCCTTCCTACCGTCGAGGCCAAGCGTTCTTACGACTGAAACCACCTGGTCCCTTAAGCGAAGGTTTGGTCTTCCTAGCCGTCTCGAACCTGGGGGCTGGGATTCGAAAATTTTTTGGCTGGAGCGTTGTTGTCCATTCGCTCGATGTCGCCGAGCCATTGTAGTCGACGTGTTTTGGCTCTTTGAACTACATCCAAGGCTCGTACAACTCAGGATTGAATCTTCTCCTCCATTCGCCTTCCTCGCATATCGGACCAAATATCCGCCGAAGAATTTTTCTCTCGAAAGTGCACGATATCAATTCTTCTTTTTTTACTTATCGTCAAGAACTCGGAGCGCCGCCGCCGGCTTTAGAGTAGAACTGGAAAATAAACATTTTGTATAGCGTGCACTTTGTCTTTCGGGAAAGTAGTTTTGAACCCATTTGTTTGGCCTAACCCAATTAGCAGCTTTTCGCTGGGGTAATTCTTCGTCGGATTTCTACTAAAGTGTCATTCGTGGGGTTGATGTTTGTTCCGAGGTAGGTGAACTTCTGGACTATCTCGAAATTACTTTTACCAACAGTGAGGCTGTGTCCTAGGCGATGGACAAACTTCAAGACCAACGCGTTCTGCGTGTTCATCAATAGGTGAATGCTTCATGAACAGCTCCTTTAATGCGGCCGATGACGTCGTCCGCATAGCCAAGCAGTTGCGAAGACTTGTTGAAGACAGTGCCTTTCACGTTAAGACCACTCTTGCGTACTATCTGCTCCAGGACTAGGTTGAAGAAATTACTTGATAGGGCATCTTCGTCATTCGGCATAGCTGGATCAGTTTCTTCGGGATCCCGAATTCCGAAGTCGCCAAATGAAGCTCTTGGCGACTTATGCTATCATATGCGGCTTTGAAGTCGATGAAAAGATGGTGGGTCTCGACTTGAAATTCGTTGATCTTTTCCAGGATTTGCCTCAATGTGAAGATTTAGTCTATCATTGATCTGTCTGGCCAGAAGCCACACTGGTACGTGCCGATAAGTATCAGTACGTTGGATTGGATGTTGTATGAAAGGATATACCTCTGTATTTTTTACAGGACATTGGGTCGCCTGTTTTGAAAATTGGGTACATGGAGCTATTCGACCAGTCGTCGGGCATACTTTCCTCCTCCCAAACTTAATTGAGGAGTTGGTGCATGCACCCTACCAGGACTGGGACTGGGACTGGATCTTCATTGACTAGTCTCATGTTTTTTTGTTCTCTTGTCGCTTCCTCTAAGGAATGTCCATAAAGCAGCTGCTAGAAATACGGCTTAAGCAAGTCTGCAATTCCCTGTGCTCCAATGACTAGACTCCCTTCGCTATTTCGAAGAGCTTGCTTGCCGGTTTTTTATCCACATGCCAGTTGCTTGGCAGTTTTGTAGAACCGGTAAGTGTTGGTGGCGGTGCTAGACTCCTCGAGATACCTGAGCTGAGAGGCTCCGGATGCTCTTTTCTCTCTACGCAGGGTTTTTTCTCTTTCCTTCTCTTTTAACGGTACTCTTCTCTCTTGCTACTCTTTTTTTCTGTTGCAGCGTTAGCGTTCGTGCATTTCCCGTCTCCTGTTTCAATACCGCGCATTCCTCATCGTACCACAGGTTCTTTTTTCTGGGTGGATGATAGCCTATAATGGTCTCGGCTGTCTCCTTAATGAAGTCGCAATACGGATTCCACTTTTTAGTGTTGCTAGTGGCGGGGGTTACGGCAGAAAGTTTCCCGGGCAATTGCTCACTGTAGTCTCTGGCTTTCTCAGGTGGGCTAAGTCAGCTTATGTTGGATTTCTTCCTTTGGGCGGTCTTCGTTTTCTTTTCGTTGGACATTCGGGCTCTGAACTTTGTCACAACAGAAAAGTGGCCAGAGTCCACGTTTGCTCCTCGGAAAGTTAGCACATCCAAGATTTTCGATACGTGCCTTGCTCCAATTGGCTCATAGTCGATTTGGTTGGCGGTGCGACCATGTAGAGATCGCTAGGTTGCTGTGTGTATCCTTCGCCTTGGGAACCTAGTGCTACTTATCACCGTATTACGAGCTGCAGCAAAGTCGATTAGTCGAAAGCCGTTGCCTGTTGTCGTTTCGTGGAGGCTGTGCTTTCCAATTAATCCACCAAAAACATTTGCCTTCCCGACTTTAGCATTAAAGTCTCAAGGAACAACTTTGACATCCTACACTGCACAGGCTCCTTCCAGGAGGTCGTAAAACTCCTCCTTGTTAGACTCCTCAGATTCATCTCTAGGGGCGTGTGCACATATTAGGCTGATGTATTGAAAGGGTGCTTTGATGCGGATAACAGCCAGGCGATCGCAGATCGGTTTAAATCGATAACTTTCGATCTGAGTCTATTTCCCACCACGAATCCTCATCCTAGCATGTGGCAATCTTTGATGACAGGAGCAATAAATGTCGCTATATTTTCTTTTCGTTATCCCTGATCCTATCCATCGTATCTTCTGGATCGCGATAAGATCTGCCTTGTACCGCTTGAGAAGAGATTTTAGTTTTTGAGGAGCACCATAACCCAGAATGTCCTAACATTCCAGTTGCATACTTGTAGGTCGTAGTCCATTTTCGTTCCGGGTCTGATTGCCATTTGAGGGGGTTCGTTATCCGAGGCTTCTCGCACCTATGTCATAACAATGGTTTTGTATACTGTGACCGGGTCGTTAGCCCAGCGCATTTAACTCCAATCTGTAGGGCCATGAGTTTGGTGTTGCAATTCTTTTCTTGATCAACACTCGCACTTACAAGTATACCAAGTCATGACATAAAGCCAAGACCAATGTCCAGCGGTTACCAACTTGGAAGTAATGTAAGCGGATGTGTAGGAAAAGATGCAGCTCGAGGCCCCCAGTTCCTACAATATCCAATCACCATATAAGCTATAATGTGTTATTGTACTTCAATACCACTGTGTAAGCTTTTCCATCTGTCCTACTCAGCTGGTCTCTTCCCGAGTAGATAAAAAACAGCATTTGTCCAGCTTGTCCCTAAAAAAGCGAATTTTCTTCTCCCTTGATAATTCTTAAAGCATTTGATAGAGTTTGGCATAAAGCTCTCTTATCGAAAATGAGTACATTTGGTATCAATGAATTTCTCCTTCTTTGGATTAGAATCCTTTTGGAACGATCAATAGAAGTCGTGTTGGATGATTTCAAGTTTGAGATTCATAGAAATAAATGCTGGTGTTCCCCAAGGTTCCGTTTTGACGGAACTTCTTCTTCCTTATAATCATAAAAGGCCTTATGTCTGAAACATCTAATCCATTAAATTGTTTCGCTGATGTCTGCACCTCAGCTCTTTTATTCGTTTCTAGATTCAAACCCCTGTGCTTCGGGTGTAGAACATTAGCACATAAAATTCTATCGTCGATAGCATTATCCAATGAGGAATTAACAACCGTGTCTGTCTTCTGTCGTTAAAGCGGAACCCACCCCAAATGCCTTTATCCATGTGTGGTACTTGCAACGAAAAACGTTCAGTTCTCAGTTTGTCCATCACAGACCACCTTTTGTGGAATGATCATATTTGATGTGACCAAGAACGCTGCTAAGTGCTTAAGTATTCTCCAGTGATGCAAGAAACTCTTCTCCCTTTCTGATCTGTGATCTGGCTGTAATCTATTAAGCGGTTATTCGTCCAAAACACCAGAACAATTCTCATATTTTGGGAGGTGCTCCAATAACCCACCTTAGCCTATTGGATAGGATTCAAAAAGACCTTTTAAATTGATAGGCGACATAATTATAACGGAAACATTTGCTTCTCTCGAACACTACCGCAATGTTTCATGCAGAGATCGAAAACAACAGACGACCTTTATTTTCAACTGGTTTCTCACTGAGAGATATTTCATACAAGGGCGTACGCAAGATTTCAGGATTTTGGTTAGGGGGGGGGGGGGATCAACAACCATGTCCGAAAAATAGTTCTGATACTTGCTTTAAAATGCTTTCAAAAGAAGATAAATTACCTAATATATGATATTATGATCAGAGGGTGAGACACGCCTTTGATCTTATACCAATACGGCCGATATTCCTCAATTTTCCAAGAAAAATAACGTTTCCGAAAACTTAAACAAAATTTAAAGTTGCGAAATGAGCAGCTTTCTGCCAAAACCACGCAAGTCTTAAAATGCCATTTTAATGTATTTCAGATCAAAACAAATCACTGAACTCAAATATTAATGTCTCCTGACCTTTTGGTTTCATCAACCAGCTTAAAAAACCTTTAACGATCTAAAAATTCCATTTTATTACCTTTTTAATAAGTGTCTAGCGTCTTCTAAGCAACTTTTCAAACCAGACGAGGTTTTAACAGAGACATATAGTAAATATGTAATTCAAAAAAGCTTGATTCTCAATCAAACAAGTTTATAGAATGAATTCTATTCACAATCAAAACGAAAAAAAAAAATTTGAAGACCAGCTTTCAGGCTTTTTAAAACCAAAACCAAAATTTAATATAGGTACACTGATTTTATGGCCCACCTTAAGTCAGAGAGTATAATGGTTATTCATGTTTTCCTTTCTGGCTTTACATACAAACAAAATAGAAACAAAAAAGCAAATAATAAAGTCTTCCCAAAATGTTATCAAGAAGGATGCATTACCCTTAACGTTCGAAGGATAATAAAATCAGAGAGTACATTATTCATGAATTCAAACAAGGACGAGCGAAAAAATTATATACGTACCTCTTGTCTCAACCGAAATGTTTTGAGCACATAATGTTCATTTTCTTCATTTTTTTTTCGTTGTTGTTGTTGTGTTACTCTAGCTAAACTCCCACATATTAAACAAAAAAAAACTACCTTATAGCCTTCAGTTAGTTTTTTTTTTTTTTTTTTTTTTTTTTTTTTTTTTTTTTGCAATTTATCACCTTTGGTTTCCACGTACTACGCATTTCATTTTCATACCAATAAACAGATATTAAAGAAGCAACTGGCGTCAAACTGGTAGACCTTCTACACCTACATAAAAATATAAACTTGGTAGCTCTGGTACCCAGGTAGGGCTGCTGCTGGTGTAAAATTACATTAATTTTCGAGCCTAACTGCATTTAGTGAGTGAGTGTTGTGTATAGTGAATAATGAGGGCTTTTATAAAAATGAAAATAGGTAAAGGCAGGGATGCAAAAAATCTAGGGTAGAAGATATCCATGTAAGGGATATTATACAAGTTCTTGGAATACTTAGTTAACGTAGGTAACTTTTTTTATTTGTAAATCACTTTATAACGCTGCATTAATTTGAGTCTGTTACTTTTATGGGTTTTCTGAAATTCTGTAAAAACGCAGGATTTTCATTTTTGATTCAGATCCTACATAGATAAAAAATATTAATAAAGATAAATTTGCACCCAAAAAATAATACATACATTAAACAAAAACGTTCGTATATTTTACGAAACTTTCGTGGTGCAAAACCACAAATATTTTTAATTACATGTATAGGTAGATTGACTTTCGTGAAATAACAGATTCATATCTTTGTTGTTGCATTCGTAAATACTACGAAATATTTGTGTTTTTGCAAATACTTTCAATATGTTCATTTTAGTTCATTTTTTTTTACCGTTAACCCGGCCCTTAAAATATAAAGAGAACAAGATTTTCTACAGGGTGTTGTTTTCTGTCTTCTGTTGTTTTCTGTCAAGTTATTTGTTTTTAGTTTGGTCTGGCATTTCAACATGAATAGACTAACGCCTAAACAATGCTTCCAAATTATGCAAATTTATTTTGAAAATTATTGTTCTGTTCAAAATACGTTTCGCGGGAATTTTGTTTAGCAATGAAGCTCACTTTTGGTTGAATGAATACGTCAGTAAACAAAACTGCTGTATTTGGAGTGATGATAATCCGGTGTATGTTGGAACACCGTTACATCCACAAAAACTGACTGTTTGGTGTGCTTTATTGGTTGGTGGTATAATTGGTCCATACTTCTTTAAAAGCGATGCTTGCCAGAACGTTACAGTCAATGGTGACCGCTATAGAGCCATGATTATTAACTTTTTCGTTCATTAATTGAACAACCATGATGTGCAGGAGCTGTTGTTTCAGCTAGACAGCGCAACATGTCACACAACTCGTGCCACAATTGATTTATTGAAGGAAACGTTTAGTAAGCGCATAGTTTCTCTCGGCGATTTAACGCCGCTTGACTATTTGTTGTGGGGATATTGGAAATTGCTAGTCAATGCCAATAAACCCGAAACGATTGACTAATTGGAAGACAACATTCACCGCGTTATTGCCGATATACGGCCACAAATGGTAGACAAAAGTAATCGAAAACTTGACTTCCAGATTAGACTACGTCCGAACCAGTCGTGGTGATTATATTTAAGTAATTATGCTAGAAGATTATCTTTGAATAAATCATCCTTATTTTATTCCATTTCAATTGCTATGTCTCTAAAAAAAACACCCTTTATTATTCAAAATATTTCATTAAAATAATAAAAAACAGATACGATATGATCCTTTAGAGCAGCGGCTCCCATCTTTTTTAGTCGCTGGGCACTCTACAAGCGAGAATTCTTCGCTCGATAATGACCATAAACATTTAAAAACTAAATAAAATATAAAGGGTTTTTCAAATGGGACGCTACAAAAGTAGAACGACAGGGACGGCAAACGATGCCATATTTCTTGCTGCTCTTTTGACATTTCTCTTCAGTAAGGTTTGCCATTTCATGATGGATGGAAAGATAAACGAGACAACAACGAGTCAAAATTATTAAAATTTACTACCGAAATTCGGATTCAGTGGCCTCAACGTTAAGAACGCTACGTCCAATTTATGGTCGTCATAATCGTCCTAGCAGATCAACAATTGAGTGTCAAGTGTAAAAATTTGAATCCACAGGCACAGTACAAAATGTTCCCGTGCCAGTGAGACAAAGAAGTGTCCATAGTGTCGAGAATATTGCTGCCACTGAGGCTTCAGTCCAAATGTGTCTCTCACACGTCGTTCTCAAGCGTTGGGCATCTCTATGACGTCGTTGTGGCGAATTTTGCGAAAAGATCTTGGCCTACATCCTTACAAGATTAAATTGACGCAAGAACTGAAGCTGCTTGACCACCAGAAAAGTCGTATGTTCGTGAATTGGGCTGAGCAACAACTTGAAAATGATTCGGATTTTCATGGAAAAAACATCTTCAGCGATGAGGCTCATTTCTGGCTGAATGGCTTCGTCAATAAACAAAATATGCGGTATTGGTCAGACAACAATCCACACGTACTCCATGAGTCATCATTTCATCCCGAAAAAATTACGGTTTGGTGTGGTTTATGGGCCGGCGGCGTCATTGGGCCGTACTTCTTCCGTGATGATCAAGACCGGCACGTTACTGGGAATCGGGATCGCTACCGTTCAATGATAACCGAATATTTTTGGCCCCAATTGGATGATATGGACTTGGAGGACATGTGGTTCCAACAGGTCGGCGTCACAAGCCACACAGCGAATGTCACAATCAATTTATTGGAAACCAAGTTTGGAGAACGTGTTATCTCACGAAATGGTCCAGTCGCTTGGCCGCCTCGGTCATGCGATTTGACGCCGTTAGACTATTTCCTGTGGGGCTACGTCAAGTCTATGGTCTATGCCAACAAGCCAGCGACGATAGATGAACTTCGTACGAATATCGAACGTGAAATTGCAGCAGTATCGGCCGATTTATGCTTGAAAACCGTCGAAAATTGGGTTCAGCGCCTGGAATCGAGTTCCATACATAATGGCATCGAACGTACTTTCACAGGAATAAAGAATTTCATTGATATCCAAAACCGTTTGTTTTATTTAAAAAAAAACTTTTGTAGCGCTCTTATTGAAAAACCCGATACAACCCAAAATTTGCATAAAAAATGCATTTTCTTATACCTTTAGATTCGAATATCTCAAAAACGTGACATGCAATTTCCAGACTAGATTCTAACTCAGTGCATGAAAGACCATCAGAAAAGTATATCCTGATTCATGTTACAGACAAAATTCAAATTTTTCACATAAAAAGTTACTTAGTGCTTTCAAGTGGACTTTCGAAAACAGTTGAAATACGTCAGTTTTCAAGCGTTTGAGTCCAAATGGATTGTCGCAGAAAAAACCTTAAACAGAGATTTTTTGGAAATTATGTATATTTTCAATAGTACTTCGATGTAGTTTTCGAATAATTGATAGTTTTTGAGCCAGTAGTGAAAAACTCCCAAAAAATGCGTTTGTGCATCATTTTTTGCATTTTTTTCTATATCGCGTCTCGAAATTTTTTATCGCAAACCTCAGAATCGGATTTAGCACCGCCGAAAACATAAAAATTAAAACTATTCCACAATTTGCTCGCTAAGAGCCTTTTTTGAGTACAAATTGTCTGGACTAACAAACAATAGATAACATTTATGGGGAATAAATTCAAATAAGAAAAATTAGCCAAAAACAACTTAAAATAACAAATACCACAACAATTGCTTATGATAGATATTGAAGCTGCATACCTCTTCTCATTTTCATATATCAAAACTTTAGTAGCTTCTGGAATGCTATGAAAGGAAAATTTAAAAAAAAATGACAACAAAAATTTTTTTAAGCAAGTAAAGCAGAGGAAAGATGTGCAATGAATTCTGGTCTTCCATATATTTCTGTCTACTTTACCCACTTTTGGTCTCTTTTCTTACAAAGACGACTAAAGTTTAGGATTTATACCTTTGAGAATAGTATTTTTCCTTAACCACATAACGATCACGACTCTCCATTACAATCGACTCCCCCAAATGCTCTTTCTTCTAATGACTTCCATAAAGCAAATTTTTGTCTAATAAACGAATACCTCAACAAAGTCTTCTATAATTTTGATAACTTAACAGTAAATGATGCCACAACTTTTTTTTTACAGTGTATTATTTAATTCTATATCTCTTTATGTTCCTTTTTCTTGCGAATCTTCCGCGAATTAAAAAGACATGAGTTGTGGGAAATTTTCCTCCAGTCTCGTTCTCCTACTGAGTATTCTAATTATCTTGGTTCCACGCAATTCAACCTTTTCAATGATTCTAAGTAATTTTTTCCGTTTGTCAACTCTTAAAGAAAATCTGATGGCTGCCCAAACACCCTCTCTTTCAATAATAAAAATTCAAACCATAACACTATCGCCAACCTATTTGCTAAATTTTCCAAACAATCTTTTGGCGATGACTCCCTCTCACCTGCTTCTGCATATTTCAGTTACCTACAAAACTTTTCTCTTGAGCCGCTTTTCCCTCGCACTGTCGATCCGTATCTCAGCGAAAATAAATTAAATCAACTAAAAGTTGAATTTAATCCTAGTCCCGATGGTCTTCTTGCCATATTTTTAAAAAATGCTGTTCCACCCTTTCTCTTCCTCTCTCAAAAATGTTTAGCCTTTCCCTAAGTCTTGTTAATTTTCCTCAAATATGAAAATCATTTTTAATATTCCCAATACACAAAAAAAGTTCGAGGAGTGATGTTAATAACTATCGTCCAATTGCCAAGCTTTCTCACATACCCAAACTCTTTGAAAGTTTTTTTGTATGAAACCTTTAGTTTCCACTGCAAATCCCTCACCTCCCCCAGACAACATGGCTTTCTCAAACGCATGTCTACAACCACTAACCTTGTTGGATTTGTGTCTTTCACGCAATCAGCCATGGAGAAAGGTTAAGAAGTCGATGTTATTTAAACCGATTTCAGTAAGGCCTTTGACAAAATTTCCCATAAACTAATACTTTTCAAACTGTCCACTCTGGGCTTCGAACCTTATTTGTTAAAATAAATCTCCTCTTACCTAAATAATCGTTATTACAGCGTTCGTTTTTGATCCCGCACCTCTTTCTCTTTCTTAGGTACCTCCGATATCCCTCAAGGCAGCGACCTAGGCCCGCTTTTGTTCACGTTGCCAAATGTCAATCAATCACTTCTTCGCGTAAATGTATTAAACCTCCCCGTCTCTACCTCCTTTCACCGTTTAAAATATTCGTGATCTTGGCATAATCTTTGACCCTGGAACTTAATTTTCCCTCCCATACATAGATAATATCATTCTCAAAGCAAACACAGCGCTCGTCTTCGTCAAAAGTTGGTCAAAGAAATTCTCTAACCCTTATATGACTCGATCTCTATGCATTTCCTTTGTTCGTCCTTGAATACGCTTCCCAAGTTGAGTCCCCATTATCAACTTATTCACATTTCCAGAATCGAGGGCGTGGCTTTCTTCGCTTTTCTCTTCGAGGCCTTACATACAAATTTCCTCTGATCCTGCCTCCCTATCTAGACCGCCTTAAACTTATCAACTTGAATTCTTTGCAAGAACAAAGAGTAGTATCAGGCATTCTCTTCATTCATCGATTTCTTTCTGGTCCCGTTGACTGTATATCACTCTAGAACTCTATCTCTTTTAACATTAAACTCGTGCTTGTCTTTTTTTCCTTTTGGCTCAAACAAACCTATCTTTCGAAAGCTCGAAGTGTTAATTTGAGCTCTTTTGACTTTAACCTGAGTACTCCTTCCTTAAAACTCCGTCATCTGAATTGCCCTCCTCTAAACTTATCTAAGCTTAAGTTCTTAAACCGGAATTAATAAACGCAAATAAAACAAAAATTATCTTTAATCAGGGAGTTAAGTGTCAAATCTTATCAAAAAATCAAAATTCAAGGTAATAAATCAACTCACCAAAAAAAGTACATTAAACGAGTAATTAAGTTAAAAATACTCGTACTTATGTCATTTTGGTCAAAAACTAGAGATAAAAGGAAACAGACGCTAACGACACACATGCTTCTTACACATTCAAATGAGAGAGTGGATGTGCAGAAGTTCCCATTTTGTGAGAAAGTATATGTGCAGTTCAAAAAATAGTCTTTGGTAACAGCAGAGTTCTTGTTGATTGTAGTAGATTTTCGTTAAGATCTTGAACTTAACGTGGATAAGCAGTTTATATTTTGATTAATATGAAATTTTAATTCGTTAATTAACTCCTTTCGACGTTTTAGTTAATTTGTGAATTAAACGATATCTAAGCAATTTTTATTGATAGAGTTGTTAGTTTTAATGTTACCTAGTTTAAGAATCAGCTCGTATTAAGTTGAATAAATTGAGGTTTTGCACCCACCAAAATTTAATGTCTCCCTAAAAATCATTCCCATTGACTTATAAAACTATTTATTTTATTATTCTACTTTCAGATAAACAAGCTACAAATTTTAATCTTGCCTCTTCTTAAAACCGCCGACGTTATTGTTGCCGCTAGAACAACCAAAATAAAACTAACATCATTTTCGCACAAAACTAAAATAAAAATTATAATAAATTAATTAAATCCCACGAATTAACAATTCTCCAGAGAAGTACTTCTTCACGCGCGGGTAATTTCTACAAACAAAAACAAAATAAAAATATTAATAAAAATAAATATAAATCGTGTTCGGTTTCGGTGTATAATTTTAAATTTTCTCAATGCAGTCGTGCAATAGTTAGTTAAATAAAAAAAAAAGAAGAAAATCATTTGCCAAACTAAGAAAAGTTTAGAAAAATAGAAAATTTTTCTCATAATCATCGTCATCGTCATCGCCATCGTATCGAAACGAATGATTACGTCCGTCATTGTTATCGTCGTCGTCGTGCCGTCCGTCGGAAAGTGTCTAATATTACTCTAAACAAAATAAAATAAAACAGGCTTTAAGGTTTAAAATCACCTTAAGTAATACGTACGTAATACTAACTCGTACGAACAAAACAAGTAAAAATAAAACGCGCAAGGGAAAATCCGACTCTCTGTAATTAGCACCCACACATTGGCTGTGCTGTGTGTTTTGTTTTGTTGATGGAAAATTTCAGCTTCGCAAATCTCTTGGGTATCAGCATCATTGTCGTCAAAAATGAAATAATTTTAATTAATTTCTTCATTAGTTGTTGTTGCTGCTGTTGTGCTGCGTGTTTTCGTAGTGCAACAATAATTAAAAGTGAAAAACGTTTTCTATTTCCATTACCACCAACAACAACAACAACAACAACTACAACAACAACCGGAAAGAAATCATCGGCGTTGTCTTGCTGGAGCTGTTCCTCCAGCTGCGGCGTAGAACAGCAACCCTCACTGTTGTTGCTTGTTAAAGTGCAATCAAATATTTATTGTTCATTGTTTCTAAATTGGTTGTCTTGCAATCAACAAATAGAACAGCACAAGCGACATCTAACGAGCAGCAGTGTACTGAATAACCAACAAACCGGAGGAATCCGTTTCCTCGAACAATTAAATTAAAAAAATAAAATAAATACCAATAAAAAAAAAAATATTAGAAACTAAAAAACAGAAAAAAAAGAATTGTTTCGACCCGTCAAAGCGATTTAATAAAAAACCGCCAACCTGGAACTAATGGAATTAGAGAACATTGTGGCCAATACGGTCTACTTGAAAGCAAGAGAAGGTGAGTTTTTTTTTTTTTTAAATTTATTATTATCCTTTGCTGTGTGGGGATGTTATATTATCCCCTTTTTATTTATTTATTTTTTTTTTATGTGGTTAAACCAATTTAAAGAGTTATTTTTTTTTTTAATGCACAGGCTCTACATGAAATATAGGGCGAATCAACCAACCGTTTGGCTTTAATTTAATCTCTCTTGCTCGATGTAACAGAAAGATATGAAATAATAAATATAATAATTTAATATTTTACATTTGAGGTCCCGTAAAAATGTTCATTTAGCCTTATATTTAATGTCTGAGTATTGGATTATGGACAACAAAATTTTTAAAAGTTTTTTTTTTAACAAATAAAAAAGAACGAAGACTTTTCGTTTTATCAATATCAAATATTAATAAAGGGTATTCTGCGTAAAAAAACATTGATGCTAAAGCCTGAGCACGGGTATTTTATATTTTGAATGATTGAATTTAAACAAATTGAATTTATTAAAATTCCCAGTACCTACTTTGATGTTGTGATTTTTAAATTATTTGTCGATAAACAACAATCTTAGAAAGGTATGAGAGCATCTAGATCCATTTAGTTCACTAAGGGACTTAGTTCATATTTAATGGGAATTAAATGGAAGTGGATTTACTCGTAGTTCCCAGGCAAGGTAGGAAGGTAAAGTACTTTTCTTTATGAGAACTAAGTACATATTTTGAGGGAATTAACTTTCAACGATAAAAATAAGACCAATGCAAAATTGTGTGATTTTGCATTGATTGTTTTCAGTAGAGTTGCAGGGGGGCAGCATGCCCCCCATACATACCGCCCTGTTTGTGCTGACCTTAACCATTGCCACAAAAGTTATTGGTTTATTTAGATCATATTTACAGGTACCTTACTTACATAAATACAGTGCTGTAGTACTAGGTTAGGTAAGGTTAGGAAAGGCGTGCACAACACAGAGGCCGTTGAATACACGAGGTCCTATTGGTCCATTGTGATCCCCTTTCAAAATAAAGCAGAGCTTCTCCAAAACTACTGGCTCAGTTAGACTAGTTCGTTTGCCAACCAGCCTGTACTTTCTATGAACTTCCTCATGTTTATCATTGAGACCTGTTCTCCAAACTTCAACAAATCTGTTTCCAAAATAACAGAAGCGATTTGTTTGGAGGTTTGAGCAATCGGAAAGCTGGTGTTTAATGGTTTCTATTTCTTCGACATTCTGACAGCTCTTACTGAAATCGGGTACGAATACATTGCCAATGGCGCAATGACCCGTTAGTACACCTATCAAGATTCTTATATTCTTTTTACTCAGTGATTAAATGTATTGAGTTTTCTTTTCATTAATTCTTGGCCAAAATCTTCTAGAGATAACGCAGTCGTTCCTGCTCGTCCAGGAATTATTGATTTGCTCTTTCGTTATTAGGTCTATTTTGCTTTTAATCAAGTCGATGGGAATGTCTGGTCTCTTATCAAGTTGGCTTTTACTATTTCGATTTTATACTGTTTCATTTCTTGTCATTCCATCTGCTATATCATTCCCTTACATACTCGTATTGTAATGTCCAGGAACCCAGCAGAGTTTGACTTGGTTAGTGTTACAAATATTATTTAGAATACCTCGGCATTTAGCTACTGCGTTGGATCTTATAGTCTCACTGGCAATTGCTTTGATGGCAGCTTGCCTGTCCACGAAAAATGTGATCTCCGATGAGCTCTTTCAATAGCGTAAATCTCAGCTTGAAAGACACTTGCCTCATCTTAATTTAAGTGATTCTCTAATACTAAGAGCTAATATACCCATTGGTGAAGAAGAAGATTCCCTGTTCACTGATTAGTGAGTTTGGTTCCCATGCATGCCTTTTGGGTATTAAAATAGAGAAGTGTTTGTTAAAATCTATTTAAGGTGCTATGTAGTCAGCCTTCACATCAAGTCCGGCCACTGTGTCATATCTTTCATATCTTTGCAGGATAGACCCATGACCATAGATGCTGTACTTCCAAGAAACCAAGTGGCAAATTACCACATCAGTTATCGAGCAATGCGTGACTGAATTATATGAGTTTGGCATCACCACTCACGTTTCGAGCAACCTAGTATACCAAAATTTGAAGTGGTTACTCGTTCATTCGATGACTGATGGCACTCACTCACTCAGTCACTTACGCGGTAATTTAGCTCCAGTTCTTTGGGTCGAGTGTGCTTTTGGCTACTGTGCATCTAATGTGCTCCTCCAGGGCTCAAAAGCTTAGATTAATTTGCAGCCCTTCTTGTGGCGTAGTCCTTTGTGCGTCCGATATTCCTTTACAGGCTAGTCTCTGTACCTTGTTCGGTTTCTTGAGATAACTTACTTTTTCAACAGCCTTGCCATAGGCAAGTATGGGACGAACAGTCTCCGTGTACGTCCACTGGGTGTCACATACGTTGCATATGCAGAAAGCAAAAATTGCTCCTTCATTCCGTCCTCTGTGTTACTTTTCCATGTTAACTTGGAATCAAGGATTACTCCGAGATATTTAACTTCTTTGGCACGTTTCAGAAAAATGCCATTAAGCTTGGAGGAGTGAAGTCCCCTTATTTTCTTTTCTTCGTAAACAAAACCAGTTCAGTTTTTGTAGGGTTAACTTAGGTTAGTTTGTCCACTATAATTCGAGCCATTAACTATCAAATTCCATTGAAGGATGGCTGCGATAACGATAGATTTAAAAACTCTAAAAAATCAAATTTGAAAAATCACGAAATTTCGCTGTTTTTTCTTATGCACCAGAAAGTTATAATTTAACACTTAACATTTAAAAACTTGATCTCTAGTGATTTCACTAAATTTCCCTTCAAACCGAGTTGGCCAACTCGATTAATGATAACAATAATCCATGAGTTGCAACTCGAGTTGCAAAATAACGCATAAAAAGTATTCACATAATTTAACGTCAATTCCAGTTAGTTTCAACTCGAGCTAACTCGGTTTGAAAAATTTTCGTTTTGATACATTGCTGACGTTGCTGAGATATTTTTTTGTTGTCAATTGATCTCCTTGGTAGCTCCAAATCAAGACCAAAAATTGATTTAAATGCTAACTTTCAGGATTTTGATATTAGTTGCTGTCAAAAACTCCTTACGAAGATGTCAAATCATCCATCACTCATGGAACGAAAAACTGACACATAATATTATTCGCTCGACGCGTATTTATAAAAATTACCACGACGATGCACCCAGAGAAGAAAACCAAACTGTCAAAATACAGTCGGCAAAGAAGATGATTAAAGGGGAGCAAATAAAAAAAGCCAAAAGCCAAAAAAAGTGCTGCCACCACGTCTTTGCTCAGCAAGGGGATGAGTTCACAGAATAGGATTTTATTATTATTTTATATAAATAGAAAATAAAAATGTTAGATAAAAAAGGTTGATTTCGACTAAAAATAAAATGAGTGCCAGTATTTTTTTTTTTTGAAATAAGGAAATTACAATCTTTCAGAGCGGAACCGACATGTTGAAAGAATTTCGAAAGGAAAAATTATATTTATGGTTCCAAATTAGAATTTGAAAACTATTTATTGAGTAATTTCCTGGAAAATCTTGCAATTAAAGAGGACTAAAACCAAAGATCTTTTAAACAAGGGGAACAAAGAAATGTCCTTGAACTTTTTTTTTCAATTCCTTAAAAATTCATTAAGAAATATGTATAATTGACCAATTACTGAAATAAGATGACTTTTTATGATCATAAAATGGCCTTTCAAATGGCATACTTAATTTTTTGGAATGACCCAAATGAGGTGCCAAACTTTTTTTTTGTGACCTTGAAACTAATTTTGAAAATTCATTGAAAACAAACTATGGCTGACCAATAATTACTGTAAATAGCTGACCTTTTATCACTATCTAGAGATCTTTCGGATTGAATACTGTTTTCTGGAAATTTCCCTTAAATGATGTGCCAAAAATCGCTCGTGACCTTGAGTGACTTTGAAAAACTTTAAGCCTTTATTACAAGCTATCTAGTGCCGACCAATTTCTAGGACTAGTTGACTTTCTCTGACCTATTACTGACTGGGATTCTCAAATATTAAATTTCCCATATACGAGGTGCCAAAGGTCCAGAGCCACAAAATTTTATATAAAAAAACTCGAAATTAAAACCAAATCAATCTCGAACTCAAATTTCCTCTTGAATTTCTTCCAACTTTCCTTTCCCCAATCTTTAGCACTTTTTTGAGCCTCTAGTTCGTTCTATAGACGGATAAGCAGAGTTCTTCTAAGCCTTGCATTGCCTTGATGACCTATTCTTTTTTCCAATGCTAATGATTTTGGCCAGTCAGTGACCCTGAATTTCAGTCCCGTCGTCATTCATGCCTCAGCATGCTTGCGTGAGTGAGCAAAAGCAGTTGAAATACAGCAGCCTTTCCTATATCATCGCCATTGAATTCGCCGAACTTTGATATGACATCCAGTGGAATTCAATCCAATGGATGAATTCAGCCATCTGATCATCCAAATTCAAATATGAAAAGAAAGTTCCAAAAAACTAAAAAAAGAAACTCAATCTGTCATCGCGTGCATTTTTCCTCTCCAATTAAAATAACATGGGTACCTACTCGATGAAAAATTGGTGTAGAGCTTGTAATAATTACTTGAAGTCATAAAGTTTGGCAGTAATATCCTACTTCGCGAGTTGACTCTACTTCATTGCGATTTTGTGCAGATTTGGGGAATGGGGCCCATAAATAAACGCCCATCTGTCAATGTATGGAACACATCCACTTTTGGTGTCAAATTGACACATCGATTTTGTTTTCACAGAGAGTGAACCGATGGCTGATGGACCATGGCTGCCCTTCTCCCTCTCCCAGTAGGTTGAAGGAAACACCTGTAAAAGAGAAAAAGATTGAAGAAGACGAGAATTGGGAATCGAAAAAAGACTAGGTAGTTTTTGTTGCGGTAAATTTTACCGTAACACTTTAAAAGACTATAAAAAGAAGTCTATAACTTTTGCTAAACATATTTAAATATACAAAGAAGCGATCATACTTCAAATTATGCAATTTTGTAAGTTCTAAATTGTATTTGGATTTGAAGATATTTCCCAAAGCCTTACCCTACATTCTAGTTAAATTTCAGCCTTTTACATAAATCCCATACAAAAAAACATACAATCAAATATTACACAAATTGAAATGAATTTAATATGAAAATCGGCTTTTACAAAATTAATTCCAACAAATATCCTCATATATCAAATACCTACATACTATATAAGATATTACACAAACAAATATTTTGTACAAAAGGTCTGCATCGTTCATTGTAAGTATAAATTGTTTATGCAAACAAACTATTTATTTAATATGCCATTATAGAGCATATCTACAAACAGTTGGTTTACCCTATGAAAATTTTTTTAATTAAAATGTGGTTTTGTGAAAATTAGCAGATTAACAGATACGTATACAAAGTTACATATATATGAATACCAAAACAATTATCAAGGACTTTAAAATAATTCAAATTAATTCATTTGAATGGAAATGCATAAAAGGATAATGAAAGTTGTATGGGTATGCTGTGTCGAAATGGAAGTGTGAATCAATGAAAACAACGATGTGTTGTGTGTATAAAGATTTTGAATATGTGTAAATCGATTTTATTTTTTATTTTACGGTCTGCAACGCTTGAGATAAAGTTTCCTGAATTATAAATATTGAAAATGATATAAGATTAAAAAGAAAAACTTTTTTAAATTTTGTTTTTAATGAATTTTTACTTTGCTCAATGACTATGCATTGGTTTCGTGTAGATAAAATTATTGGAAATTTTTACATCCGAAATCATCAATTAGAGATTTCTTCGTGTAGTTAAATTGAGAGAAAATCAAAAACAGAGAAAGTCAACTTATTTTCAATTTTTTGATTAATTAAAAGTCAATTCCAATTGATACCTACCGGTGTCAGAAATTATAATAAAAAAGTTATGAATACAAGTTAAACTCCTGATTTGCATAAACATTTTCTACAGCTGTCAGTCCAAATATACACATACCTATTTACATCTCAACTTCTCATCATCAGCGCACTAAACGTTTATTGACCTTTCTCATTTTTCTGAATCATTGCATTTAATATTCACTTAAGCATCATCGTCATCGCACAATCATTTGTTTCTATTAAAAATTCCAATCCCAAAAACGGAATTTAAAACAGAAAAAAAAAAAAAACTCCAAGTTCCTTTTATAGAAGAAGAGATACTCTGTCTATAAAATTATCAATGGCAATGATGGCGGCATAATATCTCTTCACAAAGCATTGCACTTTAACAGTGCCACAAACGACACCGACCGAAGATAGAAACTTCGGACGTCCATTTAACAGGTCCGGATTAAGTTTATATGCAAAGGGGGACTTCAGAAATGTTCATTATGTTTTTTTTTTAAAACGAAGTTTTTTTAAAATTTAATTAATTAATTTAAAATTGAATTTAAAGTTTATTGTGACTTGTTCCCTGTATTCCTTGAAAGAGACAGATAAGACGATATCTTACAATATTTTTCAATTTAAACGACGCACCTAAACAGGAAAACTTTTTTAAGAGGCCCGGATAGTCATCAATTTAAATCTATTTTATTTTTCCTGTTCTCATTTTTAAACTGGAAAAAAAGATGTTAAAAATCCTCTCCAGAATCACAAAGACTATTTTCATTTTTTGTCCCCCCCTTTTCCAGTATCCGCCCCTGTCATCTTCTTAAACTGAATCATGGAAATTGCATTCTCCAAAAATTGTTATGATGGAGATGGTTTATGCTCCACAGAAGCTCTCTCATGTTTTCTTTTGATTTTTCTCATTTTAGGTGGCATTATTTTTCGTTTTTTTTTTTTTTTTATTTTCCCTGTTAAATGTGCTGCAATATACATTTATATGGTTATCAGTTTGGAAATGGCTATAAGGTCAACCAAATGGGTCATCTAGAAATAATTTTTTATCTCACAAAATATCATTACAAGAGCATTTTTACAGATACGACGATGTCATTCAATCGGTATTTTATACGAGCACATCAAAATAATATTCGTTGCTTTTAATGGAATGGATTGTATATATTTATATTGAAACAAATTGGTTATGATGCTGAACGAAGAAAAGCACTTCAATTAAAATTGGATTTTATGAGAAGAATTCATAGAATTTGATTGAAAAAAAAATTTAATAACGTCAGTGTCGAATGTCTAAAAGTCTTAAGAACATATTAACGAGAATACATGACTAAAGCAATTACCTTAAATAATGTTATTTGCAATATAATTTAGACTCATTATTCCGAAATATTTTAGACCAATTAAAAAAAAAATGCTGAAAGTTTAAGGTCAAGGAAAATATTGAATAACGCACAAAAAAAAATTAAACAACGGAAAGTAATACTTTCTTTTCAATGATACAAACAAAAATTTTGTATCATGAGGAATAAATTTGAATAAGAAGATTACTTACTTTATTTTACTTTAGATGTCGATCACAGTCTAGTACGGGCTACGGCCTCAACCAACAAACCAGTCCAGCCAGCTCGGTCCCTAGCTAACTGCCTCCAGTTACGCACTCCAAGTTGGTTGAGGTCGCTCTCCACTTGTTTGCGCCACGTTAGGTGGGGTCTCCCATTGCTGTGCAGACCATCAGGGCTGGATTCGAAGACTCGTCAGGCTGGTTCGTAGGTGTCCATCGCTCCACGTGTCCAAGCCATCTCATTTGCTGTATTTTCAGCTTTTTGACCAGGTCGACTTCACTGTAAATTCTGTAGAGCTCATTATTAAATCTTCTCCTCCATACTCCATCGATACAGACTGGACCGAAGATCAACCGAAGAGTCCATGCTTCTACCCCATACAGCTGGACCGGGATGATATGGGTCTTATATAAGGTCTCCTTGGTTCTTTGAGAGAGGGCTTTACTACTCAAATGCCTTCTTAGCCCGAAAAAACAGCGATTGGCCAGAGTAATTCTTCGTTTGATTTCTGCACTGATGTCATTTTGCGATGTAATAGTGGAGCCCAGGTAGACAGAGTCCTTGACAACTTCGAAGTTGTACCTATCCATCGTGATGTTTTGCCCGAGTCGACGATGTTGAGATTCCTTGCTCGATGATAGCATATACTTCGTCTTGTCCTCATTAACAGCCAAACCCATTTTCGCCGCCTCCGCTTCAATACTTGCAAACGCGCCGGTAACAACTCGCTTCGTTCTCCCCATGATGTTAATATCATCTGCATAAGCAAGTAACTGAACGGACTTTTGAGAAATTGTACCTCGGTTGTTGACTTGCGAATTGCGTACAATTGCTTCAAGTACGATGTTAAAGAGATTGCATGATAATGCATCGCCTTGCCTCCAACCTTTCTCGACATCAAAGGGTTCGGTGGTGTTTTTAGTGACTTTGACGGAGCAGCGAGATTTCTCCATCGTCATCCTGCACAGGCGTACGAATTTAGCAGGGATGCCGAGATGCGATATGGCTCTGTATAGCTCCTCTCTGCTTACGCTATCATACGCGACTTTGAAATCGATAAAGAGATGATGTGTATCGATTTGAATTTCCTGGGTTTTTCCAAAATCTGTCGGAGTGTGAACATTTGATCGACAGTTGATTTGCCGGGCCTAAGACCACACTGATAGGGCCGATCAGATCGTTGACAAAAAGTGTAAAAGTGTTAAGCGACTACACAGTAAAGATGACAGGATTTTGTATGCGACGTTGAGGAGACTTATACCTTTGTAGTTCGAACAGAGCATCTATTCAGAGTATCTACTTTCTTGAATTGGGCACACTATACCCAGCTTACATTCATCGCCATCATCGGGCATACTTTCTTCCGACCAAATTTTGGTGATAAGTTGGTGTTTACTCCCTACCAAGTCGTCTTTTCCCCCGTCATCTTAGCAGCACTGGTTTCAGTTTGCAGCATTGACTGGTAGGCCTCGTTCTTGGCTGCATGCGCCAGCCGGCATTCTTCACCGAACCAGGGGTTTCGTTGTGTGGTTGTGGCCAGCACATCAGTGGTGGCACTTCTTATGGCTTTTTGACAGTGTTTCCACTGGTCCTCTGCAGTTTGTGCTGGTGGCAGAACTGCTTAAAGGTTACGAGAGACTTGGTCCACAAAGGTCCTAGCGATCTCTTGCGATTTAAGCTTTGCGACATCAAATCTTTTCACAGCATCCGTTCGGTGTTATGGCATCATAGATATCCGCATACGTACTTAAGCTACAATCAAGTAAAGGTCCGAGTCAATGTTGGCCCCTTGGAACGTTCGGAATCATGTCTGGCGTTTATCGCCATATGATCAATCTGGTTGATGGTTCGTTGATCTGAAAACCGCCAGTTACCTTTGTTTATATTGAGGTGTGGGAATCGAGTGCTAGCTATGATGACATTCCGCCCCGCCGCAAAGTCCGTTACCGGAAGTGTTGTCGTGCAGGCTGTGTCCTCCGACTATCGAACCAAAGATGCCCTCCTTTCCGATTTTGTCGTTGAAGTCGCTAAGAATGATCATGACGCCGTCGAATAAAAAGATTATGACACTTTTTTCGCAGTAGCAACAGATTTTGAGAAAACCTCCATAAAACTCGTTCATTATCAATCCAGTTACTAAATCATCTTCTTTTTCAAGATGGCGGCCTTACCCTTGGGCACCTCAAAAAATTGGTTTTATAATGCGGAGATCTAGGCAAATATAAATCGCTCAAACAAATTTTGGTCATCGATTAATGAAATTTTTATAAATTTTTTGACAAAATTTGCTCCACCATGATTTTCTCTGAGTCCATTGATTGTATTAAAAAAGTATGTTAAACTTTTGGTGCTGGAATTTTGGCACCTCATATATGAAAAATTGAAAAAAGAAAATGCCATTGAATTGGTCAGTAATTGGTCAGAACAGGTCAACTAGTTCTAGAAATTGGTCAGAATTTTAACTTGTGATCTAGGCTCAAGGTTAAGGTTCAAGGCCTTGCCCGATTTTTGGCATGTTATTTATGGTAAATTTGGAAAAATTGTATAACATCTGAAAGATCTCCAGATGCTTGTTTAAGGTCAGCGGGTTTTAGCAATTGGTCAGCTAAAGATATTTTTTAAATGGATTTTTAAATGTATGCTCAAGGTCATTGACCAATTAGATGGCATTTTCTTTTTTCAAATTTCCCATATATGAAGTGTTTAAGGTCCAGAACCCTAATTCCGAAATGAAGATTTTAACTGTAACCTTTTTTGTATAAAATTATCTGAATTTTGGGGCACCTAATGTGAGTCTAGTTAACCGTTCTACCACTATCCACTTCACCAAAAAGTCTGGTTATCGCTATTTGGCCTATATCTTATCAGTGATGTTGATAAAGTTATGCTTTGCATCCAGCTTTTGGAACCTCGTTTCTCCAAACACTATCTGCTTATTGTATGTTTAAAAAAAAGTGCTGGCGCAACAGCTCGTGGAGAACCAGGGTCTTGTGCCTTACAACTCTGAACCATTTCTGTGTGTGTATTGTTGGCAGGAATGGAGGGGACCTACAGTTTTTTGCCGAGTCCAAACGGCTAGATTAAAAGCACTTATAGCGGTACCTCGGAAAAGCATATTTTGTTTTTTTTAGGTGACAGCGGCTGGGTATCGAACCCAGACCTTTGGCATGACAGTCCAACGCACTAACCATGATGCCACGAGGTACTAAGCATGTTAAGATTTAGATTTTCTAGTTCATCAACAATGTTTTCAATATTGAGACTTCGAAAATGTAACTCAATGTTTGATTTTGATTGCATAGACTGAAATTCACTGTACGATATGTAAAATGTTGATGAGCTAGCTTTTTAAAGCGGGAATCCAGAATTTCGAAAGACAAAGTTCCGAAAGGTAAAGTTTTGAAAGAGAAATTTTCGAAAAATCAAAGTTTCGAAATGACAGTGTTTCGAAAAGATAAAATTTCAAAAGTCAAAGTTTCGAAAGGAGAAAGTTTCGAAATGTCAAAGTTTCGCAAGAGAAATTTTCGAAGCACAAATTTTCGAAAAAGAAAGTTCCAAAGTCTTCGGAACTTTATTGTTTCTTGACCGATTTCAATGGGTTTGATACAGGTGATACAGAATAAAAATTAAAAAAATATTTTCAAAACAGGGTGTTCCAAAAATAAATCAACAAATTTAAATTTCGTTGTTCCTTAAGTGATTCAAACTTAATTGACACAGGTGATAGCTGATACGGAATTAAAGATAGAAAAGTATTTTCAAAACTGAGTGTTTTAAAGATATGCCAACATATTAAAACTTCGTTTATTTCATTGGAAAAAAATATTTGGGAAAATTGTACAATCAATTTTAATATATAAGTATTCATCGCCATATATTAAAAAATAATAAAAAAGATGCTTGGAGGAGTGAGCTATCCAATAAATAATGCTATAAGAGATATCTACCTATTGCTATTGTGTTTATTTTTTTTTTTGTCATAAAAATGTCTCAAAGGCATTTAACATTGCTTGAAGATTTAACCAAATGTCTTTCTTATTTTTTGTTTCCTTTTTATTTCCTTTCTTCTGTCTGTCATTTAAGTTATTATAACAATTCCATTGTAATTCATTCCATTGCACTACCTACTCAAGAAACCACGAATTTCAATATGTTGACATATTTTTGGAACACCCTGTATGGAAAATAATTTTTCGTTTTTAATTCTATATCAGCTAGCTATTACCCGTGTCAATTTTATTAAAATTGCTCAAGGAACAACAAAGTTGACATTTTTTTTGGAACATACTATTGGAAATATTTTTTTCTTTTTTAATTCTGTATCAGCTATTTTAAATGATAAGAAGTAAAAACGAAAATAATAGAAAATTAATTTTGCTGTTGAAAACGCTCAAGGAACAACGAAGTTTCATTTTGCTGACTTATTTAAGACGCTTTCGGAACATTCTTTTTTGAAACTTTCTCCTTCGAAACTTTCTCTAGCGAAACTTTGACATTTCAATACTTTCTCCTTTCAAAACTTTCTCCTTTCGAAACTTCGTTTTTCGAAAATTTGTCTTTCGAAATTTTGTCTTCTCGGAACTTCGTCATTTCAAAACATTGGTTTTTCGGAACTGTATCCTTCGAAACTTGGTTTTTCGAAAATCTGTTACTATTTCTTTTAAATCATAACATCAATGAACTTTTTAATGTTGCTGTCTGAACTTTATAAAAATACATGAGTAAAACATTGTAAAAGCAATAATATTGATTAAATCGAATGCTACTTGTAGTTATTAATCTTTATTTGGTAGAACTGTTGCTTCCATTTCTATACTGCATCTTATATCACATATATTAAATAGCTTTTAAAGTACTTCCGAGTTACCTTGAGAATATATGTAAATAGGCTTCAATGCCTGATAGCTAGTGAACATTTGTCTACCTATCTCATTGTTTTAAGTGGAGTGCCACATAGGTCCATCTTTGGACCGTTGCTCTTCTCACTTTACATAAGTTACCACATGTTGCTAAGTATTGTTTGATTCATAATTACTCTGATGATGTGCAGCTCTTGATATAAGTAGACGTTTGGAAAAGAAAAATATTGACGTAGCTTCAATAAATAAAGGATCTTCTCTTCATTTCACAGTGTAGTGTGGTGAAAAACCCTATTTAAGCAACCCATTGAAACTTGATGGCGAAACCATTGAGTATTTTAGCACTGCTAAAATCCTAGGAAAACAATTGATATCTCAATTGCGGTGACTACCTTAATAATGGCACTAGTTAAATTTGTCTCAGCCTTAATAGAATTTTTTAACGAATTAAAAGTACCGGAAATCCGTATTATCAAGCCTGGCTTACGTTGAAGACTTGAATATCTACCTACGTATTTAACTTCATTAAGAATTGATTATTTTTTTTTTAATGCTTCTTAAAAGTTTAAATAAAAATTGCAGTCAGAAAAGTCGTTAAACCAATTCTAAACAAGATTTAAATTAAAGTAAGCCTTTTTAAGTCCAAATTAAACTGCATTTCAATTTTAAATTAAATGCAAAGTTTTCCGCACCAATTTGGTTTTAAGTAAACGAAAATCACAACCACCATCTCATATCATTGAGTTAAGGCTTTAATTTGATTAATTCGCTTCTTCTTTATGAGGAACCACACCTCCTCAATTGCTCTATGTTCTCTTGGTTCTTCTAATAAACTTTCTAGTGATTTTTCTCGGAAACCAACAACTAACTACTGTTCATTCAGTTGTAAATTTAGTGTGAAGTGTACTTGCATTCATGTACAAGTGTATATGTCTACGTATTTGCATATGTATATTTGGTGGATGAATGCAAAAGTTATGCAAATACATTCTAAATTAATCCTCGAATTGGAATGCATATTGATGCCTTCTCCGTCGTTTTATATAACATTGTCGGCGTCGTCGTCATCGTCATCGTTCATTGTATAGAGCTACAGCCCTGTATAATAGTAGGTACCTATAGCCTTTGCCAAAGCCATAGCGGATTACTTCAGCTTGAGCAAAATTTAGCAAAAAGGGAACGCAGGAAAGCGGCAATCTCAGTAGATTGATCAAAGAACATATCGGTTGTCGTTGGAAACGGCAGAAATATCTCTAATAAAATGCTGCACGCTTATAAATCTGTGTGGATTATTTTTGCAGTCAGATGTGAATATTGAAAGGAATGTTGTATATATATATATCTACGACTTGTTCTAAAGATAGGGAGAATGGCAGGGCAAAGCCTATAGATAAACCATTTCCAACCAACAACAACCCACACACAGACTTATAAACTTGTGCCTCATAACTTATGATTTATGAAGATTTTCTGGTCTGAGAAAATGAGATCACGTTCAAATTTTGCGATAAATGTTTCCTTCCTTAAGCTGCGGGGTTTATACACATGTGGATGTACGTGCCAAGGCCGTAGTTAGGGGTAGGATCATTATTAGTCTCCTTCGACTAAATAAATAAATAAGCGGGCGATAACTTGAAGAAAATAAGGGCCTAGGGACTTAAACAGTTTATCATACTTCTGTGTGCGTGATGTTCCTTGAGGCAAGAACGGAGGGGACCTGAAATTATTTTCTGACGAGTTGAGGCACTTTTTAAGTATCCAGTCAGGTAATTTTTAAAGAGTATACATTTGAATTTTCAAAAAAATTATATTAGGAACATTTCAAAGAGACAAGATAAACTGCTCTACCCTTCCTTTAGTTGGTATTTAATCCGAAAAAGTCTCTTTTTTTCCTTCTCCCTTATCTTTTGAATGGCCAGAATCAAAAAAAAAACATTTTCAACCATTTTTCATTGAATCCATGTAGGTTTTATAAGATTATAAAATTAAAAACTAATGTAAAATTACTTCTTTAAAATTTTGTTAAAAATCTTGGAAAATGATATTCTAAAAAATTCTAGTCATAAAAAAATTGTTCTTCAAAATTAAAAAAAAAAAAAAAAAAAAAAAACAGAAAAAAAAATCTTTCAAAATTTAAAAACTGCATTTCCTTTTTTTAATAATTGAGAAACAAATTTCCTAATAGTTGATTTATATATGTGAAACTCTTGAAATTTCTGAACTCTAAAATTCTGTACGTATTCCAAAATCTTAAAAAAAAAGTGCATAATTCGTTTTTAGGCTATTTACAAATTTGTTTAATGGTAATGATTATTATTATTACTATAAAATAAAGTCTTATCACAGTGAAAAAAATTTAGAAAAATTTATGAAATTTTGAACACCGAATTTTGGTCAGTATTTTTTGTTTGCAAATGATAATGAAGTTTTGAGCACTATTTAGATTACATAGCTAGGTATACAAAGAATTCTTTAACATTTTGTACCAGATTTTAAAAATTTTGAATATCAAAATTTAGTAGTATCTGCTCTAAGTCATATAAACAAAAACAAGGAAAGAGAAATTATTTTGTAAATAGTTAAAAATACTTATTATTGAAAATTATTCGACGAATTCCTTCATAATTTGTTCAAGATTTTGGAAAACCTCCGAAATTTTGCACTTCTTGTTTCCCAAAATTGTGTATTAAAAAAATATCTATAAAGGAAATAGTTTTTTAATTGCTTAAAAAAGCTATTTACTATATAAATTCATTTATAAAATTTATATATAAGTTGACATCTGATGCAAGTTCAAGTCAGACGCGTATTTTACTCGTATTTCTCAGCTTATTTTCTCAGCTAATATTCACAATGAATACCAAATGTGATAAATGTAATAAAATAACAAATAGTGTTGATATCGTATCATGCTGTGTGTGTGGTACAAGTATTCATAATGAATGTACTAAGTTTCAAAAGAATGAATTAAAGCTTTTAAAATCGAATGACAATATATTTTTTAAATGTGATAAGTGCAAGACCAATGCCTCTTTGCCTGACTGCATACAAAAAATTAATGACCTCTTTGTCTACCTACAAGGAAACATAAAAGACTTGAATAAATTCGGTTATTCTTTTGATTCTAATGCAAAAACGAAATTGCCTAGTGTTCAAGTAAAATCTAGTGCATTAAACTCAAGCAGAAACATTCGTGATACAACTCGTGTGCAAAGAAAACCAAAGGTCGGTGACCTCTCTGTTCGCACAACTTCATTGTCGCCTATGAATCGTCTTTACACGAATCGTAATGTTTGTTCTCCTGCTATTGCTAGCTCTTCTCGCTTGAGCGCTACCGGTGTATTTAAGAAAAATAAAGATAATCTCTCATCTTCTGTCCCAATTCTTTCATCGGTTAATTCTGATTCTGATAAGAATGTAGGTATTTTACCAAAAGATAATTGTGGGATCATAAATGATGATGCTTCTGAAGCTGCTGTTGGTGATGCTGTTGCTGGTTCTCTTTCACTATCTACTCATGCAGATACGATTGAT